>VZSR01003049.1:14195993-14289107 GCA_013398615.1 Brachypodius melanocephalos
CTTATTTCTACCCTCTAACAAGAGAGCTGATGCAACAATTTTGTTATGAGGAGTTTTGTTGCATGGTAGTGCCACGTATCAGTAGGCTCAAGCAGGCAGGAGGAATAAACAGAGAAGTTAGTAGTGTTGCTAGGGTCTGGGATTGTTACCTGATATTCTCTGAAGCTTTTTTGAAGCTGCATTTCCATTAAAAGAAGACTTGTTGCAGGAGTACAGTGATTACAAATCTATGAAGGCTTGATGATGTGAATGAAGCTGAGGCAACTGGCATCAAGTAGCATATTGTTTTCATTGGACTCTATTCTTTCTCTCTATCTCAATATTTGGTGACATTTTAATTCTAATGTTACTCTGAAGTTTCTTTTCAGCCTTGAAATTCCTGGAAGAAAATGACCTTGCCTCAAAAGTGTTAAATAGGGTGTCCTTTTCTGTAGTTATGGTTTTCAACTAATGGAAGGGAAAGAAAGAGCTCAAATATTTTATTAGCAAAATTTATTCAAATTTAGTTTTTTTAAATGTATGTTTGTATTTTTTTCCCACTTTGACTGGGTTCTTTGTCATCTTAAGAGAAATTATTGACAGCAGTTTTAACCTGTGCTTCCCTGGGAACAAATGCCTTGGCAGCTGGCCATTGTAACAGATTTTACTGGATGACATGCATATTCCATACTGATCTTGCCAAAGCCTGGTGTTTCAGATGCTGCTTCCTTTTCAAGAGCAGGTGTTCATTTATTCCACATCATTCTGCAGCCTTGGCAGATGAGATAAGATTCAGAACTAATGCAAAAGAGCTCATTGATCCAGCTCCATAGAAATAAATCTTAATGCTTGGAGCTTGAAGCAGAAAATCCAGAAAGAGGCAGAGTGTGAAGCAGCTGATTGGGTTTGGAAAAAAATGGTGACTTATAACTGGACACACTATCATGTTAATTGTCTGGATTCTGCACTTTTCAATGGAATATGGCAATGGTTTTTCTGGATTCTTACATTAATAACAAAAATGTCTTTGCAGAAATAGTTGTATCTGACTGCAATAGTTTTATTCTTAGTTACAATAAGTCTCATTACCTCTCATTTTCTTTTACTTTTTATATCTTGACTTTATCAATGTTACTTAATTACACATAATGTAAACAATTAAAATCCATCCCTAGTGCAAAACACATGCATGGGATCTGATAGCAAAACTGTGCCCGAGAACTAAATATGTGCTAAAACCCCCCAAAATAAGGAAAAAAAATTCAGCCTGTGTAGTTCTGTGGCTATTGTACACTTGAGGGAAGTAAATACTTGATGCGGTTCATACTATAGTAAACTCTATTTTCATTTGCTTTCATTACCATCACCTCTGTTCCCTTCCTTAGAAAATAGTAAATGCATTTTATCTTAAATTATTCCTTCAATCTTGCATAGTTAATTAAACCAGCTACAGAAAACCTTTGTCTCATGCATTTGGTATTCATCCCATGGTCAGTGTAAATGTTTAAAAGCTGTTCATCAGACTTAGATCACAAAAATAAACAATTGTAGATTATTAAGCCTGCTGAGAGGAAATAAGCTTACTACAAAAGCTGTAGAGTATGTGTATAAAATAAAATTCAATTAGAGTTGCCACCTAGCTGACCTACTCTGTGGACTGAAGAGTTTGTTATGATTCAGAATCTTACCACAATGATACAAGAATGAGCTATGTGCTTTCAGAGGACCTATTGTAAAATGACAATGCATTTAAAGGGAAAAAGAAACAAGGAAATAAAATATGACTGCAGCTCTTGGGGGCATTTCTGATCTTGCTTCATGCATAAAAATCCAGCTGAAGTATTATCAGTGTACACTGGAGGGCATGTTGGCCAGCAAATGAGCGGGTTTCTCAGGTGAGTTATGGAGCTTGTGTTGGTCTCTGATGGCACAACTGCTCTGGTGGAGATACCTGAGCTTCCTGCTGTGCATTCCTGTATGATTTAGAATTGCAGAAATCTACTGTCTCAAAATAAAAGTTAGTCAAAGTTAATAAAGTTTCATCAAATCATGAAAACTTAGCAATAGTTCTCTGAGAAATAAATATCAACTTTCTAAAATAGATTTACATCTCTCCCTTGATTGTAACCACTAGTCAAATCTTTGTGTTCTGCTGTGTTTTTAAACAGACATTCCAGTCTAGAAATAACAGAAGTTCATCCAAACAATATGTTCCTGGGAAATATTTTATTCTCATTGAAGTTGCCTCTTTACAATGATTTTTTTAAGAAAAAGAAAAAATTACTGTTCAGCCCAATTCCTTTTAAGAAAAAAAAAATCTGTTCATTTTAGATTATTAGCAAGAGTGTAAGATTTTCTTTAGTGGTTCAAGACAGAAATGTGTCTAGGTATCAGCACCATGTTAACATTGGCTTCATAATGACTCTTTTTCTTCCACATTCTGGAATCTTTTCTCTTGATCTGCAAAGCAGTGGATGTAATTATGTGTTTTGGGCAAAAAACAGAATTGCCAAAGCACTTTGATATCACAGCATGAAGGTGTATATAGGGCAATGAAGGAGGAGGACTATTGAGAAAAAAAAATCCTATTAGGTACTCATAATATAAAAATTATATTTTGAAATAGTAAAGGACAAATGTTCTCTATTTGGTCTCTTAGCCTAATTGAATTTTGGTAGTGGCCTTGGCACAAACATTTTTCAAACAAGGTGAAATTGTTTTTGAAATGTTCTGAAAAATTTTGTACAGTGCAAATAAAACATACATGCATTCCTTAGTATGGGAATGTTGGTTCCAAGTCGTTCCTTACATGTTTTTTTCCTGTGGTCTGCCTTCTTGTTAAGACTTTTTTTTCTTCCTAAAAGGAAGTCTAAAGCAACACAACATTATGAGATCTTAAGCACAGGTTTTAATGAAAAAACTGGCCAAAGTTTAATGAAATTTAACTTACATTGTCTTGGTTCTGTCCACTGAACAATCCTCTCTCGTAAGTGCAGGTTTTTTTGCTCTGTCCCTAGCAGCCTTCACAGCCCTTTTACTTTCATTCTGTAGTACATTTATTCAGGACATACATAATCCATGGAAAACACTTCTGTAGCTAGGGAAGATAACCATGGCTGTTGGAGAAACTGGACACTGTTAATCTACTTATGAGGACTGTAGAGAGGAAAGAAGGGATCCCAGGTGAGAAACAACTGAGGTCAAGAGAAGGTAAAGGGCAGAGTACCTGTACTCTGACAGCTGCCTATGATCAGTCAAAAAACCCAGTATTGCTCTCTTTCTTGTTCTGCAGGCAAGGGAAATATTGACATATAATCATGAGTTTGGTGATAAATATTTTTCATAGCATAAATCATTACAACATGTGTATATTTGCATTTTAATAGAGAAAATTGTTATGGCCTATTGAGCCTATGTTGTTCTTTTAAGATCTTTAAGGTAATCTTATCTGAAACCGTGTTCCTGTGGGTGTATAAAATAGAATAAAACTGTTCCTGGAGATTTAAAAACTAGTCATCTAGGTTATGTAGTTCTTGGAGGCTTTTGGTACTGTACATCTCCATTTTACCTACAGTCGTCACACAAATGCCTACAGCTAAAACACAGCATAGTGAAGCACAAACAAGACTATAGATTTGGAAATGCAAACTGCACAATAGGAGCAGGTTCTAACATTTAAACTGATTTTGACAAGCAGTACTTTCGTGTTTTGTTGCCAATGTTATTGTAGTTTTGTTTCTCACTCACTGAGACAAAGATGTATGATTTTTTGCTAGAAGATTCTTAAAATTCTTGTAAGCTTCCTATGTAAAGAACCAATAGCACAATAACTTTCCCTGAATGCTCTGAATATTTGGAATCTTTGATAGATATTATTCTTCTGAAAGAATTTATTTTGAAATTTTATTTTTAATAAGAGTGTTAATAATGGTTCTGCAATTTAAAGAGTGTTCTGGTCTAACTTGTTTCTTAATGCAGGTTAGCTTTCTTTTTGTTCAGTTGTCATTTTTTACTGATCTTATTTTTTCAAACTTCTGCATTTGTATTTGTCTTGTCTTTGTAATACTAGTGCACTGATGATGGCAGAATTATTTGTCTCAGGAGGACCTATAATGTGCTGCTGCTGACCTTTAAAAGGTCCAAGCTTTTTTGGATAGCAGCCAAGTGGAGATTTTCTTTATCCCTCAGAAAAGACATTCCTAGAGGTCTTGAGAACAGAAACCAGAGATTTCTATTAGTCAATTTTGTGTGTGTATGTGACCAGGAAAATAAAACTTTTGTATGTGTTTCTAATGAGGAATTATAATCCATTTTTTTTTCAAAAAAAATTCTAATGAGTAATTATAATCTTCTTCTTTTCAAGAAAGTATGTGAGTGGATTTTTTTATCAGAAAAAAATCAATAGGAACATATTCAGTGATTCCTGAGGCCCATCTGGCATTGGACACCAGTAGAATAGCCAGGAATAGCATTTCAGACTGGGAAATTGTATGTACATAACTGTATGTTATGTACCTTAACACTGCATGAGAAATAAATGTTGCACCAGACTCCCAGGCATTGTACTGGGTGTTTACTCTGATATAAAACTGCACATGGAGCAGAATGTGAGCAAACACTTTGGTGATACTTAACCATCCTAACTTTAGGTGTGTGGGAGTGGGCACCATCTAGAAAATGAACTGTCTTCTTTTTTTAGTGCAAATTTGGAGCCCATTCAGCCAGCATAGCTCTTCAAAAGCTTGTTGGTAGGAGTCCTTCAAGCTGTAGTAAGGTTTAAAATAAAAAAGGCTGAAGCAAAAAAAAAAAAAAAACCCTACAAAAAACCTTTCATCAGCGGAGCTGCAAATTGTTCCATGCTGAAATACCATCTGCTCTCCAAAAGAAAGGATTTTTACTAGAATGCAGTATGTTTGGATGAAGATGCACCCTGCTGCATGTTTTGCAGTTTTCCTTTGTTGTATTTGCCCCACCATATTAGATATTTTCTGAAGTCTTTGACTTCTTTATTCAATATTAGTTGAGTGGATCTGAAATGTACACTTTCTGTCTGAAGGAATGGCCAAGTTTTAAAAGGATTCTTAGGTTCTTTGTCATCATCATCTAGAGCATTATATTGACCTTTTCATGGCTCTTTAGAGTGATTTTCCTCAGAAGGTACTGTTTGAGAAAACAGAAGTCTTTTAAGGTCATTTAGATGAGCTCACACAAACATATTGCCATTTGTGCTTTGTGGAAATGAACAGTTTTCTGTCATTAGAGGACATATACTTGAAAATTCATTAGGGTTTTTTATACTGAGCTTACTGGAATTTATTGGCAAAATGCAGTGCCTATCTTCATGAATTTGTGCTATCCTAACCTACAGAAAAGTTGAGTTTGTGTGAGGGTCTGATGAAAAAATATCATGGTGGTTTTGCCCTGTTTTGCTGGTCCTCTCTTGTCAGAATTTCAAATGTATGCAAGTTAGATCTATTTGCAAATACAAGGTTAAACTGTCTGTTACTTTGTAACCAAATGTTTAGGAAAAAAATATGCATCTTCTATACCGGCAGCAAATGTAAGTTTTAGGTTGTTACATTGGGCAATTTATGGAAATTGCAGCTTTTTTCTTTGTTTTTCTCTCCAAGAACTGCCCTTTAATGGAAATTTATTTCCATAAAATTGTACAGTTACTCATATCATGCAAACTGCTTTGTACTGTATATGTGTCATTCTTTCATGGCTCAGAGCCCAAGCAAACTGTAAAAAACAAAATCCAGTTGTGAGTTTACTAATTCTAAAGATGGGTTTCTGGAGGCCACTGTATGTGATTGCAGGTAATGTTTGCTATAGTTTATCCAGAAGGACATTGGTTTATAAAGTGAGGTTTTTTTCTGTTGCAACAGAAGCATTTGTACTCAAATATTACTAGCAAATGATTTAAAAAAAAAAAAAAGTGGTTTCCATTTCATCTGCATTACCTTGTATTCTGTATTACCTGGTCTATTGGCTTACTCAAGGACTCCTTCAGTTTCTGATTTGGTTATTGAAATTCTATTTAAAGTTCTATGTAAATAGTGTGAGAATTTTACTTCACTCAGACTCTTCAATAGTCTGTAAAGCTGAGTCCACTGGGAGTGGCCTGAATTTTGAGTTTACTAAGTTTGACAAATAAAATTTTGTATCATTTCTCATAGAGAAAAGCAAATAATTGCTTTCCCCAATATCTATATTTGGCTATGTAAACCCTCATTAGTGTGTAATATTGAATAAGAATAGGGAAGGCACATGAGAAATTATGTAACTGGAAAAGGAAGATGTTGCCTGTGCTGTGTATAGTGCCCACATGTGCTTTCATATGGAACCGAGTCGGTAATGTCTGTTTGGAGTCTTCGAGGTGTTATAGGTAGGGTAATTTTGTACAATTGCTGGAACTCTAAATATTTACCCTTTAATATACTCTGTAAGTACACTTCTGCTTCCCTGACTATGCATCCTGCATCCATGCTGAGATTTGCCCACCAGGAACTCTCCAGCTATTCAAAAAAACCCCACTGTACTTACAGCACTCAGTGAGTTTTGTTAGCTACGCAAAGGAATAATTTACTCTAAATCGTCGTTTTGGTTTTTTTCCCCTATCATCTCTTTGGAAGATTTCTACCTGGCCAGGAAGCAGATGAAATCCCTGGAGGCAGCTGAATTCTTTTTTCCACCACTGGTGTCTGTAACCTAGCCTGGTTACTGTTATCCCATGGTTGAAAGCTGATTGGCAAAACCCATGTAACACACTGATATGCTCCTTGCATTAAAACGGAAAAGAATGTCAGGTTCTATTTCTTATAAGAATGCAGTGGATTGACTAACAGTGATCTGAGCATAGCTTTGCAAATTTCCCATGATATTTATCTGCAGCATGTGAAATTAGAGTCATTTATAGTTGTTACAATAGCAGTTAGAATGCTCTTCATAGTACTCCCTAATGATGTTTGCCCGCAGCATACAGAGCTCTGAAATCTTCATGTGGGGAGAAGATTGTTGATTATGGGGAGAACTTTCATGCATTCACCTGCTCTCAGGCACCGTTAGATTTGGCTCTGTGTAATGAAAAAGATTAAAGGGCTTGTTGTCAGTAAACTAAGAAAGCAGTGTTGTAAACCCATACCAAGTGTTGCAATGTTAACAACAAAGTATTTATAATTACAATATTTTTCATAACTTTATATGAATGAGTTGTTTGCAGTTTGCTCATGTTTTTTGTATCTTAGCAAACAGAGAATATTGCAACTTTCCATGTTAGATAATAACCTGCTCATTAAATGGAAATTCTCAAATCAACGTTGTTTCAATAAATTAAATAGTAAACCAGTGTCCTGGTTTCTGCTGCCATGTATGGCATCTGGTTGTAAACTCTCATCAAAATGTAAATAACAATAACTTGCATATTTCTCTTATGCATAGTTAATTGGTTAATCTTCAGCTGGCTGATAGGATCTTCATCTTGTTGACATCTAATCAGAATATGCAGCATTCACTTAAAATTCACTATTTTAGTCTACCTCATTTCACATGCATTGAGGATTTGGTCTGCAAAACAGCTCTCTTCCAAATCCTTGGATAGCTCCCTATAAGATGTTTACTGCCCTCAGTTTCGTTTCATGTGTTGCAAGTTCAGAGAAGGCATAGTCCAGGTACTTGGCAAGTGAATCAGAATAAACTTGTCTGGAATTCAGATAATATATGTAATTACAAATGAAAAGTTCAGAAGTCTTCAAATACCTCCAGGTAGAACAGAGTATGCAAGAGACAAAGTAGGAAGGCTGTCTAAACTTTGTTTAGAATTCATTGGAAAAAAACAGAAATGGAAAATTATACAACAAACCTGCTCTCATCATGTTTCTTCAAAGTAAAAATACAAGGAGCATCACTTGTCCACTCTGTATACTACTTCTCTATGCTGAAACAGCTAAAGTTGTAAATCTCAGTTTATTTTATTAGTTGTTAATTCAGAGAAATCATTTGGCTTTATAAAAAAATCATGTGTATTTTTATTTTGGCTTTATAATAATCTTTTATATAAAAAGAGATAAAGAAATTGCTTAAATTTACAAATACATTTGAAAATGCTAAAACATTTTAGAATTAAATAGACCTCCCAAAACTTTAAGAAAATCTGTGAAAATCAGAATGTCCCTTCCAACAGACTGGTTTAAAGGAACACTTTTCTGAAATGTTTGGGGCAAGGGGGTGAAGGCATCGCTCAAAATACCTATTAAACTATTTAACTCATTTGCCTAGCCGTGTAATTCTGTGCAACTTCTTCACTACCTCAAAAAGAAGTGTAGTGGCAGCCAAATTATCTACTTGCAGTTTGTATGGTTGATATTGTATCACAAAGAATCTGTTTCTTCCATTTAAATTTTTTTGTCTATATTCCCATAGTGAGTACTGTGACTGTGGCCTGTTATCACCCTGCAGCAGCTGTTGAGTACAACACAGCTTTGTTCTCACATGTGAGAGATGAATTTCCCATGTAAGTGTAGGTGAAGGTGTGTGCCTGGAATAATGACATTTTAAAGCTTACTAGAAACCCCAGACAGAATGGCCTAGAAGTAATTGTCATGGACATAAAAAATCATACAGTAGAAAAGACATATTCTCCAGTTGCTTTTCAAAAAACCTAGATTAAGTTGTATAAATTCTTATGCATAAGTGTGATATGGATATACATATATCTATATCTTTTACATTAGCAAATTATTTTTCCTCAAATGCGTTTATCTTTGGGGTTTTTTTTTTTTTTTCTTGAACCTCTCTGTGTGTTGACCTTTTCACTTCTGTACTGTTTTATTTCCCAAGAGTAAAATAGATTGCTCCTAGCATAGTGTTACAATGAAAAGACTGTATAGGAGCTTAGTAAGACTTCCTGAGATTCTGATCTTTTTTAATGCTAACTGGCTTAACTCTGGAGATAGATGTGATAACCTAATTTAATTAGTGCAGAAAAGCTGCAATGGATTAGTTTTGACAGTTTCAAGTTTGAAAAAATGGTGGTTTACAACTATCATGTCTTTAATTTTGGTGTTAAAAAAATTATGTATTTTCATTTCCTCTAAAAAAAGATTTTTTTCAACAAAGTTAGATATAATGTTAAACTGCTTTTTTAAACAGGCCCTAACATTATTTTGTTCATGTTTATTGAATGACTAGGAAGAGTTTCAAATTGAAGATAATAAAATGAAAACAAATTTATTCACCAAATGTGACTGCAGTTGTCACATATAGCTGTAATCTTTGGTGAAAAATCGCTTCTGTGAAAGAGACAATTGTATATTATTTGTACAGTAATAACTATGTCTTCCTAAAATATGTTGTTCCATTTCTATAGTGACCTTGCTTTAAATCACCAGCAAATTTCATAAGATACTTTATATCTTACATTACATTACAATATATTACATGTATTAGATTAGAAAGCTCTCAAGTTCAAACCTTTTGAGAGTATGAGAAAAAAATTTACATCTCAAAGCCTAGAGAGACTACTTGAAAATTTTCTGTTTAACCATAATAAAGTAACTACACATCTTTTAAATAAGGAAAATCCAACATAAATCTTACATACTACAAATATTATTTGCAAGGTTTTGTTTTCACTGCCAAAGTACTAATACTTCTGTGAAATATTGTTTTGAACTTGTTTTATTATATCTCTTGTTTCTATGCAAGTGTGATATATCATCTTGATTTTGCTTTGTTTGTTTGATTTCTCTCTCTGGAACTACTTCAGAGAAATAATTCACTGGAAGGTAGATATTTCTGGCTGTGAAATGTGAGATTAGCAAGCACCCCATCACAGTGGTGTAGCTGTGAAGAACTACAGAGATCTCCAGCTGTTGAGCAAGCCAACAGGAGAGGAGATGCATGAGAAATGAGAGGCAGTCATCACGGGCCCTGGCTGCTGGACAGCGCTTCTTTATTCCAGGATTGGCCTGGTTTTTCTGTTTCATGTAAAACCCTTCCTTTCCTTAGTATTTGGAATTTAGGAAGAACAAAATCTATAATAATAAAACAATCTAAAGCCAACATAAACTGTACTCAACAACTGCAGGCATTTCCTATTTTAAAGTTAAGGCATAGGAAGGGTGAACTAATATATCTAGTATACTACATATGTACTGTATATGTAGTATATCTAGTATCTATGTAGTATATTCTAGATGATATCTAGAACTATAGGTGAAACTATCTATTTGAGCTGTTAGGGTATTGCTGAATTTCATGCAGTCTTGCAGTTTCTATTTTGTGCAAGTCACATGTAGATAGGTTTTGTTCTGCATTATTTGAAATTGATTTGTTTCTAAAGAAATTTTTAAATGAATACTCTAACTGTAAGTTATAGTTTTAATACAGTTTTATGTAAGGATTAGATTGATCTGACTTGGTTTCACAATCAATGGTTAAAAAAATGATAAGTAGATGTCTGCCCCTATTAGGATGAAAATGTTATTTAGCAGTTCTACTTTTATTTTTTAGTATGTTTCCCACCTTGTATTGCCTTTCATCTTTCACAGATCTTTCCTTGTTTTTTGTGTGCTCATCTTAAAAATAGTTCTTTAACCTTAGATTTCTATGAGGAAAAAAAAAATAATTGCATCTAAGTATCTTACAAATGAACTTTTGTGAAACAAGAGGGCAGTCTTTCATGGTAAAGAAGCAGGTGAGTTAGAGTAATATGAAATATGATTTTAGAGTCTGTTCTTGAAATAGTTTTTTGACTGTGTCCTGTATATTATTTGTAAATGTCTTTTAGTGTTTTAATGTATGAGTATAAATGCTTTTTCCACTCTACATAGAGTGAAAATTAAATGCGTGCTTAATGCAGATTGATCTTGTACTAGATTCTATTCACTTTGGTTGAGAGCCATTTTCCTTAATGCAGTTATTCATTCCTTTACTTTAAAACTTGTTTTTACATTTAATACTTGTTGAGTTTTCTGTTCCTACTGGAGTCAGTAATAAAGCCTGCTTTAACTCCAGTGGGAGATAGCTTACGTTTTATTTATATGGACTTTTTGAAGCCAGGAGAAGTCAATTGCAGACATTTCTGTATTTCTGAAGAAATACATAACTTAATCTGGGATCTTGGTAGAAGGGAACTTAATGACTCAGTTCCAACGAAAAATCTTCAGTTTTAGATCACTAAGATTTTTAGTTGTAGACTTGAGAAATCATGGAACATACTGGTTCACAGAGACTTTGTTTATGACCTGTATCTTTCAAGTTATTATCTTTTTAAAAAAAAGTGTAAATTTGCACTGACTGAATGACACCTGTAGATTGTTTATTCCAAGTTCATTAGCAAATATTTATGTTTGTATATTATTTATGCCTACAAACCTGTTTATTTATAGATTCATTGACTTGTGTTTTTAAATCAGATTAAGCTGTTAATTACTATATAGAAGAATTCAAGTAGCACATTTTAAAATGTTATACATATTCACATATATTTATTTTTTAAAATATGTACAATGGCATTAATTTATTTCATGGAGCAGTCTTCATAAGTAGTCCTGTCTTGAAGGATAAGTTATCTGTCCCATTGTGATCTGAGGTGTAAAAGTGACAGTTGTATAATGCTTCCATTAAAAGATTCTAGGTTTCTTTCCAGACAAAAATATTCAAACTTTCATACTGAATGTTTTTATAATTCCTTTTTTCTACTCCTTTAGTTGGAGATGTTCTACACTTTTGGATAGTAAACATGACAACCAGTGCATGTCTGTTTCATGTTTTTGAGGAATATCTCGGTGCCTTGGGGAGGGGTGGTGAACAAGGACGGGGAGAGAAGAGGGAAGCAGTGCTGTGTTCCTGCTGCTCATTCCCCAGAGCAGATGAGCTTTCTGTTCCCCAGCTTTGAAGAGAACTAGCAAGATTATCAGCTCTGATTGTCTCAGGCAAATAGGTGTTCAAGGGAATAGGAGTAACCAAGATGAAGAGAGCTTGAGGATAAAGGGAGCAGATGAAGCAAAAAGAGGCTTTTGAGTTAAAAGTGATGTAAAATGTGAGGACATTAGAATCAGAAGTGGCGTATGATGTAGAAAAAAGAGAAAGGGCTGTATAATTCCAATTAAATTAAAGTTTTAATTGATATTATTTCCAAAAGTCTGGGCTTTTTGAGTTCTAGAAATCCACAGCTTTCAGCTAACAGCTGTGTGTGTATGTATATATGTGTATGTGTGTATATATATATATCACACAAAATACACATCCTATCCTCCTCAGCAGTGAAAAGATTTGTAAGATAAAAAAGATCATTTAAGGATGCTGAATATTTGTATTTTGTTCGTATGCTTTTGACCATTATGCCCTGCACAGCTGTTAGAAAACTTCCTAAAATCTAAGTATTTGCATCTTACCTCTAATTGCATTTTTGTTATTTCTGTGTTTTAAACACCAAGAATTGGAAATGACAACAGCTCTGATTATATAAATGTAAACATTCTGAGAAACTGTATTAGTTTTGAGTACCAAACTGAAAAGTCACTTGGCAAATAACCTGTTTGTTCCTCTTTTCCAATATCTGAAAAAAGGAGGATGTTACCTTTTCTAAAATGTAGGTGTGCAAAACATAGAAATACCCATTAAACATGTAAGAAGTTTGTAGAACATTCCAGCTGAACCAATGAGTGCCCAGAAAATTCATGAAGCAATGTTTTCTGGGGTCTCAAGATTTGAATAATGCACTAAAAAAGAAAAAAACATGTAGCTTAAATTCTAGTATAACTCAACCTGCTTGTGAATAAGAAATAAATAATGCAGAATTATATTTCAATACATACTTCATATAGTTTTTCCTTTGAGAGAAATAGTTCTATTTAAGGCTGAGGGAAAGAATTGAGGGATTGATTCTATGAACTCTAGATGAATGAGATGAAAAGGATACTTATTTTCTGGTTTTATGATCCATGGCATTGTCATTCACTTTATATTTAGAGTAGTAAGTGTTGCACAGAATTAGTGCTACAAATTATTGTTTTCAATTGAATCAAACCATAAAAACCTATAATTGTTTCAATTGTCATCTATACATTATTGATATATATAATATGCTTATAACCCATTTATTAACAATAATAAATTGTTAATTTATTTAATGTACAAATCTTAGGTATATGATCTGTGGAATGCAGGTAATGGGCAAACTCTTTGAATTAGCTGACCCACATCTTCATTATTTGTATCATGTTTGTGAAGCTATTTTTATTCCTGTCCCTTTAGCTTTAGAGTGATTTTGAGGCTGACAAATGTTGTCTGTGCTAAATCATCCAGAAAGTTTTTTTAAGATTATAAAGATTGACTATGTTATGCCTGAATGGTTTTTATTTTAGGCAATGACTGCTCTGTGTCAGTAACTTTAATACTTATTAACTGCTAGATTGAGATCTGTCTCATTAAGCTGCAATGAAACGCAATGTACTGAAGACTCTATAACAGTTAATCACAACACAGTTTTCTGTACACTGTTGTAATCATCAATGTCCAAAATATGAGTCTTCATTTCTGTCCAAGGTGTGAATGTATAAATTTTTGCATGCATATAATTAAATTATTTTAATAGATAGTTTTTCTGAAAAAATTGTGTTGGTTTAGATTGCAAGCAATACCAATACTGATAAAATCAATCTTCTCAAGCATATACAGGTCCCTTTTCCAACTTTTTCACTTAATAATGTGTTTTTCTCACCAGAAGCATTAGCCCCCTGGGCACAGATAAACAAAACCATGGACATTTATAAATAACTCATATGGAATATTTTTTTATGTATGAGTGTGGAACAATGAAGGTGTCATTTCATCTGATGTAATGTCATCTAGTTCTGGATATGTACATTATATTCTGTATATTTTGTTGAAGCTAAGGTGTTGATTTGATTTTAAGTCAATTGGACAAGCCTCAGGTTTTCAGCCAAGCACATTCTCAATGCCTTACTAAATGAAGCCCTGTGTAGGAGCCTAAATAGTAGCTGAGCCAATTTCTTTGACAAGCTGTGAGGTGTGCAGCCAGGAGCTCTTGCTTAAATTAGTTCTTTGTTGGAATTACAATTGACAGGGCTGGGAGAGGTAGTGCTGGTACCTTAAAGGAAGCATACACTGTGCAGGATGATCATTTACCTGTCCATCAAAGAAAAAGAAAAAAAAACAACTCTAGAGTGATGAAAAGGTTAGTTTCCTGTCAGACTGGCAAAGCAAATGAGGCATTTTTCTTTAAAAAAGTATTTCCAGTCAATCCAAGGGAGGTTCCCTTTGTTGTTGAGAGTTATGGAGTAGGAAAGAAAAACAGAGAAGCTGTTCAGGGTGCTGTGCAGTCTCTGCTAAAGCTTGGAATGTACCTTCAGTATGTGAAATCTAAACCTTCGATCATGACTCATGATGAGACTTTACTGCCAAGCCACTGTTTCTCTGGTGTCACTACAACTTAGATCTGCATTTTGCCAAAAGGTTCTAATCAGGTGTATTGCTTCACAGTGCTCTTTTATATTAATGTGTGATATCCAGTGATTCTCATCATTCATTAGAGAGTTATCTGAGTTCAACAAATACCTTGGCAGAATACTTTGGTACAACAAGGAAGTCAACGAGCTATTTGATTATTGATAAAAGAGTATAGTCCACCATGATGGAAAATGGATTTTTGTATGTGTGTATATAAATATATTTGTATATTTATTCATACTCAGCTGTCCAAAGCTGTGTTTCAGTTGTTTAGGAAAAGAGACTGCAGGAAACCTGTTTGGGTTTTTTTTTTTTTTCCCCTTCAGATTTCAGAGCAGTTAAGATGGATGGAACAAGAGAATCTTGTTTGTTATTTTGGGATTAGAAGACACATGTGACTCCTAAACTAGGAGATAGAGAGGATCTCCCCTTCCTTGGTGTTTGTTTTTGTGCTTTGGGCTTCAATAAGAATTAAAATCATGTTTATGTTAGCTGTGTCTTTAAACTTAGCTGAAAACTTATTTTAATATAATTTAGGTCAGATATAAAATACATCTTTAATTTGGCTTTGAAGGTTTGTATAGGTTGATGGTTACAACACAGATATTATAGGTCACTTGGCAAGGTGGATTTGCAAAACAGAGTTGTATGAATAGCTAAGTGTTACAGATAAAGGCTTCTTCAAACAATATTTCTTCTCATTGGCAAAGTAGCCTGTTTCATTTTACTCCAACTCTAAATTAGGACAGTGAGTTATTAGGTATCTATATAAGCAGTCTGTTTGAGATTTAATTGCCTTGAATATAAGTGAAAAAAATGTTTTCAAGGCATATGATGAAAATGAAAATCTAGGTTATATTTCTGATGTAGGAGGTACCACGATTATTAGTGAGTTTGCTGAATTACTTCTTTTTCTGTAGTGAGTGGAGTTTTTTAAACACTACAAATTGAACTGGAGTATTGAGTGCTGAACAAGAACAAGGGACAGTTCTGGATGAAATCATACCTAATATTAAGCATTGTAAAAAAAAGTACTAATTCTATTACCCAGTTCATGTGTATCTGTTATCTGTTACTCAGATCAAGACAGCATCCATATGAGGGAGGGAGGGATTTTGTGTAAAGTACTGTATTTTATTAAAATACCATGTAATCCCCAGATCCCCATATTTCAAATGAAAATAACTGTGAAAGAACTTTAAGATTTGCATATGCACTAAAGATGAAAAAGTTGTTCATAAATGAATTTGTAAATTAGGTCTTTGAAGGTTTTACTAATTTTCTTTTTGAAAAAGGTACTTTGCTGCAAAATTTTCTCTTCTAAAATTATCGGTGCTGCTACCAGGAGGTTTTGCAAACTTAAAAACATAAAACCACTTGCATTCCAAGAAACCCCTGAGTTTACCTTGGACTACTGACCTGGGCTGGTATTAGAATTCTAAAATGTCTTACTAAAATTTCTCAAAGAATTAAGTTCTGTTTAGAAACGTTTTTACAACAATATATTTTCCTAGTACAAGTATTGAGCAATCTCGTATTGTTATAGGATAGAGTAAATAAGCAGTTGGTTTTTTCATTTTTTCTTTCAAAAATAGTAGATAAAACCGAGCTGAACTCAGTTATGTTCCTTAGACTGTGACCACTCTATTCTTTTTATTTTAATGACTACAGAGAAGATAACTAATATTTTCTGCATTTCAAAACTTGTTGAAGGATCATATATTTTATTATTGCTTCAATTTCAAGTGTTTCAGCATTTAGCCACATAATAAAACATCATCCCTTAAAGCTGAATTTTTTATCACCAAAGAATTCTTGACATACACATTCAGCATTTAAGGCTGCATTTTTAGACCACTTTATTACAAGTGTGAAATTTTTCTTTTCATTTTTGTTTTGAAACCTCTTTGAAGGATTTTATTGGGTTATTTTTATGTTAGCAAAAGTCCTTTGTATCAACCTATAGACAAAATGTAGTAGTAAATAGGATGGAAAATTGTGGGATTTATGCTACAAAAATATCATTTTTGTTGTTGGCCTGGGGCCACTGGGGGATATCTGTGTGCAGAGCTGGTACATCCATGGTGAGATAATCCCAGTACCATTCAAATATCTGAAGTCATATACTTTTTATGACTGAACAGTTCTCTGAGTTAGAGAATCAGAGCATGGGTGGGATGGATGTTGCAAAAGTAAATATTTTGCTGCTTTTTTGGTAAAGAAGGAATTGTGTGAGATGTTACAGAGTGGTTTCTGGCTGCAAGTTGCAGGGGTTTGTCCTTCATATAATTCCCTGGGCAACAATGTTATCCTAATCAGACCATAAAAGTGGCTTCTGGGATATATGTATATATGTGTGTGTATTTTTTTTTTTTTAATGTAAGGTAGCAGAAGCACAATGATCTCGTGAAGGGCTGGGTTTGTGGGAGCTGCTTCCAAGATCCAGCATAACCAGACTGTGTTTCCACTACTTAAAGTTGTCATCTTGGCCAGTGGGATTCTCATGAACAAACACACATTATAGTGATTTTGACAATGCAGTGTTAAGTATGTCAATTTAGTTTGAGACATTTTGCATCCAAACGAGAAAAAGTCTTTATGATTCCTCTTAGCCTTGGTACCATGCTGAGTGAAGTAATTGGAGCAACTATAAACTACAGAATGACTGTAAAAGCCTAAGGACTAACATTTTCATCTTCAGTACTAGCTGATATTTGATTATCTAATATCCAGTCACACTGTGGAAATAAGTCAAAGTAGATCCAGTAATGATACACAATTTAATGTGTAGAAGGATATTTTCATGTTTGGTTCTTTATTTTCATTATATTAGTTGTCTATTTCCTAAAATCCTTTCACGTTTGTTGGGGGATTATTCTTGCTTTTCTACATATCATTTTCCTTACAAGTGTTCAATGTCTACTTTTTCACTCTAGTCATAGCAGTCAGGATATCAGAATTAATTTTGTGGTAAAAATAGTTTTTGTTACTTGACAGATAATTCTGTAATTGTAAGCATTCTTATTGAAGGTTAATCTAAATGAGAAATCATCTCCTGAACAGGATTAAGAACTTCAGTTTGTTAGCATTACTGGTCTGGTTTCCAGTAGATCTTGTATAATGGGAGAGTGTGGAGCAGAGTAGGGATGTATTCCATTAATGAGCCTGAGACCAATCACATGAGATTGTGTGTGCAGCACGCCTTGAGCAGCTTTTCCAAATCAAAGTACAGGGGAGATCTTTGATGATTCATCTTCAAATGTTGCTTCACCTCATTTGCTGCTTTGTAAAATCACATTGTGAATGTCTGGTCTTTCTTTTGTCCTTGGGATAGTGTTGAGGGTGCTGTGTTCCTTCTACCTGCTGCTATACTGTGATGTCCTGGAGACCAGTTTCAGATCAGGAAGTCATGCCACATGTTGAGTAATTTGAGGGTATGAGATACAAGTTAAAAAGCGTTGCTTTTTGTTCAATACATTGTGTTTTGATGGCTGTGTTTATCAATTAAAATATTACATAAGAGTAGCTTGAGTTGAGGTTAAGTCTAGCTTAATAGAATTCAAAAGTAAGTATGCATGTTTCACGATGGGGCTGTGAAACTGTATTTGAGTTGATTGGCCCTGAAAGCTGTGTGACAAGTGGTACAAATTTAGATATGAAGAAAATGCATACCTAGCCAGGCATGGAAGACACAGAGATTTTTTTTGTTTTCTGTTTCAAGTTTATGTAGTTCTCTGGTATTTTACTTGGACTCTGCTGTCCTATCTTCTACTATTAGATAGAAAATGCTTTAAGAAAAATAATTCAAGAAAAAATGTTATTAATATGTTTTATGTTCTTCAGAGGTACTTGTTCCCATTGGAGATGTAATTATCTGTGATTAATCAGTAATTCTTTGGACTTGCAGTCTGTGATTAATCATTTAGGTGTTCTTGCTGCAAATGAGTTGGAAAGGATGAAAAAATCAAAACCAGAATATCCTTCTGTATTTTCAATTTTTACATTTTTTATATATATATATTTAATACTGATTTTCTTCATGTTAATATCTGTGATGAATGGGTTTTCTTAATCTTTTGTGTAAAAGGCACAGCAGCATTCTGAAACTGGTTCTGATATCATTGGTTTAACCTCACTTTCATAGATAGAAATGGCAAGAGATGTAAATCTTGAATCTTTTTTTTTTTTCTTTTGAATATACTGACCAGAAATGGGTTGGGTATTTTCTTTGTTAATTATATGTCCTGATCTACACTAAGGAAAATGAGTTCACATATATGAAACACACAAACAAAGAAATTTTTGTGGTGATGTGATTTGTGTGCATAATTAGATGTAAATCACAGGAAAATTTCTTCTTCTGCTCAATATCTGAGTTTTTTGCCTTCTTAATGTAGAGATTGTATAAACAGAAAGTCAACTTATTTTTGCCTGATGCTCTTGAAGATATAATAGAATATTTACACCCAAACCCCAGAAACTAGAAGGGATTTGCACAGATTTGCTTGTATAAGGAAGTTTAGATATCTATACCAAGAATATTTCTGATGTAGACAATAATAATTGTACTAAGAGGAACAAAGAGGTAGTTGTCTATGAGATGTTTGTTGACTGGAAATGGCTTTATGTGATGCAATATTAATGTGTTGCTTTTTGATAGTTGAATATAGCCAGTATTTGAGGTTTGATTTTATCCGTATAAAATAAAATTTGTCTTTTCATCTTCTGTGCATTTCACTACTAAATTTTCTCTATGGAACGATTTTAATAAAATAGAGATAAAAAGAATAGTATGGACCTTCATGTTGAAAACAACAAGAAAGTATAGTGTTTTCGATTACTTCCTACGGTTTTCAGAAAGATGTGGTCCCAGAAGATTTGGATTTTTACTTGAAGGAAAAACATTGGTACACATAAGCAGAATAAGAACGGTTGATGCTGAATTATATAGCACAAACTTACTGTGCAGAGTGAACAGCTTGGAAAGTACTGAAAACTGTGTTTGAAGATGGGGACAAACATCAAAGGAGCACAGAATCTTTTTCATCTTTCCTAGTAATTATTTCAGTGACTGTGTGTGTTAACTGCCTTGTGAAGAGGGTGTTGGGAGAGGTGAATGACTGCCTGTCTGCCACAGACATCCACACATCTCCCAGCTGAGTCGCTCTCTGTGCTGGTGATTCAATGTCACTCTGCAGGTTAAAATAGCATTTCTATTGTTCTGGTATGAAACAGCCATTTGCACATTCTGAACAGTTGAAAGAAAAGAATTGGGGCAGATATAACCTATAGCACACTGCCTTGTGTGGTGTGTGAATGATGTCTAATATCCATTTTAAAATCATAGCGCTGATTCATTGCTTTTCTTTGAGTTGATTTGACAACACTGAAAGCTCTAGAGTTACTCATGAAGTAAGCAGTGAGGAAGGTAGTAGTAGGGCTTTAGAAGAGCTAAATAAATGAGCACGGCTTTGACAAGATACGATTACTTGAAAATTTCATGTGGCTGAATTAATTTTTTCCCAGTATTTTTTTTATGAATGAAAAGATCTTGAGTTGGTGAAATATAATTCTTGGGAAGCTAAAAGCTTCCCTCAAAGGATTATAAACATGAACAATTTTAATGCAAGTGATGAACAGAAGCACTTCTACACCAACTATAAGTTTGTTTCAGTTATTTTACAAATTTTGAAGCGATGGGGAGCAAAAGCCCTGATTTTTTTTTTGTTACATTTTTCCTTGGATTTTACATTATTGCATCTATCTGTTTTTCCTTTGTTATGCTATTTTACTATACATTTACACTGTTTCACTATAATAAAGATCAAGTAATATTACTGGCTGTGGGTTTTGATGACATCTGAATTTGTGACATCTGAGTGTGTGCTCAACCTTCACAGGACCTAGAGAGTGAGATGCAACAGCTTCAGGAGGTAAAGCACAGCCAGCTGTTCCCAGACAACAGTGCACACTAATTTCTCTCTTCCACTTCATTTTTCTCAGAAGGGGAAAAAGAAATCCTTGCAAAATCTCTCTTGCTCTTCCCTGACCCAAGCTATTGCAACAATAAGAAACACTGCCTAAAGTCCATATGTCCTCAAAAGTATTTAGGTCTATCTTATTTTTAGATCTTTGGCTTACAAGCCCTCATACATCATTCCTGCTTTTACCCTACTGTCATCTCTCCCCTTCTATTTTTACTTTCTCATATAATATCGATAGATGTACAGTGGTACAAGTTTTCTGGGGCTATTTCTGCTGTAATTCTGTGCTGAAAATGGCAATGGGTGTTTTGTGATAGACTCTGATGTCAGGTAACTGTGTATTGTCTTGTAGTTCTTGTTCAATGAACTTATTTTAAATATGTATTTCTTGGGGTAGATATTCCAGTAGAATTTTTTTTCTAGTATTTGTATAGTCTTTTAAACACTGAAGAAGTCATCAATCACACTTGTTATTATTGAGGGTTATCTTAGAAAACAGGACCAGAGGAGTTTTAAGGGATTCCTGCAATCATCTGCATGCAGAATTAATTACTCCAAAAGCATTTATACATTTTTCTAAGATCTTGAACTGATGAAAAGTGCAGAGTCCTTGGGTATAAAACCCCCATATTCTGCCACTGAAGAAAGGCTCAAAGTGATCCATGGACATCCAAAGCTTTGTGCTGCTGAGGAGAGCTGCCTGCTATCAGTGTGGTGGAATGTCAGGGATTGCAAGCATGATTTTCTCTTCACCCAGCCATGTATGGGCTCAGAGAGGGAGTGGGGGGAGATGTAATGGTCTCATCTAGAAGTCTGGAAGGTGTTGCACCCATGGACATGTGTGGTGGATGCTCAAGGTGGGTGACTTGCACAACAGATTACTCAGCAAGACTTTGGCAGCAGTTTAAATATATGGATTTGCACATTTTACCTCTGGCATTTCACAGTTGGCTCTGATACTGTAAGTTGTCCTTAAACAAAAGTAGTTTCAATTTATAACTTTCTCTTCTTATACAACTAGTATGCATACTTGGGTATTATTTCCTCTTCTATATATTTACCATATTCAATGTTTAGTATGCTATTTTTTTTTTTACCAGGAGCTATCCAGACATTTGAATACTATCTTCCATAATATTGCTTACCTTTACAAAATAGCAAGGGGTTTCTATTTGGGTAAAATGTGTACATATTTGAAAATGGCTTAAACTGTTCTCTTGAGCGAATCTTGTATATAAATTTATATATACATATATAAATGCTAAAGAAATATATAACACTATTTAATGTTTGTTCATTAAAAGCAGTAAATGAAGGTTTTAACAGACAGAGGAATTACTTGGCTTGTCTAGGCTAAAGGAAATAGAAGCATACCAAATTAAGGGACAAAATATGAAATTACATGGAGAAGCTACATTTTACAATTAGACATAATGAAAGTGGACATACTGTCTTTAAAGAATGGCTTCTTTTCTTTTGATATATTTCTGGTACTATAATTTAGCATAACATAAAGCCTTTGGAATATGTTAGAATACATTGAAACATACCTGTTGGACATCTTATGTGTCATTTTTAATTGGTTTTTCTCTGTATAAATGTTTAAAATCCATATGCTTCACTTTTTCTGTCCAGGTCCTTTTTTTGCTATAAACTGGTAGTGCTTAGGAGAAAATACAGCTTCTTATTACTGAGTCAGTGCCCGTTGCTCTTCTCTCAGCCAGTGCTTCCCACCCTCTCTGTCCTTTCAGAAGGCAATAAGAGGGGTTCCAGGGGATGTAAGAGGTCTTATGGGATTGATGAGATTTGGAAGAGTCAGAGATGCTACATTCATGAAACTAGGCAGGATAATGCTAGAAACCTGAGCACAATTACTGAAGAAATGGGGTTTTTTTTTGTGGAACTGGGCATTGTTTTCGACACTGTGATGGTGGGACAAGAGGTATAACCTAGGATTGACACTGTAACCTGCTCTGAATAAAAACATGAAGCTCTGCAAGGAACTAACTGTTTAACCTTTCATATTAATCAGATGGCATGTCTACATTTAGTAGGTCAAGTAGCAACTGGGAAAACTCAGGAGCTGGATTAACCTTTCCCAGGTTTTCTGACACTCTGGGTTGTTATACTTGACCTAAACTCTCCTTAGCCTACAGTCATAAATTTTCAGAAGTGTTTCTCATGAATAAAACATTCTTTTTGGGTATAATTTAGTAGCTTTTTTTTTTTTTTTCTTTTTTGTAGGATGCTTCGAGTGTTGCATCAAATGCCTGGGAGGCATTCCCTATGCATCTTTGATTGCTACCATTCTGCTCTATGCTGGAGTTGCACTCTTCTGTGGCTGTGGGCATGAAGCACTTTCAGGAACCGTCAACATTCTGCAAACCTACTTTGAGATGACAAGATCTGCAGGAGATGTTATTGATGCCTTTACCCTGTAAGTTCTCTGCTCTTTTTAATTGTTTCCCTTTGAAACTGCTGAAAAATTCCATGAGGAATATAAACTTGACTCAAGAATATATTTTTTTGGTGGAAATCATAGAAAAAAATGGTTTAGATAAGCTTAGCAGATGAAGTTTTGACCAAGCTGATATTTTCAGTATTTACAAGTAAGTTGTAATACTATTAAATATCCCACGGTTTTAATTAGTTTGATACTAAAATTTACTTAATATAATATTGATTAATCTGTTCCATGCATCCTTGCATTTAAAAAAATCAACCAACCAACCAAAGAAAGCCCAATGTCCTCAAAACTCTAAATAGATAAAGCAGACTTGTGCAACAAGTAACAGTTCTGGGAATAAACACTGTAAAAATCAACCGAGGAGTTGTTTCTTGGAACTCTGAGACTTGAAATGTCAAATTCTATTGCCTCTGGTTTTTCTAGAATTTAGCTGTTTTGAAGCTGTTTTCGTGATTGGCTATTCCTGAAAGTCTGTTTCTGGAAGACCTTTCTTTTGCTGAGCATTACATAAAAAAACCCCAGTTTACTGTATACTGAAATTAAATGAAATGCTTTTATGTATCTTTAAAATTGTCTCTTTAAAACACGATTTTCTTAGATATTTGAAATTCAAATTCTTAGCTGGCTGCTAATGGTTGTAACTAAAGCTGAGAAGCCTACCCTTAAATTTGTAATTATTTTCTTTCATGAATATTTTTAGTAAAAGTGAAGAGATTTGATCATCATAAACATTGACCTCTTATGGTGGTCTATAATAAACATCTCAGGGCTTAGCAGTGGTCAAAAACAAACCAAGTACCAACGAGTGGAAAGATCAAAGTGAAACAGAGAGCATTCTTTTGCCATTGTATGAGTCCATCTTTCATTCATATCATTAATACTGTATGCAACATTGGTGCCTCAAAGAATGCAAAGAAAGAAGGATTATAGAACAGGAGACACATGGCTAAAAATGGTGTATAGGTGGATTCTTCAGTCTAGAAAGAAGGTGATTAAGAAATATTGCATGTGTAGTCTGTAAATTCACAGTATTGTGAATAAGACATGCAAGATTAGATTGTCTTTCTATTCCAGTACAGAAGATTTGAAATATCAGAGGAAAGTAGTAGGCACCAGATTCAGCAGGAAGGAGCAAGTTCTTCAATTTTTTCATAGCAAAACTATAAACCTATTTGCATATTGTGAATGGTAGAAGTTTTTATGGCTTCGAGGGAAGACTGGATCATCTTGGAAAACAAATCCATTGATGGTTTCTAATGACACACAGATTTATCCAGCTCAGAAAGTCACAAAGTCTAGGCTAGTGTTGGAGATTATCCTGTTGACTTGTCTGCTCTTTTTCCTTGTGTTCATTGTTTGACATGGAAAAATGAACAAAGGTATGTAGATTTGATCTGACTGGGTACCACTGTTTGCATGAGAGCTAGAAATGGATCTGAAATTTCTTAACTTCTCTTGGGTTATATTATCAACATCCTATCCAAAGCTTCTCTACAAATTTTAGGTGTATTCACTGTGGGACTAGTAGCCAGAAAGGAGTGTGAACCAAATAAGTACATCACTGCTACACCAAATTCAAATATCTTCTTTGGATCAAGGAATTTTTATGTCCTTGTATATAATGCGTTGAGGGCAAGATGTATCTTCTGCTTTGACTTTTTGGATTGCCATTTAGAATAATGAGTCTGGTTTGACTTGGTGGCCAAGGTTCATTGTTATCCTGAATGAAAGATCAGTCATTTTATTAGGCTCTAACTTATTTTATTAGTCCCTCAGAAGCTATTAGTGCAGAACAGCCACAAATCAATGCTTTCTCTTCGTAGCATGTTTTCCAGCTTCTCTCTGTCACACACTAAAGTGAAAGTATCATTCAGGGAATATAGTCCAAATGCATATAATTGATCATAAAAGATTAAGGAATTGTAAAGGTAATTTTTTCCACCCTGGCATTTGTTTTTCTTTGCTGGAAGCGTTTGGAGCTGTTTCTTTTCTTAAAGAGATATTAAAACCAGCTCCTTCTTTGGCAGACCTACTATAAAGAAATTTGATTTTATTCAGTCATGAAAGGTATATCTAAACTTATGTCTTAAAGGCAAGAGAAGCAAAATTTTGACTAAAAGCAGATAGGCCATTGCTTTGAACTGGGTGAACTGTGTGACTCTCAAAGAAATTTGCACGTGTTAATTTTTCTACCTGTTTAATTAGATATTACACTGCTTATAAAATAATTTTGTAGGGAGAATAAATGCTTTACATTTTCTCACAAGTATTGATTAACCACTGGCAGTACAAAAACTCTATAGTGATTATACTTTTGAACGACCGAAAACCAGAAAGAAGATTACGTAAGTAGAAATAAACTCTGTAGTTCTTAAACATTCTTAAAACAGTACACATTGAAATGGAAATAAAGCCTAGTTTTTATTTATTTTTTTGATTAAAAATTATAAGAACTCAAAAAAATTCTAGCAGTGTGCCCTACTCAACTGTACTTTTTAAAGGGTATTTAATACAGTTAGTATTCTAGTGCTTCTAGTGCTGCGAAGTGTTTCAGGCTGGCCTGGAGTCTGTCCTTCTATGATAAATGTGCCAGGCAGATGCTGCAGTGGAGTGAAGTGGGTTAGATTCTGTTTAATCATACTTATGGTTTCTGTTTATTTTTTTATTAGCGTGCTGGATTCCAAATGTCATTCAGCATAAAAATCAATCCCTATCTTAGAGCTATTTCTGTGGGTGGCAAGAGAGAAGGGCCGTTCTAACTGTGTCCACAAGTGTCTGTTCTGAATGGAAATAACACTACTCACAAGCCACCCTGTATCTTTTATCACTGACAATGCTGCTACTGGCTGTAATTTAGAGGGACCAGTAGACCCCTGTAGAGAAAGCAGGGTATAAACAAAATCTGAAACACCCTCTAAGTGCCTAAACAAAAGCCAAAATACCTAGATCCGAAAAGGCCATCCAGAAATGCCCATATCAGTGTCCTGAGGGTACCAAGAGCCCTGACTATCCCTGCCTGGTCTCTCCTAGGGGCTCCCCTCAGCCTTCCCATGGTCCAGGACCACATTTCAGTGGAGCCAGAGGGATTCAGACCCCCACCGCAGACTCTCTTGGCCAAGGGCTTGGGGCTGCTCTGGGCTGCCCACACTCCACATGATGCCTTGACACTTGGGCAGAGATTAATAAATTAAGAACCTGCAATAGGCAGCAAAGTTCCCTTGGAGCATTCAGCCCTTGGGGGATACAGCCAAGAGTAGCAGCCCTATGGAATAAAAGAGGTGATCTGAGTGCTGGTCCTGCAGGCTGGTCCCTCATTCCCTGGACTGAATCCAAAGAATATATACCAGCTGCAGATCATATCTGCTGTGGAAATATTGACAATTAGTAAATATGTGTAATTTAAAAATTATAACCAAGTTTTTCAGCTGTCATTTAAATTCTGTAAATGCAAGTGAGCTACATACATTTTCTCAAATTTATGATTTTCTTTCCAAGTTAAAATATAGAATGATCACGGTCAATAATTCCAAAGTTATGGAGGCAACCAAGAGAGATGGTGGTTATGATGGAGAGAGTGTTTTTTTGCTTGACTATTTTTAGGGGAAAATGCAAGCCAAAATTCAGCCTGTAATAAGATGCAAAACCCAAAAACTTCTAAAAAAAGATTTTTTAAAAAAGATTTTGTCTCAAAGCACTGGAATATAGACTGACTTTAGTTTCTTCAGGGCAGAAAGGTAAAATAACTACTCTAAATACTTGAAAGCTAATATAAATCAAATGTGTTTCAATTCATGTGAACATATTCTGTGTAGACAGGTATTCCTTATGGAGAGAGCATATATTCAAAAATCACTTAGATGAATGGTAGACTCCTCTCTTTAGACAGTCATTTTTAAATCCATAAACTTTTAATAAATTGGATGGCTATAAAAATATTTGGAATTATCAATACATGGCCTTTTCATTGGGACTAACCTCTAATTATAGTGCTTTCTGAATGACTTTTGGGAAGCTTCATTCCCTATAGTTCCAGAATTTTTCCACTATCAACCTTATGGTAGTTGTTCCCCTCCACCCACTTCTCCATCAAGTGAAGGAATGCCTGTTTGGGAATTTCCAGAAGTCATAAGCTTTTGGATTTTTGGATGTGGATTCTTTCAGTGGCTGTAGCGTAGTTGTTTTGCTTCTTTGTGATCCAAAGGAAGCCCAAGAAAATATTTATGATGTTTTAAATTATCCTGAAAACTGCTTTTAAAATATTTAACTTCAAGAGGTGAATGGTTTGTGTTGCTGGCTTTGTCAGTTTAAAAGCTCTTTAGGTTTCACTAAAGCCGAGCAATCTGCTTGAGGTGGGTGTGGTATTCAGCCATTCTCCTAATAACTTAATAAAATGCAGCAAACACTATCTGGTTTTATATCTACCAGGTATAACTAGATTTTCTTACTTAATCACTGACTTTAAGATGATTGCAAAGTCACCAGAAACAGGCATAATTTTCAAGAATGAATCTCATAAGCTGGATTTTTATATTTTTCTGGTATTTGGAACAAACTCCAAAAGAAGATTTTTAGAAAATCAGCAGCACAAGGTATGTTTTGTGTATTTCCCAGCAGCATCCTTTTCCAGTCCTTTCTTTTTAGTACACAAGGCCAGTTAGTGCCATCTGTCACATGTTTGTGATATATAGGCCATGGAGCAAGGGAATCATGCTCCTAGAGTGGAAAAGGAAGAAATCTCCCTGATAGTAGCATTAAACCCATTTTTCTACTACAGTCAAACCTAATTCAGGTGGTTGTAAATTCACTTTCTTTAAAGGTGTGAAACCAAATAGTAAACTAAATAAAGTTGCAATCTGTAAACCTGTTGTCACTGTGTTCTCTACAGAAATGTTCTCACAGACATTGTATTGGTGCCACCTTCCTAGGTCTGAAAATTTCCTTACTTTCACAATGTGAAACCTGTGTTTCAGGTACTGCTGTGGCCAAGTTTGATGCTTGCTGATGACTTTTTTGTTTGTGTATAGTCAGGGTTTATTAGCATGGTATTGTTTTGTAATATACATATGTATGTACAACTGTTTTCTTTTGAGTAAAACAAAAAAAATGGTGCAGAATCTTTTATATCTCCCCTCTTAGTGATAAAAAACAATGTTTTGAGAGGTAGATAAATGGATATTATGATTTGCTGTCTTTTTTTGTTGTTGTTGTTGACTTTGCTGCTATCACATGTTAAATGCTGGTACCACTAAAATATTACTGTTATCATCAATATTTCTACACTTACACTAGTGGAATGCTGTGAAAGTTATTGCAATGTGACCCATAATAAGAAGGACAGCTAATATGAAATGTGGTGTGTATAAACATTTGCATTAGACTCTGTGATGATTCTGTTTAAGGCATCTACTTTATAAACAATTGTAGTAATCTTGTTTTCCCTGTACATTTTTGATCTCTTACAAAAGCTTGGCATTCTTTAAATCTGAACATACACTGTGTTTTAAATACTATTTGTATTATGGAAAAAAAACCATATAAAGCTCTGTATCAAATATTTGCTAACTTCTGCAGGCCTGTGTCATAGCATGTTTGGAAACAGCAACTGATGTTGTATACATTGAAGAATGAAGTTTTCTCTGCATTGAATATCCAACCTTGACCCACGTTTGGCAGGAATCACCAGAGAGAGCACAATGTCATTGAAGATGCAGTTTACTTAAGGAGAACAGTTTTTATTTCACTGGAATAATTGAGTCACATATAAATAGCAACAGGGGACAAATACAGCATATTAAATATTAGGTGCAGAACACAGAATTTTAGATTTGATGTCATTGGCAGATACATCATTGGCAAAAATATCAGCACCCGAGAACATGACCTTTACAGGATAATGCAGTGCTGAAAAGTCACATTTACTGCCTACTCAGCTATATTATGTAGTCCAGTCTTTTGTATTCTGTTAAAGGCAATACCAGTGAGAACTTCTGTAAGTAAAATCCAAAATTTGGAAATTACCTGCAAAGACATAGTCCTTGTTTTATGAAATTGAATAAGGAAATTCAGAGGACCACATGAGAATAACAGTGGAATAACCTGGAAAATTCATAGCAGTGCATGTAAACACCAGCAGAGTGATCTTACATAAAGAATTTATTGGTCTTCTTCTGTGCAAATCCAGTCTCCTACTTTTCAGCAGACAGCTGTATTATTTAGTGTTGTGTTCAGTAGCTCTTCTTCCTGGTTGACTGGAATCTTAGATTAGCTATAATCACTTCATGTCTTGTGATTTCCCCTTCCTCTATAGGTGGTTCATCTCCATAGAAATATTTTTTTCTTTTTTAACTACCTCCATTTCCCTTTTGTCTTAGTTCACTTTATAAATGGATAAAATGGAAAGCATATATTTATATGTAATATCCATATTGCTAAATATGCTTTATGTACCATGTAAAACTAACTCTCTGTTCCTCAGGATGTCTGAAAAGGGTGAATTCACTATTATGATGCCAATCTGGACATACAGTAACAAGTTGTCAGTCTTACACTACCAGTGTTTGTGTCTTCAAGTTTATAGTTGTACTAATGAAACACTCACAAATCCTGTGATATACTTTTACCACATCTTTTTACAGATTATTGCTATAAAATGTTGCCTGGGAATTCAGCATCCATAGTGTACAACAACCATCATGTAATTCGACTAGAAGTCAGCAGAGTACTCCGCACTAATTCCAGTG
Source organism: Brachypodius melanocephalos (assembly GCA_013398615.1). Taxonomy (NCBI): domain Eukaryota; kingdom Metazoa; phylum Chordata; class Aves; order Passeriformes; family Pycnonotidae; genus Brachypodius; species Brachypodius melanocephalos. The sequence goes on from VZSR01003049.1 coordinate 14,225,639, forward strand.
GGGGTTTTGCCTTCTTCAGACAAAGAAGGCTCTTAATCACTTCTGTAATTCACATCTCTATAAAAGTTTCTAAGAAATTAGTTTTAGACAGAAAAAAAATAGGTTATTAAAAAACCCCAAACAATGTTGTGGAGAAGACTTGTCTGTCAGTCATATAAAAATTCAGTGTTTTGTACTCAAAGATTTCATGTTTACTAAAATCCTTATGCTGGATTTTTTCCTATTTCAAGAAAGTTACAAGATTCATAGAGCAGAGGTATGATTTGTGCTGCTTTGGTCTTCTTCCATTAGTTTGAGGATTCTGTATAACTTTTTAGATGTTCTGCAAGAAATCTCTACTCAACTGTTCCATTCCTAGGAAGGAAGCAATAGACTTTTAGAGCATGATTTTCTAGGGTTCTATTCTGCATACATGGAGAGAGTTGTACATCACAAATTAAAACCAACGGGTACTTATGTCACATCAGCTTTGTTTCAGAGTAGAACAAGAAAATCTGGCCCTTGCAGAATGCGAATGTAACTTGCATATCACAGTATGATGATCTCTTTTTTACATAATACCAACAATCTGGCTTTTGTTTTGAACAAATGTTTTGTATGATTACACACAAAATTTCTTCCAGAAATACATAATCAAAGTCTTTGTTTTCTTTCTATTGTATTCTGATTCTATTTTAATAAAAATTACTTTTTGAGGTTTTTTGATCTTATTCTTTCTATTATCATTTCCTGATAAACTTTATTTGAACATTCTGTACATTGGTTTTGTTTGCTTCCCACCTGAAATTTAGAAGTCAGACTCCTTATTAGCTTAGTCTAGAAAAACTTCCTTATGGACTTATGCTGAGTATATTTTCTTCATTGGGAAGTTAGCATTGATGGCTTCCCTGAATACCTTCTGCCAGAAGAAAGTGTTTTTGCTAGAGATATTTAAAGTATGCTTCTTGTTGGATAGAATTCAGATTGAGACTAATGAATTAAGGAGTCTAGTTAATAGGGAATAGTTAATTACCTAACAGCAGAGAAAGAACTAAAAATTGAAGGATCAGCTTGATTCGAATCACAATTCTAAAAAAGTAATGTTTTTGTTTTTAACATTTCTGAACATAATGTTGTGAGGAAAGGCAGATCCAGAATCCATGAAGAATCTAGCAGATAAAGACAGTGTGCAAAATATGGTTTAGATTATTCTATTTTTTTTAAAAAAGCGCTTTTACTAATTTCAGGATGCTTTTCACAATTATTTTATGCTTAGATAATCATTCAACATTTTACTCAGCAGCCTAGGCCAAAGTAGCTTTAGTCTTCACACATAATGTGTATTTTTCCAATCCTGTTAGAAGAAAAAAAATTGATCTTTATCATTTTGTCTCCTTTCATTGCTCATTACCCACCTCTTTCCTTCTATTCTAGCTTAATGCAAGTGTGAGCCCTTTTTGTTATTTTTCTTTGTCCTTACCCATCCTGCCCATTGGCTCACATTCATCACCCCTTCTGCCATTCCCTTCTACCTCCCTGGCTGCTCTCATGCTCTGTCTGCAGCATTTGAGAATTTGCTGAAGCACAGATGGCAATTAATCTCTGTGAGTTCATCCACAAAGGATTACATTTTATTTTAAAGAAAGGCAATTTCCATTTTATAAGGTCTATCTTTTATCCATTATAACTTAATGAGAAAATAAAACTTTATGTGAACTGTATTAGATGCTGCAGAATAACTTAATAGCAATGCTATCTTCAAAAAGATATATATAAAGTTATTGTTGTTAAACATCTTCTTTAAATACAGCAGACACTAAATGTAGCTATACTGCAATACAATTGTCTGAGTTTTAAAGAGGTAGTTGAGGGATTCTCACAATTTTCATTTATCTTGTTACTCTTTGCTTTATAGGAGATGCTTTCCCTTGGAATAAGTCTGGCTATTTCATCCCATGTAGTCTGATGAATAGAGATTTTATGACCTCTCTGTAGTGAGTGGATGGGGAAGAAATAGGTTTCTATATTTGGCTAGTGTTGGGCTATATATATTTTTTCCTTCTGTGAAAGGAAGCCTTAAGTGAAAGTTATTCCTGTAGATGCACATAAGGCTGAAGGAAAAGCAGAGATCTCTTAGTACACTTTTTGACACAAGCAGCTCAGTGGGAGACTCAGCACAGATGGTTTAAAGGGCTGTTGTAAGGACTGAAACACTCTCTGGACTTCTCAAAAGTCCTAATCTTTTTAGGGCAATGAGAGCTTGTAACTGAGCACATAAAGGTCTGAGAGGAGCTGCTGCTGGCAGAACTCCCAGACTTCAACCACTGGTGAAGGTCACAATTGTTTAAAGTATATAATATAGGAATTGGAAGAGATTTTATGGAATAGTCACATAGTTGCTGTCTGTTTTTGCAACATCTTTTTCAATTACTAATGACAAGATACGCTTAAAACAGAGTTTTGATGTTAAAAACAGTGTTACAATGGCTATGTTACCGTCAAATCAGGGAAATGGAGTTTTTGCAATGTCATTGGAATTATATATATTAAAATAAATTTCATCTGCATCATCTCACACCATCTACAGTGTTAAATTTGTTTCACCCTTTTGAGTTCAAGTATCTATTCCATATAGAAATCTAGCTTTCACTTGAGTATAAATCAAAAAGTAAAGCCTAAAAAAAAAGGCTGGAAGTGCTTTGGTACTAGAATGTTAGCTAAAAACACAACCTGTCTCATTTCCAGAAGCATTAATTTGTAGTATTTCTCCCATCCCCAATTATGTCTGTCAGAAGTTTAACTGCATTTTTTAACATAGATATGAACCTGACTTTGAATCTTTTGAAAACCAGTCAAGGTCAAAGATAATCTAACAGGCTTTTGAGCTTTTTTTTATTGTATTATATATGTAAAATGTGTATTGTGAGTTGTCTTTTGAGTGATGATGGAAAATGTGCTCCTAAAAAATTATTATCATTAAATATTTTCTTTCATAACAGTCATTGTCTTGAGAAAACCTCCACTGTGGGTAATGGTGTGTCAAAATTCATTTAGCAGACCCTAGTGGTTCTCAGCCTTATTTTTTGTCTTTCATGGTTAGGAGGTGTCACTTTCTTGACCTGGAGAATAAGGTTGGAATTTAGTACCATCTTAAATCTGTACATTAACATTTTATGAAGAGTTGAACAGCTCCTGCCCTGTCACATCAACAAACTGAAAATTTACTTTGGCTAGACTTTTAGAGAAGTAGAAAACTTCAATACCTGCTGATCTAAGGCTGTGGTCAGTAGGAGTGTTTCCAAGTTTAGACAGAGCAGAGAGACGCTACTGAAAATCTTTTTGCAAGTGTTGGTCATGAGAGAATATTTAGGAGTCACAGCTTTCTTGAGCCAATGTTGAACTTATAGGCAGTGCTGGGCAGAACAAGCACACAACCCAAGTAATCTTCTCTGTAGTGAATTGAGCCTTCTAGGACTCAGAGCACGTCACACTGCAAGCCATACCTCCGTTGCTTCAGCTGTGTGCCTGTGAAATAATGTTTTAAAGCCTTCTTATAGGAGAATTCCAGATGATCTGACCTCATAACTTTTGGAATAATATGTTCCTGGTTTGAAGTAAGGCATCTCTCTTGATGACTTTATTATTCTGTGTCAAACACTTTGTCCACTGGAGAATAAGTGGGAGAATAATGATGAGAAGGTAGCGCAGACTGACATTGCAGCTTGAGAATTATTTGTGTGTGCAGAAAGTTTTATTGAAGATTGTAACTAAATATCTTCTATAACCTAAGTGCTGGATAGAATGTGTGACTTAGGAGATGTGTCAGATTTTTGCTTCCTTTTCCTTTTTTTTCTCTTTTCCATTTCATTTAGAGGAAAAAACCTAAAAAGTAACTAATGTTTAAATTGATGTAACAATTTTTACTGTCTTACCTTAACAGATCCATTTTTACATTTAATTAGATTAAGTGCTTCTTATATCAATGTTATTTTATTTCAAAGTTCACTCGTGTCCTGTTCATTCCTGTCATTATGGCACATCAGCATTTACACTGACTCCAGTCAGTCATGAAGTTCGAGACTCAGTGGGTCTGATTATCTCATCCTGAAATTTCAGAGTCAGCTTTAAATATTTATGCAAATAATTAATTTTTGCTGTTCCTATACAGGATTGACATCTTCAAGTATGTGATATATGGTGTAGCAGCTGCATTCTTTGTATATGGCATTCTGCTGATGGTGGAGGGATTCTTTACGACTGGTGCCATCAAGGATCTCTATGGAGATTTCAAAATCACCACTTGTGGCAGATGTGTGAGTGCCTGGGTAAGTGGCTAAGAAAGCTTTTGTACTTACCACAAATTCCATATGCTTTGTATATATTTTTTAGTACCTTGTGATGTTTGTTTTTTGTGTTTTTTTTCTTTAATATTTTGTGATACCTCAGTTTAGTGCTTAAAAATTACAACAAAGGAGAACAGAGTGTTATAAATATTCCCTGTATTGGTTAAATGCTACATAATTCTTGCTACTCAGGAGCAATGAATTCCACCAGCCGGGTGGGAAAACTCGTTACCTGAGTAACATAAGCTGTTCTGAAAAGGACTAAAACTGTAAGGCCTCCAGCTCTATTTGGAATGAAATATTTCCCTTACCAATATTTTCAGTTATTTTAAGAATCTTGCCTGTTCTTTTTTGGAACAAGCCGAGACCTGTCATCAGGTTCTATTTTGTTTCTAAATGGCAAACAGCCCATTATTTACTCCTATGTTAATCTCTGGTTTGGAGAGACCATTTTCTTATGATGCTGGAAAACTTGGATTCAAAAAATTCTTATTTGTACTAGGACTTAAATGGAAGTTTATCATACTAAAATTGCTGACTGTTTCAACTGGGATTATTTTAACATTTCTGTTCAGTGTCAGGTAAGTAAAGTAAATAACTAATCTTTCGGCATTTGACTGTTCTGCATCTAAGCTAAGAGGCCTGTGCACTTGGTAGCTGTTGGATTTGGATATTTCTGAAAATACAATCCGCAACAAAACTCATATTTTGTGATGAATACTAAATGCACAAATACAGCCAAAAAGATCTGGGAGTTAAAGTACACTTATTTTTTGTGCTATATTAATGATAAACAATATATATAAATTAGTAGGCAGGGTTGGGTTTCCTGCTGTACTCTACTACAACTACCAACACTTAATTAAGTGGAATACGGTCTAAACAAATATAATCAATAGGTACCTCCAGTCACACAGACTATCAAAAATAGTATTTTGAACATCCTGACATTTAAAGTTAAACTGGACACAGATGATCTGCATCTTGTAATTTGGGCAATGCAGTCTGTATGCCATCTTTACATAGATGTAACCTGCTCCACAGTAATCCTGTGGTTTTGTCTCTTTTTCTTTCATTCTTGTCATCATTGTATGATTTTGGCACTTTGACTAAGATTACTTTAAAACCTTGAAATAAATATATAAAAAAGAGAACATTTTAAATAAAGAGCAGTCATTATTTATACCAACACTGCTTTCATCTGGAAAGAAGTCTCTAGTCCATATTCACTGAGGACCTACTAAGTTAGTTCCAATTCTGTATTGAGCAGCAAGATTTTCAGAACACTATTTTTCTTCACAGCTCCCATGAATGTCTGTCCTCAGTATTTCAGCACAGCACATCCTCTCACAGTTTTGCTAACTGTAGTTCTGTAACATGTGTCTAGAGGAAATGAAGAGTTAAACAGCCGTTCCATGGTTAATATAATTGTTGTTATTATTAACAATTCATTATATTATTTCCTTCAACACTTTACTTTCCTCATCAGTAATTTGCAATGTTTATACTTTACTTTGGGATGGCCTGTGTTGATACACATTGTGCAACTAAGGTTAAGGCTGTATATTGTTTATGATCACAGTTTCAATAATCCATAAATTAGTTTGAATTAAACATGTTGTCATTATTCTTGAAGTCAGTGGAAGTTTTTTTCTTTTTCCTGGTGAAAAAAGTCCACAAAGTTGCAGTTTGATTGCTTGTCTCATTTTGATGATGTGTCAGTAAGATTGCTATACAAATTTCTGGAGTTGTTCTGTATTATTATTCTAGCTTTAGTGTCTGTGCTCTAGAGAGTATATGTCAATTAAAACTTGATATCCTTTTGACTAGGTTGATTTTCATTGTCTCATAGTTAAAATTCTTAAGGGATAAATAACGTCTTAGATTTAAATATATGTATATTTGGAATTAAAAAATATTTTAATCCAAGACAGACATGTTTAGACTTTATTCAGTTCTATAACACGTGCAATGATATAAAGTAATAAGACCTAAGGAAAAAAAAAAAAAAAAAGTGAAGTAAATTAAACCAAATCAGTATTGTGTGTCAAGGCTAGACTGCTCAATTTTTAAATATGTGCTGCAATAAATTTTCTTGTGTACAGTTGCCAAAATGAGGTAATGCTATTGGAAAGGGTTGGCAGATAATACATGTTGCGAGAAATCTTCCTTGTATAAAGTTTTGAGCCAGTAATTTTGTAAATATTAAAATCTAAACTGTCAAAGATTAAACATTTGGTTTCTTTTAGCAGTGTCTTGATAATAACTGAAATGTACAAACAAGATGTTTGTGGTTTTGAGAAATTAAAATTATAAAAATGGCTCCACATTAAAAACACCTTTGTAAAAACTCCAGTTCGGACTAGGATTTCATATCAAATTTGTTGATGTCTTTCTAAATAGAAGTTTAAGCATGTCAAAGTCTGAAAATGAAGACCTTCAGCTTTACCATCAACACTAGTTATTTGTCATTAATACTTTTTGTCACTAATATTTTGCATGAGCAAATTTCTTATGTCTGTGACTAAACCTATGTGAAAATGGAGGAAAAAATCAATGAAAAAATTCAAGAAGGAAAATTTATTATAACTTTGTATGGATAAGCTGTATCTCTATATATGGAAATATGGAAAGTAACATCTTTTTCTCTTCCTTAAGAAATACTTTTGAAAAGCAGGCTTTTAAGAACACCGATAGCCAACATCTCAAAGAACTTTTCATGTGCCCTTCCTGACCTCCCTCCTTAGCTGCAAAAAGCTCACTTCCTAACTTGGAATGGACAAAAGGACATTTTTTTTTTTTTTGCCTGAAGTAATGGAAAAAGAAATAGCTCAGGTTAACCTTCCCAGTGAGTGTATAGTGGAGCTATCAGCTGATATGAGCATCCAGAGGGTTGGCATCCAAGTCGTGTCAGTGCTGCTGTGGAGAGCCTCTCACATCTGAGAAAGTGACAGTGAAGACCCTCACTGGCATTGTTTGCAGACTTAATTTATTGTGAAAAGTAAAACAAAGGCACTAAGACAATGCCAGTCACATTTTAGGAGGGATGGCTTTGTTTCTAGGCTTCATTTTTCCATGCCTGAACATGCTTTTAGAGCATTAAATAAACAGTCACATATAACTGTGCTACAGCATGATTAGTAAAGAATGGGAGACAGGCCTGAAGCCAACTGTAACACTCTTTTCATGTTTGCAATTTAATATCCTTCCTATTTATATTCAGCTCCCTTGGCCAAGGAAAGCCTTGTTTACACCTTGTTTTAGAATATCTGCTCGCAGATTTCTATTTCTCAATAGAAAAAAATGAACAAAGAAATACAATGACACTTTCCCCCTCATGTTATGCTATAAAATGGGAAAGGAGGTTTGGGGTTTTGTCTTTTCATCAGAAAATATTATATAAAGACTTCATCGTGGCAGTTGTATTTTTATTTCTTTGTACCTTGCTTTTCAAGAGAACAATGATAAGGATCTAGAGAAAGATGTTTTATATTCTAAACTGCACTTACATATATCTTCTGTATCTTTAGTTTTAGGAATATTTTATTTTCATTACTGATAAAGATATTTCTGCCTTTGAAAATAATTCTGGGTACCTGATTACCTATCAATAGCATGTGCTATTTCACCCATGCTTCTTGAGTCCCTAAACCAAAACATGAAGTTCCCAAAAAATTTCCGGATTTTATTTTACAAAAAACCCCATGGAAGCTTCACGAATGTTTTGAAAAACCATCTGTGAACTCATCACTTCATGTTTTCCTTCCCAGACCAGTTATTCTAGAGGCAGTGAAACTACATCATATTGACATTTGATTCTTTGTGTAACAGGAGGAAGGGAGTTCAGTGCAGGCTCAGCTGGCTTTCCCACCCAGAACAGATGTATTATCTCTGAATGTTAGAAATGAAGCTCTCATTTCTGAAAATTAGATACCATGTCTGGATATTCTGGGCAAAAAATGCTGATCTGACAGACAGGGAGGCCTTGTTTCTGATTAGATTCTGCTCCATCTGAGAAATGGAGTATGCTTCATACTATATTTGTGAGAAATAAAGGACCTTCTCTCCAAGACGGCAGATATATTTGTGGGTCCAGAATCCTTTAAAACAATCTTAACTAGAGAAAGTATCTAAAAATCTCTTGTCCTCATACATGTTTCGTTGTGTATGCTGTGAGTAGTTTTAGACCTTGATATGGGAAATGGGGAAGGTGAGATTCATAGTGCTCTGACCTTTCAGATTGCTCAACTGGAAACCAAAAACATGATTTTTTTTTTCCCACAAATTACCCACAAGCTAATGGAGTAGCTAATTTCAGAGGGAATATATTATGACACAGATATATCCCACCTATTTAAGAATGTACACCTAATTAGAGAAAGGCCTACACTCCTTCAGTAGTTAAAGGAGAGTGAGGATCAGGTAAACTCTGTCAGATGAATTGGATTTTTTTGTGACTGTCCTATTTTCTGTGGAGAACTACCCTCAAGTTTTTAAGTTATGTCTTTTATATTAAGGTCTTCAATCAGCTATATGCATTTAGTTGGATGTATCCTGCCTGGCCCCTTTAGATGGAATTGAGGCGAATAACATTTGCTATCTAAACTCTGCTGGAGTTAGTAGATGAAAGAAAACATATTAACAATTTTATAGGTTGATGGAATTCATCTTATCCATGGGTACTAAACCAGTATGCAGGGATAAGTTCCAGTTGGAATTTCTTTAGAGAACTGTGTTCCTTGCAGTTTTCTGCTCTTGATCTTGAGAAAGGAAGAACAAGCTCTAGCAATAGTTCAACACTCAGCTGAATGGTTAATAGAGTAATGTCTTAATGTCATTCTCTCCCAACTGCATTGTTTATACCAATATGGCATCTTGAAAAGAAAGAAGCAAGCAAGGGGATCTTTTTTACTATGTTTGTTGTATTTTTAGAAATATTTTGCAACAAGCTCAGAAATTATTTTGTTATCTATCAGAAATTATTTTGCATATCTAGGTGCTGACTCTACTTTTTTTCTGTCTTTTCTGTAATCTGTCCAGAACTTTTTGTTTTTCTTTATTGTATAGTTCCAGATTTTCTCACTCAAGAATATTGCAGATATAAAACTATACTTCCACTTGATATTCCTTTTCTCCCATAACTTCCCATGTGTTGTACATGCAGCCCTTTTTTGTTGACTGTGGTATTCACCAACTCCTTTAACAGAGGAGTGTACCAGACATTTTAATGTGCCTTGCCAGTACCTGCTCATCCTCTCTTGGTCTTGCTTCTTGCTGACAGCAATGGTGGTGGTGGTGATAAACTGGATGAACTGGGTGTTTTTGCTTCAGATTGTGCTTTGTGTCTTGCATGTTGATGACAGATTTTTTTCTTGGCATGTGAGCTCAGTCAGTAAGTATTTTTTGTTAATTAAACTGCTGTCATACATTTCCAAAGTATGCATAAATTGCTCAAGATGATAGCTTTATTTCCCCTACGTTCAGATAATCCGTCTCAGCTTTAACTTGAATGTTTCATCAGATGATGACAGCTTTCCCTGATCCTTGTTCTCACCTGGCTGACTTATTAACTGCATGTAGACATCTTACTCTTTTTATAGTTATTTAAGTCTTTGAATATCAGTGGAGTTATCACAAATTCATTACTTTTATGGTGAAAGAAAATCCACAGAAACTGCATACCTTTGTTCTCCATGTGAACTGTATCTTCCTGTCGATGTCTGATGAATTCATAATTAGCTTTGTAAATATTTTTTGGCATTACTTGCACAGGAAGGAGGGAAACTTTTAAATTTATTTAAGGTCACAATAAAAGGCTGTGCTACAGACTTCAAATGCTTGGCAAGACAAGGGAATAAGCAGGGAAGGTCCCTACCCTTTCATTTTCACCCATTTTCAAAGCCCATTAAGAATATACCAGGAAAGGAAACGTTTTTTGGGGGTTTTTTTGACAGGCAAGTATTAACCTTGAGTGACACATTTTTTTAGACTTATAACTATTATTTCTACTTTAAGCTTCACTGCCTTGTGTTCAGCCACAAACCATGGAATCTTCCTGAAAAAATGTTGCAATGCAAATTTTGGAAATGTGAAAAATGTAAACAATCTGTTCAGTCCTTTCCCAGCTGAGTGCTATATATTCATCTATGTATAGAAAACTTGTTGTCACTGAAAACCATTAGAGTATATGATTCAGGATTTTACAAAAAAATTATCAGCTATTTGGTAGCATAACCTAGAAAATTTACTGCTAGGATCACCCTACATTGTCAGGGAAAAGGTAATGATGGAACTGATTGTTTTTTGTATTTTATGTCTTCGAATTGGACAGCTACATGGCATGAACATAGAAAGGAGAGCACATGAAAAAGGAGTATTTAATGAAGGTATCTAATCCATAATTTAAAAAGTCAGTTTTAAAGCCAAATTATTTATCTACAGTCACTTTTAAATACAAATCAAATAGCTTAGCTATATTCCCAGACAGTACCTCCTAGCACTAGAAAATACCACCAGAAAGGAAAACAAAAGGAGGAGGATAACTTTGTGAATGTGAAAATATGAACATGTGCATTTTGAGAAAAAATAATTCCTGTCTGCAAGATTGTAAAAAAAATTACATAGGAAATTCTGCTTTTGTCAAGCAGCAGTAAAGATCCAATGCTTTCTGTGGGGCTTCAGAGACCTGTCAGACTACAAAAATTACAGTCTTGCCTGAAGGATATATAAAGCAACTAATGATAACTTGAGGCAACACAACGCTACAAACCCATCAACATTCTAAAGAAAATTCAGAAATAAAAAATAAATGAGAATATTTGGTTCCTAAGGAAGTATGAAAGAGACAAATTATACCATCTTAAGGTAAAACACTCTTGCATCAATGTAAAGCCTTCTTCAAACTAATTTTTCGTTGATTTGTTTACTAAGCAATATTTCAAAAAGTGAATCAATTTGTTAGAGAATCATTTCTGACGTGTCTGTGGAAGTATCCTACACTGCTGCCAACAAATCAGCAGCATAAATCAGAAAATAAGCCATTTTATTTACATGTGTCTAAATGGTTTCCAAAGCAATAGCAAGGAATATTTTAACCTTGAAATAAACATTTAGAAAAACCTATGTGCAGATGAAAAGCTGAAACCAACAGTGAGAATTGACCCTAATTTTGACAAAATCAGTTTTTTCTTCCATCTAAACTGTCTGTAGAAGAAAAATGTTTTAAAAAGTCAAACAAGTTCCAAAATATGATTTCAATTTTCTGGAATTTTATATTTTTCTGTTAATATATTTTAATAATCAAAATAAATTCTCATTAGGTAGTGTTGAGTATATGAATGAATTTCAATTAGGCAAACCTGAGGAGTCTGTCCCTCTATGGAGAGAAATTTGGACCAATATTGGCTTTTTTTTTCCTCTCGAAGCAGTTGACTTGAATGCAAGCCAAGGAATATCAAGCACATGACAGTAATAGCACACCATGAAATCTATCCATGTTTCAACAGATCTTGGAGCTGTGCCTGGGAGGATAATATGTTAGAGAGAAAGAGGGATGAACATGTTTTGTAGAGGCAATAATAAATGTCCAACAAGTGATTGTTAGCAATGAGAATGATGTAATAGAAAAGGCTTTGCATGTGTGTATTTTTGTGGTTTACAGTGCATTTAATGATGATATCAGAACAACAGTCTCTTCCAGAGGCATTGTGTGTAAAATGAGACAAGTTGAAATGTTTTCGCTTCATCTTTTACTTCTCTCCATGAATGAGGCATGAATTTGGAGATGCTGGTTAGTACAGAAATGAAAATGTTAGGGGCCATTTCTTTGTGAGGGACTCAACAATCCTTCCTAAACATGTTAATGTCTAAAGATATCTGTACACTTTCTTCTTTTTTTTAATTTTCTCATTTGTTTATATTTAAGCAAATAATAACATTTTTGGTTCTAGACAACATTTTTAAATAAGCAGCTAGGCTGATTTAGTTTCTCCATTGTCAAAATGTTTTCCAGTGGAACTCAGCAAGTTTTCTGCTTGCTCTCTTTCATATTTGCATATGGGGAATTATACGTGTAAGATGCTGTCACAAAAAAAAAATCCACTGGGAAGAGCTGGAAGTATCTATGTAGAGATTCTTTTTTAAAAATGAAAAAAAAAAAGCAAAAATCTGCTGGATGAAATCTGAACTTCTGAAAAGAACTAAACTCCTGTAGAGTAATAATACAAGTGATGAAAAAGAACAAATATATTATCTTTAAACTACTGTGTCATAAAAGTTTATTGATAAAGAGCCCTTATTGAGCCTGGAGTGTTGGTGTAAGGTGTAGTCAAAACCCTGAATGCAAATAAACAACAGGCCTGAAGTGGGAGCACATGTAGTACTTTAAATCTGACTGCTTTGTCTAAAGAAGTCAGTGTCTAAATCTAAACATGAAGAGATTAACTGTGGACTCCATCAGTACTCTCCCAGTACAACTGCATCAAAAAAAATTCAGCATTTGAGAAAATACATGGCAGCTGCAATGAATAATTTAAGAAGAGTATGCAAATGGATTTATACAGAATGTGCACAGGGTACAGAGATAGTAGCAATAATTCAGAGGAACTTTTTCTGGGTAAAATGGACAACATGAAGCAGAAGACCTGAAAGCCAAAGGTCAATTATGAATTTGAGGCTGTGCCAAATGCTAAAATTAAATAAGTTTTTATTAGTATTGAATCCAATATATAGACAATTGAAAGTGAATGGGATGTTTGAGAGGACAATTCAGGAAGAAATTGAAAAGATCTTTCCGTTCATGCTTCTGTGTGGCTAAAAATTCCAACACAGCACCTTGTTCTGGCATTTCCTGTTTGGAAAATGCACCCAAACTAGGACTACACTGCACTGCAGAGGACAGCTGCTTCCCAGTATTCGCATATGAGACAGCCAGGCTGACCCTGGGCTTATTCTGGGTGATGTCCAGCACTGCTAGAGTTTCACAATGAAGCATGATAGGCTTTGAGCAGGATGGATGTACATGATCTCTGCAGGTGCAGTTTTGATCTCTGGCAAAAAAACGTCTAAGAGAATTTCTGAAGGTGCGAAGAGGTTTTGAAGGAACCTCTAAGTTCATGTAGCTGAAAGTATACATTTTTTTTGTGTGTGGCATAGGATAATAAATCTAAATGTGATGCAAACATAGCAAGTTGTATATCTTTTCCAACTCTCTGCACTGAGTGCTCACATCAGGGAGTTCATATGAAATAAATATATGATGAGATTGGGAGAAAGTGCAAAAGTAAGTACTGAGTGGTTTGCAACAAAGACAAAATTACATGGCAACATGAGTTTACTGGAGTTAAGTTTTATTTGGGCACTTAATTTGTTGCTATGTTTCTGCATTATTTTTCTTGTTATAAGCAGTAGTGTCCTCATGAAATGAAATTAATAAGTTTTAATTTGTTTCCTTTTCATTCCATTTCTGTTTGTAGAAGCTCTACCTTTTAGATAAGATTTCACTCTCTCTGTCCCTAGGGTCACTGAAGCCATCATACAATGTTTCTTTAGGGGTACTAAATTATTTATGACGAAACTAAAATAAGAACAGTGTTTGAAATTTAATGAATGTGCTTTTCATGGGACAAGTGCCCATGAATTAGAAAGAAGGAGGGAAAAGAAACCAGTAGCCAGTAACAGAAATCTTGATCTTATTAAGATAGATAGAATTTGGGTAATGTTTTCAGTGGAAAAAGGATTTCAACCAGTTATGACCACCAGAGAGGTTGTGCTCTGCAAAAAAAAAATTCAGAATATTCTCATAAATACCTGCTCCCTGACATTGGTCTGTTTTGATTTAAAAAATCGTTCCAGAAGGTTGATGATTTGCCTGCTTTAATAATTTATAACTCAGAAAAGCCACTACAGGCACGAAAACTTACAAAATCTGGCAAAACCATTTTCCCAGCCGGAGTCATGATACCAAAAAAAACCCAAAAACCCACCACTAAAAAGGTTAAAGATTTGTTTGTTCAAGTAATTATTCATGTCAACTGTTCAAATTAGTGATCTTTTATCTTCATGATTTGGTAGATGAATTTCACTATCACTTCTAGTTTGCTTTGAGTTTATGTGTTTGGCTTCTTAGACTGAAAATCAAACTGATCAGAGAAAGTAATTCTCACTATAAACACGATAGACAGGATGCTAAAGAGCAAACTGTGATACCTCTTTAAGATGCTGTACTATTTCAGAAGTCTTCAGCTTGTCACGTAGCAGAGTGCTGCTTCAAAGGACAAAGATTTCTTTGAATCTCAGGAGATTGGGTTCTGAATTTAATTCCTGGAGTGAACAGGCTCCTTAAGCATTCAGTGTAAGTTCTCTCAAGCAAAGAGGGAAGGTTGGGCAGAGAAAATTACCTAAAAAATTACTTTATTCTTTACTGTGCTTTTTAAAAAAAATCAAATATGTCATAATTTCATTCAATTATAAAAAGAATTTATAAGCTACTACCTGCTGTTTCTAGAAACTAATTTGTTGTGCAAGGTTAAACTTTTTTACTGCCCTTACAGCAGGAAGTATATTACTGCCCAAATCCCATTTCTGTGGTTTGCTTCACTGATATCAGTGATAGCAGCTTCCAGGCATAACCCATAATTACCACACGGTTTAACTTGAAGTTTTGTATTTTAGTTATTCTTACATAAACAAAGGAAGCTTCCTTTTTTTTTTCCTGTCTTCTTCGTGTTCTTAGTCTTAGGACATAAAATTAGGAATGTCATTGACCACTGGCTCTTCAACTGAAAGCAACTGACTGAGAAAAACTGAAGTTCTTCCTTTTCTAAAATATGTTTTTAAAATGAAATCATTCATCATTTGAGCAACTTTTTCTGAGATACTCAACCAATCAGATTAATGTTTTTAAAGAGAATCCATTCCATAGCAAGCAGGCAGTTCTCTCTGAGAAGGCAGCGCTTGTGACTCACAGCAGCTGCCATCTGACAGACCTCTACTCTCATTTTATGCCCAAGGCAGATTTTTTAGAGGCTAATAACCTCTGTTTTCCCCTTTGCTATACTAGTGCTTTGTATTATCTCAGTGGGGATTTTTGAGTAGGCTTCTTCATTATTACTACGGGTCAGAAAATAAATAGATATTAAAAGAATTTGTAATGCTCATGATAAGACCTATCTTTTTTTCTCCATTTGGTGCTAATCACAAAATAGTAAAATACTCAAATCTACATGGAGCCTAGTCATAAAAACAGTTATTACGTTTCTGTAATGCAACTAATATAAAAGATTTAGTACTCCATTAAATTATTTGGATGTGCTACACTGAGACATGTACTAAATTTATTAAGTATTGTTTATTTCACAGATTCTAGGGGGATCACAAGTAAGACTTCAGACTTACTTGTTTTTGACAAGCTAAGGATATGGTCAAGGAGGTTGGTTTAATTTTAAAACACTTCTAGAATAAGTGAGAATTTAAAGCCTGTACCAAGACAGTCTTCTTTCTAATTTATTATCCCTGCCTTAGAAAAAAAGGAGTGTAACTCTTTAGCTTGATAATAAATTAATAGCACTTTAGTTGGGAATTCATATGCCTGAATCTACACTTCTAAGTAATTTTCCAAGTAATTATTTGTAAGTGTATGCCTGGGGCTGAGCCAGATGTTGTTTCATTAACTTTAATACTGTAATATGGAAAGGAAAAAAAAACAGTAAAAGAACAATAACAACAAAAGGAGCATGTATAGAACAGTGTTTACTTGTGTTAACTATTTGCTCTTCAATAGATGCAGTAGAATTTCCAATATATGAACAAATGAAATGTCTACAGCAGTATTGAAGAGTGCACTTTTATTTTGGACTTTGCTATCACTTTCTCTATTTTACAATTTGGGTTTCTAGTAAGTGGGTTATTGGGTACAAGGAAGACAGCCGTTACCTGCACGAATGTGTTTTTAGAAATCTTTATGTATAAATTAAACACATCAGTTTTTCTTTTAAACTGGTTGGATGTTGAGGGAAAAGTTATATCAGTTTGTAACTCCCAAGTTGGTAAGCATGGGTGTAAAATATGAGTATTGAAGCGTGGAGTACTAACTCAAGAAAAGGATAGAAAGCTGATAACAAAAGTATTAAACAGCTTTTCAAACAACTACTACAAGTCTCATTTACCTAGGGACAATCAGGAAAATTAATCTGAAATAAATCTTAAACTGGATTAATTAAAATACATTAAATCCCTATGTAAATATACTTCCCCAGAATTAAAATGACTTTTATTTAATAATATTTGGAAGTGAGTTTAAATCAAATTAAGGTCTCTTTAATGTTGCCTGAGAACATCCATCCTGTAACTTCAAAACAATTAAAGTACCTCATTTAAAATTCAGACCTTTTGTTGTTTTGGATTGCTTTTCCTGATCAGATCAATGTGGATAAGCCACCCTGCTACAATTTTTAGTATCATTTACAACCTTTTAGATTCTGATCTCATTTAATTTCCATAACCAAAATCTATACTTATATTAGACTTTTTCCTATATTACCTGAATTGAGAGATTTTACATTAAAAACAAAAACAAACAAGAAAATATCTTTGATTTCCCCCTTATTTACCCTTTAAAATTTAATTTTAGGCAGATTTTTGATCAGCTTATTCAGCTTTCAAAAATATTTCTTATTTCTTATTCTCAGAGCCAATATTTTTCTGATGTAAGCAGCTAGAAAAATGTTAGTGTGATGAAATTTTTTTGTTTCCAGTAATGTGTTTAGATTAATCAACATTTCTGAGGCCATCAAATGTTAGGGCTATTTGGCATCAATATTTAAAAACTAATTTCCACATTTTACCATGTAGCCTCTTCATCCTTTCCACAGCATAAGATGAAAAGATAGTTTGTTATTAATAAGTGTCTTTCCCAGTGGCGTCAGCCCAGCAAATGAGCAGCAAGGCAGCGTGTTTACATATTTATAGGACATTTACTTACTTTTTTTCTGAGTGATGAATTTGCTTGTATGTAGACCAAAAGTGTGCCTGAATGCAAACACAGAATGGCAAAAATATAGTGTCATTGGTTCAATGCAAAATGGATTTGCAAGTGAGATTTTGTGGCAGTCATAGACAAAGGCTCATTTTTATTAAGAGCCCGATTTTAAAAGCAAAAGAAGCAAAGCCTACAGTATTTAATTTTAATTACTTGCATCATGATTGACAGTGGAAGATACAACCATAGGGCCTCTTGTCCTAACTATGGAGTGGTGGTGATGAGAGAGAGGGACAGATGTGTTTCACAGAGCGTGCAGCTGTGGGTCCTTCAGGTGAGCTGCTTTGCACCCATCGTTGGCACAAGAGTGAGAGGAACATGGAGTAATCTTGCACTTCTGAAAGCATAATTCTTGTTCTTCAGAAACATTTTGTCCTGATCATTAATGGATTATCAGACCAAAACCATAAATTAAATAAGGAGAGAAACAGACAAAGTCAGTCATGGGTGCATTTGTTACTGTTTGTTCTCTGTGGTTCCTTTTTTTCCAGTGGGTATCAGTTAAGTTCTGACTTACCACTGGTTTTGTTTTTCCTTCTTTTATTGCAGTTTATCATGCTGACATACGTCTTTATGTTGGCCTGGCTTGGAGTCACAGCTTTCACTTCTCTGCCTGTTTACATGTACTTCAACCTGTGGACCATTTGCCGAAATGCCACCGTAGTGGATGGAGCTAATCTCTGCTTGGACCTTCGCCAGTATGGTAGGTAGATAAAAAAGTACTGAATGAAAAGAAGAAAAAAACCCGGTAAGATTTCACAAAACAAAACATTCTTCCTCTTTGCTTCCATGTATCTGGAATCAACTGTTCAGTGTTTCTGAAGCAATTGTCGAGTGTCTCTCTCTGCCCTTTTACCCACTAGTCTAGGCACTGTATAAAAGATGAACTGCAGTTCCAGACCTGACAAAAATTGAGTCAACCTTGTCTATCTTCCCAGAGTAATGAAAATCTGGCATGGGGCTTTGGCTTAGTCTCTTCTTTAGAAATTGCTGGGACTTGTCTAAAATGCCTAATTGGTCATTTATTTGGAGAATGACTTTTATTCTTGTGGTAGGACCCTGAACTGGAGATGTGAGATCCTAGGGTATCAGCTGTCTCTGCAGAGGTGAATTGGGACACAACAAGATTCATTGCTTTCAAAAACCTTGATGAGGACCAACAATACTGATAGTAACTCTCTAAGAAAGTGGTGGAAAGAGAGATAGAGAGGGAGTGGGGCTAAAGCCTGAATAGTGGAGGCTGGAATAATGTGGGGATGTGCACCTTTGTGTGTTTTGAAAGGTTGTAAAATTTCGATAGAAAGGGATTTGTAATCATAAAATGTCTGAGGATCCTTGTATTGGTGATGGTGATTCAGCTCCTTCCTTCTACAAGACTGGTTTGATTCTAGATGTTATGGTCATGGTGGTTTCTCAACTCACAGAGCTTTGAGTAATCATACTCTCAATGGATATTTTCCTATCTTTCTTTTATCTCCTTGGCCTAAAATAAAATCACAGTATATGTTTAATTGTTGTTTAGAGGTATAAAAGATATTCCATCTCTTGGCAAAGAAACAATTTCATTAATAGTAAACATTCCAATTAACCTAGAATAAAATAGTCAGCATTTTTCTTTCATGAGAGGGAGGAAAAGCTGACATTTTTTATTATTTATTGGGGTTTTTTCCTACACAGCAAAAGGCAATTATCTGTATAGGTACCATCAAGCGTATTAATTTTTCTTTCTATGGCCTTTTATTTGTTAATATTCATGGCTATTTTTTTATTAATTCTATTTAGAATTTTCATAGAGCACTAACATATACAGTATGTATTCTGTGAATTGTACCTGTTTCCTGTAAATTCAGTGCAAAATCCACTGATTAATATTAGAAAAGAAACATTTTTCATTATAAATGAGTTATTTGCAGGGTTTTTTTCAAGCTAGCCTTTGATTTATTATTTGGACATTAGCTAAAGGAAGCAAGGTAGATTCTACTTATTATTGCTGAAAAGAGAAACAGTAAAGTATAAGTTTGTGTAATGCTTTTTTATTAACTTTAAGAGAAGATTTATACCAGAGCAATATGTTTGAAATCAATATACAGCATGTTTCTCCACATGAGGGTAGAAAAGGTTTGTGAACATTTTAAATGTATAAACTGGTTGCGAATAATTTCTGTTTTTTTAATCAAAAATATCAAAAATAGGGAATAAGGATATGTTAAAAAATGGCAGAAAAATTGTTGCTTACATGTTTCTTACTATGGCTTTTACTAAATAGATGATGTGTTAGTTTTGTGCTGGCTGAAATAGAATAGAATCCTAGAATGGTTTTAGCCACAGGGCAGGGAGACCTTCCTCTAGGTCTGGTTGCTCAGGACTCCATCCAACCTGTCCTTCAACACTTCCAGGGATGGGATGTCCACCATTTCTCAGGGAAACATTCCAGTGCTTCAGCACCTTCACAATAAGGAATTTCTTCCTTACATCTAACCTAAACTTATCCTCTTTTAGTTTAAGCCATTGCTTTTTGTTCTACTGCAGCATGCCCTTGTGTAAAGTCCCTCTCCAGCTCTCCTGACTGACCTTTTTAGTTACTGGAAGGCTGCTGCAAGATCTCCCCAGAGCCTTCTCTTCTCCTGGCTGTGCAATCCCAACTGCCTTAACTTGTCTTCACAGGAGAGTTGCTCCAGACTCCTGATTGCAAACAAAACCCAGATATCATTGTTAAAATAAGTTCTTAGCTTTTCTCATATAAAGGAAGTTGATCTGTACCAGGAATTCTAAATAATGTGAATATTTATTCTTCTCCAGGTATTGTAACTATTGGAGAAGAAAAGAAGGTTTGCACCTCATCAGAAAGTTTCATCAAGATGTGTGACTCTAATGAGGTAAATAAATACCATAGTATTTTTGGCAAATCCATTATGCTGTTGTAGGATGTAGCTGATATATGTTTTCTTACTGTAATGGTTTAATTCTAGCTATGGTGATGAATTAAATCACAGGGAAAAATACAGTCAAGCAAGTAGATTTCCTAGTCTTTTACCAAGTACCAAATTTAGTCACTGCAATTTCTCCATTCATTTGTTTTCTAAATACACTTGTGGTTTGTTTGTTTGTTTGTTT
The DNA here is from genome assembly GCA_013398615.1 of Brachypodius melanocephalos. Classification (NCBI taxonomy): domain Eukaryota; kingdom Metazoa; phylum Chordata; class Aves; order Passeriformes; family Pycnonotidae; genus Brachypodius; species Brachypodius melanocephalos. The sequence goes on from VZSR01003049.1 coordinate 14,246,111, forward strand.
GTTTGTGGTTTTTCAATAATTCCAATATCTTATTCTTTGTTACTGACATGTTTTTGAAATCTAATGCCCCTGCTGCAGAATGACTTGGTCCATATCATGAATCACTGATTGAAGGGCTTATGATTACTCTTATGACAGGAAAGTAAAGATTTCAAATGGATTTGGCCAAACCTTGTTAAGCATTAGGATAGTAGCTCTTAGTAATTTTTCTTTGTAGTTTTTCCCTTGGGCAAATGCCACCTCTTTCAGTGCAGCTGAGGGTTCTGGTTTTGTTTTCAAATGACAAAAGATGAAGATGAGATGAACAAAATTACATCTGCCTAAAACAAAGAGAGGCTAAAATGTTGAGCCCTCTGAAGCCAGAAGAAATATTTGCTAAGTGTTTTACTGGGTCTTACTATGGTTGAAAAAATCTTGGAGGGAAGATCCACAATCCACCCTTAAACCAAAACCATCTTAGAAAATGCTCCTCTTGTGGAGCAGTTGACTCTCTGTGACTGCTGCATAAACCAGGTCACTGAAATTAAAAGCAAATGTAATCATTTGGTTTGGGGTGAGGTAAGGAAGGTGGTTAATTTGAATTATGTAAGTAACCTGGTTTATGTTATATCACTATGAACAAATTTGAGTGAAAAGTGGATCAATATATGAGGATAGAAAGATGGTTAATGAAGGGAAAATGGGGTTTCTTACACTGTCTCTGCCACTGGAGAAGCCACCACAAACATAGTTCTTGTAAGGTAGTATTGTAATATTGTAGTATAAAAAACAAAAAACCCTCAAAATGTACTGATGTGTTTATTTTTAAATAATTAATTTCCTTAATATTTTATTATGTAAATTCTGTATTTTTAAATAGAGTTATGCTTCTTCCCCAATATGAGCATTGTAACAAAACAAGCACAAGCACAATGACATATAGTGATATCAAACTCTTGGAAAAATATTCCTATTCATTTCTTTTGTGGAAGGGTTGCACCAGGAAGGTAATTATTTGCTCTATGTTATTCTGAATTTTTGTCCATTTTCTGTTTGCTGTACAACCATGAAAGTCTTTTTCTTTGTCTCCCTTTGCAGCTAAATATGACATTCCACTTGTTCATCGTGGCACTTGCTGGAGCTGGAGCAGCAGTCATTGCTATGGTAGGCTACCCAACACTCTACACCTCATCTGAATTGCTGAGACCTTCTGGTTCTTTAGATCAGCTGTTCAATTTCTATACTATCACTCAAATCTATTATTAAAATATAGCTCTGTAATTCAATACACTCCATTTAAGTTTTTTTTTAATATATTGATGGATTCCCTTTGATGTAGAATGTCATGATTACTTTTTCTAATTTAAAAAACCCCACCTTTAAGTACATGCTAAGAATTTTTACTATCCTCTTGCTGTATTCAGACAAGTGTCTGAATTCACGTGTCTTGTGTTGCAACCATAGTATTATACTTTTATAATCTCTGCCTTTCTGGGTATTCACAGGCCTGCCACGCTGCTATTTTAGGAGCAGAATCTTTTTGTCAGTTCTGTGAATATATATGGATGTGTTGATTTTTCTGTCAGGACTAATCTTTCTGCTCTTTTATAATGAAGATTACTTTAAATTTAGTGACATTTTGTCAATGAGAAGGTTCCACTGAGAGAAAAGTGTATGAGATAGTGCCATGCTCTTCTGTCTTTTGTCTTCTGTATTTGCTTAAGCACAAAGATATTTTTAGACTCACAATTCTGTACTGGTGTAGGTTTTCATTATACACACTGGAATGGAAAATGAAAAGTGACTGCTACTTGGTGCTGATGCATTCATAAGCATTAGTGGTGGTAATTACTATATACTGCTTATACTAGTAATTTTTTATGGATCATAGGGCCATGATTATTTTGTTATCCTTATAATTACACTTATTAAAAAGGTACATTCAGAAAATATTCAATGGAGCTACTACTCCTCTTACATTAATGATTTTTTTTGTTTTTATCTGCCATTTCTTCATTATTACAACACCTTGCAAACAGCAAAGATAGCTAAATGAAAAGTATATCTTTTCAATGTAGTTTTTTGTTTCAAGGCCACAAATAGTATGTGTAATAGTAGGCTACAATTCATATTAATAATTTGGTTTTTCAAATTGAATTTTTTTCTGCTTATAGTCCCAAAAATTATGACCATATAGCAATCATGATAATGTATCATTAGTGTTAGGAAATTAAATCCAACAGATCATTAATTTTCCACTGTATGATTATTTTGAAGCATATTCAGCAGATATCATAAAATTTTGTTCAGTTGGAAATTCTGCATTTCAAACAAGAGTTTTGAATCCAAATAGCCACCGAAAGATATTCAATGAAAAATAACACATCTTCAGTGAAAGCAAATTAAGTACATCGTGCCTCATAGTTTAAATACATAATACATTCAATGAAGTTTTTAAAAAGATTTTTCAAAACTCAATGTATCAAAGATACCATAGCGGTATTACACCAGGCACAAATACCCTTTGAATTCACTTTGATGGTGCTCATTTATTCACATATTTTTGAAGGATTACCCATATCCAAGTGTGCTTTCTCTTGAATTCTGTAACTGCACAGAGGAGACATGATAAAACTGTTTCAACAAAATATAAATTAATATTCTAAGTGCTAGTAAATTGCATAGTGTCCCAATGCTGCTAGACACGTTTCATTAAACGTTTGTGAAAGATTTCTATATATATTTCTAGTTTGTAGCTATAGTGGTTTGTGGTTTTTTTACCTACCATTCTAATCTGTTTTGTACCTGCTAAAGACTAGCAGACTTCTATTCTTTGATGGTGGTAATTTCTAAATCCAGCATACCAGACCACAGCTGTAGGTTGAGACATGTGCTTCACACTTCACACTGTAGCCCAAAAACAATGATAGGATGTGAGGAAAAATTCAGAATTTTGTGGTTGGACATGCAGATATTAACAGGTTCTCCTTTAAGGGAAGTTTACTTTCCCAAGGTAAAGTAATTTAAGGGAGGAAAAATTAATTTGGATTCCTAACTATCTCATCTAGGAAGAATGATCTTTTCTGCAGATCTTACACTCTAATTAGTAGACAGATGTAATGCATCAGCAGTGAGAAACAGTGTACAGAAGTAATTTCAGTCATTGGAGAACCAGTGTCCTTCACTACATCTGCTGTTTCAAGAATATTCACAAATATGAAATTATTACATGTCTTTGTGTATATCCAGAACATGATTGTGAAATTCAGCAGGAAAATTGGATTAAAATACCAGTCTTTTACAAAAGAAAAAGCTTATTAATATAGTGCACTTCTAAAACATTTCTTGCAAACATTTACTTTAAACCAGAATAGTCCATCTGACTAAAGTGGTTAGTATATTGTATTTATGGCCAGCCAGTAACAGTAGTGCAACAGTAGGGACATTGCTGAATAGTTGAATTGGTAAAATATGCTCTCTGAATTGACATTTAAAGTTACGTCATCAATATACTCCACTGTATCCTCACTTCTGAATTTATAAATATTTGCAAGTGTCAGACTATTTTATATCTGAAGATTTCTTAAACCCTCTAACGTCAATATGTTTCTACAAAATTCACAGAAGAAAAATTTTATTCATAAATGTTAAGTCTATCTGTCCTCAGGATACTTTTCATGCAACTGTATTTTTAATATATATATATTTTTAAAAGTAGTAATTTATTGCAAAACCACCATAAAACTTGTTAATACCTGCAAAACCATTTGGTCAAAAATCACAAATTTCCCATATCTCTTGGTCTCAGTTTTGTTTGTGAATGTTAGAATTTTTTCACAATTCACTTGATACCTCTTTACTCTACAAAGGAGAATGTTTTGGGGTTCAGAAGGAGAATTCTCCTACATATTAGGACTTATATACAGAAAATCTCATATATTTTACAATATGTGTCAGGGAAAGTTTCATTTTGCAGCAAACACTGTTGAAGAGTTTACTTTGAAAATTTATCACTCTCATGTCAATGCAAGTTGGGAAAAAAAGAACCCAAACCAAAACTTGATAGAATTATTTATGTTGTAAATGCTTTTTGAGAGCCTTCATCATGGAAAAAGTAGCCAGGCTTTTGAATCGTATTTAATTTCTACCTCATATGATTCTGAGCAGTACTGTTCTTTCTTATGTCTGAACAGATAACAAATGCATACAGAAAAGATCATTACAATAATACATATCAATTTTAATGCTGTCAATGTTGTATTAGATAGAAACAGAAGACATGAAGCTGTTTAAATGTAATCTCTAGCACTTAAGAGTGGATTGCAGAGCTAGTATACAAGAAAAACTTAATAAGGAGATGCAAAATTTCCTTTCTCACAAGTTACCATGTGAGCCGGTAACTCTTTTGCCTTAACTTCCACAGAAATTATGTCCTGCAAGATGGAGATGCAATCAGTTCTCCTGAAATAGGAACAAGTGAAGTGGTCTATTCATCTCCCCAGTATGATTGTGCTCTTCTGCAGGTTATGAGATGTGTGTAAAGGGACGTTAAAGAAAGTTATTTAGGCTTGAGTCCTGGGGAGGTAGTGACATGTCCTGAATGGAAAAATACAGCAACCCCCTTCCACCCCCCACCCTCCAAATACCCTCCTAGGCTAGCTGCAATACCACAATTTCTAAACACTGAAGCATACTTTCACCTTATGAAGAAATCTGAGCAGGAATAGGTATGGAAAGACCCTGCGCTGTCTTGCATATGTCTGTAATTGAAACCTCCTGAGGCGGACTGTGGAAGCTGCCCGGCTTCAATTTAAATAAGCCTTGATGAGGGCCCCACTGGCTTCAGGCTGTTCAGGTCATGGAATTGTGAAATGCAATTAGACAGCCACTTAGAAATGACCTCCTTAGTGTGGCAATGTTATCTAGGAACTTGATGTTAAAATAAAAAACAAAGGTGGTGGTACTGTTCAATGTATATGTCATTATAAAACGTGGACATATATTTGAGATTATATAAGTTAAAGTAGGTGTTTCCTGACAAATCTTCCTACTTACAGTGAATATGAACTCCAAGAGTTTTCAACAGTTATTATAATAGTTTGATGTGGTAACTTCATAAAGAAGGGCTGGGCAAAGAATGGGTGTTTTATGAAGATCAGACTGTTACCAATATACCTTCAAAATAGTCTATTTTTTAACAAAGAAAAATGCCAAGTGAAACTGCAAGACATGAAGTTTAAATTTGTCTCTTACTGGGTCATTACTAAATATTTTGAGAGGATAAGGAAAGTGCCTACATCATCCCATTTTCATGACAGATTCTTCAGTTGCAAGGATTTCTGGCAAATGTGTTTTTAAAGGTCATTAAGATGTGAGTATATTGCTCAGATACCCCCCACTTTTGGGACTCTCACATCTAAAATCTGTTTGAGGTTCAGATTGTATTTTTGACTGAAATTTCAGACTCAAAGGACCAGTTTCCATGTTTTCATCGGGTGCAAATTGCAATTGAGATGACAAGATTGTTAGCATTACCAGCCTGTTTATTTTGATTTTTCTCAATAGTTTTACTGTGGAGAATTCAAAGTGTTTCATTCAGTACAATGGGGATTCAGGATTAGGGTCTCATTTAATCTAGAAATGCCTGATGTAGAAACTACCCATGGTGAAAGCTTTTGGAACAGCTGAGATAGGATAAAAGGTGTTTCTTTTTCCTGTGTACTAAATTATTACTATAAAGAGTTCCAGAGTGACACACAACGTGCTGGCATTTCCAACATCTATACTCATCTATACTGGATTGTGCTACTAGTGTCGTTCTATGGATATAAAGAAAATCCTAAAGATATATAGAAATACTATTTTCGAGGGGTTTTCTTTCGTAGAGGGCAGATTCTCTGAACAACTTCTTTCTATTTTATGCCTCCTCAAGTCAGAGAGTATTCCTCAAAAAAGGATTAATTGGAAACTTGACATAAAACATAAGGATAAAAAAGGTAGCAAAAATATCTGCTCTTTTTAAGGGCTTCAGAATGCTTTCCTTGATCCTAATTATCCAGATAAGGAAATGTCATTTTTCCTGTACTTATCGGCAACCAACTGCCAATAAACAATTGTGAAAAAAAGAGTCCAAATAATCTTGGGTATTCAGAAAAACCACCCCTACCAAAACATATTAGAATGGATCTATTCATTTAGTATAAATCTAAGATACTCATATCTAGAATAGTACAACGCAAACAGAAGAATTTACATAAACTCAAGGTGTTTTTTTATTATTCATTGTATTATTATTCCATTTTCCATTAACTGAATCCCAGTATAATTTTGGATATATCACAAAACTGTCCGTTGCTTCTGAGGAAGTAGATTAACATAAATTAGAGACGGCCTCATCAGTAACTGAGTGAAAGCCTGCTAGGGAAGGAAAAAATGTCCAGAAAGCCTCAGCATAAACCAGCTGAATATCCTTGTGGAAAATTTTTATTTTCTGACTAAGTACAGAGTAAATACAGCATCCAACTTTTTTTTTTCCCAACTGTATTTTCTCACATTTTGCCTAATTGAACTTAATTTTCAGTTATTGACAATTTTTTCCCCAGATTGGTGAGTTGAATACAAAGCTCGTATTGTATTTTAAAGAAGTCAGAGCTAAATGGAAAGACAATGTTAACTTGAACAAGAAATTAATAAGCAAAACTTTCTGTAATTGTATTAGATATGAAATCATAAGCTGTGTCTATGGCATATTTCTATCTTAAGAACTACTTTAACAAATACTTCTTCAGTGTGGAAAAGTGTACAATAAATACATAACCAGAATGTACCTTTGCAGACTAGCTGAAAAATGATGCAGGGATGATTTGTAGATTTTTCAGGTTTTAGGGTTTTTTTCTTATATTTATTGCTACCAGCTACTAATGATAGTAACAGTAACAGCTGTGAGATGAGTAATGTGAAGATTAATGAAGGCTGAATTTGCCACCATATTTGTCCTATAATACTCCTTGACACAAGAATGCCTAGTTCCTGCTGATGAGTCGTGTCAGTCCTGCAGCCTTCAAGCTTACACTTGCTCTATTCTGATTATACTTCTACTGTTTATTAATGCTGTGTTACCTCTCTTACAGGTTCATTATCTCATGGTCTTGTCTGCCAACTGGGCCTATGTGAAAGATGCTTGCAGAATGCAAAAATATGAGGATATTAAATCAAAGGAGGAACAAGAGCTGCATGATATTCATTCTACTCGCTCTAAAGAGCGGCTCAATGCTTATACATAAAAGAAACCTTGTCTTACTTCCTAACATGTGAATGCTTTGTTGTTTAACTAAAGGCCATCCTACCATTTTAAAAACAATTGAAAGTGCTTCTCACAAAAGATAGTTTGGGTGACTTACATATCACCTACATACAATTCTTGGTTGTCTAGCACTTGGTTTCTTAATTAGTTCTTACTTTGTGTGACCATTCTATACCACAAAGCTCCTATATAGCCTTTCCTGAATCCCTTTATGCTAATTAGTTCTGATAGGTCAAGGATACTAAACTATTGTCAAATACAAGTATGTGTTTGATTTTTTTAATCACTTTGTATGTGTTATGCATAACACCTTTTGCATTGTTTCTTATATGGTTTTGGAAAAAAAAAAAAGTAGCTTTTTATACTTTTTAATTTTGAGTTCAGTAACTACTTTAACTACAGGTATACTTCAAAGGGACCATTGTACATGATGTACAATATATAAAGAAAACATTCTGATGACTTTCCTTTATATATGGAAAACCTGCCAGAGGGACCCTGATCAACTTGAATGAAGGTCCTAAGAACGTTTTAAACAATCAAAGGTGCAATTTCTAAATTTGTAATAGTGGGTAAAAAAATCAAAAAAAAAAGCGAAAAAAGGAAAAAAAAAGAAAAAAAAAAGAAAAAAGTGCTTCTTATCTTTGTTAACATTGTATTATTGATGTTTTTAAAGAATATTCTCTTGTTTCAAGTTCCATGGGTGATAATTCCTGTTTGTATTGTGAGCATGCAGTCCGTGGTGCTAACAATGCATGGCCACTTGCCTTTTGAAGGAATTCAATACCACGGCTACCTGTTAATGAGTTATGGTATATAGACAACTGTTAATTAAGTGATATAGTTATTCATAGTTTTCTACAGAATAATCTCTCTTTAATTCAATGATGGTTATGCTAAATTGGAGCTGTCCATGTGATGATGTAAGAAATTACTGCTTAGCTACATTTATGAAAGTAATATATCAAAAATGCAGTGACCATAGGAGTCAGATGTCTTTTTACCTGCTTTAAAAATTTAAATGGATTGCACCTGTCTGAACTGTAAAAGATATATCAAAGGAGACTTCCATAAATGTTATAGCTTGGCTTCTAGCTTTCCTACACATAATGGTTTACCTGTATTACGTTGAAGTAAGGTGAAAGACCACTACAGAGCTTATTATTTCAAAGTGTAGTAATATATTTGAACCTTTATTTTGATAGGAAAATGTTATCAGAAAGATAGGTTGTCTTAATTTGAAAGAATTACCTGTATCAAAAACAGAACAAAAAACCCTATTTAAGAAAAGTCAGTATTATTGGACCAAATTTGGTGGATTCTTTTTTTATTTTGCCTATTTCTAATGCTACAAGAATGCTGTAAATTGTCTTTTAAAGTGATGTAGCCTGACAAGACATTTTTGTCAGTGTTAAAAATCTTAGGTAGTTTCGTGCACTTATTGGACCATTGTGAATTCTCTCTCAGTGTAAGTGCATTTCTAATAAAACTTCTTGAGTAAAACTCTTCTTTGTACTATTACTAGTCATGCATCATCAGTAATTTTTAACAATTCTTGTAGTAAGTAGAAGGTAATATTATAGTTACTTGTGGCATGATAATGCATTAAGTAGTATTAGTTGGTTGAGTTTTTTTTCTTTTCTTTTGCTTGTTTTGGGGTTTTTTTGGTTGTGTTTTTGATTTGGGGTTTTGGTTTTGGTTTGGATTTTTTTTTACACTTAAGCTGTCCTACGGGGTCAACAGTTTTCTGATAATGTGCAGTACCGGTATTACAGTTCTGCAAAAAGTATTAGGAACCTCTTTTTGGATTCTATATTGTAGTGTTTCAGTTTTGTGTCTTAAAATGTTTGTGCTGATTTTTAAAACTATGTCTTTTAAACTCATGTAATGATGTTAATGCTTTTGGCTTTTCTCTGGTATTAGAGTTTGTATTTTCACAAAGAATGCTTTGTAGCAGGCATTACAATTAATCTGTTTTGTACATAAATGTGCCAACAGCTTGATGGTGGCGTTTTTGAAATGTAGAACAAAGTGCTTGCAAAATGTAATAAACACACTTGTGTACTTTGTGTTCTTGTTAATTTTTTGTGTAGTTTTTGTTTGCCTATAATGGACGTTTCTGGTCACTGTAACCAGAAATGAAAGAAGCATGTTTATCCTATAGACCTTGCTATTGCACAGATTGCTTTGAATATATCTCCTAATCAGCATTTAGTGTCAGAAATCATATATCTTAAGACTAAGAGAGTAAAATATTTTCTAAGTGCAGAGTTTCACAGTCTAGGATGTGCCAGGTAGCAGGAGCCATATTTGCTATATTTTTAACATATCAGTCAAAAGAACAGATGGGAAAGATTCCCATTACTATAGCATCATTTGGAATAGCTCAGCAGAAACCGAGTTGACAGAAGTTAAAATATTGTTGAGGATACTGATTTCTGGATCTTGATTACAGTAGCTAATACTTTGAAACCTCAATAATGATACTACATTATTTATGTGCATGTAAAGTAATTTAACAGGTTAAGAGAGATCTATAGCTGATCCATAGATGTGCCAACTAACCTGATACCACTAAGGAAAATTAAAATACAATTCCACATGTGTTTGTTTGCCAGTTAAGTAGCTGTTATGTAGCTTTTTGCATGCTCTCAATGAGAACATGTGCCATAACGGCAAACAATTTTTCAGAAGCAGCACAAGCCAAGGGAGTAGAGGAGCTTCCCACAGCACAGCACATCAGTCATAAGTGATTCACTTCAAAGTCTGCACATATTTGGTTTCTTCCAGAGTCTTCTCTGTTTGTTGACAGCCTAAGCTGATTTTTCCTGAGGTAGACTGCATGGATCTTGATTTCTATAAACTCTTCTGTGCTTTGTCTAAACTTGTGTCTACTGTGCTTCTAAGAAACAAGAAAACCATTGTAGGTTAAGCTGTTTGGCACAGACGGAAGGCTACAGTTAAATGAAAATTTTCAGTTTAAGAGGATTCCAGCCCTGGATACTCAGTTTTGCATGTTCATTACAGTTTACTATGCCCCACAGATACTACTAATAGCATGTTACAAAACAGATTCAAAAAACAATTTGAGGTAGCCATCCTTCCCAGTCCCTGTCTCCCACTGATATCACCCTCTTCTCTTTCGCACAAGATTATTTTATGCCTCAGCAGCAGCATTTCTGCGTTGAGCACAAGCACATAAAATATTGAATCAGCATGGTTTAGACAATGCACAGCAGTGCACAGCAGATGTGGGGCTGTGTTTACACCTTGGTAGAGAGAATGACAATTTTCACCATATAGTTAGGTGATGTAGTTAAAAACAGGAGACACTGAAATTATATGCCTATTTAATATTTCTAAATAGTTAATGACTTTTTTTTTCCACAGGACCTTAAGTAAGAGAATTTCAACTACAACTAGAAATATATCTATAAATTAATTTAAAATTACATATGCAATTTATAATCTCACATTAATGCAATTATTTAAATTGTAATATGTATGCATTGATTGTAAGTATTTATTGCACATTATCATGATTGCAACTCACCTTCAGTTGATGTAGTATATTTTAGGACAGAATATTTTTGTACTGTTCTTCCTATAATAGCCAATGGCAACAGCTTATAGAATCTCTTCCATCATCAAAATCTGATGCATTTTTTTAATTTTTCACTTCTGGATTACCGTAAGTATTTATGTAGTTGGTTTTCTGAAGAACACAGCTCAGTTTATAAACTATAAATGTCAGACTACAGAAAATTTCATCTCAGGAGGAAAGAGGATGTTTATACAAGCTCTCAAAAAATCCCAACATTTCATTGGGTCGCACCTTAAGCAGCAAGCTGATTTATGTCTCACGTTTCAGCACTGCCTGCATTTTGGGTAGATATCAATTGGAAATAACAAGTCCAGAGCACACATTGTCTTTAACAGATCTTTCTGTCCCACATGATTCTTCTAACTTGTATTTTCTACAAGGGAGGAGGTCCAGCAGTTTTTGAATTTTGAGATTTTCATCTATAGTTTCTTGTTCTTTCAGATGTCTGCAGAGGATCCCAACACATCACAGAGTTACTTCTGTATTTAACACAATTATTAACAGTTATTAGCAATAATAGAGACAGGTAAGTGTTTCTGCTGCCACACCAATAGGGTTGATGACTGGTAGAGAGGTGGATCATCTTTGGCTTGCAATAGTCTAAGCATCAGGCAGATTTGCAGCTATTCTGCAGGGAGAAATTTATCCTGAGAGAAAGGTTCTGCACACAAGCTGCTCTGGACTCTTACCTTCCCTGTGTAAAGTGGAGTTTTATTAAATAGCTTTACTCACATGTATTTTTGTAAGGATAAATCTTAATTTTAGAACAAATTTCATGAGGAAAGAAATTTATCCTCAACAAATTAATGTTCCTGTTAAAGCATGCAAATCAATTCCTGGAACTTTACAATTCAGCTAGTTTAGTTGCATATCACATCCTCACTACTTTGTCCTTTTGAAATAATAAACTAAGTCACATTGTTAAACACAGAGGAAAAGTGTTGGGTTCATCAGCTGCCTGGTTTGAACTGACAAAGCAGATGGAAACCTTTCCCAAGAAGGCAGTGTTGAATGCCTCATACTGATGCCATCTTCTGAAGTATGAAACATGTTGAATATGTTAAACAGAAATCTCATTAAGGTATTTAATTCTTATTTCTGCTTTCCTTTCATTATTTTCTTGTCCATGACATGCTGTTCCCTTGTGCCATAACTTGAATTGGAACTGAAGCAACATAAAACTTGCTGCTGCTGGGGTGGGGATGCACCAATGCCACTGAGAAGCAGTGCACCACATGCTTGGAAATAGGGATGAGAGCAGTGAAAAAGGAAAGCAGAAAAAAAGGAAAAAGAAATTTGCCTTTCCTAGTAAGCCCCAGCTACAAGGTAATAAGCTGGGCTTGAGACTTGTACCTCAGTTAAAGCATTATATACAGGTATGCCTTACAGGACCAGGGCTTTAGGAGTAGTGAGAGTTTCTGACAAGGTACAAAGGGCAAATGATACTTGGAACATAGTGATTTTGGACAGTTAAAGCCATGTTTCTTCTGAAAGGAGCAGATGGCCAAGAGAAACTTGTAAACCTTTAATCGTCACAGCAGGACCTAGCCACGGATCATCTGGCCATGTGTGCTCAGGATTCCTTCCCAGCAGGAGCACCATGGTGGCAGAGCTGATGTGCCACAAATGCAACTGCATGGAGCTATGGGGTAGGGTTTGTATCACTTAAAGCAGCTCAGGGAATGATGCAGAAGAGGACCTCTGCTGCAGTCATAGTCCTGGCCCCACTGAAGCAAGGTTGTTTTTCACTAAAACAAGGAAGATAAGTAAGGATTCAAGGGTGATCAGTCTGGAAAATCTGATTTTTGTGTGAGAGACATGTCAAGTGTTTTTGCAATGTAATAGTTAATGTTAAGTGTTTGCATTTTTGGTATCTTTTAAATACAAACACACATACATACAATATAGTCCAAAAAATCGATTTTTAAAAAATGAACCTCTGTGCTACAGTAATATGACAGCCTGAAAGAAAAATTGTGAATTCAATGATTAGGTGAAATTTTTCACACAAAAAATGGCACTAATTTTACTCTACCACAATTATCAGATATTTTGCAAATGATAAAATCATCTATGAAGATAATAGCAGCTTTGACTTTTCTTCGTGAGCCTATTCAGCTTGTTTTGCTTTCTGGTAATAGCAAGCCTCTGGCCTTCAGAGTGTTATTTTTTTTTCCCCTACAGATGTTCCAAACATTCTGATGGAAATGTTAAGCCTATTTCTCAGCATTTAACACATGGAAATGCATGCACCAGCATTTTTCCCTACCTTCCTTCAGCAAGCTCAATACTGTTCTTTCTCTCCCTGCACAGCCTCCAGGGTGTATCCACAGGTTCTGTGCCTTCATGCCTGCTTTCCCCTGACCCTTTTCCTGGTGTTCCCTTCATCCACAATCACCTCTGGGCTGGGTTTCCCCCTTCATCTCTGTGTGTTTGCTTTCCTCCAGCTGCAAGTGGCTGAGACTGGCATTAGGGTTAATCGTACCTGGCTCGGATCAAGCGTGATGCTGAGCCCAGCCAAGCCCCAACGCGGATATTCATCGTGCTCCTCCTGGCACATCCTCAGCCTCATCTTCCAAATGTGAGCTACCCTGTGAAGGACAACTATGGAGAAAAACCTGAGTGAGCTCCTTAAAGAAATTTCTAACAAACTTCAGTATTCCTGATGTAAAGGGAAAAGCAGGAAGTGGGGGGAGATTTACGTGTATCTTGTTACCATAAATCCTAGGCAAATTTGTGCTTTGCAATGCTTTTCAACTGATATTCAAGATTTATAGTTCTTCTTTAAGATCAAACAAAATGGTAAATGGCAATATTAGACACAATAAAATTTCCCTAAATTGGGAAGGATGTTCATCTGTGACAAAGAAGCTGATGATAAAAAAAAGAAAGAAATAAAAGCCAAGTCCAATAAGTCCGCCCAAAGAATATTAAAAATAATAATGTGAGTTTATACCATGATTGATGGGATATAATTAAGTGAACTGTAGGAGGTGATAATCCTAAGGAGAATTGATTAAAAGAATGTTGTTTTTAAAGTACAAGACCAACTAACAGTACTCAGAAATGCTTTGGTAATCAGTAAACAATGTGAAATTTTTGCATTTAGACAAAAAATACACAGATTCATATATCCATTTGTACTTTATTAAAACATGGTAGAAGACTATGTACATTGAAGGAGTCATTGAACTGTGAAAGTCATCTCCTCTTACCAGAGGCCTTCCTGTGTGCTGTGGGGAGCAGTAAGAGTTTGTTATCTGCATTAATCTCTTTAACTGGATTAAATTCTTGAGAACAAAATCCACTCAGTTCCTGGACTAATATATGGGCCAGATCTGTTGAACAGGTATTTATGAACAGACATGCAGACAATTTGACTATGTTCCAGAAGATTAGAGTTGAACTCTGTGTCACAGGTTTTCCCAGAAGGCTGAGAAGACTGAACATCTTTTTAGGGTCATAGTCCTTCTAACAGTTCTACTGTTTTGTTTTCTTTAATCCAAATGAAAAAAGAATAGATGAAAAAATCATAGAAAGTTGGATGGAAATGAAACTGGTTTTGATCCAATATTGGTTTGCTTACTGCTTGTAAATTTTTGAGTTGACACTAGGCAGGGGCAACATAATCTAGTGCTACATTTCAATTTGAGAAATATTTTGGAGATTATTTTTATTTGTTCTATGTTTTTATTTTGACACTTGCAGTCTTGATTTCATATGCTGATAGGTGACCTAACTTAATTTCTTCTGTGTAGTGTATAGAGAGAAATTTTCAATATCACTCAATTTGTTTGGTGTTGAACTTTTTGGTCATTTTAATTTTGTTTTTTAAATTATTTTTAAATACTTTTTTTGTATGGATTTTTGGAAATGCAATAATTTCAGCTCTATTTCTTTCTAGGAATTTGTTCAGGCTGGGAAATCTAACTAAACTAACTTAATGTTCTTACCCTTTCTTTTTGAAGTGTTGTAAGTTTCAAAATGCCTTAAGCTCAAAGCAAATCCTTCTTCTGCCAAAATAATTAAATTCACAAAAAAAAAAAAAAAAAAAAAAGTGGAGTCAAGTACAAGTGCTGTGGTGACACTGAAATTGGATATTATACATATTTTTCTGTCCTGAATTGCATGTCAAGATGGGCTACCAATAACTGCAAGCAATCTTCTTATGAAATTGTGATATTCAAGTTTATTTTTTGATGACCAGGCCCTCTGAGGGCATGATCACAACTCTCTAATACAATTTAAGTAAACATCAGTGGAAATCCTGAAGTAATAATTTTTTTTTTTTGGTGCCTGTATGACAGAGCTGAGTGTTCTATTCATAGAAACGATTGTGGATACCTTGAAAGCATGCTGATTTTCTTGCTTATTCCTCATTAAATACAAGTATCTTTACATATAAACATCAGCACCCCCCAAAAGAAAATACAGAGAGATTGTCCATGTCAGGCATTATTTTGTAAATGACAGTGAGGAAAACGCTAAAAGGCGGTGGTGATATGGTCGATCTCTCACTGACGTGTAGAGTACGGACATCTGGTGGTAAAGCTATGTACAGCAGAAGAATGTGGCCAATAAATCCATCTGAGAGGCTCTGATTTTAAATAACAGCTTTCGTAAGACCAATCTGTCTCTTTTCTGCTTCTGTATGTTTAGAAATTATTCTGTAGCATAGCTTAAAAACATTCACTCTGTCTTTATGTATATTGTAATAGATATGTATATTAAAATAGATTCAGCCCTTAAGTATCAGTCACAAGTGGGAGTGAATTAACAGGGAGTGAACAACTAAAGGATTTCAGTGGGGACCTGACTTCCCGGCATTCCTCATCATTCTAAAGGGATTTTTAAATCTGCAGCGGGTTTTTCCACCTACTTTAGAAATGGCTTTTGTACATAATTATTGTTGCAAAATAGTAGTGTGAATCACTACACCACCACCCCTCACTTCAAATGACGCCTACTTCTGTAGTACAGCAATTTCTTAGCATATTACAGGTAAAATTTGTAAAAATGGTATTTGTGATGCTGACTGGTGGGAAAACAGATGCTAGCCTTTTAGAAATACTTGTCGCCTTCTAGAATAAATATTTTAAATATAACTATTGTTTTTAATTAATGATTAATTAATCTTTAATTTTTAATAAACTACTGTGTGGTAAAAATAAGTAGTGACAGCTTCCACCTCTATCTAAACCTCGTTTGGCATTAAAGTGAGAAGTTCTATATTCCTGTGGAGCAGAGCCATGCTTGGTTCAAAAGCCATGGGATCCTGAGGCCACTCACCTTGGTGATGACCATGGCCAGGGGCGTCACCTCTGCAGACATGGGAGTTGCTTGTTAAGCTGCCTTATATCTAGCTAGCCAAGCAGCTGTCCAGAAATAAGCTGTGTTATTGCTAGAGCTTAAAATATAGAAGGGGATAGTACCTGATGATATTTATGATAATTTTAGGGGCCTAAGGGTATCTCTCCTTGTCTTCACCTACTACTCTAGGAGTGTCAAATGTGACATCTCACACCTGCTGGCCCTGTCAAGGGTATCAAACACCCCGAAAAATGCAAAATGGCACCAAGTTACTAGACTTAGGTGAGTCTTACATGTCCTAATCTCCAGTGTTTTGGCTGGGGCTTCTCAGCATGGGGTAGACATCAGAGCCAGCCTTGTGCTGCTGTCTCTGGCTTGACTCTCCAGTCTTGCTCCTTGGCAAGAAGACAACACAGTCAAATCCACCTATGGGTCTTCCAGATCCCAGCTGGAGGAACAGGTACATATGTCACGTGTGGCTCTTCTCTTGCTATAGTGTTTCCTCTTAATATATAATTAAAATATATATCTGATTTAATAAGGAAAATAGGTAGGAAGAGGGCAGAGGATAACCTTGCCACTTCACTTTCTGGTGCCTTCCTAAAGGTGACAAAATCGAAAATATTTTTTGAAAAACACTAATTCAGCTGTGGTGTGGTTTTGTTTTCCACTGTTTTTTTTTTTTTTTTCCAAATTTAGGGAATCCTTTCAGGAATTAAGTCATTAGCGTAACAAGACTCTAGTAAGAGGAGAAAAACCTTAAAAAAAACCCCAAACAACTAAAAGCATTACTAAATATGTAACTTTCTCAGTTCTTTCTTAATTCAATTTAACAACATATAGTCCCTTCACTGGAAGAAAATTCCACGCTAAATAGTGTTATTGCTGAATTTGTTCTTGATACATTAAAATATGGGAAATATGCCTTGTCCACTACTTAATTTTAGGAGATAGGTAAGTTTACTTGCCTGTACACTTCATCTGGATGACAATAGATGGCATAAATACACATTGTTTTCTCGTTTGATTGAACCAATTGTTAAGATTCATTGGAGAGCTTCCTCAGAAAAACTTTTCTCCCCGAAAACAAGAACTCCATTGTTCATAAATATGTATTTATCACTTCTTTTTCTCTTAAAAGTAGTTCATAACTGACTGCATTGTCAGTTAATCTCTAAGTCCAGAAAAAGGCACCAGGATAAGTGACTAGGCAAATTCAAAGATAGAATATCTGTAGTAAAATTTCTGACTCAAGTGGAAATGTTGGCAGTGTTTAAAAGCCTGTTACCTGTCAAAGAATGACTTCTCTGTTCCCCTCTCTCATCTGCCAAATGTGTGAAATATCTTCCTGCCTGCATTTCATCGTTATTTCTGCAATATCTGCAGTCTGGAAAGAGTCCTGGAACTTGGCTTCTGATACTAAACACAGGAAAAGGAACTGTCAGCACATAGTCCTATAATACACTTATCTGATTTCCGTGCACTTATTTTACTTGGTGCTCTACATTTTCCACAAAGCAGTGCTTGTGGTGGCAGTGTCTCTCCTTAGGTGCCACACAGCCACATGCACTACACATAAGGCTGGCAATAGTCTGTGTGTGCCTGTCTCAGAGCCAGTGCTGAGAGAGGAGACCAAACTGTTCCAATGAACTGGAATGGATGGACATGCAAAGCAGTTGATGGGAAAATGGACAAATGGGTGTTGCTGGTGAGGCAAAGAGGATGTGGTAAGGGAAAGAAAGGGCAAGACAGACTGGTGACAGGGTAACAACAGAAAAGGGAGTGAATCAGAACATGACGCCCTGTGGCAGGGAGCCCTTGAGAGTGGATACAACGCTGTAACGGGTCACACCTCAAGCACTGGACAGGATGGGAAAGTCACTGAGGCATGGAGATAATTTCCAATCTGATATGAGACTACAGCACAGATCTGAATGAGCAAGAAAGGATTTGAAAAAAAAAAAAAAAAAACACTCAAAAATACATATTGATATTAAGAGAAATAAGTCTATTCAGGAGTACTTGGAGATCATGGACATGAGTCCAGGGAGAAAGTAGTTCTGCACAACTTACAAAACTCAGCAGGACTTTGAAATAGTAATAAAAAGAATAAGAAATAAGAAAATGCAGCTGTTAAGAGACATATATATAGAATACCTCTTGGCAGTAAGACATCTGAGAACATCTATAATAAGGCTGAAATACAGTGTGAAAAGAAAGATGAAAGATCATCCTCTGTAAGTACACAACTTTGTAGTGACTCAGTCATTGAGACTGAGCAAGAAGATCCCATGAGACCAGAGAAGAGAATGAAATAAAAGTATTTCCTTCTGAATTTATTTTTGATGTCAGAATTATACCAAGTAGCAAAAGGATTTCAAATATCTGACAGGATTTCTCTGCCATATTTTTGAAAAATTGTGTAGAATATTATAAATATATATACATATATAGCATGTACTTAATACTGCTGTTTTCCTTGTCTTCTGTAGTTTGGTTTTCTACTCCACAATTTTGGAAATGGAAAGTATATTACTGTATTATGGCTGAGTCTTGACATTTCCAAAAAGCTCTTAATGAATCTCTGAACACCACAAAGGGATTTCTAGCTCATGTGATTTGGCTGGCATCACTTGCTTGTTGCTTTTTTTATTCTGTTATTAGCAGAATAACAATAGTAATTAAAAAGGATAAGCCTAGCAAAACCAATGATATTAAGTATAGTGCAAATGTTTGCTTTTAGGTTCAGAATGTATTACACTTTTATATTTCTAGCATGACATATCCTTTATGGAAAATTAATTTTTCTACACTGCTGTCCAACCAGGAGGAAACTAATGGTCTCCCAGGAAGCAGAAACTTCTCCAACTTTCAGCCAGAACTAATGCAGATGAAGTCTCCTACATCCATCTTAAGAGTTTCTCTGATACGAGGTGGAGGACAAGGTAATATGAATACTTCTCATACCTGCTCATTTTTAATGTAATCATGCAAAATGCCCTTATCAGCCTCTGTTCTGTCCTTTAGTTTGGGTGATGGGAATTGTCTGCTGTGTGACCTCTCTGTGGAACATTTCATTAGAAGGCAGGGGTGGTGCTGGCTGTGCTCTGCTCCTGAGAGATGAGCTGTGCACACAGCCTTGCATGTTGGCTAGAGTGAGATCCTAGTTTCCTTCTGCCCGTTCCAGCTCCATTTCTATGCAGTTTTCCAGCTCTAAGAAATGCATTTTTCATCCTATATTTTTCTGGCAACAGGCAGAAAAGTGAATGCCAAGCAACACAAATATTGCATACGCAGCAAGTGAAAGTTATGAAAGATTGCCAAGTGTCTTGCAAGAGTTTCTGGTCTATTCTGTTCAGATTACCTGGAGGATGATAATATAGGCAGAGGGAAGTGATAACCAGAAATTAACGAAATTCAGGAAAATTGCTGTTTCAGTGTGTGTAGACTGAATCTTTTAAATTCCAAAAAAATAAAAAAAAAAACAAACTCCAACAAAAAAGAGAAAGTCCTAAAAAAATTGACTTATGCATTGTTTAAACATGTCCTTTCATATTTTATTATATTCTCTTTCAGAATTTCTGAAATTGAAGTGTTTTATTCAGTCATCAGATTATTTTGCCTGTCCTCACATGAATGAAACTCGAAGTCACCAGTGTCTGCTTGCAGGACTGAGACAGTACAGTGCAGATTTAGCTCTCAGAGCTGGCTGTTCCATAATGTGGATCTTCACACAGCTCTCAGAGCATTCAGGGACTTAGTTAAGGAGATTAGGAAGGCTCACGTTGCATTTTTCCCAATGTCCTTACTTAAAGAAACAGTTTAACGTCTTAGAATTTTTAAAATAATTTGAAATGAAACAAATCAAGTAGCTCTGGGATAAGTAAAACTAAACCAAACTAAACTATTTTATTTCGGTTTCAACCAAAAACATTTTGGGAATACTTTCCCAAATAGCAGTTTGGATTGGAGGAAACTATTTTCATGTGAGGGGTTGCTACTGTAGAAAATAACGTGTCCCACACTGTGTTTATGCTTTGCAACCCCTAGTTGGTTTTTTCCTAAAGTCTGTATCCAGATCCCTTGCTGCCACCTGCTGTTGTCACACAGAGTGGCTGGAATGTTACCCATAAGAATTTTTAAGTTTTGTAATATTGTACTTTGTAAACAAGGAGAAAATATTCTGTATCTGATGCAGTGTTTAAGAAAGTATGGGGGAGATTTTTTTGTGAGATTGAAAAATAATATCAAACCCAGATGACCAAACCCTCACACTGATTTAACAGCCGTATAAAATATGGCAATAATACACAATTTGTGTTGTCCTTTTACTTGTGCAAATACTGAAATGAGTATAAAAAGAAGTGTGGGATTAGATGCCATGCCAGAATGTCAGCTGAAGGTCTATTTAGGTCTCTGCTCTACATATGCTTACATAGCTGCCACTCCCAAAATCTCTTGCTTACATATCCATGTAAAAACCTCTACATAGCTGTGCTAAAAAAAAAAAAAAAAAAAAAAAAAAAGGCAGCTGTCAGAATTTTATTTTAGCCACAGTGGGGATGGCATGCATCCTTAGGAAAGAGATGAAAGTAGGAATTTTTCCCTCTCTCTGTCAGGGTATCAAAAGGCTGCAAATGTCTTACAGGGTTACAAAAAACTGTAACTGAGGAATTAAAAGCAAGCTGTTACTGTTTAAATCTGTAAAACAGAGAAGGGTTGAACAGGAATATCTCCAGACCACTGGTCCCAATGATTACATGTAGTCAGAGTTTCTTCCAGATGTTCTGCAGAATTTAGACATAGAAAATATACTTTTAGAAGTTTATTGAAGGAAAAGAGAAAATAAAACCCTGGTGTTCACTGTTATATAATAAAAAAAATAATCAAAGATCATTGATATTGTGATGCATCAGAGAAGCATTAAAAGCCTCATCCCCAAGGTCTTTCCTCTGCCACCAGCCCTACACCAAACACTGATGCATTGTTGAGCTCATAGGAGTGCACCAATGAATTACTTGCTTTCCATACCTGAAAATGTAACTTCAGTGTCCCATAGGAAATCAATGTATATGTTTTGCCCTGAAGGTTGCATTTTATAAGGTGAAAGGTGAACTTAAGCACTGAATGACTGGTTGTTCATTTTGTTTAAATGTCAATTCAATTTGTCAAGTGAAATACTTCCAGAAAATGCTGAGACTTGTTTTTTGTGGCATGTTGTGCACTAGGCAAAATAGATGATATTGTGCCAGGTTTTGTCTTTAAAAAAAACCCCAAAACAAAAAACAAAAAACAAACAAACAAACAAACACCAACCAAACAAAAAAAAACCAAACCAAGAACACCCTCCCACCAAAACAAACATACAAACAAACAAACAAAAAAAACCCTTAGGAAGTCCCTGATCAGTCCCTCAGGAAGTTTGCTGCTGTTATTTCTCCATGGTTTATTATAAAATATATAACATTCATCCTCAGTTTCTCATGTAAAAATATTCTGATGAATTACAATACCACCTTCATTTCATTAAAATTAAGATTTTAATTTTAAATTAATATTTCTTGTCCATGTTCCCCATTTCTTTCTGTATAAATGAATTATTCAAAGTTTCAGTAACTGTTTGTAGAGTGGATGGGATTAATGCTCAGAAATACAGCTGTGTTCTACAACATCAATCCATTCAAGTTCACCTCTTGTTATTTATGCTTCAGATTTAAGTTTGGAATCACCAATCTTTGGAAGAAAACCTGACTGTGAACTTTACCTACTGTGATCTCCTTCCCCCACATTCTCTCTCCTTGTGTTTTCCATAAGCAGATTCAGCTCAGGCTTACCTAACTGAAAACCTAAATTTGGAGCTATAAAACACCATGACAAGGTGAATGCAAGATGATCTCTATGGGTACACTACATACCTCAACTACATTACTAGAATCATTCAGATCACACCCACAAATTTATTTCTCACCTAAGGAATAACATATGCAGAAAATTTCCACAAGGTGGGGATAAAGTGATGTTTCATGTCAAGGAGTTTGTTTTTACAAGACTCGATTTACAGTTTGCACTTCTGTATGAAGTCTGTGGAAGAAAAATTTCATCTTACAAATGAGGGATTCAAATAAAATATTCATGAAAGCATAATAGCTTTCCACTGTGTGTTGTAGGATAAAATGTAGGCTTGTTTAAATTACTTGAACAGTGTAATCCTAAGGATTATTGAATAGTGGTCTTGAGAGGGTTCAATTCAATATTTTTCACTTTGTTTGATTTAAAATTATCAAACTTAGGCTGCATTTCCCTAATGTTTTGTTATCCTGCATTTAAGTGTCAACATTCTGGTTTTATAATTATGGAAAAAAATATGGGGGATTATAAAAACCTCATCTTGTAATGCCGAATCCAAATAAGAAGGGTTGTTGCAGCACAGTATAAGAAAAAATAAATGCAAAAAAATTATAATACATACAAATCAGATCTGGAGAAATTATGAACTAAGTATAATTAGAATGAGAGATTTTACATCTTCAGGATATTAATGAGTTTTCTACTGGAAGTTTTTGCCTGGTTTGACTAATCCTCAGTTCAGCAGAGACTAAAATTCTTTCAGTACTCACCCACTTGTTTGTCTGAAAGATTTTAAATGTTTTTGTTGTTAAGGAGGAAGTTAAGCAGTGGCTTGACTAAGAGCTACAGGAAACAGAAAATTCATAGGTTTAGAGTGAGAGTACTAATCACCCATGCTAATTTAACTTTGTGTTTTGTTACACACAATTAAAATTTGAAGAAATACTGCATATAATGGCTTAAATCAAGAGGAATGGGCCAAAATCAAATCAAGAAGAGACTTGCATGCATTTACTTGTTTTCAAATTAAACACACAAATTTCCAGTTTAGATTAATTATACATAACAGTGACAGGTTATTTCATGGTCCAATACTATCTGAACAGATCTCTTAGACATTCCACACAGGAAGAGTTTAATGTTTTAATACCAAACTTACATTTTTGAAGATACCTGACTCTAGGGTTTAGATTTAGCAGCGTGCTTGGGTAAGTTATTGAAATCACAACTTGAGCACAAGAGTTACAAGAGATGCAGTTGGATCACAATGCAAATGTCAGCCCCATGACTAGTGTCAATATGCTCACCCTCACAATATTATCCCCATGATTGCTGGGAGGAATACATAAGCTGAAATTTCCTCAAGTTCTCTGCTTCCTTCAAAAGGTCATTTTGTAGGTGGACAGATGTTGAGCTAAGTGCTGTGTTGAGCTGAGCCACTACAGACTTCCCTCTGAAGGTCTTGATAGGTCAGGAAGAACATTGACACCTCGTTTGGTGTAGTCAAACTGGTTCATCAGAAAACTCCCCTTGGCATCTGTTAGGATCTGATTATTGAGAGATGCCTCAGCCTGAAATAAGATGCAAAAAAGACAATATGGTGAAGTCCATAGTACAGATTTCATTTAACAGTAAATTGTGATGTAGAGACAGAAAGTGATAGAAAAGAGAAGAGATGGGGTGGTCGACAGGGGGGGAGACAGAGAGATTTAGGAGAAGTTAGTCACTGCCTGTGGATCCAGAGTCTCTTCTTCACCTCAGATTTCTCAGTGATGGTCATTATTTATATATTTTGGCAAAAAAAGGAGAAATTAATGGTATTGGCTATACAGTTCTCTTATTCTATTGGTTAAACTACCCCCTTCCTTCTAATGCTAATTAGTCACATGCTCAGTCTTTCTCTTCTTCTGAGTCAGTGGGTTTCTTGTCTTGGGTTGATGGGTTGTGATCTCCCCCTGCCAGAATTACTTTTTACCCAGTCAGAGCTGATACCAACACAGTTCCCAAGCTGGATTTCCTGATGGCCCATAAATTCCATATTCTTTGTGGTGCATAAATTGTGCATTCTTTGTGTGTGTGTAGTCTGTGACACATTCTTTGTGTGTAGTAGTGATGCATTCTTCTCCCCCTACATCATATCTCCTTAGGTCTGAGATAACACCCAATACCATCTTTATCTTATCTCATATTCCTGCTGTGATGGCTTAATTTACAGTCCAAATTCCAGGTGTCAACAGGGCATATTCAGGGGAGCTTTTGTTGTCATTGGCATCAGAGATGCCACCTCTCCCATAACTTGGAGTGGTCTTTGTTTATCTGGTGATATGCATACTAGCAGTTACTTCATTACTTGTTTGCCCCAGTGGGAATTTTTGTCTGGATGCATTACGGAGGATATTCTAGCCAGGATATTCTAGTCACCTCTTCCAGGCCAGACTTATTGCCACTCTCTCTCTCCCTCCTGTGTTTATCTCATGGCAAAGTCTTTCTGTGGCCTTAACAGTGTCTGAGACAGGCAATTGTACTCTTTATGTCCTTGAAGCCCCAGATCTATTTTGCCTTAGGATGACAGACCAGGAAGGGAAATGTCTGGTACATGTGCTGGTGACCCATTATGTGACAAAAATTTACAAGCTGTGAATCCTAAACCAGTGACTCTTGACTATTCTTCCTGCATCTATTAATTACACGTTGTCTCTTTATCATGACATTTCTATTGGTTTTATTGTTTTATCTGGTTGCTGGGGACACAGTCCAGTCATAAACCAACACCATATATTTAGGTCAGGCCATATAGATTGATATGTTGCATTTGTTTTGCTATTCCTTTCCCTACAACGCTGCATACTTTTCATGGTTTTAAGCCCATAAACATATTTTTCAGTATTATATTCTGAAGTTGCTTATAAATTACATGTTCAGGCTTGGATCCATAATGTGGTTTTAGCAACTAGTATTCATATTTTTCAGGCCTGTGTACCATTGCTCTGTCTTATATGTTTGATTTTAAAAGTGTTGCTCTTCATCTTCTGAATCATGGTTTGTACCAGCCAATTCTATTACTAAAAAGATGCATCACTATACAACTTCTGCAATTATTCTCATGATGGAAGCTCATTGTAGATGGCAGAATACCTTTTTATCAGTAAGACAAACACATTAATTGAAGCTATTTAATTGCATACCTTCCTTAATAACACTTTTATTAGCTGCTAGCAACTCCATTCATACTCTTGGGTCATTAACTTTGATGCAGCAGGCAAGTGCAATTTTCTTGTAATCAAGAAGGCAATAAAAGGATAGTTTGTGCACCACAGAACAGTTTATAATAGCAATAAAGCCTAATGAATTCTACTACTCACTCTCTCCTATTAAAGGTTGAGTTTAGATTCTGACATCGAATATCTGGGAAATGAAGCAGATAAGAGGGGGACCATTCTGTCCTAATATGAAATTTATAGTTTGCACTTGAGAAATTAAAATGGAGCAATAGAAAATAAGTGGGTTCCCATGGGTATTTCTGTGAGAACAACGTGTTGTGTCTCAAATTAAACCTATTCTTTGACATGATTGTGGGTCAGCAGGATTAACCTCAGCTGGATTTTACTCTGACTGTTATTACAGCATAAGATCCCACTACTGGGGAAGAGGAGTCCGAAAACTAATTGTTGGATTTATCCAAGATGGGCTGACAGCTTTTCTCTGTGTTTCCCTTTTTTCCCTGTGTATGCATTAGCCATTAGCATTTGACTTGGCACAACAAGTTCCATTACCACAAGAGAGGGAAAGCTATGGAATCCTACCTTTCTCATCAAGTTTGCACCAACCTGTGTCTTATAACAGTTCTTTTGGAAGTTTGTGTCCTGGATAAAATTCCAGAAAATGGTTAGAGTAATGAAGAATGGTGGAACCTGATTAGGACTTGAATTATAGTAAATAGAAACACGACTGCTTCTCAAGACTTGTCAGTTTTAAGGTGGAAGAGAGTCTTTGAATTCTAGAATACAGGGAAGTGTCCTGTGGAGGTTGCAGTACTTTTGGAAATATCCTAGAAATCTGTGTGGTTTGTAAGAAACCTTTGCAGGGCTTGGGAAACAAACTGAGTTAGCTTGAAGCTGTGTTCTGTAATCTCAAGATTATACTTTTTTTATTTAACTTAAATTTTTTAAAAATTAACAATTTATCTACAAGAGACGCATGCGAGAAATGAGCCGTGCCTCCTCAGGTATGTGCTGTAGCAGTGTATAGCATCATGCCTAGGCATGTGATACTCATATTCTTAGTTACACTCTTGCCTGCATTCAAAATGTAGCACAAGCAAAATGCATAACATTTTGATGTACAAATGTTTTTGCCTAAGATGTACAAATGGCCTGATGATCAGGAAAATCCCATGTTTCCTTTATTCCCCTTTTCCCCACTTTTTGGATGAGTTGTACCCAAATGCAGTTTATGTTGGTGTTTGTATACACAGTGGTAGTCCTCCTCTTTCACAGTAACAATAACCCAATTTCATACCATTTCCTCCCTCCTCAGAAGTAAAAAAAAATTACTGTTTGTCATGATTGCAGGGGTAACTCAAATCACGCCTTCATCTAAATCTTGCTTCTAGCCTTCACCACCTTCCCAACACAGTACTCCCTGGACCCTCTTCTGGTTTCCTGAGGGGGGATGCAAGGCCAGGACTGCCTGCACTCTTTTACCAGACCTTGTGAGTAGCTTGGATGAGAAAGCCAAGCACTTTTAATGAGTCGATTGATGTTAACTGACAGTCGACTGACAGTGGCAATCTATTTTTCAGCAAAACAAAACATATGCACAATTACTGCAACACGAGACCTCCCTGTACTTGTGCCTGCCTTGTGGATGACAAGAGGGTGGCTGTGTGGTGTAGTTTGAAATCCTTGCATAAGGCTGTTCAGCCAAATGTGGCCTTTTTCTGCCTCATCAGGCAATTCCACATAAATTCCTTTTTGTATGTTGGTGCGTATTGGATTGGTGTCCTTAGGGAATGAAGGTGCAATCCTGTTCATATCCTGAATTTCAAAGTGCCTGGGACAACTGGATTGGCACCTCTGCCAGAAGAGTGACACTTTCTGGCACATGGCTTAGTGGAGATTGCCAGCAGGTGTCTAAGGTATCTCCAAATGCACAGTTAGACAAATTTTGCTCTATTTTCTTTCCAGTTGAGATGTCAGTTAAAGTAAATGAACAAAAAACACTGCAGCTGTAATTTGATGAAATACAGATATGACTTTTCATTTATTAACTTGGGAGCTAATAAATTTTTGCAGAAATAGAAAGAATGGAGAAATTTATGTTAACTGGAGGGGCAGTGAGTTGGGTTGGTTTTTTCTTTCCCTCTGGGGAAATATTGTCAAAGATTGCCTAGAAAGGCTGTAAAATCTCCATCCTCAGACTGAGAATGGAGTAACCTCCTTCAACTTGATTTTCTTTGAACTGGAGGTCTCTTCCTTCAAAGGTCTCTTCCAACACATTGGATTTTATTTCTAGGATTTGTGTCTATCTGATAACATTGTTGCACATGCTACTGATTAGCTCAAGTTAGCAGCTAATACAAATGGGATTATCCATAATAAATACATGCAGGTTTTGGGGGGGGGGGTTTGACAAAGGTTTTCAAGCCTGTACTTTACAGTTTAAAGTGCACCAGTAGGCAATGCAATACCATTGACAGCAACAAGTAATCCTTGACACTGGTAATTTCTAGTCCATCAACTGCATGCCGGCAATGTTTGAAAAACTTCAATTCCCTACCAAACAAGGATGTTCAGTTCCATGTTTGACCTAGAACCTGGGTCTCACAATAGATTTTTGGAGAAGTTCAGCTAGAGAGTTCACCATTGTTTCCAATCTTTCCCACTCTTTTATGTAGTAGGTATATTTAGCCACCTCACTGACAATAATTGAGAAAGCAGTGCTCTCATCATGCCTCATCTTCTTTTTTACTGTTCACTCAGCCTTCCAGCAGCCTGCTTTTGCCAAGATCATTTTGCTGCCTCAGCCTTCACCTCATGTTTCTGTTAATTCTTAATGCAACCGATGATTCCCTTTTCAGTCTGATGCTGATTCCCTTCAGTGAGGGTGTTCAGCCATTGCCAAATCTGAGCTCACCAGCTCATATCCATCTTGCCAGCTCCTCTCCTTCCCTGAACTTTGCATTTTACTTCTGGAAAGGGTATAATGCTTTTCTTTTTCCCCTCAACCCAATGTTGGCTACCTCCTCAGCCCAAATGCTGTGTTTTACACAGTCCTTACTTCAGCCCAAAACCCTGTATGAAACTATCTCTGTGCAGTGAAGAGCAATAAGTAAGAATTTAATCAGATTTGCCACACATAATGTTCAGAGAAATCAAGCACTTCTGTGCTAGTTATAGGTTTAATAAAGGATGGGCAATGATCATCTTCCAAAATTCCCTGACAGTCCTCCCAGAACACAGACTTCAAATGTGTACATGCTCATTCATATATATATGTATGCATGTGCATATGTACATGTGTGTATTTATAATACACTACAAAGGGAAAGGGCTCTGGATTACCTTTATGAAATTGTCTTTCAAAAGTAAGAGAAAAAAAGTTAAAACAACTTTGAAATCTAATAATTCTCCAAGTTATCCTGCTGACAATTCTGCAGTGAATGATGAAGATGTTTTTATTATTATAATTATTGTGGAGGAATATTTATCTTCAAAATGTGAAATTAGAAAGTTGCTGTTCTATCCAAAAACAGACAACTGCCTAGCAAATGTTTAAATGTGATCTGAGAAAATATTAAAATGGACATTTGCAATGAATCCTCAACTTTTTTCAGGAATCTTCAGTTAAGAGGCTATGAGCTAGCAAAGGACAGGAAAAGGCATGGCCACTGTGCTTTTCCCAAATTATTAGAAAATAAATGTGTAGGGAAAGAAATCCAAGACTGTCACTGAAAGAGTTCACTTGAAATTAAGAAACCACTGAAGAAATATTCAAGGAGGTAAAAAATGTTTAAGTCAGAGAAATCTGTAGACAAATAACATAATAATCATAGAAACTTCTTACATAGCTTTAGGTAAACATAGATATCCCAAGAATTTTATTGCAATTTGTACTTGCAGAAAGAGAAGCGAATGAGAATGGATATCTGTTCAAAATATGTGAGGACTGATCCCAAAAAAAGGCGCAGCAGGCTAACCAATGTAATGGCCATCCAGCTAAGAAAAAAAACTAGAACAACTAAACCAGAACTCTCTGAAGTTGGTGAAAAGGATTTATTTTGGACCTGACTTAGTAAATCACTCCCTTGAGTTTGGTTTCTTTCTTCCTAATGTTGCAGATTTAAACTCATCTATCATGTTGTGATAGCCTAAAGACTTTCAGCTGTCACACAGTGTAATGTAGCCACTCTCACAGATTTTGTATATGAAAAGTTAATCAGTTAATTTTCTACTGACAAAAAAGTGGAGCAACTGGAATGATTGCTAAGGATTAGAAAGACCAGGCACCGCTGTCACAGGCAGATGTCTTATGCAGGATCTTCACTGAGGATAACTTTGTTCATATGTAAAAGATTCTTGAAAATCAGTAGATGTGGTTGTTTTATTAATTGAGTCAGCAACTGAGAGTAGCCACAAGATGTCATTGTGGGCCTATAAAGATAAGCACTTGGTTGTAAAAAAATAAATAGTGTAAATTAGAACCACACTGAAAACCACAGAGAATTATTTTATCATGTATTTAAAAATATTTTTAAATATTTTCTATAGTTTTAATGTCATTTCTTTGGATTACAGAAAACTTGAGTATGTGGGTTCTTCACATCAGCACTTTAACACTGTCAGCCTTCTGGAAGGCATTTGCTGCTGGGGCAAAAACTATTTTACATGGGATGAAACACATGCTTACATGAGGTTAAACCAACACAGAAATAAAATACTAGAAAATCAAATTTCAGAAAATACAGAAATACTATGAATGCTTAGGAGTTTTTAAACTTTCTTTTCATGCAGCCTTGAATTTGCATTATTCCTTTGGGAGCATGTAAATGTAGAAAATTAAAATTTTACATAGTGCAAAGTTCTTGAAAGCAGAGATTTTCATTCTTTGTGAGTTCTTCATGAATATGAAGATTAAATAAAAACAATTTTTTTTATGGTGGACTATGATATTCTCCCAAAATATGAACCTTAAAAAAATGTAATGAAGATTACTTCTGGGACAATTGGATTAAAATTTCAGACCTGATTACTTTTAGTTGAACTCCCAAGATCAGTTTAATTATGAAATTAAAAAAATCTTGAGGGAAGCTTGGGCTCTTTAATCCATGTTGAATATGCCACAATACAATTTAGGTGTTATGATATTTAACATTTAGGTGTCTTGCCAGTTATAGAATTTTGAAGTGACACAGAGATTGGAAATGGGAGGTATGAAGGAATTCAGGGATTCACACTGAATGATGAATCACTGAAACACATATAAAATGTAAAAGTTTGGCTTGTTCCTGCATCATGCAGAGAGGGAAGTGCCCAGTTCTGGGGCTCAAAAAGCAGTTTCACTCTTGAAACTCAGTATTACTGTGGGTCAGTATTCTCTAAAGTACAATAAATAAGTTCATTATTGAGAAATGCAGTGCAATTAATGCTGGAAGAAGAAAAACAAACCAAAAAAATCAAACCAAAATCAACTTATCAGATGTATATTTCATATATTTATTTAGAAAAGGAACCAGGACACATTGATGTATGGTGAGTTGTACTCAAAGTCCACAACTGGAATGCATAATGGAACAGACAATTCTTTGATGATGTTGCAATATTGCTCTTCTGAGAATTTTGATTCCATAAAATTTTGAGAAATTTCAGAACTTTCTACTCAAAAATAAAAAATATAAATTTCCTTATTCAACAATATATACAGTGTACAGTTATATTTTTGTTCTGGTATCACAGACATTTCTGATCTAATTACTGTACATGACCTGGGTCACTGTATCTTAACTGAATATTCAGGGTTTTTCCCTAAGTTAACCCATGTTCTATTAATTAATCAACCAGTCTTCAATTACATCTTAGAGAAATTTGCAGTAATTGAATGATCCTCAGAGTCTGCAGTCTGACCCCCAGTACAATAATTAGAAGAAAGGACCCATATTTCTAAATATAACCCTTTTTTCTGATTAAATAATTACACATTTGTTCAACACCTCTCATACACTTTATGAACTTCAAACATAATTAGTTTGGCTATGTGAGGAAAAAAAAAATAAAAAGTTACTTGCAGTAACAGAGTTCCCTTGGCACTGACAGAATTAAGATATGGTTACCGTTTTTCCTTCTCGAACATAGAAATGCTACCCAGAGAGTGACAACTGCTTTTAGCATCATAACAAGTATCTCTGCTTTCACTATATGGAGTTCCTTTATGCTTTTTGGACAAATATTTTGTAACAGCTAATGATCCTTGAGATCTCACTTTTCTTGTATAATATCATTTTAATCTGGTAATAAGACAAAAACCCCAGAAGGAATGCTGATCAAAGCTGTAGAAGTAAGGCACTTAATAAAAACTTACTGCTAGAATTAAAAGTACCTGAACATTTTTACTGCCATATGTGAAACAGAAATAAGCCATTGGATGTTTTTAGTAATTTTTGCCTATATATATTTTAGAGTCCAGAGGAAAAAAATCCATTCTTATTTATTTTGTTCTTTTCTCTTTTTCATTTTTGCTGCACTCTTGTCTAAATTCATCAACCAAGTTTTTACCTCAGTGGGAGCACAGCAGGTGTCTTACAGCCAAATTCTGTTTATATTTTGTGCTAGATGATAAGGATCTGTAAACCTATGCATAGTCACAATGTAACAGAATTAAAATGAAGTCATCAGCAGATGGTAATGATTTTATGGAAAGTTATTCAGTAAAAATATCTGAGAAAAGGAGGAGGAATGTTCAAATACCTCAAAGGGACTATTGTTGTGGTAGGAATTCTTGTTGGAAGAATGATGAGACATGGGTGTGGGATGGTGGCAGACACTTATGTTTCACCTGCTGAGATGTTTAAAGTGGTGGCATTGAGAGATTTGTTTTCTGGCAGACTGTCTCAACATAATCATCTCTGCTAGAGATACACACAAGTAATGAAAAAGGCAGGTAGTGCCTTTGAACTATTTTCAACAGGAAGAAAATATGTATAAGGCCAGTGATTCCTTGTTAATAATTTCTGTGAAGGAAGTGGGGAAGAGAATTACCAAAAATCAGGCTTTCTGAAAATCTGAATCACTGATAAAGCAAGGAATGTAAGTAATGGAAATGAGGTTTATCTGTGTTTTTTGATGAGGTGATGTCAAGTAAAAATCCATTCATCAGGTAACACGAAGATTAATATAGGAAGAAATAGAACAAAACTTTTTTGGGAAAAATATCTCAAATGATTAGGACTGGTCATCCATCACATAGGAACCCTAATTGTTGAGAAGGTTTGATAATGAGCTGCTTCTACTGAAATGAGAATATTCTTTTGAATGCTGAATAAGGTAAGTCTTGGTAGGCCACGAAATAAATGTTGTATTGGGTTATTCCCATTGTGGAAAGAATGAAAACTTTTGGTTGATATGCCTGGATTATGCTGAGAAATGAAATACATTATTTGGACAAGTTTCATGAAATAATAAATAAAAATAGATAAAAGGAAGCTCGAGGCTCTGAAACATTAGACTGACATCTCATTACTGAGCTCATGATAATGCATAAAACATTGACTCAATGCAAATGTTTATTGTCTGATGAAAATAAAATGCTTCTATTCACTGTCAGGGATTCCCATGACGTACACTTTCATCCACTACCTGGATTAGTCATATTCCTCACATTAGCCATTGCACAGCTGAGGGCTGGAGAGTCTGTCTGCTGGTCTTCTGGGTCCTCATCAATCTGTTAAGAGTATGTAAGGAATAAGGAGCCCAGGTATACCTAAGCTCAATTTGAAAACTTTGTAAATGAAGCGAAGTTATATAAAATGAATTTTTTTGTTGTTAGAAAATTTCCAATGGATTTTTTCTGCTACCAAATTGAATATTCCTGTCCTGCCCTTCCTATCAAGTTCCCATAGAATGGAAATTCTGATATCTTTTCAGCTCTAATCACAAATTTCTTCTTGAGCAAGGAAGACCAGTTTGGCTGTATTATCCTGTTGTAGCCTTGCAAAACAATTGAAATTGAATTGTTAATGGAATTTGAGGGAATGATTTAAATTTTTTTTTTTCAGTCCACCATCTTTCCAATTTGATTTGATTTGACACAGAAGCATGTGTAGGTCAGGGAGCAGGATGGGACCTTTATGTTGCATCAATGAATTTTATTTTGTCACTTAGTGTTGTTCTGTTATGGGTACTCCTGACATCTAACTTATCATGCTTTACACTTCTCTATCTAATAAACTGTGATAATTAATGTTCCATTTACCTGAAACAGATTTCAACGCGGTACATTTTCTCTTTTTTCCTCTCATGAGAAAGTGTTCTTTTTACTTCTTGTCCTCCAAGTATGGGCTAATAACTTTATTTTAAATATATATCTCTAGTGAGATAGTTCTATCTATATGCATATGTATTATGCATCCAAGGATAAAATTATGGTTGTCAGTATTTTTACCACTGTTCTCCATTTTGCTTCAACTGTGAGAGTTCAGAGCACTATATAGACACTATGTTTTTCTCTATATGATTTAGAAAAAATTAAATCCAGCCAGATAAAATTTGGCTCAAAAAATTTGAGTCAGATATCACACAGGATTTTTCACTTCATAGTCACTTTCTGTCCTGACTCCTGGTCTTGCTTGGTTGCTTTTGGTTTCTCTCCTGTATTGAACTGATTAGTCTTGACCTTTCTCACTCAGGTTAATGTGCTTTTACAATACGATGATTGACTCAAACCAAAATTCTCAGCCTGGTAGCACTATTAAAAAACACAAGCAATACCAGATCTTCTCTGTGAAAAGATCTTTCCAACACAAAGCCCACTGCTTACAAAGGAAAATTTTTCACCGTTCTTTTCAGGGAGAGAACATCAGTGTGATCCTTCTGTGGTCCATTGTGCATACCAACCTACATTGTTCACATATGTAATTTGTATGTTTGGGTAAAGAGCAGGGATACCCTGTGTTAAATCTCTCTGCGTGGAAGCATCATATTTATTACAACTGTGGGAAAGATGAAAATTAAATTATTGGTGTAGCATTTAAGTAAGGATTTTTTCTGTTAATTGCTCAGTTGCAGTAGCAATAGCAAATAGTAATAACATAAAGTGCTGGACTTACACTTTATGATTTACATTGCATTGAAAGTGGTATATCTGACATATACAAGGGCTATTTTTACAATCAAGGCAAAAACTTCAGTCTTCCTTGGCTTCATGATATAATAATAGTTTTTCATATTTTATTTGGTGAAGTCTGGAATCAGCAGCATTATGAAGAAAAGGAGAAAATACTGAAATACACAGAAAGAATGGATATCAATCAGTTACGCAAAGACAGAGAATTTTTATGGGAAGTCCAGTTAAGGCTAAAAAATTGCCTGTGGAAAGGGTCACTCTCCTTCCTTAACCCATACTGGGCACTCTTGAGCTCATTTTCACCCTTCCAGCACTTTACTCTTGACTACAGAGCGTTGCTCAGTTAGATAAGCTAGCGTTACTAATAGAAATAGTATGCTAATCCCTAGTGCATTCAGTATACCCGAGTGTCTGTATATTTAATGGGAAAAATTGTCTTCTGCAGAATATGAATACTAATCATTTGCTTCAGTTCGAGACATTACCTTCCAGTCCCATACTCAGAGCTGTAGAAAATCCATCATTTTCTCTCGAAAAAATATGGGTAAAATGAAGACCTTACATTCTTGTTTTATGTCCTCATACTGCTTAGGATCTGAATTCTCTAAATTAAAAAATAAAATCCACTGTACTGATAGTTTGAATTTTTTTCTACATGATCTTACTTTTATATAACTCAAGACACTTTTTATCATGTCAAATGATGAAATGTCTTTGGTCAGTATTGCACCAAAATTAATGCAGTCGATGAAAATTATAATGTTGGCCTTTTAATATACAGTTGAAGAAAAATTTTAAACCTCTTAATTCTGTAATATGAACTTAAATTTTTGATTTAATAATAGGTAATTTTGATTTAATAATAGGTATGTATTAATAGTGATAGGATTTTTTTACGTAAGTGTTATAAAAATCTTTATTATGGACTACTTAGATAATAAATTATAAAATT
The DNA here is from genome assembly GCA_013398615.1 of Brachypodius melanocephalos. Classification (NCBI taxonomy): domain Eukaryota; kingdom Metazoa; phylum Chordata; class Aves; order Passeriformes; family Pycnonotidae; genus Brachypodius; species Brachypodius melanocephalos. Next base: position 14,281,442 of record VZSR01003049.1, read on the forward strand.
ATTTCTGAGGGAAGTGGCTTGAATCTGCAGAACAATTGCTTGGTATATAAGATTTGGAATTTATTTACTTTAGTTTTGAAAATTATGTATGGAGGTAATTTAAACCACAAGTCTTTCTGCTTTTTCAGATTTGCTTTCAGGCTAGAAAGAGTAATTTGTTATTTGCTGGTTTTAATTTCTTTACATATTTTGTCATCACCTTATGCTTGCATTCAAAACTGGGGAAAAAACTCCTACAATCAACTATCACCACTTCTTTTGAGGGGAGGGATAATACAATATTTTCTTCTGGTAATTATTGCATATCTGTCTTGCACTTTTTCCCTTTCGGATTTCTTTTTGTCTTTATAGGGTTATAGAACTCTACAGTTTGTTTCAATATCTTTTGGAGGATATAACTTATTTTGTCCTTAAGCAGCTCACATGGCATCATAGATATTCTCTTGTTTTTCAAAGTTTTTTATTTATTCAAAGATCAAGAAGAAGCAATTAGTAATATTATCAGAAATTTTAAAAAAATTTATTAAGCAAAAGAGTGTTAAAATCTGCATCTCATAACTTAAGCAAAACCTAATCTCGACTAAAGAAGTATTTTGACATTTGGAACCTCTGTGCTAACTAGCGTAGGTTCGGAAGTGGCAGGAAGAATGCACTATGCCCTGCCAGAAGTTAAGGTGAGACATACACAATCATTTGAAAAGTGGTAAAGGGTTAAATTAGGAGATTTTGTACTGTGCCTTAGAAGGAACCATGTGCTCCTTCCAATTCTTCCCAAAGGTTTTGCACTTAAAAGAAGCTGAACTGAGACTCGTCAGAAAAGACAGTGACAGGAAAAGTGAGAGAAAAAGCAAAGAAGAAGTTGATATGAGGTGACTAACAGGAGTTACAAATCAGCAACTTGTGATTTTCAAAATTTGGGGTTTTAATAGTCTGAAGTTTCCCTGATGAGGATTTGCTAGGGTTTGAATATGTGCATAGCAAATAACAGCTCTGGTGTACTTAGTTGTGTGCTAAGTAGAAATGACATGTGTAAGTTCTGGGTGGAGGGAAAGAAACAGAAAGTAGAAGGGGCTTGTGGAAGGTCAATGGCCCAGTCATGAACACAATGAAGGTCTGGACCTTCCCATGCAGTGGCCTTTCTGCTGAAATACATGGTTTGCCTGTCTTGTATTATATTGTTTAGAAGAGATTTCTAGAGGATAGAGCCAGAAAACAACACACCCAAGAAATCTAGTTGAATTATTTTATTAGCTCACCTCCAACACCCTTTGGAATACACCTTGTGTAAAGCTGGCATCATCTGACACATAAGAAAGAAGAATTGACTGGTTTTTCCCATAAAGTGCAATGCAGCAGCTGGCTGAAAACTGAGGAAAGCACACAGGAATAGTCTTAATGAGTACAGAAAGCTATGAAGGTACACATAAAGTATACTCCTGGAAAAAATAAACTCTAGGAGGTTAGCAGGGGAGAGCATCAGTAAAACACTCTCTTCAGACATCCACTCTATATGGACGTGTACAAATATACACCAACATAAAACAAACAAACAACCCCCCTCCCAAAAAAATGAAAGTATCAAAATATCATACAAAGATCAAACTACATGTATTTGATTAATAAAAGTGAGATTATTTTGTCCAGCACTAATAAAAAATATGTATTTTCTTCAGCTTTCCAGCATCTGAATTAACCAGAGATATTGCATTATACATGGAGATTAGACCAGAACTAAATTCAGCAGAAAGGGAGAAAGAAGACATAGAATTTTAAGTAGTTCTGTGATACTGTAGCCTGTGTGACTGCTCTGAAGATTTCCTGCCCCTAATGAATAATGCATAGAGTGTGATTTCTTTCAAGGGAATAATAGGCTATCTAATGAAAACTTTGAAGGCGTTGCAATTTACCTGCCTGAAGTGAACTAAAAAAGAACAAAATCAAGATATCTCACTATCAAACAAAAGAATATCAACCCTAGGAAAAAAAGCTTATTTTCTTGGTTTCCAGTTATTCTCTCACTCTTCTTTTTTTTTTTTTTTTTTTTTTTTTTTTTTTTTTTTTTTTTTTTTTTTTTTTGTCAGAATACACTGCATTAAAAATTAGACATTTCCCATGTTAAAAACAAAAGAAATTTTCAACTCACCAGATAATATTTTTTTTAATATTTCTCTATTGAGGTAAAAAGATGAATGCTCCTAAAAGTATGCTCCTAATTTCAATATGCTGCCCATCAGTGATATAAGGACATATAATATTTTTTTATACATTTTATTCCTTTGGGGTTTTTTTCTTCCTTAACTTTCAAATTAGAGTGGGTTTATTTAAATGTCTTTATTGCATATTACACTCGACACTTGTAATTTTGTCTGAAAATGTACAGATGGTAAAATAACAACGTGTCAGGTAAGTAAAATTAAGAAGAATCAATATGTCTGCTGTGTTTAACATGAAGATTTTTATTCAACTGTAAAGAGTTGAGGGCTCTTCATTGGCTTAATTGCATATGTGTGTCATAGAGAAGGGAATGCAACCTATAACATCAACCATTCTGGAAAAAATCCTGAAAAGATTAACATAATTACTGAATAGTCTAGAAGACTGAAAGAATATGCTTATGTGGAATGTGCTTGTTGTGGCACAACTACTTATTTTGAGTGAATTGGATGCCAGGTACTTTAGCATAACAATAATGGCTTGTTTCGGTTTTGTAACTATCGTGGTAAGAAGTAAGCATTTAAAAGACATCAGAAATCTACACTAAATGAGTGTCAAACCAGAACATATTATTTCATATTGGAACACCCTAGCAGTGCTGATTGGTACAAAGTAAACCCTGCTTTGTAACCTAGTCTCTTTTCTGCCTCTGCACATCCTAAAGAACCAACTTTGAACTGCAATCGATTGGAAGGTATTTGGTGAGCACTTGGTTTGTCGACACACAGAATATTTTGCCCACAGCAATGGCTTTGCTGAAGGGCCCACAAAGGAATCCAGTTCTTGCACAATTTCAATTGCTTTTGCCAGCTCTGTAGTTATATAAAATCTGGAGTCATGAAAACCTCCATGAAGAACCTTGAGTCTGAGCAGTGGCTAAGTTTCTTACTCTGGAAGGAAGTAGTTCATGGACCATCATTTCTATCTGAAATTTAGTAAAATTAGCTGTGCAAAAATCAACCATACCATCCTTCCCTATTTGCATTTACTCAAGTACAGAAAAGTAATAATATGTGGCCAGAATCCATTTTACAAATTAATATTAAAAAAATCCATATTATTTTTAATGCAACATAGAAATTCACTTCAAGATTAAAAAAAACCAAAACATTCTCTACACACAGCTAACAGAAAAATGCAGTGTTTTTATAATTGATTGTAAGACAGATTTTGTGACAATGACATTAAAGGACTGTTAGAGGATTTATCTATTTTTTTTTTTTGTAATAACTTCAGGTAGAAACAGTTTTTCCAATTGTAGAGCTGCTCAAATAATTTTTTTTTTTAAATTTGGAAATTACCCCTTTGTTCTTTATTAATAATTAACTACTCTTTGACTAATTTTCTTCATGTAATATATACAGTACATTTTCCTACTGCCTGGATAGAACAAGGTATAAAGAACACAGAAAATGATGATCAAAAGAAAAGCAGCACTTAGAAATTATAGTAATTTTTCTTCAGCTCTACACTTCTATGCTGTGGAGAAATAAGGTTTCTGCAGAATAAAGGACAGGGGACACACCAAAATGAAGTACTCAGGCATTGGACCCTATATATGCTAGAAGTGGTCCAGGTTGTTCCAGAATCATTCAGAGCCTTATAAGAGACTTTCAAAAAATGACTAATTTAACTCAGTTTAATCTGTCTTTTATTGTATTTACTACATTTATGTGTATATGAGAAAAGAGAGGATTAAAATGAAATGTATTTTTTCTACATTTGCTAAAAATTAACAAAAGAACAAAATTTCAGCTAACTTTGAGGAGACATATATATTATTCTTTATAGATTAATAAATTATTTGGTATTTAGAATTTTATATATGGGAAGTTCTGCTCTATGAGAAGTAAAACAGAAAAGAAACGTGTCTGAGGACAAAGGACAGCACTATGCAATATGTGGATTCTGTATAATTCCTCCTGACATAATGAAGTTTATTAAGCATGTTTTTCATAAATAACACTTAAACTACAATTCCTGAGAATGGAATGAGCTAATGTTCCACATCAAAAGCTAAGTGAGTGATTAATTATCAACAGAAAACATGAGAAAATTTTATCAGTAGCTTAGTGTTAGATGGTTGTTTATATATAATAATGTAAATTTTGTATATTATCTTACTATATCTCTATATAAATTGATATAAATTCTAAAGTTTTATGTAGTTAAATAGCATAATTAAATTTATATAGCAATTCTGAAATAAACTGATAATATCATTAGCCCTGAAGTGTATGAGCTTCCTTCTTTTCTCTAGATCTCCTGGTATATCAGACAGTGGGTTATTCACAAGACTAGAATTATTTGACAAGAATGATTCAGAAAAAAGTAGCTGATAGATTTGCTTATTTTTACCATATATGTATTACTATTTACCCTCAACTCAAGCTTTTTTTATTTGATGTTTTCTTAAAAGATAGGCTCCTATTCAGATGTTGAAACTGTTCACTGTCATGGTAACATGTTTTATGAGGAGATATTTTAGGAGGCCTGCTGTTAGACTGTTCTCTGTGTGTTAATTAGTGCACATAGGCCTTTTCATGTAAGTATAGCTTAGTCATCTCCAAAGTGAGTATGTGAGCTGAAACCCCAGAGGTGCAGTTTCAGGTTGAATCACTGAACGTGGCGATGCAGTGTGTAATACAGGCTGACAACCAGGAATTTACTGTTGTACTCACTGTCAAGCCATGCTAAACAAAAGAGGAGGAAAGGTGTTGTTCTGAAAGCATTCACTTGCCAGGGAAGAGTGGTGGGCTTCCCAGAAGAGCTCAGTTCTGATCACAATAGCCATTGAAACTGATGGTAGAATTTATGAACTCCAAAGAAATTCTGTCTAAAATGAGAGGAGCAAAACTGTCAGTGTTATCAGTGCTCCAATGTCAGACAACTTGGTGTTTACCAGACAATGGCAGCAACTGCAACTTATGGAGCATAATCAGAGTGTTGCTTCGTGGCACACTTGAGATTTATGGTCTTCGAGTTATGTCTCTAACAGGCTTCCTTTATTAAGCTGTTCAAGTGTGTACTTCTAACAAGTCACTGTCACGAAATCATGTCCCATGGGGTAAATATAAAACTTTTATTCTTCTGTCTCAGCTCTTAAATAGGGACCAAAACCAACGATGTAGCAAATTACATTTGTATACCAGCTTTAATGTTCACATTTCATTCTTGTCACAGGGAGCTGGGGCAGCTTGGAGTCAATAAACATTTCTTTCTTGTGTCTGCAGGACTGCCCATCCTGTACCATCCTCCTGACACCATTCTTTTTGTAGAAAGAGATACGATAAATACTTAAACATTTATTTTGAGGATATATCCAGTGATCAATGCCATAGAAACATCCCTTACTTCCCTCTCTCCCACGCCTCTTTTTAGAGGGAACGATCCACTTGCTATCGTGGATAGTCATGAAGTACAGAAGCAAGATAAATCAATGAACCAGAGCTTGTTTTACAGCCATCTTTAATGTATACAGACAATAAAGGCTAATTAGTCTGGTTTATTGGTCTACACATGCTTGTATGATGTGTGGACTGCTGTTATGCAATTAATTTGTTCTGAATATCTTGATGATAATACTAGTGTTTGCATTTAATGAATTTGTAAAGACTGTTAATAAAGATTTACAAGAAGCCCTCACACCATTAACAATTACCACCTTTCCAGTAATATAAATTCTTGTCCAGAGTTTTTTTCAAAATGTTTTGTTCTCTAGTCATAGAATCCTAGAATGGCTTGAATTGGAAAGGATTGTAAACATCATGTAATTCCAGCCTCCCCAGTCTCAGCCATTCTTGGGCAGGGAAAACTTTCACTAACCAGATCTTTCAGAGCTCTGTCCAGCCTCAAACACCTTCAGGGATGGGACAGCCACAGCTTCTTTGGACAACCTGCTTACAGTACCTCTTCACCCTCACAGTATAGAATTTCTTTCTTACATCTAATCTAAACCTACTCTACGATGGTTTTAAACCACTCTCTTGTCCTGTCATTAAGTGCCCTAGTAAAAATTGTCTCTCCATATTTTTGTAGGCTCCCTTCAGGTACTGGGAGGCCTCAATTCAGTCACTCTGGAGCCTTTTCTTCTCCAGGCTGAACCCCAACTCCCTCAGCCTTTTATTGTACGAGAAGTGATCTATCCCTCTAATCATCTTGCTGCCTTCTTCTGGACTTGCTCTAACAGATCAATGTTCTTCCTGTGCCTTTTGTAATGTCTTGTTTTCTTTTCATACTAAAGAATAAGTGGGAAGTAGATTCCACATGCCTCTTTTTTTTTGCCTAAACTATAATTTTTTAATATTTTCTTCTTTCAGATTACATCCAGTCCTATAAGCAGAATATTGGTAAACACATATTACAGAAACTTGTATATTGGAATGAAGCTTATTTGCCTGCTAAGTAATTCAAAATGGTTACTTCAGGATTTTTAGTAGATAAATAATGCACAACAATAAATCTGAAAATGTGTAACAGTTTAACCCTGGTCTTGAATAGAGTCAGTCTTCTTCTGCAGGTCTAACTGGAGTGCCCAATTGCTGTTCTCACAGCCATTATTAGACAAGTATGTACAAGTGCATGTCTTCAGAAATCCAGCAAATATTTTTACAACTACAATATAGCAAAGGTTTGCAAGAGTTAATGACTGGAGGCAACATTTTGTTCTGATTACCTGAGCTGCAAACAGCATTCACATCATGTTCTTTTGACCCTAAAGTTCTATTTAGCAAGAATAACTAAAGCACAGGTCTTCAGAGATAGCAACATTGTTAAGATATATTATTCTGTAAAAATATTAAGCGTTGGTGTTCTTCAAAAAGATATTGAAAAACTGCAATATGGGGTTTTCAACAAGAAAATTGCAAATATTAAATATTCATAACAGCACAACATCAGGAATATAATTCTAGATCACTAGTCTTGCTTGCAGAATGCCATAATATATCTTACCTGTCTGTCCCTCTCTTGCATTCATTTTATTCAGGTAATAGCTCAGACACAGGCTGAGTCTCAAGTCTCTCAGCCTATTGTCTGTAAGATGAGGATTTAAGCATTCCTTATTTAATCATTCTCTCTCTGTGTTTGTTATTTAATATTATTTTTTTCTTGTTTTTGTGTGTTGCACCTGACTCAACCAGGCTCCATTTTCTCACAGGTACATGTGTGTGCAGGAATGAGAAAGGAAACTTGTCTCAGCTTCCTAAGTAATGGTTGTATTTTCTTCTTTAATGAGAACAAACTCACATTATTAAAGCTAACTGAGTAACTACGAATGATGATGCTCAAATCTTTGCTGCAGATGCAGGAATATAAATGCCAGCCATATAATCAACCTGGTCTAAGTATTTGCTACTGTGATGATACCCAATGCCATGTGAAAGCTTTTTCTTCAAAACCTTAGCCAACAACTCTGTTTTCAGGTCTAGCAGTATCTGCAAATTTGAGTAAA
>VZSR01003049.1:14289207-14322214 GCA_013398615.1 Brachypodius melanocephalos
TTCATAGAAGCAATTCTCTTCATTTTGGTTCAGTTTTCTACATGACCAGTGAAATGAACAGTCAGCTTTTTGCACAGCACCTTTCTATGCCAGTTGTCAATCTGCCAGTGTGGTACTAATGCTGTTTAAACAGAGCTGGTTCTGTTTCACTGCCGGCTGCTGAGCCAGTGAGTTGCAATGATGGGAGCTGGAATCGGCTGTTCCCTGGAAAATGAAGCAGTGATTCTGAACAGGAACTTGGCTAACTACATAAATGTGGCATATTTGCATCATGAATTTTTAATGTGAAGCATTTCTGATAAAAATTCATTATTTCTATGAATCATAAATAAAAAAAATATGGCCAATTTAAATGTGGTCAGCAAGAAACTGTTCTTGCCTGTATAATAAATGGTAAGAAGCGTGAATACATAATTAAAGGCAGCTTACAGTACCATAATTTTTAGAAAAGCAGCCAGACTGGTATAGCTGCCAGTGGCAAACCCACTTTATTTTATTTAATAAGCTTTTAGTTGTTGGATCTTGCCCAGTCTCACAGAACATTGGATTTAGCCAAACACATTTCTTACTTACAAAATGAAGGGAAAAACCCCAGGACCTCCTTCCCATTTACAGTTTTCTAATTAGATGGTGAGCAAGACAGCAGAAATGATGCATAAACTAATTGCAAAGTATTTTGAGTTCTGAATCAGGAGAATTAAAACTCCATTAAGTTATGGAGAAACATAAGCTTAAGAGCAATTCGTCTCATGGTGGGAATGGCTAAACATCATACTCTCTACAATTTCTTCCTCTTTGAGCTTCAGATTTGGTATTTCATTCAACTACAACCAGGTGGTAAATATTTACTTCTGGCAGTGCTTATTTGGATTAAATGACTTAGTAACTGACAACAGCTAATTGAAAACAGCTTGGGATCGCCCAACACACTCTAAACTAATCTAACTTAGGTTGTAAAACCCTGTAATACTCTGCTGTCTGATGTGGAGGCCAACTGTAGAGGAAGTCAAGCAAGATTAACAGATGGCTCAGAGTTTGCTGCAGGGAAGAAGAGTCTCGGATGCTCATATCTTATAAGGCGAGCAGAGAAGGCTCCTGGTAGGTAGATTTCACCTGAATACCTAGAAGAGCTTTCCAATCTTCAAGCTGGCATGAATGGTAAGAGCTGTGAAGGATGCTCCTGTAACAGCCAGGTTTAACATGAGGGATGAGCTGGCCTTTACAACGTGTTACGGAAAATATACAGCCTTTCATTCCCTTACAGACTTACACACAAAGTGGTGTGGGCTGGAATGTGAGCCTTCTTGCTTTCTTTTCATATGAAAACCATTTTAGAGTCTCTATTTTTAGAATAGATCTTAGGAAAAATTCCTTCCCTGAAAGGGTAGTGAATCATTGGAACTGTGTACCCATGAAAGTGGTAAAGTCACCAGCCCTGGAGATAAAAGGTCTGTAGACATGGCCCTTAGGTCCATGGTTTAGTGGTGGACTTGGCAGTGTTAGGCTAATGGTTGGACTAGACAATCTCCAGAGGCCCCCTCAAACCCCAATCCTTCTGTGATTCTGGGTGAGCACAGTAACATCTTCTCTTGTGGTGGGGAACCAAACCTTCAGGTTCAACATACGATTACTCCATGGATGTAACATTTCCATGGTTGATTTTCTGTTCTCTGTTTCTTTCTCCATTATTGCTAAGATTTTTTTCCTGGCTCTTTTGATGCTGAAAAAGTGAAACATCTTTTGTAGCCTCTTCTGTTGTAATATTAAAAGGTTTGTCTAATTTATAACTTATTTGAATTTTGATTAGCTGTTCTGCAGTTCCAGGTACTGCTAGGTTTGTGTTTTGAAACATAATTTTGTAGGTTTGCAGGAGGGGGTATAATACACTGTATGATTAAATGAAGTTATGTGTGCTGAAGGTATGCTAGGTGTTTGCTATAAAGTTTTGAAATTTTTTTCTTTTTTGCAAGGATATGAGCTTTTAACACCATCCTTTGCAACACCTCTGTTGCTGAAAAGCAGTAGAGATTTGTCCTTGTTTAAACAAATCCCATTAATATGATGTGAGTACTTTTATTCCAATATTAGTAAATGGACAAAGCCTTGAAAACATCGAGGAGAGTTTCCTCGGGGGCCAATACTGCAAATCCTGTTGCTAGGAAACCATTTTTATTTGTTTTCCTTCAAAATGACTAAACCATTTTATGCCTGGTTTCAAAGACAGCTGGGAAGATGGGAAAGGATTGTATTTCAGAAGTCTTACCTCTTCTCCCTTTTTCTTTCCAATATGAGGAAAGCAATGAGTTACTACGATGTGGTGGGATTCAGGGGAACATATGATGAAATGACCCACAAGCAGTGGGGGTCTGGCTGCATTGTGTGGAGCAGGGTGAACATCTGGGTGAGCCTCCCTGGCTCCCTCAATCTTCCTCTCTCAGTGTCTCTTTTACCCCCTCCTGCTGGCTGCTCCTTTCCCTAGGAATACCCCAGTTGTACCTAGTGGCTCCTTTCCATCCATTTTTGTGGCTCTCTGGGTCTTTCTTGTTCCTTTCATCCTGCTGTGTCTCCTCAGCCCAGGTTCCCCAGAGGGGCAGGGTGGGTGGCAGCAGTGGTGACTGTCTGCCCCTTGAGGGGGGTGGGACTGCCGGGGGCCAGGTCTGGGCTGGCCTTTCAGGAAAGCTCCAGCAGCATGGCCAAGGGGAGTGTGGGCTACACCAGGTCATGGTTTAGGTCAGAGGGAAAACAGGGTCCCTGTGGGGCAGCTATGGGAGGAGGGAAAAAGCCCTGGCTCACCCCTGGCTCACTCACTTCTTCATGTACCTTCTTCCCACTGAATTCCCATGGCTTCAGTCCTTCAGGAGTTTCCTTCCCTTCCTTCTGGCTTTCTCTTCTCCCACATTTCCCTCTCTCCTGTGTCTCTTCTGGTGTGCTCCAGCCTGGGTTGGACCTTGAACCAGAGATGGTAAAGGTGGCAACGAGGAACAAAGAGTCATGGACTCCCTTATGCATCTGAAGGAGACCGCTTTATTGTAGAGATCACCCTCCTTTTATACCTTTAATCTCTATACCTTTAATCTAAACCCAAAACTTAACAGAAGTGATGCCTTAAGTTTTAGCTTTCATGTTTTTCAGATTCTGTGCTCCCTAGGGGTGTAGTTCTGAGCCTCGTATTAAGTGCTGGTAAGCTCTCTTCACAGAGCAGGTAGACAAAATGAATCTTTTTCCAAATGGAGACCAAGGACAACAATTTCAAGTTTTCAGGCCCAAAAGCATAAGCAACAGTGGACTGAAGAGAGAAACAAGAAGGATGGAACTTCATAATCTGATGCTGTAATTGGACAATTAAACCCCTCTATGCAAATGGACCAAAACTTATAAAAATGTGAGACCTCACGACTGGTTGTCCACTTTGTGACCATTCCAAGTCCACCTTGGGTGTAGCCGTGGTCAGGCTCTTGTTCTGCCCAAGGTGCATTCTAAAGGCCTTTCAGTAAATATCTACTTTATTTTCTAACTCTGTCCAGTCTCTGTTCCAGGTCAGCCTTCCCAGGGCATCAGATCTGCACCCATTGCTGGCTCAACAAAAAAAAATCAACCATTCTTAGGGATGAGCTAATTAATAAAAGGCTTTTCTCTCAGCAATGGTATGTGTTTCACAGTGATCTTCCAGAGTAACTGTGTGCCAGTGAGATCTTTTCCTAACTAATCATATATCAGGATTGTTAACATCAGCTTTCCTAAGTGGACACCCCAGGACAGAATCTGACTTTAATTCTGTTACTTGCAGTTGTACTGTTTGCTGTTGCAGCTTATAAAACATATTCCTTTGCACTATGTTGCTATGGGTTTTTCCTTGTATTTACTGAGAAGAGAAAGATGATTATTTGCCTAGTGTCTCAGCAAATTCCTTCCTGCTCTGTTTTAGGGAGGGTTGAATCTGATCTCTTTCAAATTATGAGGAATGGTTCTCTTGGTTTCTAAAGTGTTAAAGATCTTTGTGCTTATTTATATATAGGAATTAATGGAAGTAGGTTATCTCCTAGCTCTGTTTAGACAGACTTTGTTTAGAGCAGCTCAGCAGGTTCTCTTCTGTCTGTGCCATACTGAAATAGTGCATTGAGATGTAGGAGAAGTGAGGGATATTTTGGTTCACTTCATGCAATAGGTAGGCAAAATTTTCAATTTATCTTATTCATAGCCCGACACAATTCTGAAATCACTCACTGAAAATTTAAAAGAAGTTGATAAAACAAAATTCTGTAAAATGTGAAAAAATTAATAGTTTTTGGTGTACACCTCGAGCGGTTACTTAACTGTGTTTCTTGTTGATAAGACATCAGTGTAGCTCCAAAAAGGGGAGGAAGAGGCAGGATTGAGAGCCCACTAAACCCAGCAAACTTTAAATATGAATTTAAGCAGAATTTGTCTTGTTTCCATTAAAACTTTTTCCCAAATGGAAAATGCTGGACATGAAAATAACTGCATCAGAACATCTGTTGACCAATTTTTTATGTTGTTACTACTAATATTTTCTGTCAGTGTTCAGTAACACTGAAGAAATTCATCCTAGCATCTGTAACATCAATGTCTCTGTTGCAGCCTTCTGGCAAAATACAGTTTCTATAACATAAACCATGGGAAGTTTTCAGAAAAAGATGGAACACAGAAAGAAAATGTAGGATATAGCTGGATACGAACTTTTATTGTGAAGTAGCAGTAAAAGGAAAATAGTGTTTATATGGTATGTTTGCATATAAACTTGCAAATATTCCACATAATTAAGATGCACTTTTAGCTACACTTTTCATTAATCGTTCCAGAAAATAAGTACTTTCCATGAAAACTTCTTCTTCACAAATTTTTATTCTGGAACATTGTTTCTTTCGTTTGACTTCTTGTATATGTCGTCTCACTTTTCTGCTGTTGGATGGTGACTGGATGGTGAGCTTTATTCTTCCTTCAGATATGCAAAAAATTTTCAAAGGACATAGACGTAAAGATTAAGGATTTATAGAGCTGTATTCTGTCTAAAGAAACCCTTGTCCAGTAAACTAGCAAGTTATTTGTATTCTGTCAAGTAGAGGGTACAGCAACTGTACTGTCCTCTGTCTTGGGTTTCTGTGAAGGTGAAAAAAAATGACAGGACAATTGCTTATCATGGCAGTTTGGAGCCTTTTAAAACAAACAGCCTCCCTGAGTATGTATAAAGTGATGGTGGCTGCAGCTTTTGATTACAAAATGTCAAGAGACAAGTTTTGGCCAAGGTTTTCAAACTAATTGGGTCAAGCTATGGGCAGCAAGAGAATACAGGCTCTGGCTTCACGTAGGTTGATGTGTTTAAGATTTCACTGAGTCTGGCACAGAAGGATGTTACAGAAATGGGTAGTAAGCAAGCTTTAAAAAGCTTAGTAGTGTTCTTGTATTCTCAGATGCATTATCTAATAAAAATACTTCAGCTTGCCAGTAGAATGCCTTGAGTATTTGTGTGCTGCAGATTAATTATAATAGAATGTGCAGTATCGTGAATCCATTTGCTGTCTTGTTCTTTTCCAGAGAAATTTCTTAATGATTAAAGTTGTCTCTGCTTATTTCCCAAGAAACAGGGAAAAAATGGTCTGAGATGTGTTTAGTTTGTGCATTCAATTCAGTATGAAAAACTTTTACTTTGGGGTATATTTAAATATTCTGAAGATTTTAGGTGCCTCACAGACTAACTAGGACTGATGAAAAGTTTTTATTTTTTTTAATCAAGAATCATTGCTAAAGAAGAAGGATTTTCAGAAATTGAGGGGCTTTTCAATAATCTGTAAATTAGTGTCAGATACTAACTTTGGGGATAGGATTCTAAAACTAAAAATAAACAAATGTAAAGCAGTAAAAATATTTTGGTAGGTTTGGGTTTTTGGTTTTTTGGTTTTTTTTTTTTGTTTGTTTGTTTGTTTGTTTTGTTGTTTTTTGGGGTTTTTTTGTCTTGCCAATCATTTTAATTTTCTCATGAATTAATCCTTAGTTTTCTGTTCCAAGGTAAATCTGTCAATTCCAAAAAGAAAAAAGTACATCCCTCTGCTTTTCTATCCTGTTGGTAGCCAAAAATTAGTTACAATCTCACACTTTGAAATAGGCAGTCTATTGAAAGCAATGCTCTGCAAATTTTTGAGAAAAATGCTATGAGATCTATAGTGAAAGTGAGATAAAAACTCTGGAATTCAGTTATAAAGTCACACTGTGAACTACATAATAAATAAGACTATAAGAAGTGTAAGGGACAGATTTGTTGGACCACTGTTTCCAGAATCTGTGTTTTGCCAGTAGAATTCAAAGTGGTACTCTGAGTTATTGAAGTTTTGAAAGAATATTTAATTTTTTTGTTTCGTAATTCACCAGATTTTAATTGATATTCTTACTCATGTAAAAGGAAGAAAATAAAATTTTAATATTGTTTCATCATCTTTACTACCTTTCCAGCATCTGGAATTTTGAATGATATTTGGAGAAATAGAAATGTAATGATGAAATGCTTTCGAAAGCTGCAGAGTTAGATCAGTGCCTCAATACCTGCTAAAATCCTATAACAGTAGCATGACAACCAAGTTTGTTTAAAATGACTTGAAAAAAGCACTTGTAGGTGTCTTTTAGTTGTTCTGTTGAAATGTTAATTCTACCTCAAGAATACCAGGTCTTTTGGGCATCTTGGACAATTTACACACACACACTGTTATTATCAACCCATTTAGGCATTTTTGCTCTATAACTGAGTATTTTTAATGGTGTATTTTAAAGTAATTATTGCAACACAGAAATGATGAATCATATCCATATCTGTCTTTGTGAGCCTATAAAGTATGAAATTTTGAGACCTTTAAGATATCTGGGTCCACTTATGCGAAGTCCTGCAGTCACAAATCTAATTGATTTGTGTGTTAGTGATGATTGCTATTCTATGAAGAAATTCCATAACTTTGGCACTGAAAATTTGGCTTTTGTTACATAAACACATTTCAAAACAAAACACTTGTTGGGAGAAGTGTGATAAAGATGGCTTAGGCAAAACAAAAATTTTAACATTGGAAAGGAGATGTCAGAACTCAGCTGGAGAACCAGAAGCAGAACTCAGCAAATATGAGGATGATCGGCATGAACGAAAGAAAGTAGGTTTTGAACTTCATAACATTATTTTAACTTGAAAAACTATTTATCTTTTTATCCTATGTCTCATTCTATTTCTGTATAGCAAGTAACCCCCTCTGCTTCAGGAAAATTTTGTGGGATGAGACACCCTGTCACTGGTACAAATTCAGCATCGTGACCTCCCTGTCTGTTTTCATTTGTGCTGTAGAAAACAGGCATTTTTAAAAAGCATCTGATTCTTAGCATTCATCAAAACATGTTTTGTAAGGATAATATTTCAACAGATCTGGAGAATGGACATAGAATCTGAGAATTTGTGTGCTTTTTCATCTGTAATCACTACCTAAAAAACAGCCTTGGAAAATCCTGTACCTGTTTTATATCCAAATCTCTTTGGTAATTCCAGGAGTATGCAGAACTGCCTTCAGAATTTCCAGGAACTGAAGCCAGTTTCTATCACTGAAATGGCAATGAGCATTCTAGTGCATCAAATGATGCTCAGAACAGTTTAACTACTATACTTTTGCAGTCATATGTAATTGTCATTAAAGTCCTCACTCAGGAAAAAGGAAGATTAATTTGCCTCAAGGCTCTCATCTTTGAAAATATTTTCATTTCCTCCTAATACTTCACCCATGCACCATAACAGTAGTGTTCTCTCTGCTTTAAAAGGTGTTCACCCTACAGCAACTGGTGCCAGAGAAGTGACACCCACAATTTTCCTGCCCTGTAATTTTTCTCTTCCCTTTTTTCTGATATATATTCAGTTCTTTCCCTTCTAATCTACTGAAGGGAATATATTCTTATTTTACACCTCTCCCTGAAATAATTTCCAGTATTAGTAAGTACTGGAAATAAGTAGTAGTATTCCACCATACTAAAATCCAAACTGGAAATTCAGTTTAGAGACTGGTTAGCTGCTAGATAACGGGTGAAGGATGAAGGATCCTCTTCCTCTGTTATCTTAATGTCCAATTCCATTCCAATGCCAAAGAAAACACATTTTCTGCTTATTGACTTGTTAATAAATGCTACCTGTTGGTTGGTATAGGACTGCTAAGAAAACTAAAAATGTATGTTTATATTTAAAGTCACTTAAGAGCAGTACTGGAAAGCCTTGCTTTTTTTTTTTTTTTTTTTTTTTTTTTTTTTTTTTTTTTTTTTTTTTTTTTAAGAGGAAAAAAACACAGATAAAAATTTTCTGCAAACACAGATAAAAATTTTCTGCAAAGCTCATGATTTCCTCTGTGCAAACAGAGTAATGATTAACTTCCAGTCCTTGTAGACCAGTCATGCAGTGTTCAATTAACTCCTTTATGATGGAAAACTTGAGCAGAGATTCTAATACTACACTGTTGAGGTAGCCTAACTCATAGTGACTGCTTAACTTCACAGCAGTAGAGACATAAAAGTTAGCTCATTTCATTAAAGCATGATGTTAACAATGCTAATATTGTGGCTTTGATCCCTATATGAGCCACTGACCTAAGTACTGGATTTGAACCTTGTGGGTCCCTTCCAACTCAGGATATTCGTGATTTGAAATAGATATTAGAGAGGAATAGGGGGAAAATGGGAAAAACCCAAGAATTAAATGTTTTAATTCTGGGGTAGAAGTGTGAGAAGCAGTTTAGTCTTTGAACAACATATAAATGATGCATAAATGCACACTTGTTTGCGTATTATTTGTCAGATATATTTGTGTGTTTAAGTGGTCTTCAAAATCGGGATTCTGCATTAAGGAAAAACATTTGTTTCTTTCCAGTTGTATCTAATATGATTCAGAATAATGCTTTAAAGAAAAGAAAAAATTATCTTTTGCCTGAAAAATCAGACAATAGGACAAACAGAGTGTCTCTCAAGTTCCTAATGCTCCTCCATCAAAAAAGAAAAAGCTTCCTACAGATCGAATAATAACAAGATTGTTGGGGTTTGGGGTTTTTTTTTAGGGAACAAAGAACTGCACTGATCTCCTATAAGAATATTTCAGCAGCATTTCTTGATGTTAGGCTGCCAAGTATTGTATCCAAGGACTGTCAATGCATTCTGCAGCTAGGCAGAGATGAATAATTTGTTCAATAACTGTACTTCCCTCCACCATCTGGAAGTTTTCTGAAATACAACAATGTTAAACTTATCAACTAATAAAAATGCATTGATTTCTCCAGCAAACAGTTCTTCACTGCAGATTAATTTTGTAAATTTACTGGGATTACTGTTTGTGTGTCTGACTTTGCTGGTTAATTAAGCAAATCACTTGATGTTTCTGTTTTTGCCTGAAATAGAAATCTGTACAGAGAGGGTAAAGCTGCACATTTTCTGCCTGGTGGCTGTAAGGAAGGAGATTAAAACCTCTCAAATCTGTCACTACATTTGTAGAATGTCGGCTCATTCATGTCTTTAATGCTGCCATTTTTCAGACTAAATGGGATGCTTCAAAGGGTCTTGCTTTCATGGTCTATTTTATCTCTTTTATCCATTTTATCCATGGAGTGAGGAGATGGGGAAAGAAGCTGGAAGAATCTAGATGTACATTTTTTTAAAAAAAAAAGCTAATGCTGCTATTAGTGACCTACCTCTTAACCCTTAGTCTTGTGCCATTCTTAGACACAAAAAAAAAAACTTTGAATGTTCTTGTGAGGATTTTCACTTCTGCCCAAGTGAGGTAGTTATTCAAGATTAATATGGAGTTATAGCCTAACTAAAAGTCTCTCTGTGAAGTTACCATATTACTGGAGAAAATGGGTGAAGCACACTCTTAACCTTCACCCCTCCCAGTTTTGGCCATGCAGATGAAACTGTTGGGGACAAATAAAAAGTTTGGCTCATTTCCTTGAATTTCACTGTGAATGACCTTCCTTTTTGCATTGGTAAATTTTCTTTTCTCTTTCATAAGTAATGATGTAATTAGTATTTTTTTTTTGTGTAATATAACTGTGTTTAAATACTTCTTTCTAAAATATAATTGCTTTGTTTTTCCCTTCTTTTTATTCTGTTTTCCCCATGTCATTTATACTTCAGTGAGAGAAATAGGTGCTCATTAGTACAAAATTAGTCTCTGTAACAGAAAAGATTTCACAGAATATTAGGATGTTGAGCAATTGATATTCATAATGGCCAAGACTTTCATATCACAGTGTGTTGCTTTTTAACTGCCTTCTAGGATTGCAATCTGAAAAGCAGTATCCCTCTAAAACTGCAATATAGTGATTTATCTACTGATAAAACAAAATATAATATATGGGTAAATATACTGTTTCACTAAGAAGCACCAATAAACTGACTTTTTTTTTTACATAAAATAGAGAAGGTAAACAAGCTTTCAAGGTGATTAATCTTACTGAAGCTGATACAAATTATCACAGGGTGAATGCAAGCTCAATAAAAACACTGTAAATCACATTTATTGTCCTTGAGTTAAATCTAAACATCCCATTGCTGTTTGGGACATTCATCTTGCTTGTCTTTCTTAAGGTCTCTGTGTACCTCTTTAGAATTTCAACTGGATTTTCACAGGCTCCCTGCCCTATTATAATAAGGGAATAGAAGTTGAGTATATCTTGCATATTATTTATATGGGTAAAATAAACTTAAAAACACAAATAATGTTCCCTTTTTGTATGGTGAGAACAAATTCTCAAAGATTTTTAAAAGTTTGTTTTCAGATTGCCATTTAAATTGTGAACTTTCAGAAACTGTAGCCAGCCTGCAATTCTGAGTTCCAAATCATTCAACAATGGCTGGGGAAATGCTTACATGCATTAGACCAACCTTGTTTGAGTTTTTAATTATCACTATTTATTCAACTGTTGTAGCACAAATAGTTTACATACAAATATTTAAAATAGTTTTATGCCTAGGCACAAATATCAGTAATCTATTTCAATAAAATGCATCAGTAATATTTTCAGAATTAAAAGGTTTCATTGATCTACCTTCAACTTATTTTAATGAAATGTGTGTACATTTTTGTTGTTTTTATGATGAGCTGGATAGGGAAAGAGCTCTACTTTCTGCCCTGTAGTATTTTGTAAATGTAGATTTTTGCAACATAGTCTGATCCTGCATGTTTTACTCATGAGGTGTTTTTATCTCAGTAAACTTGTAGCTAAATGGTTTATGTGTGTGTCCCACAGGTGATCCTGCCATCCCTAAATCCCTGATGGCTCTGTGTACTCCATTTTGTTATACAGGCACAGGACACTAATAAGCCATAACAAACCTCCCCACTGAAGACACTAAGAGTGGATTCCAGCTGCTTTTAAAAGAAATTGTATCAATTTTAGTTTTAATGATAGTCTTTGTGTGTCTTGACTGTAAAACAATATGATCAGGACTTTATTTATGCAGAAGGTCAAACGAAGAGAGAAGAGCATAAGATTTTTTTGGAATTACAAGATGCAACTTGTAATTGTGCTTATCCTGACAGGAATGAGCAATAGCATTTAGTTAGGCATGGCCTTAAGTGTTTGCTTTCCATGCAAACTTGAACTGCAGCAAATATCAGGGGGAAAAGTTATTGCTGGTTGCAAACAAATGCCAAAAATAAGCTTGTAAAACAAACCCTTATTATTTGTGTACTCTCAGTACACATTTCAGCTTATAACATCAAGGATATGTGAAGTATAGGAGGAAAGTGTATTTTTAATAGATCTGCAGGGTGATTGTTTGAGTTACATGAATAGTTCATATTGTTTAATATTTCAACTGCAGAACTTGCCAGTCATCTCAATTATAATGACAACAAAGACCTTGCGTGTTTAATTAATGTAGAACTATACCGAAGATGCAAATGTGAATAATTTCTGATATGCATTCCCATTTTTGAGATTTGTCACCTTATTTGTAAATAGCAGACTCATCCTTCAGAAAAATTAAAATTTTATGTAAAGCGAAATGTTTTTTTAAGCTGATAGATGGCACTTTACATTAAAACGTTGCATGCCTGATGATGACCATATTTTCTTGGCTTTACCTGCAGGGACCTTTTATGCTGAGAAAAGGAAACAAAAACCCCTTGTCTTGTATTAATTAATCTAAGCTGTGCCAAATCAAATACTGTACAAACATTATTTTGTTCTGAGAATTAAAAGAGGCTTAGGGGACCCAGTGAGAACACTGTTCTTTGAATCAGTAACAAAACCCACTGCTTTTAGCAGGATGGTTTTTTTCAGCAGGAGCATTCTCCTGAAAAGAAAGGACATTGAACTGGACTAATAGTAGTGCTAAATATTTACATACCCTCTGATCATGCAGTTCTTAGTTGTGCATTTTTATTGCCTAAAAAACACCTGAAGAACTGTGTGGGCACTTCTGAATAGACAGTGTATTTATGGGCCACTCATTCTGTAGACCTGAGTATCTCAATTTGTTTCTAAGACCTGAGTCACTGAGTGATAATAAATAATTATTTAGAAGAAAGTATAGTAGAGTGCAAAGTTCTGTTTTGTTTCTTCCCTCTGTTTTGGGATTATTTAAATGCAGTTTACCTTTCCCTAATGTCAAAGTTGTTGTGCTATCTTGCTTGATCCATGGGAATCTAAGTACTCTCAAGAATCTAAGTCAAAAATGCTCTTGGTTCCAGTGAATGCTTTGTTCACATCAACCTAAATTTGTTTTAAATTTGCTGCAATTGAACTTGTAGCTCTGAGCACTGCAATGTCTGGACAGACTAGCTGATATAGTGTCAATATCGTTCTATTAATGTAATATTCATTAATGCCTGAAAGCAAGCTAACTGCTACATCAGGGTATGCTGGTTTTGGCTGGGGTAGAATTAATTTTCTTCCCAGTGGCTGGTGTGGGGCTGTGTTTTGGATTTGTGCTGAACACAGGGCTGATAACGGGGAGATGTTTTTGTTATTGCTGAGCAGGGGTTGCACAGAGCCAAGGCCTTTTCTGCTTTTCATTCTGCCATGCTGGGGGGGAAGGAGGGGATAAATGGGAGGTTGGGAGAGGACACAGCCAGGACAGGTGACCCAAGATGACCAAAGGGATATTCCAGACCATGTGACATCATGCTCAGTATGTAAACTGGGGAGAAGAAGGAGGAAAGGGGGAACATTTAGAGTGATGGCTTCTGTCTTCCCAACTCACTGTTACGTCTGATGGGGCCCTGCTCTCCTGGACATGGCTGAAAAAGAGCCTACCCACGGAAGCAGGGAATTAATTCTTTGTTTTGTTTTGCTTGTATATGCAGATTTTTATTTCCCTATTGAGCAGTGTTTATCTCAGCCTATATGTTCTCTGGCTTGTACTGTTCCAGATCTCTCTGGTGAGGGAGCGAGTGCATGGGGCTTGGCTGCTGGCTGGGGGTGAGCCACAACATGGGGCTTCTAATTAGCCTGTGAGGAATGTGGTTCTAAAATACTTGCTGCTTATGAGAGCAGAATTTGCTTGGGTAGCACTGCAAGGTACTGTTTTATTCCCCAAAACACAACCTGTCACGAGTCTGTATCTGACAAGGTTGGTTTGAATAGGTTGTTGTGCCTGCTCTTGTTGTCACTGTTCAAATTGCTGATCTCAACAAATATGTTGAAGGGAAGGCTTTGGCTAAACTATTTCTTTCTAAATTTTAACTAAAACAATTGTTGCTATCTTAATGTATCAAAAGAAAAAAAAAAACACAACAAAAAACTTTATTTCATGGTCCTAATCTCTAGCTCTTTTAAAGTTGACAATGGAAATCTCCCTCTATTGGTTTAAATTTCAGCATTGTTCACTTCCCATGGAGAAAAATATTTCACCCCTTTTTTTTCTTTTTGTGTATGTAACACAGATTTTCCTACTTGTCTTTTGTTAGTCTTGCTCCTCAGACTTGCATGCTTGACCAAGATTAGATCTTCAGAAAAAAAAAAAATCTGGTTAAAAGTAACCATTTAGAATATTCCAGAATGTATGGTAAAACACCAATATGAAATTCAATCCCTGTTTTCATTTGAAATCAGGGCTGGTTTTTTTCCTCATTTTTTTCTTGAGTAGGCAAACACATCAGTTTCTGATGAAAGCATGTAAACTCTCTGTCCAGTGTGCAGGCCCCATGGCCACGTCTCATTACATGTACTTCATTCTTGGATTAGAATGAGTCCTATCCCCTGGTTAGTGCAGTAATCTGTGGGATAGAGCATGCAGCTGAAATGACCTTTGAATAGTTCCAACAGGCTCGGGGTGTGCCTGTAGCTTAAGGAGATTTTGAAAATTCTGAAGGAGATGGTGGAGAGGAAAGATTCTAATTCGTCAGTTGGACAACTTATTACTTTGATGCTAGATTTGGTTCTTTAAAGAATCATTTACCATGACATGTGAGTAAAAAAATGAGCTTATCAGAAGCTTAGAGAGCTATTGTTTCTACTTCTAAAAATGTCAGTAGTAGCTCATCATTTTCTTTTCTTTTTAATACAGCAAATGCCTTTTTCTGAAAGGTCAAATGATGTCATTCTAATTTAGTTCTATAGTTTCCTTTCCTCTACTTCTTTAAAAGAATTTTTTAAGAAAACCATGGTGTGAGTGAGGTCCTTTGGTTTTTTCCTCCTCTTTATTTCCACTGGAAGTGGAGGTAGTACGGCAGCACACATTAAGCCACATTTTTATCAGTCTTTGATGATGAAACATTTCTACATAAATTACAGTTTGATTTAGAAGCTATTGGGCAATACTAAACCAGAGTTTGGAACCTATTAATGGGAGTCAGAAGCTGTTAGCTTGTGAGATATCCAAATGAGGTTGTATAGTACTAGTATGCAAATAACTAGGATATGCAAATTAACAAAACACAGAGGAATGGATTTTGAAACGAAAAGTTGATGTTGACTGTGGTTTTGAATGCTAGAGTGCTAATAACTTCAGAATTTGATCACTTGGGTATAGCGTGTTGTTAGCCACTGGTACTCCAAGTTCCCAGAGTCTCAGTCAGGTTTTTGGTATTCATCACACACTTCAACCTTGCAGACTCATGTTGTGAGCAGAAACAAGGATACAAGACAAAAAAACTCTGTAAAATCTGCTTTGTGGCCTGAGGCCATGATATCTTGAAAGAGAGGGGTTCCATCAAAACTGAGTAATGTACCTGCTGTAGCCCTGTTCGAGGGAGCAGGAACATGGGGTGGAGGATTAGAGGAGGAGGAGGAGGGAGTATTCATCACATCTTTCCAACTGCCATGAACTTTTGGTTCTGGTGAGATGTAGGCTCTCAACAGTCAATATGTCCATTCCTCAGAGCTCTGCCTCCCAGAGTTGCTTACACCTTCCTGCCTGATTTCTCTGTTCTGTACAGAAGAGTGAGAGAAAGGAGAAAGGACTTATACTAATGCATGGGTGTGTTATTACTAATGCATTTGCAAAGAAAAAAAATTAAAAAATAACTTTTTTTTTTTTTTTTGCATACTTATTCACACAGTGTACAAGTGAGCAAATTCAGGCTGGACTGACTACTTACCTGGTGTTTCCAGAGCAAAATTATGTGATCATTGTCACAAATCCCAAAACTTCTATAAATTATCATACATGTACAGAGAGCCTTTGGATCTTCTAAATAAGCATTATCTCTAATAAAACTTAGAAGTTTTTTATTAATAATAAGCCTGAAGGCTACCTTAAGAAAAATTAATTTTCCAGAAAAATGTAGCAGCTCTTTACAGATTCTCACTGGGGAAAGATGCAATGACAGGGAATTATGTGGGAGGTATCTATTAGAGAAAACAGACTTCCCATGAGAATAAGATCGGCTTAACTGCTACACAAAATCTTTATGTAAAGAAAATGGTTAGATTAATTAATCATCAATTAATATAAAATTTATGCAACCTAAATTAGTATTTGCCTGTTGAACCTAGATACAGCTCAAACACCACATATCTCCCAGTGAATCAGTAGTCTAATACGGTTTATACAGTTTTAAATGTAAAAGGGTTTTGTTTGGTTGGTTTTTATTTTACTTTTGTTAAAAGTCTCACTGAATACATTAAATATACCTATAGCAATGAGGCAGAATATTTGCTTTTGATTCCAAGAACATTGGCTACCTTTAAAATTGCATTTTTAAAATAGAAGAAAGTCAAATTTCAATTCTAATCTGAGGACTGCACCCAAATATCTCATAATTTATGGAGACACTACAGGACTATTGCTTCTTAGGTGTGCCCATGTTGCAGAGCACCTGTGGAAATGTAACCTAGGACATAGCCTTTCTCTTCTCACATATTGGTCCACCGATTCCAGTTCCTTCTTGCGTCTTCCTGTGCCCTGTTCTACCTTCCATCCCCCCACGGTATGATGGAAAAGGTCTAATTTTCATTATCATCTACCCTAACAGGAAAATTAACTCAGTGTGTCAGTCTCATAGATGTTGTCTACATTAGCCAGAATATTTATCTTTAAATTAAATACTTTTCTGTGTAGATTCAGCTCTTCTGAATACCATTACAGAACGTATCTGTAGAGTATTTTGATTATTCCAAATGTTGAAGACACCTCAAAAAAGTACTTTACTAATCCTCATAAATTACAGACTTTTTATAGGTTTACATCAGCATGGTTGAGAGTCATCCTTTCTCTGCAGCCTGATAGCAAAAGGGGATGTGAAGTAAATGTGGGCATAGGTCAGGCAAAATAAAAGCTTATAATGTAAAGAGGGACCTTGCAAACAAGTTATTATTGCCATCCTGAGAGATATCACCCTGACTTTTAATAGAGCAGAAGCAAGAATGGCAATAGTGGACCTAGGTTTTAGTGTGGAGAATAAATCTTGTAATTGGATATGGATTCCTCTTTTTATGTGTAGTCTCTGCAGCCACTGAAAAGGTATTTTGATCTATTGGTTCTCTAAGAAAAAGTAATGCCTGTCTTGCCACATATGCAGTGGTTTGTTCAACAAGTGTGTCATGAATGTGCTGGATGAGAGCATTTTCTAACCACCCATTCTCAGCCAGGAACTGTATTTTCTAGGCTGTCCCTATGTGCCCCACATCTCTAACTGTGTACTGTCAGGGAGAGGATGTAAATACTTTGTCAACTACTCTTGAAAACCCTGGACAGGAATATTTGCAATCCCATTCCAATAGGTGCCAAAAAACCTGATGGCAATTGTTGGATTGCTTGAATCCTGGCATACAGCAGTGATAATATAAAAGAACAAAGACACACTCATCTTGAGGCTAATTCTGGAGATGAGTCCAGCAGAGAGGACAGTGAGCTAAGGGAAAATAGCTTCACTATGTTTTCAAGTTAATCTTCTGTTTGGCATTGAAAGGGTGACACAAATTGTGGTTCTGTCTGTGGGGACAGCCTAGACTTTTCAATAATTGATGGCATGATCTAGAGCTCCTGTGACAGGATGGAAAAGGTATGTAATGAAGAACTGACTCTGGGCTTTTCCTGGAATGTCTGAAGATGATTTTGGCTTGTCTCAAGGTATTTTATTGTTGTCTTTGATTATGCTGGTCATGGATGCATGTCGGTGAAGGGAGGCAGCACCAGGCAGGAGTGAAAGACTTGAAAACACTCAGATTTAAAGTTTTGTTTTCCTGAGCCACATCCAGGAAGTCCTTGAATATGCTGTGGGATTAAAAGAAGTTCAGCTGACAAATGCTTACACAGCTGTGGAGGTATTCTTACAATGCAGTGTAGGCAATAGTTTTTCTGTGCTTTGTGAGTTGCACAGTAAATGCACGTGGTGAACTAGAGCTTTTGCCTTCTGTACTGTCATAATAGCTGAGTTAATACTCCCATTATTTTCCCAAGTGCTAGTTGTATTGTCATTCTGTGTATGTAATATCCTAGTTAATTACAATAGCATTAAAGTGTTAAGCTACTAGAAAAATGGGAAAAAACCCCAAATTCAATGAATCTTTAAAGCTCTCTAGTCAAGAACGTATTCTGAAATTAGAACAGTAAGCTTTATATCTAGTAGCACTTGCTTAAAGCTGAATTTTGTGCTCCAGTTTTTAATATTGATGAGAATTCAGCTTAAGGATTGGAAGTACATCTAAGGATGTGCTAGAGGATTGAAGTCGTATAAGAAACAAGTGATCCAACTTGTAGGTGAAACAACTTTGCAGTATATTGCTAATGTGTTTAAACAAATTTTTTCAATGGATTTCACTATTTATGATGGAAAATTCTTCACAAATCAGGAGAAAAAATAAGGATTACAAACTAGTGGAAAATTCTACAGTAGTGGAGATACCAAAGAACTCAGACTAAACAGCTAGCATTCAGGAAATGCACTAATTTAAAATTAAAGAAAAAAGGGACTAATTTAAAGGGAATGTATGAGGAATCCTTGTGAGCAGAACTTTATTGAGCAGACCAATGTCTTTGCTCTATCCAAATAACACTTTATTTTTGTTTTTAAATAGATATGTAGCTACTACAGTATTTTTTTTTTATATAAATTATCTTTCTGGAAAGATATTTGCTGAATTTAGAACACAAGAACGCTCTAGGCTGCTGATATGTTGTTAAAGTAGGTTTGTTTAGTGAGAAGCAAAAAAGCAGAACAAACAGTCTCAAGGAAGTAGATAGACTTAAGAAATCCAAAAGCCTGAGGCAGTGCCCTAGGGTGAATGTCTCTGTGGGCCAGAAACAAATGAAGTCTACTGATACTTTGCTGAAAGATGTCGTTTCCCAGACTCCACTGGAGTCCACTTAAAAGTTTTGTAGTTATTCAACACAAGATTCATGCAACTGATGAGGCTAAAAACTCAACAACTCAATTCACTGATTCCAATTCACGAGAAATCATAGTCAGAATGAAGGATTTAAATAAAAATGTAATGATAATATAGTACATCTTAATATAATGATAATATAATATATTAATATAATAATAAACCCAAGAACTCCCCAGCTCTACTTTTCATTAGTTGGTGGCTAAGGAATGTAGACCAAGATAGGACCAAGATAAGACTACTTAACTAATATTTAGATTCTAAATAAGCAGTCCAATTTCAATAGCAACAGGTAATCAAAGATGGAAAATTAGGAGAAAACACTAAGGAAAACAAGAAAGAAAACACAGAGAGAGGACAACATGTTGGAGGAGAAAAAACCAAACCAAACCTTCTTCAGTACTATTTCTACTTATTTGACTTTCTACAAAAATTGTTTAGCTGTAGTGTCTATTGATACAGGAAATTACAATTTAGAAAATATTCAGTCGAAAAAATATGATAATGCCAATCCTATTTACATTCATTTCATTATACCAAATACCATGATAAATTCAGTCACTGATCTCCATGCTCCTTGATGAATTCTCCATTGGCAAGGAATTTACTGGTAATGCATTAAGTTCTCCAAGGATGGTCTCCAAGTGAGTAATTCAGCTTCATACTATATTATATAGAACTAGTGAATTAGCAAAAAACTGATCTTAATCTAGTTCACAGATTAAATATGTTCAATTGTGGTTTTAAATAATGAATGCTAGGATTATTTCAAAGATCTAAAAAGGAATTATGGAACATCCATGGCAGAACATTTTACGCAGTGAGGCAGAGAAGGACCAAAACGAGGAGTGCTGTAAATGACTGTTTTCTTGATCATTCGTGTATGTGTGTGTGATTATCTTGAGTAATATACATTTAACAACCTTAATTCTAATATTGCCATGTTATCCGGGTAGAATATAACATTAATTGCACAAAATAAATAAAATTATAAATTGCTTTTGAATTAATTTAAATAACAAAACAAGCTGATCTAACCAGAATCATGGAATAGTTTGAGCTGGAAGGGACACTTCAAGGTCATCTAGTCCAACTCCTCCTGCAACAAGCAGGGACATCTTCAACCATCAGGTTGCTCAGAGCTCTGTCTATCCTTGACCTTGAATGTTTCCAGGGATTTGGCATCCACCACTTCTCTGTGCAACATATTCCAGTGTTTCACCACCCTTAATGTAAAAAAAAAATTTTGCTATCTAATCTAAATCAGACTTCCTTCATTTTAAAACCATTAACCCATATCCTACTTCAATAGACCTTGCTAAAATGTTTGTTCCCATCTTCTTGTAAGCTGCTTCTAAGTCCTGAAATACAGGTATTTTGTTACTATATAGTATTTATGTATTACTATATAGTATTTACTGCCATAATAAGATCTCCTCAGACTCTTCTCCAGGATGAAAAACCCCATCTCTTTCAGCATTTCCTGGATGCATACTCCACCTATCAAACCTACAACTCCCCAATTTAGATAGAAGGATTTAGAGGACTGTGTCATAAGCCTTACAGAAGTGCAGATAGATGACATCTGTAGCTCTTACGAAATGAAAATCGATGAAAAAATACATGGAAAAGAATACATACAGCTGAATACAGCTGCTCTCTCTTGAGGCTCCCTCTCGGGTTTTCTTAAACAGAAACTGGTATGGAATGCTTTGTCGGAGAGTATAGAAAATGTGTAGCAGAAAGGGCAAAAGAAGTGTCCCCATCCAGAGGCTGTGCAAGATGCTTTGCCCTGTAGCACTCTGTAGAGACCTAATTTTGTAAATGACATTGTGAACTGGTGGAGGATTAGTGATCTTTTGTGTAAAAATGGAATTTTCCTCTAAAACTTGTTGACCACCCTTACTTCTGTCCTTGCGCTTCAGAGGAGATTAATCACTGATTTTGACCTTTGAAAATATCTTATCACGGCTGGTGATTTTTGGCTTTCCAATATCTTCATTAGTATTTCTTAAAAAAAATGATAAAATTTTGCTGTTAAATACTTACATCTGATTGATTTATTAGAATAAACTTGACATGTGACTTCTATTGAATACTTTTAGTTAGGGAAAAATGCTGTAAACTACAGAGTCCGAAATCTGAGGTATAAATTGAATATAAATTTTAACAGTGAGGAGATTAGTCACTGGAGAAAGAGCAAAAGGAAATTAATTTTCTATCTTTTGTTAACAAGGGTAGATGACTCTTTTTTCAAAGATGCATTTCAGGCAAACAAAAGGTTTTTTGATCAGTAATGAGATAACTGGTGGAAAGTTGCTACCCTGAATCATACATAATAGGCTAGTTTGAATGCTCCTATCAGTACTATGAATAATGTATATAAGTATCAGGAAGTTTTTGGTTATGGCTTGCATACATTTCCCCTTTCATAATCATCGTTTATTGTGCTACAGCAAAAGTACTTTTTTTATACTGAGTAGTATTTCTCTTACTATCAGAAAGATCAGAATTTATATTTACTTTTCAGTTAAAATTATTTTTCACTGGAAAAATTCTGTTTCAGTATTTGGGCATATTTTCAAGATAAAAATATCAAAAACTTCTGTAAGATTTTGTAATTTATTAATTTTTATGAAATAAGCCTTTTTCCTTCCATTTTAGAGTAAAAAGAAATTTTAATTCCATTCCTATTTTATGTAATGCTGAAATCTGAAAGTTTCCTGTTACTCTAGCTATTTCATTCTTGAAATGCACAGGTTAGTTACTGCTTAAATAAAAATCAATATTGTAATTTGATCATATCTTGTAGTAAAGTATTTAAAATTGCAGCTTTCATTTCTTAAGGGACTTTTCCTACCTATCCATCTCCAAAGAAAAATGTTAAAGCTCAAACTGAGATGGTGGAGATTGGGCATTTTCATTCTCTGTAAGATATTTTGTAATCTTAGATTTTTTCCTGACCCTTTTCACAGAAAGTCAAAGATATCTGAGTGTTCCCTCTGATTCAAGCTGTGATTTTTAGAATTTCCAGCTCTCTCTGCTGAAGAGAGAAGAATTGAATGCTCTTACTCCACAGCATGAATAAATCCTTATTATATATAGGCCACAAGAGATCCACTTAAGTCAGAGTATGATTTTCTGTCTTCCCACTGCAGAGGTGAGGAGCAAGCCCTGATGAGGACTGCCTGGAGATATGTACATAGACCTCATTTAGATTTCACTGCCATGAAAACTGTAATGAATCTGTGACTGAGAATTAGAGAGTAGCTGAATAGAAAATCACTAAAAGTTACATTGGTTAAAATAGCTCAGAATGGAAGTATTTTCCCACATCTCTGTATTCAATCAGAAAATACAGGCCTCCTAATGCCTCCAAGTATATATTTGGAAGTTTACACTGGTGACATGCCTTATTTATTATTCTTATCAATCCTAAACTGCTCTCAAATTTTGAAATAGAGCATGACATGTTTGAGAACACAAGCGTGATCACACCAAAAGACAGACACACATACAAATATACACAATATATGTACAAACATATGTTGTGTATACACATAAATGTGTAAAACATTTATAAGGATATGGAAAAACAAAAGTGCAGGAGATAAGAGAATGTGAGACTGTAAATTTAAGGTACAGCTACAGACAGGTTCACAGGTTTGATCTGACTTTAATGGAGGAAAAAAATTAAGGCCAGTGCATGTATTGAAGGCACATGCATTTATTGCATATAGGCCAGCATCTTGTTTCTAGTAAACAGGCTGAGATAAAGACATTCTTGTGGCTGAAAATGTTAAGTTCTGAACCACCAGCTGAGATTTAGTAATTGTATTGTTTTTGCAACCTCATTCTTGGCTCAGATTTAATTTTGAGAGACTCTTAAATAGCTTTATTTGATCTTTCAACACAAAGTCCAGATTCAGACAAATTTAGACTGCAAAAGCTCTTACCCTGAGGATGCACATGCATCCTTTTTTTGTGTGTGTTGCAAGTTCTTCCTTTTGGGTTCACTTCACACATGATCATTTAATCACCCATTTCTATCTAGTCATATTATAGCAGATGGGAGAAAAGAAGCTGTTGAGCTTGAGGGTGTGCAGCTGAGCCAATGTCAGCTATTGAATCGATTCCATCCATAGTTTGAGTGCTCTTTTAGAAATTCATGTTTAATAGAATTCAAGAATGGGTGATCATTAGAACATGTGTCAAAATTTGTGCGGTTTTTGTGTTCTTATGATAACTGAGACCCTCTGAGGAAACTTTGTTCCTCTTTCCACTCCACTAAAAGACTATGAAACTAGCATCTTCTGCAAAATCACACATATTTTATCCTGAGAAGAGAGAGTCATCATTTTAAGAATTGACAGAAATTCACATTGAAAAGTCAAGCAATTTGTTAAAACTTTGCTATCTGCAGAATGAAGACAAAAAATTAAAATGTTGGTCAACTCAGAATAAGTCAACTAAGTATCAACAAGTATAAGAGGATTTCTTTCAAATTGTCTGCTCAGAAATAGCCATCTGATTCAAAGTGATATCTCCAAAATGAGTGCTAATGAGTATCTGTCACACTAAAAACATTCTTTAAAAATAAACTTTAATAATTAGTTAAGGTTTTGGGTTTTTTTTCTAAATTTTAACCAGTGTAAAAGAAACTATTTTCAAACAGAGAAATTTTTTACTATCCTTTTCTTTTTTTTTCCTCCTTGGAATTTATCTATTCTCTATGTAATGACCTTTGTTTTGAGAAGCACATTATGAAGTATTAAAAATATAATACTGAAGGGTCATGTGTATTCTTTCATAAGTTAGGGAATTTTAAATAAAGACATCTTTCTTTCTGAATATAATGTTATACACATTTTAGATATCATAATTAGAACGATTAGACACTTGAAAAGTACTTTTAAACTTGTTACAATCTACATATGAACTAATTATTTTCAGCTTTTATGTATGCCACTCCCCTGGAGTTATTAGGCTTGACTCAATCTCCCTACAAGCACAGGATTCAGATATGCTGTTATCAGTAGCAGTTGGAAAGGCCAGTGAACTTCTCCCAGTTGCAGAATAAAAAATAAATGAAATGCAGCAGTGCATACTTCCCCTAAAAGGCAGAGTTAGCCTGTCTCTGTGATATTTGAAAGGATCTTAGGGAATGCGTGAATCTTGACATTTCATAACACTTGCAGCTCCTAATAGAGAAAAAAAATGATTGAAGACAATGTTTTGTTTTCTTGAGTTCTGGTGGTTGTGCAGCAGTACATCTACTCCTATTCTGCCTCAGCACTTCTTCAAACATCCAACGTTGATTATCAGTGAATGACTTTCACCAAAGAATCCTCTAAACCTAAGAAGGTTTCCTCCTTACTGTAACATTTTTTCCCATTTTTACTTATCTTATATGTCATATATATTTTTCTGCCTTCCTATGCTAAGAGAAAGGAATCTCATTAAATTGATTTTGCAGCAATTTTGTCATTACAACCAGTCAGAATTAGTAAAATATCAAAAATACCTTGCTGTTTCAAGGCCATGGGAATTCTTTGTACAGGGATGAATGAGCTGTACTTTTAAAGCTCCTGTTGCAATTCTTTCCAAAACAGGAGCAATAAAAGGAATATTCTACTTCTTAGATATACTGATCATAGATTTGTCACACTTTCATACACATAACTCTCCAATCCACACTGTGTGCATTGTCTGTCAATTTTAAAGGTAATTTCTTTGTGTGACCAAGCATATGATGCAGCACCTACAGACTAATCTGTTCTATAAACATCTTACAAGTGAGGACTTTCTCACTTGCTCTAAAACCATATTTTCTTTAATATGCTAGAGGCTCTTTTTGCTGTCAGCACCTTCCACTTAAAATCATGTTTCATAGACCTTAATCTTGATATCCTCTCTGGACATATTGATGCTAGTGCAAGGTACTGTGAAGCTGTAGCAAGACATGTAGTATAAATCTCATGGATATGAAAAATTAAGCTACACCAATATGAGATGTTTATAAAAACTTTCTGCTTTATACTCAGTTGCAGTTTACTGGGAAGACAAAAATCACTCATTTTTAATGAATTATGTATCACATATTTTAATCCATTTAATAATCCTTGTAAGTATTAAAAATGTGGAGAGAAGTGGAAATAAGCAGTAGACATGTGGTACTGCTTGTTATTAACCAGATATTGCTGTTCTTACATGTATCATTGGGAAAAGGCAGAGGAAAAGTCTTCAATCCTTAGTTGGTTTTTTCATTCAGAAACCCAATGCTGGAACTTTGGTTAATTTTTTAGGAAAAAGCTTTATGTTTTATCAAGTTATGATCAATACCATAGTAGAAAAAAGCAGTGGGGTATGGGTAGAAGCCAAAAGGTCCATCCTGAAGTCTGTGGCACACAGAAAATCGCATTGAGAGGTGCCATGTTCCCTGAAAGGCAGATTAAGAGGGGGTGTGGAGACCCCACAGACACAGCCAGGGGTCCAGGGTGGTGCTGGTGGTGCTGGGCTGGTGGAACTGCTGATAGTGATTAATGCTGCAGGCAGCTGCTAGAGCCCTGGTGCGCTTAGGAGGTGGCTCCTCTCTTTGCAGGTGGCATCTGGCAAGTCCTGCCTGTCACAACCCCCTGGGGAGCAGCGAGGTGGGGCAAGGTGCTGTAGTGGCCATTCCCACCGGGCCACAAAGTACACCTGATGGTGCTGGGGTGCAGGAGGGTGTGGGATGGACCTGTGTCCTCCAGGAGCAGCAGGAAGCAATGAGCTCTGGGACAAGGAGCAGGATGAGCTCTACCTAGAAACCATCACGGCTAACAAAAGTTTCAGAGGTACGTAAAAGCGAAGAATTTAGGGTCCTTCCTTTAGGATTGTATTACACACTGATGCAAAGTAAGACTTTCCCACGAATAATGTCTAATTTAGGATTGTTGAGAACTCTTCTATAATCTGATGTCGAGTTGGTGATAGTCCTCTTCTGATTATACATAATGCTGCCATTGGTACTGTCTCTTGTTTTGAGTTCATTTCCTAAGCTTTGTCAATTTGCATTCTTTAACTTTGACTAGGCAGAAGATGTAAAGAGGCTGAGCACCAGTGTTGAGGTCTGATTCATCCTTTTCCCACCTGAGCCCTGGGAGCCATCAGACATCAGGAAGTGTTGATGTGCAAGTGTTGCAGAGCATGAGAGCAATGACTTCAAGTGCAAGAAAAGGTCAGTGAGGACATTGCTGACAGGTGAGAAACCAGCTGAAGAAAGTCAAACCAAAAGCTAGCAGGCTGGAAAAGGAAATGGAGGAACTGAAAAAGCCCTCTAGGAAGTGTCATTGACTTTAGTTCTATGGCAGAAAGAGAATTACATCAGATCTGGAGATAGACACAGGAGTTTTATTTATGCCTTGAGAAAGTTCCAGGAAGAAAAGGTGCCCTCAAGAAGGCACAAGAGCTGCAGCAGAAACTGGCCTAGCTCCACTGTGAGACCTTTGAGGGGAACACCCCAACCTGAACCCTAACCCAGTGTTCTCCTCAAACTCCCCCCAGCCCTGAATGTGCTGCCCTCTACCCCACCACAATACAGCCCTGGTCCCTGTAAATCCATAGCCTGGGATGCCTTCCCCAAAAATATCACAACTCCTCACCAACCCCTCTTGAGAATCCCTAGGGTCTCATCTCTCATCAAAACATCCTTCAACTCCCAGATACCCACCCCACTGCCCTTGGGAGGCAGTGCTCCAACCCCCAGTTTTCCCCCAGCTAGACCCACATCCATTACCTCCTCCAGATGCTGTCCAGCCAGGAATACAGATGTTTCCAGTGGGGGCTCAGCTGAGCACCCCAGGCTGTCTGCTACACCAGTACTGTTGGGGGGGAGGCCCAGGGTCACTCCAACCCCTCTCTCCTCCTCTTCCTTCCCACTGCCTCTCTACCCACATCACCCTCAAAGTTGGTTTCTGCTGGTGAACCCTTGTTGGAGCACCTGAAGGTGGGCAAACTTCTATTTTTTACTAGAGAAGAAAGAAATGACCAAATATTTTTCTGGTGTCTGTTTATTGCTGCACAGTGGAGTTTCTCTGGTTATCTATTTTTGCTAATGTCACATTGGCAGATTGACCTTCACTAATGAAGCTTTACAGTCATCTAAGTCATTTTAAGCTACTTTCTGAAAGATATAATAATATGGAAGTTTTTTGGGTTTTTTTTTATGTAAAAAAACCCACTCTAATATGTAAAAATTACTAGGATGAAATGACCACATATCAGAGCATTGTTCAAGTTGTTTGACTGAATTACAGGACAGAGCATCGTGCTACACCAGTGTACTGCATTTTAAGGGAAATTATCACCTGTAACCAGGAGTAAGCAGAGAATCATGACAAGAAAATTGTGTTTGCAGGTAGTATATAATGATGCTAACACTTTCTGAAGATATACCGTTTTAAACTTTTACAGTTTTATTATTCCTCATTTATTACAGTGAGAATTTAGGAAGTTTGATACTCAATGTTTTTACTGTGTTACATTTTAGGTATAGCAGTTAACAGCTTCTGACATACGTAACTTCTTGGCTATTCACAAGAGGAAAATTTCTTTTAGTTGAAATAATCAACCACACTGATTCTAGTGTACCTTGAGAATCAGATGTGAAACTTAGTGATTTAAAGGATGTTCAGCTGTAGGCTGATGGTTTCTGTGGTGGGGTGATAGAAGCATTGATACAGAAATCATTGAGAGGGAGCAGAGGAAATATGTGCATATGAATGACATTTCAAATCCTACATGGATATCCATGATTTCTTCTTTCCTCCTATAATTCAATTGCTGTGCATTGTTTTGAGCTCAAACATCATGATTTAGGACATACAGGAAGATTCTGTACTTATGCTAGAAGATGTTCTGAAGAACTTCTCAAGATTTTAGAAGGTTTTTTTGTTTTTAAACAGGCAGAAGAGATAATGCTATGATCCACCAGAATAATGTTAGGATCCTGCTTCTGAAACAATGGTAGAGGCCAATTATTAAAAGATGCATTCTACTGCATTCTTTAAGTTCTGGCAGATAAAAGCAAGGAA
The DNA here is from genome assembly GCA_013398615.1 of Brachypodius melanocephalos. Taxonomy (NCBI): domain Eukaryota; kingdom Metazoa; phylum Chordata; class Aves; order Passeriformes; family Pycnonotidae; genus Brachypodius; species Brachypodius melanocephalos. Next base: position 14,317,073 of record VZSR01003049.1, read on the forward strand.
GTGCTTCTTTAAGAAGAGAAGAATTTGGCTTCTTGGTAGCTGTAATCAGTTGGTCTACCTTTTTTTCAGAGGGACTCTGTTGTTGCTCATTATTTTTTCTCATTAATTTCTAAGCTGGTCAAGAATGAAGAGCAGCCAGCTTTATACTTCTAAATAAAAGAAAACAGGGATAAATCTCTATTTATTTTAATTTTTTCCAGAACATGTTAAAAAATATTTTCTTTCCTTCAGAACAGTGTTTACCCAGTTTCATTAACATTACCCTTTGAATTTAATTGTTGATTAGAGATGCTTGATGATAATTCAGAATATTTTAACATTATTAGACATTTAAGATTTTCAGTATAAAATTCTATTCTACCTAATTGGAATGCTCTTCATTAGAATTAATTAGTTATTTCTTCCTGCAAATCTACTGAAGCTTAACCAGACCCAAAGAGTAACGGACACTTAGAAGTAGCTATAATTTGATTTATTTCAGTTTTGACAGACAAATTAAGAATACTTGTGTTCCTTTTGTGTACACCTGTGTCAGAAAACTCAATTATTTCTTAGCTCTGATGAATGTAGAGATCTTATTTATTGCTTCAGTGCCATTCCTTTCTATACCCTTTTTCTGCACTTTAAAGGTCTAAGTTCAAGAAGTAATTGAAAACAACATGGACTTCTTTTCACATTGATCATCAACATTATCTTAACTTTCTTATTTGAGATATATCCTTTTTGCATTTCATTTTAATTTAAACTTATATCCTAGTGATACATCTGATTTAATTAAAATAGGAACATTACTGTTAAGATCTAAGCATTGTTCACCTCATAATTAATTCCAGTGGAACTTTGTGCTGTGAACTGTAGTGAAAGTCCTAATGCTGCACTGAGATGAGTCTCCCAAGGGTAAGAGGGCTTATCATATGAGGAAGGATTATCATATGAAACATAAAGGTTAGATGAATAAGATAAATCCTGAAACAAAGTTTTGGTGAAAAGGGGAAATCCCCACCAAAATTGTCTTGTGTGAATAGGGCTAAAGTGAAGAAACTTGGAATGCATTATAACCATGTCCTGATTGTGCACTGGGATGTGATCTGCATCCAGGCCATTGTGTCCTGTTGTCCCTCCTGCTTGGCTGCATGAGTGGAAGGGGAAAGGACAGCAGTGTCCTTCAGTAAATTCCTTAATCTAGTTTTTTGGGAACAAGAAATGAAGGTTGCACGTTTCTCTGAGTTTAGATGCAATTAGGATGATTGTCCTAGCAAAAGAAAATTATAATTTTGAAAGGATGCCTTGAAGAGTAATTTATATTTTCTATGGACCCCCAGAGGAATCTAAATGCATTCACATGTTTAAGTGGGAGCATGCAATGGTGTAACACCGTGCCTTGGAGTAGCACGGAATGGGAGTAGATGGCTTAAGTATACCTGGCACAAGTGTCATGACTCAGAGCAATGCAAGGCAATTTTTACTTCACAGTACAGTGTCTAATCCCAGTATCATGCTTTATTTTTGTTTATCAAATCTGTTCCAAACACTGTGAAAATTACTCCTAATCTGGGCAAAACAAAATTTAATATATGAAGAAATTGGAAACTAGACACTATTTTTGTAAGAAAGGGGAAAAAAAACCCCAACCCTAATCATTTATACATCTTTCTAATACATTAGATAACATAACAGCATCTATGAAGAGTGAAATTCTAAAATACTAATATATCTTTATTTCCTAACATTTTAGTGTCTCTACAGATGAAAGCAACATAATGAAAGTAATCTATTTCATCAGATGGAGCAATTTAATCATTAAAAGTAATGAAATCATATAGTTGGTATTTGAAAGAAAAAAGCTCTTACTCTTTAATCATCAAATCTGGATTTGCTACAACCCTGGATTGTGTGCAAGCATCAAACAGCATTTTTTCCTAAGTGCTGGAGCTGATCTTATCCCACTGGATGCACAGACAGAGTTATTTCTTTTGGAGTACAGGACAACCAAGCAATCCTTGTCCTGCAGTCCTTGGTGCTGAGGGAAAAAATCAAAAAATTGAAAGCCTATTAAAAAGGCTCTCATAAGGACCCCGCAGCCCCAGGGACCCACAGACTATCCTTTAGGGCTAAAAACACTGGAAACTTTAGGGAAACTTTGAGAAAGCTTTGGAGGATTGCCAGGGAGAAGACACTGCAAAAAACCACCTTAATCTCCAGCAATAAAGTTAGTGGGCAGAAACCAGCAAGGCTTCATAAGGTAATTGAAAGATCTGGAGGAGTGGGGCAGCTTAAAAACTCCTAGATACAATCTGAGGAGAAAATCCCAGTGCATGGATGGAGTCAGACATCCAGGTGGATCAAGTTGTTCGGGAAGATATGAATTTCAGTAGTTACTTACCAAGAATTTAATGGGAAATTAATTCATTTAATTAATTTAAGTAGTTACTTACCAAGAATGTAGTGGGATAACTGCAGACAGATTTTATTAACTTTGACATATCTTTTTTAATGAAAGCAGAAAAATCTGAACAGTTCACAAGACCATAATTCATGGCTTTATTCTACCTGTACAATGAATTTTTTGAAGTTACATATTCCTATTCATATCAATTAGTGTTCGTGCTGTACAAATTACAACTAACTAATCTGTAACTAGTTTTGTTTACTAAGATAAGCATGCATTTAACAGCAGAATTGAATCCTGAATCAAGGAGTTTGAGGCTCAGCCCGATGAATACCTCTGCATACGTATTTCTCTTTATATAGATACATAAAAATAATGAAAACTCACATGATAAGGAGTTCTGCTGAAGATTTACTTGGCGAAAAAAGATTTTTTTTATTTTGTCAAATGGTGAAAAAGAGAGTTCCAACATCATATGACAAAGTGAGTGACATTTCAAATTCTATTGGCAAATTCAGTAGTTTTAAATGTGGGGAAAATTTCAGAAACAGCTATGAACTAGAACTATTTTTAGATTTAACTCTTTTAAGACCTCAAAACTATTCTAAAGAACTTTATGGACTTCTTTATTTTAATAGATTTATCTTTTTTAATTTTTTTTTAATCTTTATTGTCTTACTTTCTGCTTAGGTTACAAGCTAGTACAGAAATAAACAATATTTATTTATCCTTGAAAAAAACATGGCTAAAGAGATCTTCTCTTTAGGCTTTGTTACTGATATTGCAAATTTTTCCACTACTAGGCAGACATATTATCATCAAATAACTTGTCAGGAGCTATTGTAAAATATTCTCATATTTAAGTTTGTTACTGAACAAACATGATCTGAAAGAATATTATGGTTAAACAATATTAGTATTTTCACTCCAGATTCCCATTTCTTGATGGGAAAATTTCACTTAAATGTAAAAAAATATGTTTCTATAATTATTATTATATTTATTTATATTTATTTTAATAAGTTTTCTTCATATTTAAATTTTCCTCAGTGACTTTATAATAATGCTGTTTTATGTTTCCACTATCAGCTAACCTCTGTTAATAAGGACAGGGAAAAAAAATCAGAAATGCTAGGCTTTCTTTTTTCCTGGCACAGTTCAAACAATAGATAACACTGTAAGACACAGAAAAGACTTTTATGGAAAAAGGAGTATGTTCTGCCAAGCAAATCACAGTGGGCACTTTAAGCAAATTTAACAAGTAGGTAGAATAAATATGGTGCTGTATGATACATATTTTATGAGACTCTAGGCCGTTACATATTTTTTCATGAATTTTTAAACCTGTGCAATTTTCCACTCCAATAATTTAAAATGAAAAATGTTTTACCTTTAGAGAAAATTAGTTAAAGGACTGAAAACCATTGTGTGAATAAAGAAACTTTGCTTAAGAGAAAGAAAATAGATTTTTTTAAAGCAAAAACCCAATTTATATAATTTTGCTAAATACTTCAAGTAGGAAAGTGCATAAGTAATTTAGAAGTGCAGAGTGCCTTGGGTTGGTTGGTAAATTGCAGGGATGTTTTAAAAAGTGCTCCCCATTGGTTACAAAAAAGACTTGAGTAGGAATTCTGAAATTACTGTTGTAGATATGACAGAGCACATCAAGACTTTCATTGACCAAACGTAACAGAATTGAGCTTTTCTGTGAAAAGCAGGCTGAATTCCTTGACTGGTATTCTGCAATAAGGTAAAAGAGGGAGTTTTTGTTTCTGACTTCCAGTACTCATCCTGTAAATCTTTTGTGATGGTATTATCTTTCAAGAAGCACATTCTATTTGTTCACAATTGATTCAGGACTGTGGCAGAAGTGGGCCAATGTCAATAATTTACTCATATAGAAGGTTTTAAAATAAAGCTATTGTCTATAGCAAAAAGATACTATATTTCAGATTAGTTATGAAAAGTCTCAGGACTCTGTTAACTGTAAAATGAGTAATTAAAATTGTTTCTAATTTTAGCGTGGATTTTCAAGGTTTCGGTTCCTAAAAGAAAACCAAAGTTGTGTGTTTGTCATCTTCTCTTGCAAGTCTAACTTTAAAGTTTTTGGAAACTAGAGTCTGCCCCTTTGGGACAAAATGACAAATATTGCTGATTGTTTAGAAGCATATGTCAAAAATTCCCTAGCTCTGAAGGAAACTGTGATTAAGTATTTTTTACATGCATATAGGTAAATAATTCCAGGGAAAATAAAACATCTCATCAGGACATTCAGTCTTAAAACATACTGTAGAATCATGACTCACAAACTCAGTCACTGAAGATGACTGGATGTTTTTAAATGATCATGTATACATCAGAGACTTAATAGCGTGTGGACTTATTTAAGGTCTGATATAATGTTGCAAACTGCATTCAGTGATGAAACCTGATTTTTCATGTAGTGTGACAGCTCCACATCAAATCCCTTTTCTGCATTGCAGTTCATAATAGGAAAATCTTGAGAACTACTGCTTGAACACAAGTAATACAATATAAAAATTCATTTCTATCTCAGTTGTTGCTGAGATAGAAATATTATGTGAAAAAGTTTAGGTACAAAAATTCATCGATTCATCAAAATAAAAGTAGTGTATAATAGAATAAAAGTGTAGGAGAGCAGAAGAAATATTCAGAAATAATGGTTGTTTCAATATTGTGAGTATCCTAAATCTGGAAGTTGATTTTTGTTTATTATTTATGTTGTCATAGTG
>VZSR01003049.1:14322314-14369883 GCA_013398615.1 Brachypodius melanocephalos
GTGCTCTTAAACAAAACTCACATTTCCCTTGCTCAGTTCCCATACTGATTGGTCAGGGTTTCCTGAGCTCCCAGGGCAGCCACAGGGATGCTCTGGGTTCCAACATGGAAGCAGAGCTTCGCGGGGTTTGAAATGGAGCATTTTTTGATTGTTAGTGTGTGCAAATACAGAATCTAGTGGACATGGGATCAATCAGTAGAGGTTATCTATGTAAATAATTGTCAGTACAGTGTTTTTGTAGGTGTTACATACAAGATGGAATGTTTAAGTGAAACTAAAGGGAGAATAACTGGTTGGTTACAGCAGTAGGAAAGGAGGCACAGAAATGTTTGTTGCAAAATTCGGAATCATAAAGCATCAAGGTTGGAGGGAGCATTATGGAGTCATCTACTTCCTTCTGCTCTTCAAAGTCAGTTGGTAAGTGGTAGGGTCTAGAAGTTAAGGAAATTTTGAAAGAATTTTAGACTGAACATAAAAGGTTTCACACTCCTATCTTTTCAAACTTTTTTTGTCCCTTGTGAAATAGGATTTGCAGCTCTGAAATGGCACCACATTTATTTCATCAAAGGCATCCATGATACAATAAGATACAGCAATAAATACCCGAGGTCCATACAGCCTACTGTTTATTAAATTCAGACAGTTCTTCTGAGTTTTATTTTAAATTTTTGTTACTAAGCATTCACCACAGAACTGTTGAGCATACTTGCTAAGTGTCACTATTTATATAAGAAATAAACAAAACGATGTTTTGGAAGGTCCCTTAACAGATATTAGGGCAGGCTCAGCACTGAAAATCTGCTGCACTACTTAATGCAGGATCGAAAGGCACTTGGGGACCTTTCAACCTGCTATTGATTTTTTCGGCACTTTGAAAAGTACTAAAACATTTTAAAGCCTTGGTTTAGGTAACCATATATGACTCACAATATTAAAAAAAAAGATAAAGAAGTTTGTGAAAGAGCGAACTATTGTTGGATGATCCTGAGATGCGGCTGTGGTGATAAAAAGAGGTTGAAAAAGTACATTAGACCACTTCAGCAAAAAATAGTTTTAAAAAAATATGACCATTTGTGTTGTGTCAGTAGTCTTTAAATTATTTAAATTATGTAATTGAATGTTATTTGCAAAAAATTCATGTTATTTGGAATCTTGGCAGTTCCAGAAGGTATTTTAGTAAGCTCTAATTGTCATTATTTGCAATTTTTCTTTTTAGCATTGTTTATCCAAGGGTCCCTTGTCTAAGAATTAAACTCCTTTTTTTGCTTTATTATCACTAGAAAATTGTCTAGCTTGTTATTTTTCACAAAATGCACTGTCCCGTAGAGACAAATCTTAAATTTGTATTTGTTTAATGCAAAGAGAACACGGCAGTCTGAATCATTAATTATTAATGAGTAATTTAGCTAATTACCTAATAGAAGGGTCCAAAGGTGCATGCATTCATCTAGGAGAAGGAAATTACACTGGCAAAAGCAAAAATTCAGTTTCCTATTTAACAGCAGTATAATTTAATGAAACTTCAATGTGAAAATATGCAAAACCATAAGCTGGTTTTCTCAGTACTTGGTTCTCTGTTTTTTTCACTCATGTATTTAGTTTCTTGTGCTTGTGATTAGCTTGGATTTTTCTGTTTCATTTCATAGCCTTGCTACATTAAAGTTATTGGTTTGAACTGAATATTGAGAGTGAACAGTGGTTTCCCAAATTAAACTACTTCTCTAAATATAATATTTTTGTTATTTCCCTGCACAGCTGGTAATTTAGGTGTTCACATTAGCAGCTATCACTCTGCTCTATGCAGCTGCCTATTGGGGTCTCCAATCATCCACTTGAACTGTACTGAATCGTGGCAAACCCAGTGTATTTTAAAGGTTTGAAACAGATATGAAGGATTTGCTAACAGTATTAACTAAAGCAGTAGGAACAAAGGAGAAACATATATTAATTAATATATAGCATTATACTAAATTAATTTTGTCAGCATTACTGCCAAGACTTTTATTTTCTGACCATTATAAAACCTTTTTTTTTCTTAAAAATTGTCTGTTTGTTTCCAGCTCGTAATTGAAACTTCTGAAGTTCATATACTGTGCCTGTCCAGTCAGATATATGAGCAGCTGATGATGCTATTTAATTGGCTACCCCATAAAATTTGAAAGAGCATGATTGCATCAAATCCACAGATTTCCTCGTTCCACTATTTTATTTTTTCATCTCTAAATGGCTATAAAAGGGAACTGAGCATGGGTTTGGTTTTTTTTTTTTTTTTTTTTTTTTTGTTTTTTTTTTTTTTTTGTTTTTTTTTCTTAGTAAAAAGTGTTATACTCTTGCATATCTCTTATTCTCCATTTTCTGTCAGCTGACAGATTGAACCTGGAGATGTATTTGCAGGTGAGTGACAGGTCAACTGGCATCTTTCTGCAATGTAGTTAGTCAGTGTGTTTTGCATGGGAAGTTTATTTATTGGGGTTGTAAATGTGAAAAAGATGGGGAAATTTAAAATATTAAAAATCACTTGTGTCTCAACTCAAACTTTTCAAGAACAGTAGGAAATATTAAGTCTGCTAGTCTTCTTCTTCCATATATTTGAAGTGGCCTGACCTTCAGTTCTGTGGTCCAAGTTTTGTTAGGCAGAAATCAAATTCAGAACTTAAGTCGCCTAGAGGAAATGTTATCCTACTACAGTATAGAAAATAAACACTTTAAGTTCTTTCTCTATGGGGATTGTAAATATTCTCTTGTTTTGTGGTACATGTATTTATTGACCTATTTAAAGCAGTAGTGTTCTTTTTGAGACACCAGAGTTGGTGTTATCAGATCTCTCAATTTTCTGTTTTTAGAAAGAAATATTCTAAAAGTTGTAGACATCAATTTAACATCTGGCAACAGCTGTCCACTTGAAAATGCAAACAGAATTTCTTAATGACCTGCATATGAAAGTAGCAAAATACCATTTGCAGGGTGTAAAAAATATTTGATCTTTCATCCACAGCAATTTGCATCAAAGCCATGGATTCTTTACAGTCCTCAAAACAATGAAAGGAAAAGTATTTAAAGAAGAAGAGTTTTTTAAAATTTGAAATTTTGCTGAATTGGAACATGGTGTAATTGTTGTTTGTAACTTTCAGTAAATATTGTCTTGTTTTGTTGCTTTACTCATTTACATGATAAACCAGACGTACCATGGAAATATATATATTTTTATTGCTTTGTTTCTTACTACTATAATTAGTTTATTTTATTGGAAAAATATAATTGCTGATAAGCATATGCAATAGAAGATCACTATTGAATTGTGATTGTGTCTGTACAGCCCAGAGTTACACAAATGTAAAAGAAATAAGTTATAACTCTTACCTTGCTGAAAGGTGCCAATGATTACACATTTTCCACTGATGAAGTATAAGTTCTAAAGTTTTTAATTGGGAATAATTAACTCCCAAAGCAGAAATCAAGACAGTTGAGTTTTGGAAAGCATCGATGACCAATTTATGAGAAAAATGTGATATTGCAGAAACGAATATGTGTGGTGTACAAGGTGGTAGATGGGTGTTGTTTAGATCTGCTGCAGTGCCTTCTGTTTTAAAAACACAGAACTAAAGCCATGGGTGGTGCAGACTGTCTGCTGATGGATGAGCAATTGTTAGAGTATACTGGATTTTGGGACTTGTGCTGAATGAATAACCAATATCATTAAGCTTAGAAGGTTGCTGCGAAACTGATTCTTCTCCACATTTCAAAAAGTCCAAGCTAAAATTAGTGCAGAAAGATGCCAATAGAAACTGCTGGATCCCAGTCAAATAGTTCAATTGGATTCCATTCAATTACAGCAAGGCCCAAATAAGGCAGACAAAATCTGTGCACAGATTTTTGCTCAACATCATTATTTCAGTGTCCCATCAGAAATAGTTCACTGAAAGATATACCTTTAAGTCTAACACACGGATCTATCGGTGGTAAAATAAACTATAAAAGGAAGAAAAAAACCAAACCAACAAAAGCCTTTCTCATATGTATATACATTCATAGCTCTGACATTAATATTTCTTAAATTAGAAAGTGGTAAGCTCTAAGACTGGATATACTAGTCATCAGATAGGGAAAATTGATGCCAAGAATGACAGTTCACCTATATAATGGTGAGATGGATCTGGAAAAACAGAGATAAAAAACAAAAGCAGAAAGCAAGAAAAAATAGAAGAGCTTGAAAGAAAAATATATTATATATTTTATTACTCTTGCTACTCTGCAATAAATTATATCTTATTTCTTGTTACAAAGTGAATCAAAGGCTGATGCATTTTCTCACTGTCATTGTATTTTGATATTAGGACAATAAATTCATGCTTCAATACCAGTCTCATTCTATTAACAGTGTATTTTTCCTCAATATCTGATCTAACAAGAAATTCACTTTAGCACCTCTTCAACATCTCCAAAGGCATCTTGTTTACAATGATTGCTTGGTAAGATTTCTTTGAAAAGTGTGCTTAGTTGGAACAAATAACATTTGCGTCTGGTTAGAATATCTGAGTTAATTTTCACAGTGCGACTGCTATGTAGGTGCTTTTAAAAACCATGGAACCATCTCGTGCCCTGCCTATTGACTGACATTTTTTCCTTATCTCTTAATAGGCTATATCACGTACAGGCACTTTGATTTATGTTATCTCATATCATACATTTCCTTACTTCCAGTTTTAGACTTTTAAATAAAGCTTAGAATCAGATGCATCTTTTACCATGCAGGAAAAAGGACTCTTTTCTGACACTTGAAGATTCATTCTCTGATGTTCAGAGCAGACTTCAAACAGTATTCCCATCTTAAGTAGCCCGGGATATTATCACAGGAAGCGGGGTCTACCTGAAATATTACTATATATATATATATATATATATACATTTATTTTATATATATAATATACATATTCCTTATGCTTTGTGGTTTTGATTACATATCCCAGTAAATTTTTCAAGTAAAATTAAACAAAACCAATGAGATAAAAATTCCTTTGCAAACATACATACACATATTAACATACACAGATATTAATTATTGCTCCTCTTTGTAAACCAATAGCTTGGAACTAACATGTAAATTTTCTATCTAGCCACAGAATCGTGTATTTTTTAATTAAATTACTGAGTGGGTATCCATAGTCAATGATGCCTCTAAAGCAGTATTGCTTTTCAGTAAGCATTTACTATCCTACTCAATAAAACAGACAAATTTGTGGTTATTTTGAAGTAGAGGGAATTAGACCTACCAGCGGGGAATGCTCATATATGGATACGAAAAATACAAGGGCTCTCATTTTGCTATGTAAGTATTGATAGCATCTTTCCTTCCTGATCTCATAATTTCAATAATGTCTCATTCCTATCAACTGCTTTGAGACTGCTACACATAAAAATCATTAAAAATTATTAGAAATACTTTTTGAAAATCTTTGCATTTCTACTTCTCTTTTTCATGTGAGTCATTAAATCCTTAATTGTTGGAATGCAGCTATCATCTATGACACATAATATTTCTTTTAATGCATTAGGACTTCTTACTTTGTCTGGTAGAAATCCAGTGGTTATTCTGACTCCTAACAGACAATATTCAAAAATATTCAGAATTAAAATGGCTTTTAGTGTTCACCTAATGCCAAATGCTTGGCATTACAAATTGGTGAGGGTCTTCACAGAGCTGCAGGTCTTGCTAAGGTACCGTGTGCTAATGGTGGCACTAATTATCTAAATTATCTAAATAAAATATCTAACTAAAATATCTCACTAAAATGTCTTGTGAAATTAGATGCTATTTCACTCTGATCTTTTTCACTATTCTTCATGAATCTCTGTAATATTTACCATCTTGCTTTTTGCAGATTAATTCTCACTTCTGATGATCTACCTCTTGGTGTTATGATAATTCTTACTTGGAGTATCTTGTCTTAGATGTTGCAGTTTTATAAGAGAAAACCTGAGAAGATTTGGCTTATCATATAACTAATTTCTTGTAACATTTTTAAGAGGAGAGGGAGATAGTAGGTATTCTCATGTGTCTGTCTCTCTGTGACCTCTCTGAAACTGGTATATGACAATCGAATCTTTACTGAAACAGCTGTTGAAATCTTTTGAATTTGAATTTACATAAAGATTATCTCCATAATTTAAACAACGAAACCAAAAATCCACAAATCTTCCTTCTAATAAAAAGGTAGTTAGTCCAGTGTTCTTGTTTGAGGTTGGGATAGAGTTAATTCTTTTTGCAGTATGGGACTATGTTTTGGATTTGTGACCAAAATTGTTTGGATAACACACCAATGTTTTAGCTCTTACTGAGGAGTGCTTAAATAGAGTGTAGGCTGGGGGTGCACAAGTCTCAGAAAGTGGAACAATGTTGTTAGGATTAGTTAGCAGGATTGTACCCAAAATGGTTTAACCTGTGACTGCATATGAGTCAATGTAATATACGTAATAATACAAATATTTCAGCAATGGTGTTGTAATTATATTAATATTCATTGGGCTTACCTCTAAGAAAAATAGTATATCTATGGATTTATTTGCAAAGTAACCTGTGAAAAACCCATATACTTTTTTTATGAATCTCCAATTATGTTCAAATCTGCTCTATACAGAAGGATGTGTTTCATTACCTGTGGGACCATATATTTCATGGCTCTTCTCAGACGAAGCATCCTTGGAAAACTATAAACTGCTGGTCATTAAAATGCATTCCTTATTCTTATCTTTATTTTAGTTTTTTCAGGATCAGCCTGCATGCCCTAAAATTCCTGTTTTCCACTCAGATTCTCATAGCTAGCTTATTCTAAAAGCTAGAGAAAAAATAATTAGGACTTCTGGGGTTCAGTGCAGAAACAAAGACTGTTTACAAAGAACTGGGAAATTAGGAAAAAAAAGACTATTCTCAGTTTTTCATAGGACTCTCCTATAATAAAACCACTGGCTGTCTAGGAGTCCCTGACAAGCAAGTATAACAGATCTTAATACTTTTGTTCCAAATTGTTTTCTTTATGTCTCAGGATGTTCCATCTTCCAACCTTCCATATGAAACCTTTCTTCTGGCAGTAAATCTACTTTTTTCTTGTAAGGAAATAACCAGGGTTTACCTCTACCCAGCTCTGTCAGTACAATTAAGAATCAACTTTTCTACAACAGTGTAAAATAAATTATTTTATAAAAATATTTTTTTTCCGAAATAAAAATAAATATCCCATATTTGCAAGGGAAGCTGGGTCATAACCACATCTCTTTCCCATCCCTCGAAGAGATTTTTCTGTAGCCTGAGGAGGACAGAATTTCAGCCAGCTGCTACTACAGCCCAAATCCAATGAAGCGATGCTGAAGCAGGAGTGATACAGACATTCCTCTTGTTTAAATTGCTTGCATTGCTGGATCTGGTTTATGTGGCACTGGATCTGCCAGGCAAGTGCAGGATTATAGCCATGTCTGTGGGATTTCCAGCCGTTGGCAATTCATCAGGTCTTTACTGAGATAGAATTACTATTTGCTTAGTCTTTAAATGACAATTCTAAAAGAGAATAAAGAGCTTTATTATGGAAGAGTGCCTGTAGAAAATTTGACCTCTTAACTGGACAAAAGAATATCGAATGTAATTTAATTAACAGAATTAATTAAACAGAAATGTAATGTATTTTTAAATATGAAAGACATGAAAGGGTGGATATGAGATCTCAAACTGTAGATGGAATACAAGAACAGTGTGGTGTGCTAAGTGCACAATATTTTGCAGTGAAGGTAACTGAGTGTTTATTTCACTTTAAAGACCTATAAAGACTACAGAGAAGAGTTTATAATTTTAAGAAAGATACCATACTTGTGATAGAAAGCTTTCTAACAATGAGAGGAACTATCTGCTAGTCTTTAGCAATAAGCCTTACTGAATTTTGCATTTTTCACTTTAGGCTTTTCTGTGCTTTACCTCTTTTAAATTGCCAGAATATATGACATCAAACAGATGATGATGATGATGATGATGATGATGATGATGATGATGATGATGATGATGATGATGTGTTTTCTTCTCAAGGTGTATCTGAATAGAAAACATCTGTCTCTGCTTGGGGTGGATTAACTGAATGGACAAGGAGATTCAAATAATGATGTAATAACAGCTACATAGACAGTACATATATTTTAATTTCTCTGGAAGGGTTATAACCCTCAGCCCACTGAAACTGACTGTCCATGAAGTCTTTGGTTCTGAAATGAGCGTGAAAGCAGAAAGAATTTTTTGAAATGAAATCTGAGAGTCAAGAAATCCTAGATATTTCTTATAGTTACATCCACAATAAAGGCGACGGTGCGTTTAGGGTGACTATTCCAGTGAAAATCCTATCTAAAAATAAATACATTCCTTGGCTTTCGGGTTATTTCTGAATTACTCTCTGCATGTATTCTGTGCATGAAAAAATGTTGAAAACAAAAAGAAGCAGGAGAGGATATTAATGTGAAGAAAACCTAGAAATAAAAGTAAAAATCTATTCCTATTTACTAAATATCAGCATGTAAAAAAAAGGTAAGCTTCCTTATTTAAAAATTAGAATTAACTTTCTGTGACAGATGTTGGTTGTTGCAGCTGGCAACCCAGAGACTTTGTCAATAACTTTAGTCAGTTTTTCCTCCACCTTGGATTACTTTGTTCACTTGGAGCTAGTCCAGTGATGCCCTTTTGCTTTTTAATGAAGTGTGTCAAAGTCTTTATAAAGGTTTTATCTAACCTTCAGGGATAACAACATGAGGAAAAAAAGGCCTGGTCTATAAACATGTTTTTAAAAGGGCATCAGTTATATCTCAGCTCACATAGGCATATGTCTGGTGCATTTGTTTTAGTGTCCACAAGCTAATTGTTAAAGTTCTATATGCACATTAATTCACTTATACGCAGTATATTTTGTTGCTGTGTTTGCCAGAACACAAAGAGAAAGTTACTGTGCACAAAATAATCTCACAGCCTGACAGCATTTCTACTCACTGAACTTACTGAAATATTACAGGTCTTATGTCCTTGTTGAAGAGATTAGAACTTGCCCATGCCACCTAGTTTAAAAACAAATTTAAAAAGCAGTATGTTCTTGTTTTTCCTTCAGTTAAAAAATTTGTGTTAAGTCATCTGCAGAGGAGCTATCATATCTCCTTTAACTGCTGCCACTGGTTACATCCAGAGAAAGAGTCTTTACACTGTGTTCAGACATGAGTTGGCAAAACTCCCAATGATTCTTCTTTATGCCGGGACAGGAATGTTTATACAAGCATATCAAATGAAAACCTTCCTCACAAATACGTTCTGCAATCTAGTAATGCCATCAGAGAACAGAACCTTCTATGGATGCAACTCCATTGGATGAACTCCCACTGTTCCTAGGGTTGCCTTTCTTCTACTTACTAGTCTTGTGACACCTGGAAGAAGAGACCACAAGTAAAGGTAACAAGAAATAAGATCAGTAAAATGCAAATGTTTAATAACTTTTGTATTACGTATTTTCTATTTCTCCCACTTTATATTTAATAGCTTTCTAGATTGATTGTTTTTGTACAAAGTATTGTTCTTCTAAGGTGTTTTTCTGTTATGTTTGAGTGTATTAATTTCTTTTCATAACAGACAGAAATGTGTAAGAAATAAAAAATTACCTATGGATGTACAATCCACTTGACACAGACCCTGGGGTTTTTTTCTGATATTTGAAGAGAATTTCCTATGACTGCTATTCATGCGTGTTGCCTCTTCTCTTGTCTTTGAGCACCATGAAGAAGTCTGTGTCCCTGTTCTTTACTACCTTCCACTAGATGTTTGTACACATTGATAGGATTCCCTGATCCTCCTCTTCTGGAGTATAATCTCCCACCCATTTGTTGCACTCAGATTTCTCTTTTGTGCAAGTTGGGTAACACATTGAATTTGTAAGTCAAGGATTTATTATTAATCTAGCAGAAATCTTAGCAGTTCTAATCAAAACATTACTATTAGTCCAGTTGTGGTGCTGCTAGAACTTAGAGTTTTAAGGAAGTTAAAGCTAAAATTAATATATGCAAACTTTTGCAAAGCATGCACCTCTTTCTTTTATGACTACTTTCCTTCCACTCATCTCCCAAGTCCTGAGATTGACGGCTTTGGGCTGCCAATGGACAAGTCAGCAGCATACCAAGGTCTTTGCCAGGAGGATGATGATGATGATGATTTCTTATCCACGTGTGGGAACCCAGTGGAAATTGTTTCTATACATTGCTAGCACACTCCACGCCTTGGTCTTTCTTCCCTGGTTCAGGGCTCCATGGTGTATCCACATTAGTTATCCATGAAATGTGTTCCACACTTTCTTGTCTTTGCTGTCCCAAACACTGCTTTTGCTCATATCCCAGAGTTGCATGTCTTTGCTAACCAGGGAACTAACACTGGTGAATTTATGGCTCTGGTGCCTTTGTTAGCTTCCTATGAGGGTCCAATGTTCCTGCTACAGTCGTGTGTCTGTCCTGGCACACATTGCACGCCTGCTGCAGTCAGGAACAGTTATTCTACACATAAGAACTAATTGTGATTACTAACCATCCCCTGCAAACCCCAGATATAACAGCAGGTGTTATGCCACGTACCTCTCTGAAGCCAAAGCCACCAGCATGTTTGCTCCTCCACTCCAGACAGGCCAACACAAACCCAAGGTCACAGATGGTTTGAGGCCAGTGTTGTTGGTTCAACAAGCCTACAGCCAGATACAATCAGTTTTTACTAGGCTACAAGGACTCAAATACTTTTGAAAAATCATTTCTGAAACACCCAGAGCTGTAAAAGAGAAAAATATAAAGTGGGTTGCTATTTCTCTTACTTTCTGTGGTCTTGTCCTGAAGTTACATTAAACCCAGTTCTTTCCTAATAAGGATGTTTGTAATAAAGTGGAAAGAGCCTTTCACAACAGAAAGTGATATTACTTATTCCTTGACTTTTGGCCTTAGCAGAAATCTGATTGAAATGTTGTGAATATCCCAGTCATGACTTCCATTTGTGTTCCCATCTTCCTGTTTCACCCATCCTGAAAGATGTTCCATCTTTCCATGTCTTATTTATTAAACCAGGCCCTTATTTAAACTTGCAAAATGCAAATGGGAGCAGTTCTTTTCCCAACTATGCTGCATCCTCCTTGAATTGTTAAGTGATAACTCCTTGTGTCTACCCATGATATGTTTTCACCTTTTTAGTTGTTCTTCTGTGGTTTGCACATTTTGTCTGTTTCTACAGCTGTGGTAAGCTAAATTTAAAACTAAATAAAGACACTATTTTTCTATTTCTGAAAATTAAAAAACCTATGAAAAGTCCTTTGTAATTTATAGTGTTATGAGTAATTTCCCCTTGGGACTTTGTCTTACATGTTCTAAAGAATTAATCATGCTGCAAATTAAACAAAACTATTTGGTTTAGATAATCAATGAAGAAAACCATCCTGTAGGAGGAATTTTTTTAACCTTCTTGGGTTTTTTCCTCAGGGCTAGTGAGGTTTCTTTGTAACCTGAAGATGGAAGATTTTACTAGACAGAGAAAGTGAGCACTGACCTCCAGCACCAGAATGTGTAATGGTGTGAAGTTTCCTTTGTACAATGGAGCTAACAAAAATGACTACACCCATTGAAATGGACTAAAACACAGGAAAAATAAATTGTTATTTCTGCTTTTAAAATTGTGTCGTAGAACCAACATTTTGAAAATCTTTAAAAATGAAATGAGCATCAACTTCCAAGTGGGTTCATAGGCAGTTCAACCTATTCATTGATCTTTTTTAAATACATAGTGTAAATAACAAAAGCAATAGTAAGCAGTGTGCCTTCTAACACCTTTAGAAGATTGAGCATAAGGTGCAAAATTAGCTAGTGGAAAGGCATCAGTTAGGCACTTGGATTCTGGATTTGTCCAATTAAATCAGAAATTGGTTCCATGTTTTTCAGCCTCCTATGTAGATTAACTAAATGACTATCCTATCTATCATTAATCATGCCTCCCTAATTCCCTCTAAAGCCTTCTGGATCATATTTATTAAAATGCTACTCTGAAGACAATTGGAATATTTTAATGTAAGGTACTATCACAAAAATTTTGTATAGCATTCACTCTGATTTGGGGATGTTGACCATAACATTGGCTATTTAACATAAATTTTGGACAAGTATTACTTTTTTATTTCATTCATTTATTTAGTTTCATTTTAACATAATTAAAATTTACATCATATGATGTCCAAGATATGCAACATTATAAAGTTTTAGAGGGCTTTGCCTTTGGGCCTGGTGCCATGAAGCCCAGTTATTAACACAGCATTTATTTCAAGTCCTGCTTTTCTTTTTTTAAGAGTACCATTAATCGCTGAGCATAAGCGAGAAGAGAGGCTTAATTGTGTACATGGATAGCATTCTTTCTTCTGTACCTCAGACCTTGTTACTTGCCTTCAATAATCTGTCCTGGTTTTGCATTAATTAAATTTTTGGTGAAGAGGAATAAATCACATCAACCCATCACATAACCTAGATTAAATTTCTTTTTCTTTGTTAGCTTATTAGTCTTTTTCTTTAATAGCATAACAGTCTTTCATTTGTGTCTACACAAATTTAGAATTTCTTCTTTATGAAAAGGGATTTTTTTTCTAACTTTTGTTATAGGAGAAAGCTTTTCTCCATCTATTTCCTCATCTTGCTGAAAAAATTAGAGCAGTTTTTCTTTTATATCAGAATGAAATATGTTTTCTCTCAGTTTCTG
Organism: Brachypodius melanocephalos; assembly: GCA_013398615.1. NCBI lineage: Eukaryota > Metazoa > Chordata > Aves > Passeriformes > Pycnonotidae > Brachypodius > Brachypodius melanocephalos. Next base: position 14,335,090 of record VZSR01003049.1, read on the forward strand.
CTATTTATGATGATAAATTTCTTTAATTCTGCAGACTTACAGGGAATATTTTGACTAGGAAGTATTTTAAATAAACGAAGCATTTCTCTGGAGGAGACAGTATGGTTCTCTGAGAGCTCTGTCTCTACATACATCTGCAGAGCTGCTGTATTGTTTGAGGGTTTTTTCCCAACAACATAGGCTGTTTCAGCTTTACCTATACCAAAATTTTGATTTGTATGATTTCCCCATCTGATATCTGAGAAATTTTCCGTGAACAATGTTTTCTCCTCTGGGTGTCAGACACTGCATGACCTTCACTAAAATTAATCTGCAGTGAAAGGTTGTAAAAATATAGAGAATAAATGGGGGAATAACAGCTGTGTGAGAATTGGTCTCCTGAGACTAAAAAAACTCCCACAGCCACTAGTGGGAAATTGTAAGGCATATCTTTATTTTATATTTAATGCCCTTTTAGATGGAAAAACTTGATCAATAACTTTAAAGTGCTTGTGTTACAGTGACACTCATCTAGTATTTTCGGGTAGAAAACAATTATTTCCCATGTGGGAAGATACATGCTTTCCATCTTTATTCTTAAGGCAGAAAGATTACAGGGAGAAGGAGGCAGAGGATCTCTGGAGTTTTGCATCTAAATACAGAAATAAACCAATGAGAAAACTTTGCTGGGACAACAGATTTTGTGTCTATGTGCATGCTATACTATGCCTGATTTTTGTGGCTAATTGAAATGGTCATTTGAAAATATATTGGGGTTAGAAATTGATTAATATCAGTGTTGGTAAATATATTTTAATTTGGGGATAAAACCACTTGAAATCTTGCAGCTAAATGATCTGCTAAAAATTACAGTATGCGCAATGTATAATTAGACACTTTTGGGGTTCTTTCACATTCCTAAATGTTTCAGAGAAATAAATAGATATTATTCTGTATAAAGGAAATCTGAAGTGATGCTAGAAGGCAGAGTAACATTGTACTCCATGTATGGGGCTCCTTCTGTACATCTAAACCAGGCCAGTTGCCTGTGTTTTCTCTCTCATTGGGCTGATGTTACACAGATAGGCTGAACAGACTCCACTGAAAGCAGGAGTATCAAGGGAATGGTCATATGGGAATATTTGTCTTTTTTGCTATTCAAGCGGTTCAAATAGTTCCACAATGTAGGTTCACATTACACTGGATCCTTCAGGAAGTAGCATTTTAGTTTCAGGTCAAGAATAGGGTCTAGGGAAAGCATTCCCATTTTGTGTTCATCCTGATGCATTTAATGACTCTTTTCAGACTGCTGCTCTGTTAACCTCTTGTGCTTGCAACAGAGTCCTCTATAGCATCCACATTAATTCATGATAATCCCTTTTAACTTTGCAAGGAGGCATTTCATGAGCTGTCTCACAATTAAGTATTCAAGTGTGCATAATTTTTATTTGGAATGTTGTTGAACTGATTAATAATTGCATTAAGGAAAAATTAAGTGTGGACTCAGAAAAAAAAGAGGAATAAAAAACTTCTAGTGTTCCATCTATATGCCAAATTTTTCTAAAAGAAACTTAAAACTAGAAAGACATGTTGATATTTTTGACTATCTAGATAAATTCAGGTTACATAGCAATATCATTTTAATACCGGTTATTGAACATATGTTTTGGGAAAAATGCAAGTTTTGAATATGGGAGATAATAGAATTATATCTCTACTTCCATATTGGACTATAATTTTGATGAGTAGTAAATGGAAAATGGAAGAAGAGGGGCCTTAATAGTCAAGAATAAAGATTTACTATTTGTAAGTGAATATTTACAAGTAATCTTTATAGTTAGAAGAACAAAAATGTTTTCTGTCCTGAATTCTTAAGAAGAAATTAGGCCCCAATGACATGTGATGGGACTGAGCAAGGGTGACATGGAATAGACACAGGCCTATCAGCCAACCTCCTGCTCAGACCAAAAAGTTTCTAAATAAAAAGCTATTTATGAAGAAGCAGCCTATAAAGGAGAATAGGATGGTGAGTCACAGAAGCATGCCAAATCGTAGTCACTAAATCACTCTGCCCTCAGCCAAAAATGCAGTTTGATATTGGGTGAAACCTCTGAGGCAGAGGGGCCAGAGCCACTTGTGAAACACGTTGGTCCTTTTACTCAGGTATGGTGCTTGGCAAGTCAACTAAAAATACTTGGAATTTGATAAAACCAACAGAAATTTATAAAAAACTGAATGACAGCAAAAGATTCAAGTCCCACACCGAGTCTTGTGCCTACGTAAGAAAGTTTTATTAGGTCAGAAACTGACTTACAAGGACAGGAAGAGTGCATGCAGTTATTAAGTCAAAAAGAGTTTGGAGGAACTTTATATAGTTACTCATATGGCATTTTACGGTTAAATCCTTGAGGTCTAAATGTAATACAAAACATATGTATAGATATTTTATATACTTTTCTCAGAAGCAAAATTGTTCCATTAAGTGGAACAGAGAAGAAGAAGGAAAAGGTCCTTTTTCACTAGTCTGTAGATTGCTGGGTGACCCATGCATTTGTGGAAATAATGGTGTTGTATTTGTTGTGGCAATTTGGAAAAGTACTAGGAGCTCAGATAGAAGGATCCTCTAATGGAAACCCAGCAAGACATGCAATTAAAACATGAATTTTAAAAAGTGTATTTTGTGTGAATGTGAACTTTCTGAGTGTTGTCTAAAATATTAAATATTCAAAGAAGGTGGTAGGGAATGGATTTCAGTGTTAGGGGTTTTAGTTTGTTTTTGTATCATGTTTCAAACACTTTGAATATGGCTTTTGTTTTTCAATGAAACTGAAAAAGGCTTAATGAGTTTGATTCTCATGAAGAACCTGAAACTTAAGGACATTTAAACTTCATCCAAGATATTAATTATACAATAACCTCTTTGGCAGCATTTGATGCATACAATTAAAGTTCATTTCCTCACTGCTACGAAGCTGAAACAACTATTGCCAAAAGTGTACCTAATTTTTCTGGATTGTACCACATATCTGTAAGATGCACAACTTTTTAATCATTTCATGAAGTTTTATGTGGTTTTTTGCACTCATAAATAAGAAAGATTTAATATTTCAGAGCAATTGATGATGTCTTTTTCAATTCTGTTATCTGAATTGCAGGGCACTCGCAGCTCAACTGTGATGAAAGTAATTTTCTCTTCTAAACACTCTATGTTTCCTAAAATGTAATTCAGCTTACATTGAAATTTGCTGCATTTTGATAAAGGATTTTTGAATGAATACTATTATTAGCTGACTAGGGAGTTATTAAGGTGTGTGATGGCAGGTTTCTCTGTCCTTCTCGGGAGCAAAGTACAAGCACACCTTTCTTTGAGTTTTGCATACTGAATTTCAATTCTGACAGCTGTGTCTTGAACTGTAGTTTTATTCCAGTTCTTAATAGCTTTCACCACAGAGTACTGCCTCAGCTGGTGCCTACCCCCAACACACCAGGGGTTATCTGAAATGAGATTTCACTGAAGTGGTGCTAGTTTGGCCTGAATGAAGCTCACCTGTTGTCAAGGTGATGTAGGGTTAAAAAGCAACTTGAAAGGGCAGCTGCTGTGACCTTTTTGTCATTGTTTTGGGCAGATTTAATTTTTTTTTTAAATATTTCAAAAGGTTGTTAACTATTTTATTCATTAACCAATTAATATGAGTTTTGAATGATGCACTGAAGAAAGAAGAATTGTGGAGATAAAAGATGTCCAGAAGAGAAATGAATGAGCATGATTGTGGGGGAGAGCTACCTCGGGTCAGGAAAACTGGAGCAGTCTGGAGAGTATTAGAGAAGTCCATGTAGTTAGATCTGAGCAGAAACCTGCACAGGACCCAGAAAAGTCTCAACACTGATAATCAAGTAGAATTGTCTTTATTGAACAATCCACAATGAAAGATCTTAGCTTTTGGCTTTGTAATGCACATTCTATATGCCCTGTGAATTTTCACACAGAATGACACCGACCCTGGAACTGCTGAGAGAGGTATTGAACACGTAGCATGAAACAGCAAGAAGGCAAAATCTGCAACAGTCGAGGCTCAGCCATTCATGATCCAAGAGGAAATTACAAGTCAACCCACCAAACATAATCGATCTAAAGGTAGGCTTTATTCAATCCAGAGCAGAATGCCTCTGGGTTTGCCCAGTCATAACACAATTTTTGCTTTCCTCATAAACTCTGCCATTCCAATGCCTTAGCTGATCTTCATTTGAGGTGACAAGCATCAGTGTTACTTCAGGTCACTGTAGTTTAGATTTTGTGGATCTTTGAAAATCTGAATCTCAACTCAGTCAACAATGTTTGACGTATGTTCATCCCTAATGAAATCAAAATTGAGTTAACCTGACATGGACTGACTCTAAATGAACAAGAAGAACAAGTGTTTGTCGTGAGACATAATTATTGCCAAAAATGGATGGGAAATCCCACTTTTAATCCTATCTGTATGCATTTTTGTAGAGCCAAATGTTAATGAAACAGCAAATGTGAACTTTTGGGGTAATTAATGGGTCAGTGATTGTTCTACCATTACTAACATAGTTCATCAAATTAACAAGTCCAACATTGCACAATGACTGTAAATTTTTTTAATTAATCTGTGTTTTTCAAAGACATGATGCATGGCATCAATTCCAAAGAGTGTTTATGAACATCAATGAGTATCTCACCTACTTTAAAAGTGAGACTGTCATTAAATAATGAATTTAATTATTGTAATTAAAAGAGTTATCATTAACTGATAAAATACTGAAATGTTCTCACTCCAACAACTAATTTAAATATCTAATCTTTAAACAGACAATAAAAGCAAGAAGGGAAGTCTTATTTGTAATACGGGAGATGAAAGAGAATAAATCCATGCTTCCAGAAAGAAAGAAAAAAAGGCTTTTAGTTTTGTTTTTGGCACTGAATTGGCTGTCTTTTTGCAAAGATGGGAGACAAATTAAACTGATATATACAAAATCACATTCAGTTACAATAAAGTATGACTTCTAAAAGACATAGTGAAACACTCTCAGATGTCAGGTTTTCCTTTTGTTTTAATAATAAGGAAAATGCAAGTGCAAGGTGTGTAAAAGTAGAATTACCATTTTTATAGGCTGCAAACAAATAAAATTGGCTAATTTTCTTTCTCACAAGATTCTACTCTTGCAAAATCAGAGTAAATTTTCTTGAGTACTACATCTAAACAAATGTGAGGGGTGAGGGGAAAAGTTTAGCTCCAAAGGTACTGTTTTCTGTTTTGAGTATTAACAGTCTTTGATGGATATAAGTTTTGTTGTATAGAGTGGGTTCATATAAAGGTAAGTTCTTCTGCATTGAACTCCTTCAAACTGGACATGAATTCATAACATTAGTAGCTGTACACAGAGCTATCATGTGCAAACGTATCCAGAGTATAATTCACTGTTTCTGATGAGAAATTATAGGAAAATTATCCTAATGTCTATTATATTTGTCCATCTTTCAGTTTTTTCATTCTTTCAAGTGGCCGTGGTTTTGGAAGTTTTTTATGCTTTTTTGAAGTTCACTCAGAAAGTTTCCTTGTCACCCTTTCCTTGTTCTGTGTTAAGTTAAAATAAGTTATATTTTAATGTCATATCATTGGAGACTGTGGATTGTTGAGGACCCAGTGACTTAATTTATTATCTTTTGGCCTGCATATAGACCCTGAGCTCTTGCAGGGTGGAGCTGACTTATGCCTTCATTGCAATGACTTTCTTTAATCTTGTTGACAATACGAAAAGGAAGTAATGTGGATTGTCACATGAATAGTGTTGTTACAGAGCAGATGCTAGAATAGGTGTTGCAATGAAATATATTTTATTGGTTTATACATTCATTTAGACAAAATTAGAGACGTTGCAGACCATTAAATACTTTAAGTACTACTTCTTTCATTCAACTTGAGAAAATTTTTGTTACTCTCACACAGAAGTCAGAATTTAATTAAAAAAAAAAAAAAAGAAAAAAAAAATTGATAGAGGGCAGCCCAAGTAGGACTACAATGCAGGGGGTTTTGTGGCCAATTTTGTGATAACTCTCTTGATCCCCTTTGTAATCTTGACGATATTGCCCTGTTTCCAGTAGACTACACTTGAACTCAATATTTTAAAGACTGCCATTGTTGCAGGCAGAACTAATTGAACTGGATACTACTGTAGAAATTCAAGGACAGGATGTGAAGATTTCAGTTATTTAATTGATGTATCAACCCACTTTACATATCCATACATATACTGTACAGATGTTTGATTTCCAGAGTATTATTTCCACTTTCTTTTGTCAATCAGTGCTTTGATTAAGAAAATCATCTGCTCCCTGTTTCACAAGTGACTCATTTATTTGTTTCCCAAAGATATTAGCTGCAACTTTGGCTCCCAACAGTGAGTCACTTTACGTTTTTCAAAGGCTCAGTTTTCAACTCTCAGTTCTTTCAACAAAATCATCTACTGTGTTTCAAAAGATCATTCAACAGAGCACATATTTTCTTGAAATACTGTGTTACTCTTGGGATGACAGTAAATTAATAATTTTGTATTTTCAGATGTCAGTAGCTTTTTCTACTAACTAATTACGATGGATAACCCTTCAGAAAAGAAAAAAAGTATTAAAAAGGGAAGAGATAGTGGTCAACTAAAGATTGAAAAATAACATATTTGAGCTTTAAAGTAACATATTTTCTCTTAAATAAAGAGCAAATATGTTATTTTTATTACTTTATCTTAACATAAAGCTCTTAAATAACATATTTGAGCTTTAAAATCAAACCACTATAAAATATTCTAATGCACTATTCTTAGCAATATAGCTAATTTTTTTTACTTGCTTGGGATTTCAGTTTTTCAGAGATCACACTCCATATTCTGAATTTCCACTAGATTCCTTTCAGGCTTTAAAAATGCTCAGACATAACCACAATGATCTTGTACATCAAGGACTCTCATCTTTTAAATATAGGCAAGGAAGCGTGCATCTTATTAGTGCTTGGAATTCTGAAGTATATTCCATTACTGCCCACTGTAGCTTCAGCATTGAAGAGGGAATAGTTTTGCTTCGAAGACACACAAAACAGATCTAGACTCTAACTGTAGCTTGTGTTTATTTCTTTCTGGTGACTCTACCATTTCAGATTTTTCAAACTGCTGAGGAAATACAACAGTATTAAGGGCGGGGGGAGGTGCTGATTTATGAAAAAAATTCTTTATGACAGAATAGTTACATTTTGGTAACACAAGGGGATCATGGTGGTCTGTATTTTTAGCATAACATAACAAGAACATCTGTTGGTTTGCAGAGAACAACTTCTCTCCTGGTGTGTCCAGTATGCTAACTTAGCATAACGTGAATCTGAGGCGGTAGATCTTATATCATGAGAGTTAGTACAGAAATAGGTAATCCTATCATAATAAGCAATGGGTTGCAGAGATTGACCTGTGTTATACATTGTAAATCTATACCAAAAAACAATTGTCTTGCTTCCTAGAAATCTTGTTAAACAATGAATAAAAAACATTTTTTGACTTTGATGCATTTTACATAATTATCGAAAACCAATGTAATATTAAACATTGGCATCCAATATTGCTCAAAAGTTGCATTTTGTCCTAGCTGGACTATGTTAGGCATACAATACTTGAGGCACAGAATATATCTTGATGCTTTGTTTGTCCTGTACACAAAAATTTCCACTGTTATATAATAATCTGTTAATTGACTTATATATTTAAATGGATGGAGGCCACTCAGATAGGACACCCACATGGCATGGGAGTCTTTTATGGTTCCATTCTGATGAGTTGAAGGCAGAAGAAAAATACATACAGTGGATAAATCACTATAATTTGCATGTTGCCCTGAAACATCTTAACCAAAATTGCAATAATTTTATTTCTGGGACTTCTAATTTAATTCAAATTTCATTCAAAATACCTGTTTAAAGATTATCTTTTAAGATACTCTCCTTAAAAAGAGCCAATGCTTTTTAGTTTGAGAATTGAGTTTCTCTTAAAATACTTCTAGTTGCTGTAGCAATTGTACATTTACTGTTGAAAACTCACTAGATAGTTAACTCTGAAGTCATTAAACAACATTTCCTCAAACGTGTGTTTGCAATACTATGCAAGCAAATAAAGCATAAGTACACACAAAGCATTAACAGGAAGACTCCTTTTCTCCTAATTAGGTGAGATACACTGTCTTGGAAGAATTTCTTCGTAAAGCACTTTGAGAGCTGTGATAGTTTTTAGTGTATAACAGGTCCACAGCTGTACAATTGTTCTGTAAAGCTTCGCCAGTGTTTTTTCCTCTTTCATTTTCTTACTTAAGAATATGCCGTTGAATTTTACTTAGTCTAAGCCCTAATAATTGGAGATATTCTGTATTTTTACATGCAAAGCCTGTGGGTTTTCTGGAGAAATAAAAAGCACACTGGCTGATCCAGCTGACTGGTTGATACAAGGTGAAATTCACCCCAAAATCCATTTTTACCCAATAGCTTACCAGGCTTTTTAGCTCTGTATTCTCTGCCTCAGTTCCAGAACAAAGGTGTCACTCCAAAACACTAAGCTTACCTCTTGCAAGAAATATGATTTTTTTTCTATTGTTATAACTAGGGCTATAGTACACTAAAATAGTTTTCTTATAGTCTTAGGAAATGCAATGGATTATGTATAAGCGAGAACAATACCAAACCACATTGAGATACCCACTGAATCAGACACTAGTTTCAGTTTCACTACACAGTGAACATTAAATAGGAATTATTAAATTAGGTTATTTCTGATATGAATCCTAAGATTATATGTTTAATAGGCTGAATTCATCTTTGGGTTTTCAGGCATGGAAAGGTCAAATGAAATAGGGAATGGTGCATAAATATATAAATGTTTCTTTCTACAGGTCTATCTGGTCTACTGCTCCAAGGAAATAGAGTAGGACAACACTTTAATTAGTGCCACTGCACATTTAGTTCATGCAATCACTCACATTGTACTGCATGGGAAAAAATCCTCATTATTCTGCTTTGATTCAGAAGAAATTTTGAATGCATAGGATTTAGAAGTTTGTGACTCCACACCTGACCTAGTATGTTTGTTTGTTGTGTTTTATTACTTTTGAAATATAGTTTGAATTTCTGACAGTTTAATGAAATTAAGTTTTCCTTTGGTGTTTGCTGCAGAGTTCAAATATCCCCAAAACGACTGACAAGTTTTCATCCTCATAACAATCTCAACCAACCTATTTACTTATTCTGCTTGAAAAATGAGAAAGAGCTTTCTATTTTAAAAAATTATGTATCCTTTCAAATTATTCCATGGTCAGAAAATTAATCAATCTCTATTTTAAAAGCTATTAGTCACATGAGTAAAGTGACAGATTTGTTGTTTTCCTTAAAACTCTTCAAGTTTCATAAAAATTTCCATGAAACAAAACCAGTACAGATTGCCATTTGCCTAGACATTTCTGTTTTAAAAGGAAATGTTTAATATCGGCAAATATGCTGAAGGTCCTCCAAGGAAATATGCACATATAAAGGTGAGTGACATGTATAAAGCTGAGTAGTTTAGCCTATGTGGTGTATCAAAGAATTTTATGGACCTTTGAAAATAAAGGCATATCTTTGAGATGAAAGAAAGAAGTAAAGGAATGTTTATGTGCACATATGCTGGTTTTAGAAAAGGCAGAATGACATCAAAAGAACATGCAAAGATAACACCTTTTTTCTCCACATTCTTAAAACCTTTGTTGCTAATTGAGTTGTAATGTGAAAAAACTAGAGGAGGAAAAATAAGAATTGAAAAAACTGAAAGCAGTTTGAGACCTTATTCTCTTTTTTGTCTTCTTTACTTTCCTACCACCACTTCCTTTTTCTCTGTCTTTACCCCACCAGCTTCAAGCTGCTTTAAATTTAGGTTGGAATCCCTAGCTAATATTTAGAGTTAAGAACCCTTTTAGCTATAATGAGTTCTGTAAAACTGCACGAGCTAATAGCCACCTTCACATCTCACATTTTATTTTGAGAAATACTGAATTTAGTACTCAGTTAACAGCTTTAGGCTGCAGAAGCAGGTGTCATCAGTAGCACAAAATATAAGAAGTCCAAATGAAGGATTGTGCACCTGGGACAGAGAAACCCCTGGAATGAATAAAATCACTAGAGGAATGGCTGGAGGGCAGCCCTGCAGAGAGGGATCTGGGGGTGCTGGTCTCAGTGTGAAGGGAACCCAGAGGTCAAAACCCCACTCGGAGTTGCACCCAGCTCAGCATGAGCAGACAACAAACAGAGGTGACTGTCCCACAGCATTCAGCCTTGGTGAGACTCACCTTGGGTGCTCTGTGCAGTTCTCACATCACCACACGTCAAAAAGGATGTGATGGCCCTTGGATATGTCCAGAGAAGGAAACAAAGCTGGTGACAGGGCTGGAAGGCATGTCCTGGGAGGAGGAGCTAAGGATGCTGAGTCCATCTAGCTTGGAGAGAAGGAGTCTCAGAGGTGACCCTGCTGCTGTCTGAGGAGGAGGTCAAGGTGACACTGATGTATTTCACATCACCTATCTTTACTGTTCAGATTAGTACAATTTCAAATAGGGTTTAAGAGATCTTCACAGGGAAGTCAGCCTAACTTATTGTACTAAATTTTGGCCTAGAACGCCCTAACTGTGAGAGCTATAGTTATACACAAGAACAGAAAATGGTAATATGTGGTTTTTAGAAGACAGATTTCATGCTTTTATCTTGTCAAGCACTTTGGATTAGATCCCATTTGGGACTTTGGGGACACAAGCGAAGGATTGCCAAATTTAGCTTCAGAAGGTATTTGACTCCAGGGTAAAACCCAGGACTCAGTGAAAAACCTAGGATTTTTTTAAATGTGTAACTCTACAAAGGATTAGACGCTTCAGAATAAGAGCCAAATTATATTAAAAAAAAAAATGAAAAAGAAAAAGAAAAGGAAAAAAATGGTTTACAGGTAGAGTGACTTGAAAGTTTTTTTTCAACTTGTTAACATGGACATGCTTGGATTTATTCTCTAGATTTTTGGTTGTAATCACTCCTAAATTTAAAAAAAAACAATCTCATGGTGCCGTTTAGACAAAATACATCAGCGGCAGGAAGGCACAGACTCTTTTTGATGTCTTCTCTTGAAATAGTCTTTACATCTTACAAAAAATGTACAAGCAGCCATAGGAAACCACATGGAAAAAATGGTTTGTTTTATTTTGTGGAACACAGAACAAATTAATTGACAACATCATAAAACCATTTGACCAAGGAATTCTGTGGTCTTGATTCTTGGTTATTTTATAGATTAGTCTTCCCTTGATTTTTTAGATCTTATACATCCCTTTCATAAAGAAAGGTCTTCCAGGTGAGCACTCTGAGATATTGGATGATTCTTCTCACTCTTGCCACCGTGAGGGCCAGGTGAACAAACGTATGTGAGTAAAGTGTGATGCCTTCAGGAGAAAATTGAGACCAGTGCTGTGAATTGTTGGTGTGCGGACTGTGGTAAATTGGATGATGAGAAAATCGATAACTGTTATTGTTGACATTAAAAATAAACCGGAGGAGATGTGATTTCTGAACAGAAAGAGGTTAAAGACTGTCATAGCAAGAGAGAAAAACCCTGTTCATACAAAAAGATGAGTGATTTAGTAGCAAACATGTAGGTAGAAAGAACTGTCTGATTCTCATGATTTGTGAACTGGATAGGCTACTAGACATCAGAATTTTCTGGCTATAAAAGATGTCCAAAATACCCATTTGAGACTCATAAAAGTACAGTATGAACCACAAGAAACATGGAGTGGAGCTATTAAAAAAATAATCACTCACTTGAAAGTGGCAAGCATTAAATTAGGCTCCTACATATTGCTTAATGTGAAACATTAATGCATTGTGTGATGCATTTTTGGATCCACAGAAGTACCACCTACCTGCCAAATTGAAGTAGCATCATGAAAAAGCAACACAGAAATGTACCCCCTGCATAACAAGCAAAATAATCTGAGGAACTATGGCTGCTCCAGGGCAAATCTCTCTGTCTGATCTCAATGGGATAAAGTGGAAAGAATGCATTCATGTTTTATGCAACATCTGTAAGGAAGGAAAAGGTTTTCCTACTACCGGAAGAATGCCATCAAAGAAGCACTGAATTCTTTGTTTTATGTTTGGACAAACTCTGTAGAATCAACATCAGAATTCTAGGGGGTTAGAATAGACAAGCATTAAGATCTTGTGAGATCAAAATCAAACAAAATTAACTTTACAATTTATATAAAAATAAGTCTCTTTTGCTGAAAGAAATTTCACTCTTTTTTTTTTAATTTTTGTGCATTTTGCAAAGTGCTTTAAATGGTTTCACGAGTTCAGCTTCTGCTGATTATTGTTATTAAATAAGATTCCATTATTTATAATGGTAATTGTATGTTGCAATCGTACCTACAGCACTGAAGCATGTTCCTGTCCTGGAAAACAATGTACTTCTTATCCAGAAAGCTCCTTAAGTAACAAAATAAAGAGGCAGAACAGTGTGAAACAAACAGAGGGGGCAAAAAGTGCAAGTGTTAAGAAAAAATGGCGATAATGGCCCTTCCAGGGCTTTGTCATGCAGTATTCTATCTGGAAAGAATAAGAAAAAATAGAAAATGCAATGGGGAGGGGAGAATAAATGAAAAAGAAAAGTCAAAGCTTCTTCTCTTTTCACAACTTAGCCAGCTTCACTGACACTGCATCAAGCAAAAGAACCATTGCTGGCAGAAATTATATTCTTGTGGCTGATGAACATTTTCAAGAATATTGTTCTTGAAAATAAATTTATTTTAAAATAAATTTATTCCCATTCAGTTAAAATGGGAATAAGATCAGAATATTTCATTTTCTGTTAAGAAAGAAATATGTTATTTTTGCATATTGTGACAAAGGGCTGAATGTATTGCTGTGATATTTGATGGATTAAGAAATCCAGGAAAGAATTTCTGGATTATTTTGATGGCTGATACAAGGTAAGAGTGGAACAATAAGTTGAAATTCTTTTGTGTGTGTCTCTATATGTGTTTACTGCCATACAGAGAAGATATGATACCTAACGCTTCGTGTCTTTTAAATGTGATATCTGTGAAAGCCTTGGTAAAGTGATTCAGTTCATCACTAGACTCTGCATTGCTCACCACTAGGTGTTACAGAGGGGAATAAACTAGTTTGCTTCTGTTAGACTGAACTGTCACATCAGTTCTCTTTGCTGCTTTATCATCAAGAAAGAGCTGCAAAATTTTCTGGTTTTCGAGGTGAACTTTCCCTCCCATCAACCCAAAGAGGGAAATCTGATTCACTTAGATTTAAATGTTTGGTAATCTGATTATCATTTTTCTATGAGGTAATCCAATTCATTTTAAACAAATGCGACAGTTTCAATTTTCATCTTTTTTTTTTCTCAGGTGCATCTATTTGGAAGTGCATGAAGTCTTAGAAGTGCTACATTATTTCTCTTTTGCCATTTCTGGACTATAAAGGCAGCCATCATTAAATCCCAACAGACCACACAGCTGTATATGTATATATATCTTTTTTAGATGGTCAATTTTCCTTAGATCACCTTTTTCTGTAGTTTAAATTTCTGTTGCTTTTGTAAGGTTTTTTGCTGGTTTTCCTTTTCGTTTGTTTGCTTGTTTTTACACAGTTATTTATTGCATGAATGGTAGTCCAGAGCAGAAAGGCCTTTAAACAAACAGTCACAGAATTATTTGTAGCCCAAAGTCTGAGTGAAAAGCAGAAAACAGAATCTTGGATCTGTTTTCCTAGTTTGAAAAAGGACTTTCTTTGTTCAGTATCATGGGTTTCTTCATTTTAAGTAAGTTTCTTTATACAAAATAATTAAACAGCTGTTGATCCAAAACATAATAAATCCAAATTTGGAGCGCGACACTTAACAAGTGATGCAATCTGTGAAAAATATTAGGTTTTTACTCCAGATGAAGCTTTCCATTTTAAATGGATGCATGGAATTCCATCAATTTTAATTTTCAAAGTAGATTAAACAGCAGTTGCGAATCTCATACTGTGATTCTTCCCATCCAGCACTGCTGGATCAACACGTACACTTACTCCCTTGGCCATGGAATGCAACTGGAGGCACGTAAAACACAGTAAAAACACTTGTCGGACTGCTCAGGAATTAGGGTTATTCAGTTCTTCTATAGTATATCTACATGTTGGTCTAATAAGAATTTTAAAAGTAATTTTGGATTTGTTTTTAGTGCAGTTTAAGTTGCCTGTGAATACAGTTTCTTAGTGTCTGTGGATAATACTTTTGTTTTCATTGAGGTTGCAACTTTAGTGTCCTCAATACCATTTCACTGGGAGAATGTGAAGGACCAGATAAGACTTTTTTTTTCTATAGAGAAACCATGATGAAAAAACTTTACTTGAATACCTATTATTTGTTGACCTCTCCATTATTGTTGCATTTAGCAAATAATATGTTTGTGATTAAATAGAAATACAAATTTTTACTGCCACTCTCTTCTGACTGCTTCAGACCTGAAGGGCTTCAGTGTGCACATTCAGCTGATCTGCAAAATTACTTTGACAAAAATACCAGTTTCTTTAAGTGAAATACTTAATAATTGGGAAAATTACTCCTTTAAATGGTGTATGGTGATCAGATATCCACTACAGAATCAAATATTTGATTCAGTTTTTTTTTTAACTTTAGTCCCTAGTTAGGCTTAGATCTGCCTGTTTGCAAAGTTCCCTTGCTCTACCATGAGTGCACATATATATGCACATATATGCATATAGATCCGGAGCAGGCCAGAGAAGACTGTACATTTTAACCTAAAAGGTAGGAAATGAGAGGTGTTAGAATGGAAAGGACATCCCAGGCGTTTGAATTGCTGTATCTAATTTTGTGATGTTTTACAGTCTCCCAAGTGCACGTCCCGTTTCAGCAGGGGGATGGAGGATCAGCGCTGCAAATGGGGCTGTGCAGGGAGCCAGCCCAGCGCCTTCTGCTGCAGGGTTGGTGGGTTTTTGTATGGAAATCGAGGGTACCGAGGGAAAACTGCTCCACAGCCCGGTGAGAAACAGCAGGGAATGCCCTGAAAGGACTGAGGAGGTCTGTGCCGACCGCTTTGAAAGGTGTGTATGCATGAAGGGCAGAATAACCGAGGGGAAGCTAAACTGTGACCATACAGAGCTGCTGTAAGAGAACCGTAAGAGGGGAAGAATTTATACTGAACTTTGGAAAAACACATGAAGAACGAGTCTCCTTAGAGAGCAATACCATTTTATATTAGCAGCTGGCAAGGAGGGAGTAGTGTGAGTAACACGACATGCTCCTCCACATATGTTGGAAAGGAAAGAAAGGAAAAGAAAACAGACTGCATGGTTTGACTGTAGCCAGAAGCTCTCAGAGGAGAGATCAAGGCCTGGTTAATCCAGCCAAAGGAAACACAGAGTGAAAGTGTTTTATTTCTCCAGTGGGGATTCACAGCCTAGAACTCTGTCATAAATGTGAGCACTTGTTGCAAAAGAAAGCATTTTTCTTGCTGAAAAATTCCATGTTTTAGCTGGAGGAGGATCTTTTCTCTTAGAAGTTAAAAATATAAGAAACATGGAGTGAACTCAGTATACAAAATGGAAAAGTATCCAAACTTTTAATTTGAAATTGAAATATATTACAAATGCAGGGAGCTATCACAGTCCCGCACAGACATGACTGGAACAAAAAATCAGATTCTAATTAGAGACAAAAAAAACCCTAAACTACAATAATTCAAATGCAGCTTGAGAGTTCTGCTTTCTAGAAAAATTGAGTATAGCTGAGCAATGAGTGATTTGAAGATGTTTACAGAAACTTTATATCGTACATGCATAACCTATAATCAGCATGCTGGGCACTCAAACAACCTCATTCTGTTAGTTCAGCTGCAGCTCTGTGAAGGTCAAACATAAACACCAGAAAAATGCATTTACAACCTCACAACACCATCAGTGCTTATAATTTTATTAGCATTTCTGAGACTGCAAAGATACCAATGTTACTTTACTGTGCTATGTGTTCGATAATTTAATTTTGAGGTTTTTTAAACCGAGTGCTTCGCAGGTGTTAATGCTGATAATTCTGGAAGTTTGTTGTTGGATGCTTGTGTTTTGATGTTGTGGGGGTTGTTCTAGTGTTCTAGTTAATGGTATGTGGATTGTGAAAATATTAGTGAAATTTTTCTTAAACAAGTGGTAGGCCATAATTCGCTAATAAAAGTATTTATGGTTCTACTAGATGAACTAGGAAGATAAGCTTTAAAAATTAATGTGTTTAAGAAAAAAAAAAGGCTTCATTTCCCTTCTCTTCCACCTGATCCTCCCCATCATTGCCTCATACAGTTGAAAACATTTTTGTAGCAGCTGATGATTCAAGGTTATCTGTGAATGAATTCATAGATATAATCCATAATTCACTCTTGTTTCTTTCAATATGTGTTTTAAATTTAGCAGAAAATTATTTTAAAGTTAAGAATTTTTAATCATGGCAGCATAATTTATGTTACCTAAAGAAAAGGATCCTGTTCATGCTTGTGACTCATTTTAAAAAAAGGATTCTTAGATGGTCGCTTAGACAAGAATTTCTGGTCAGTATTTTTGTCCTAGGCACAGATTATGCAATCAGGCATCCAGAAAAAATGAACCTGGGGGCTTGATGTGCAAAACTGAGGAACACTTAGTGATAAACTTTTGTTAAACGTATTCTGAGCATATATATCTGTGAGCTTTATACCCTGTTGAATTAGATTTACTCTTAATTTATATATCTCAAGCTGAAATATACCTTAATCAATGTAGTTTAAATATACTTGAGGGTTTCCCTGAAGACTATTTCTAATTTTTAATTTTTATTTTAATTCCTTTATGTTTATTGTTGGCAAAGTACCTCTGCTTGCAGAATGAAAAGGACTAGTAATCAAACAGCAGATCCTTCATTCCCTTAGTTTGTATTAATTTATATATATTCAATTTTGAGTGCACGTAATGAATTTATGTAGTTACAATGCATGAACCAGTTAATAGCTGATCTTGAAAGCAAAATGAGTTATACAGGAGCTTAAAAGCCCTGAACTTTTATTGCAGCTCTATTAATATATGTTTCCAAGTGCGTCTGGTCTAGAGCAAGAAGAAAACAAACAAATGCCAAAAAGAAAAAAACTTCAGGACACTTATCTCTAGAGAACAGATCATGCTAAGACACAGCTTTTCTATATAAAACTGCTTCTTCAAGGGAAAACAAAATAAATGCAAGATTTGCAGCCACTGCAGAGGGCCACCCACCAAAGCAAAAGAAATGGGAGCCCATGAAGCCTTCTTGGACTTTCTTGCTTCTGTTCCAAGGGAAATAAGCAGTGGTGGAAAGGGAGTGGAATTTATTAGTTTTAAGATAAATGAATCCTCCTTCTAAAAGTATTTTTTGAACTTATAATTCTTTTTCACTAGCCCAGAAAACAAGAAAAATTGAGAAGAGAATTGAAAGAAGAAGAGAAACATTGAAAAGAGAAGTACTGGAAAGAGAAGAGGAAGCAATGACAACTTGTTGAAGTTGAACTGAAGAAGACAAGAGCTATTTGTCAGAGTGAAGATGAGACAAAATTAGACCAGAAGTCTAAATGCAGCTCTAGGAATGATATTATTTTAAGAGAAATGAGCCAATAAAGAGAAATTCAAAAGGGGATAGTTCTACATCTATAGAAAGACTAAATCTCAGATACCAATAATATTCAAGAGGTGATAACTCAGATGCATAAGGACAGAAGATCAGGCAAAGGTTTGGGACTCTGCACAGAATCTTTCAGATGGAATTCTAGAAATCTGGAAGGTTCAATAAAAGAGGAGGAAGATCTCAAGAATGAAAAGCAAGTTGCAATACTGAAATTCTTCTAAACCAATGGGCAGGAAAAATCAATTATGAGAGAGAGAGAGAAAAACATTCAAATTATTTTTTTCATTCCAGTGGTGAAACAAATAGAAAGTTTTTAAATTAATGTGGTAGGTCTTCTGTATCAGAAAAATTTAAGCTCTTTTAATTTATTGTTCTTGCTGCCTGGAAAACCTCATGGATAACTTTTTTTTTTTTTTTTTTTTTTTTTTTGGAAGGTGATAATCAAGGACAGAATAAGCATACTGTAGAAAAAAAAACCCAGCCAAATTAAAGCTTATCAAAGTTATATATAACTTCACAGAGAATTAATTTTCAGTGTAAAACATCTGTAATATACTGAGAGCTAAATTATGAATATTCAATTCCATCTTGTTTTAACTTTATTAATAGTATCAATATTTACTATGCCATATGCAAAGACAATCAGAATAATAGCATTGCATTAATATACATGAGTTGTCTTCATTTGCATGGATCATAAATGCTTTCTAAAACAATTTTGGGAACATGTAGGTCAAATACCATTTCAGTTATTCAGCTAAATTTTACATCTGTTGGACTTGCTTGAGTTTCAAGTTATGACAGAGAATCTACCTTATGATCCTCATGGGAATCACTTTGTTCACAAATGAAGTGCAACCATCTCTAGAGTGAACATCTGTTAGTTTTAATAGCACACACAGGCAAAGAATCAAAGTGTAAACTAACTGTAGAACTAATTATTGGATGGCCAGAGTGTTTCCAATGCACAAAGTTTACACATCACATGATATGTGTCTCCCAGTTGCCTTCTTGGTAACTCGTTGGCATCAAATTTACACCCAGTGGTGTTTAAAACAGTCTGGTTCTCCTGGTGTAAGGAGAACTAAAGCATCATGACACCCACCCCCAGACTGAATTTTAGGAAACCAGTGTGACTTGAATTTCAGAATTTTCAAAATCAAAATTCTTGTGGGAGGAAAACCTATCTGTAAATAATATCCCAGGAGTAAATAGCAAATAAGAGAAACACAAGTGAAAGAAAATATTTACTATGTTCAACTTGCCCCTGTTTTAAAAGGCATGATCTCATGTATTCAATTTTGATTCAAAATTAAGGAAAAAAAAAACCCAAATATAAAAGTCTGCAAAATATTAAGGGTGGTGTTGACTGGTGGTTGCTGCTCATAGGTGTTACAGGCACTGAAAATAATGTAAGCCCTGTCACAGTCTACAGTTCACCTCCATGCCAGCCTCCTTTATGAGGTAATTTCTTAAGGTAATGTCCTCTAAGCATTGGTGGGCAAGCCTTGCTCTGACTCTGATAAATGTAAAGGAAGAACATTATTATCTTCTGAAATTTAAGTTTCTATTTTCAAAGCTGAAAAGCATGTAACAAATTAAGCTTCTCACACATAACACACAAAGTTTCTGAATTTTCTTACACCCAGAATCACATTTTACTAATATTTTCCCTGTCATTCTATGTCTGCTTTTCTCTATTTTTGGGCTTAACATAAAATTTTAAGAGAATTATATGGTCTTACTTTTGAAAACTAGCACAAATTAAATTTCTCCACATCTGGAAATCTTCCTTGTTCTTTTATGACTTTCAGCTGTTTAACCACTCTGAATTACATAGAAAAAGACTTGATTATGGGCCCTGAGGGAAAGATATAACCTTTTTGCAATCTTTTATATGAATTATGTAATATTGTTTTGATTATAAGATTATTTTATTTATTTTCTAATGCCTTATGAAAGGTAAAGCTGCAACAAAATTGTTGATTTTCAACAGTAAATTTCAGCATCAGATTGGGGTTTTTTGGTTGGTCATCTCGTGTTTGTGTTTGGTTTTTACAGGAAAGGTTTTAAATACAATACTGAGGAAAATTGTCACAACAACCTTCAGGGAAAAAAGAGATTTAAATGTGAGTGCGAAATTCTTAACATGGTATTCACATGATAATGGGAAAAAAAGTGAATAAATTAATGCATACCTTTACAGAAGAGCCTCAGCAGCAAGAATTCCCCTGTAATAAATTTGGGCTTACTCCAGCCACAGGTTCACTCCCTAGATTTTTGGGGGTGGTTCCACACTTCATACAGATGTCTTGCCACAGCTTGCAACAATTAAGCACCTGAGAGTTTGGGTACTGGCTAACCACCAAATTTGAGCATTGTAGGAAGCTGATACTGAGCAGCTGAGCACACAGAGGACCTGCAGCTAGTCTGTGGCCTTTGCAAGGATGTGTGATGTGTACAAGGCAGATGGTGCCTCCTACAGAGAAACAATAATAATAATAGTAATAATCAAAAGGTTGAGATTTATGAAGTTTCCAGTTATATGAGACTTATGAATGTTACCAGAATGTAATCAGGGAGCTGATCAAGGAGCATGGGGGTGTGTTCGGGGTGTCTGCAAGCACACCAAGTATCTTCCAGCATCGTCTCACATGAGTGTTTCAGTATTCAATTTCTGCTTCTATAAAAATCAAATACCCAGTGATATGGCTCAAACCAACATCCGAAAAGCAGTTCCAAGGAATATTCTTCTAAAGAAAAACAATATGTTATTCTTGGCATGGAGTTTCTTCTGAAGTATTTTGAATTTTCAAAGCCTTGAAGAAATCCTGGAACCTAGAAGATGTAAGTAGTGAAGTGGGGCATTTTCAGCTCACCTTGGCAGACTTTTCCTTGCTAAAACAAATATAATCCACACCATCCTTCAGATACTCAAGGAGGGTGAGCACTGAGGAAAGAATTGTGAGTACAGCACAATCAGACCTGCCTGACAGGGCACTCAGTGACCACAGACTGGGGACAAGCAGACAAAAATCTAACCTCACAGACATGTGTTTAACCTCATACCTGGGTATATAATTGTATCATTGTTTTTCTGTTCACTACCCTCAGTTTTAAGAAAGGAACATGCTCCAAAGGTGTGGTTTGCTAATGAGTTACCAAAAGGGAGCTAAGAGAGTGTACAAAGAGAGGCATTGCCTATGTGGACACAGTGCCCAGGGCGAGCGCAGGGCTAAGGTAATGCTCAAACTGATGCATGTACTTCAACTTCTTTTTCTTTTCTGCCTGCTGGATTTGTTTCTTTCTGGATAAGGCCAAAATAGCTGAAAACAGGAAAAATGGGAACATTTGCCTTTAGCTAAGAGAGGAACTTTCTTGGGAAAAGGTATCAGATTTCAGATACCTTTTTACACTAGATGGGTTAGCACGTAGTTAGACAGGACCTTTGGGAGATAGGGGTTGCCTAAACTACTGTTATGGGCACTGTCTAATGGCTGAGGAAACACAACAACTTATGGGAAAAAAATTGATAAACATTTGCATTTTAATGAAAAACATTGTAAAACAGTGTAGCAAGAAAGAGCACTAATAGTACGAAAAGAAAAAGAAAACAACCAAAAGTAATAAATCAGTAGAAATTACCTGAGAGCACTGTTAAAACCATGCAGATCATAGTGTGGTTGCAGTTGTCATCATCATAACTGTACTGCTTTTAAAGCTGTTCAGAAAACATGAAAATGATGTTTGGGGAAAACCAAACAAGATTTCTAGCTTAATTTTTAACAACTCAGTTTTCAAAAGTAATGTGAAAGTGCAAAAAAAGGAGAGATAACCGAGGGGCACAGGATGTACCTGAGAGAAAGCTGTGATGAACTGATCAAGCTGGTGAGCCCGTTCCTGCCCCCAGGCTCTGAGATATTGCACAGCAAACAGCAATAATCAAATAACTCACAAGCACTTATAAGGAGTGGGCTGTCGTGTGTTCTCACAACAGCACAGTCAAAATTATAAACTTACTTTTTCTCTGCAATGGACATGAATGAAGACTGAGCACCTTTACCCTGAAACTCAGCAAGGGATTTTCACCTCTTTTTAGCTCAAACTCTTTATTCACTTCCAACAAAGAAGATTATGACTGAGAGCGTAGAAGTCCCATCCATCTGTCCTCATCTCCTTGCTCATTATCTTTCCCCAAATCCTGCACTCTAAATAATTACCCTGTTCCTTATTAATCCGTTCATTAGCTACATTCTGGAGTTCTGAAAAACAAATGAATTTGGTCCTGAATAGATGCTGAAATAGAGGTCATTATGTTAGACCTTTTCTCAATTCACTGTAGAGGGGTCAGGCATTGTGTGGATTTATTAGTTAAGTATCAAAATCATGTTTAACCCATTCCCCTCAATTTGCTTATGTTCCAGAAGAGAACAAAACAAAAAAGAGCCAAAAAAGTATTTTTACCCAAAGGTAAAAGACAAAAGATACCCAAAACACAAGAAATACTTTGCCTATAACTTTGCTTTTTAACCAGCTTCATTCATAATTAGTCATGCCTCAGAAAATTCTTTCTACTTATTTCCATCAGTTGCGTGAGAACATCAGACTGCTGTGGCACAGATAAAGGTCTTCAACAGCCACTAGCTCTTCCATTTCTCCTCCTGCATCTATGCTATAGAAATTTTGAGAATCCCCAAAATAACCCTGGTGTTCTTAGGGCTAAAATCACTGTCACAAAAGTTTCACATCTTAGAAGCATTTATGTGTATAATTGTAAGGCTTCTTTGTTTCACAGCTCTGACGTCGAAAGAGAGAAATGCATATTTATCCTACCAAAAGAAAAAATTCAAGTTCCTGCTCTAGTATCCTATTAATCTACTACCAAAGATAAGGTGACACACAATAGTCAGGGGACCATCAGTGTCATGGATGTTACTGCCTCATGGAAGTTTTAAAATACTTTGTTGTGGATAGTAAACATAAAAATCCTGTATTTCTATATAAGCACTTCATATGTGATGCCTCAAAATTCATTAGAAATATGTGTTAACAGAAATGTAAGGGATTTTTTAAACTCACCAGCCCCCTATCCTTTCCCCTAGTCTGAATTCTGTCTCAGCTTGAATTCTTCTGCAGTGATATTCTTACCCTCTCCAGTTTTGGGGAGAAGTTCACCATCTTTCTTTTCCTTTCACTAGCAGTGTCCCTCCTTACTCTCCAGATCTATTTCAGCACTCTCCAGGTCTATTTCAGCACTTTCCGAGGTAATTTTGTTTCTATCCTGCGCCTGTCAAAGGCATTGCAGCTTTGTGTGTTCCAGCTGTAGCTGTCTTACCTTCCACAGAATCAGTAATTTATCACATCTCCTGTTCTCTAGCAGCTGCCCTACCTATATAAACCACCTGCTAATTTTAATCTGTAAACCTTGTTTCTCAACACCTTTTGCTAGCTGTTCTTTGCCTGTAAATGACCTAAGACATTCAATTCCTAAAATGCCTTGTCTGTGCTGCCAGAGTTTGGCTCGCTCTCAGCACCACTTCTTCTTCCCAGGGAATAAAAAGGGATTTTCACCACTTATTAGTCCAGGTGGTCAGCAGCTCAGGCAGAGCAAGAGCAATGGCAAAGTCATATTCTGTGAGCCAGCTGTGTTATGTGGCTGGGGGGTTCCAGTATTCTCCACTGTCAGCTGTGCATTGCTGTCACAGCACACTGTGGATGTGCCCCAGCTATGGGCTCACCCTGTACAGCCACAAAATCACCCCAAGACAAAGGCTCAGCTCTGTCCCAGGTCAGCATCAGGCACCTGAGAGGGGTAGAAGAGGAGGACAAGCTTGTAGTGCTATAGTTCCTGCCATACTGTTTCCAGCAACCTGCAGTTCATGAACTTCCTGGTTTTATTTATTTTAATATGGTTAAACACATTTGAAACTTGGTAACGTCTGAGTCTCTGTGGAATCCTGTGAATGTGGCAATTATCATGGAATATCAGTGTCAGCAAATAATTAACTCAGTTACTGCTAGGCACAGCAAGTTGTACTTTTTCCTCCTCTCTCTCAGATGTGAAAGCAGCCCATTTATGAGTTACCTGAGGCTACAACTGCCACATTTTGTCTTGGTTGATATGTTCAATAGCTTGGGATGTACTGCGCTAAACACGTAAAATGTTTTGAAGTGAGTGGCTTGGAAAAAAGTAACAAATCCCACATAACACAGTTATGTAACTGAGGGGGGTGGTAAAATTAAACAAACAAAAAAGAAAAAAATGAAAATGTGGAGTTTGCTTAGATTGGACACTTCCACGATAAACTACCAACATAAGAGAAGTGTTTCAAGCACCATGCAATAAAGAAATAAGAAGGAAAACTTGCACACAATATTTTAAATGTCAGTGATATTGGCTTAAAAATTTGAGAAAGGATTAGCCCTAGAAAAGCTGAAAAAGATCTACTTAAAAAAAAATCTTTCAGAAGAAAACAGAAAGTAGAGGTTATTAACAAGATTCAAATTCAACAAATGCCACCTGTTTGTCTTTTTTATTCATGTCAACAAAATCTATGTTGTGGTAGATTAAACTTAGTGCTAAAGCAGTGACATTGCATTGCTTGCCTCTCAGCTTCAGGGCTTAAGAATGCTCCCACAGTGTTCATTTTTGTTCTGCTTAAATTCATGGTTTGCTTCCTTGGAAAACAAGGCATAAAAGTACACGATACAGTGAAATTTTGCATTAAAAAGTAGTGAAGATCTACTTCTCAGTACTTCAGCAAACTGGCTACTGTTGCTCACACCATGTGTTTCTCTCCTTGATGTATTTTCTCGTTCAGTGATAAAGTAAATTCGTTTAAAGGTCTGGTCACTGCAACATCCTGTATGAAGGCCCCAGGTCCTTGTACTGGTGTTGGATGTGTCACCTTGTGCCTTAACTTGGTGCTCTAGTTTTTGTCTTGGAACAGACAATGACTGCTGATACCTACGATCTCTCTGCATCCCAGCCACATTTCCACAGACCGCTCCCACCTCTTCTGCCAGCTCTTCAGAAAAACTCCCTGCCTACCTGTCATTCTTTGCATGGAAGCTATTCCATAGCTTGGAACACTCATTTTGATCTTTAAACTGTTTCTAATTCTACCATATAACTTTAAAATTAAGAGGACTATGTCTACACAGAGAATTTAGTAATTTAAAAACAGGAATAAATCACAGACACACACATTACACAATCAGGGTGGGTGTGGCTCTGGGTGTGTGTTGGCTTCCTCTCACAATTATTCCAACTTCTTATCTTTCCTTTTTCTTTTTTTATGTTTTAAAACCAGTAATGACAAAACTTCCCCTCTTCCCTTGCATGCATGTTATTTGTCATTGAAAGTTCTGTGATAGCTGCTTGGTGGTCTTTTATCACTGAACTGTGAGCATGTCCCACATGAAATACCACGAAACATGATAAGAAAAT
The DNA here is from genome assembly GCA_013398615.1 of Brachypodius melanocephalos. Classification (NCBI taxonomy): domain Eukaryota; kingdom Metazoa; phylum Chordata; class Aves; order Passeriformes; family Pycnonotidae; genus Brachypodius; species Brachypodius melanocephalos. The sequence continues at coordinate 14,360,267 of VZSR01003049.1, forward strand.
GTCAACTGGAAAACATTGAATATTGATATAATGTGATGTGGCTTTTTTAAAATCTAGATTCTAGGATAAAACACTCAACCAGAATTTTTTTTAGTATATGCTAGCACACATATCCATACACAAGCACACACACCTAAACACACATAGGCACTAGTGCAGAGCTCATGCTGCTCCCATTATGTACCCACCCACCACTACTGTCAGTTTAATTCCTCACAGACCAAACCTCTGGCAAAAATAAGATTTAAAAGAAGTGTACACATCTGTTTATCTGCCTTGACTGGTAAATGGTGGGTGGTAAAATATCACCAGGTATAATTCCAGTGACTCTAATGGTTTGATGCTGCGCACACAGTAGTGCTTTACAAATATATAAGTGCATTATTTTTAGGAGGTTCTGAACGTTTTAAATTTCTGAAAAACTCAGAGAGAAGTAAAGGCAAATAGCAAGACAGGCGAGAGAGTGAGGGAACATCCAATTAAGGATGTCAAAATGATTAAAATGCTCTGCTTTCAACTGCTAGGACTACTTATGTGTTTGGAAGCCCTGGCTGAAAACTTGTCTACCCTCCTTTAAAAACCATCATTAAATGTCACTGCTTTCTTTGACTTCACTCAGAATATATCATGTTTTCACTTCTGCTCAATGGAAATACATTGAAAGCTACTTTTAAAACACATTTTCCAGAAATTGTCTTAACACAAGAAAACACAAATTGACATCTAAAAACCACTTTATTTTCCCTCTCCCTTGGATAATAGTAGCTATTTTCTAGCTTCTTAAGATTTACAGTTTAAAATTAGGAACTTGTTTTTAAAACACAGCTGACACTGTCCCATACTGAATAATGTGACGCAGAATAATTTTAAACAGAATTGTAAAGGACTTTGATTGATTGACTGCTGTATGATTCAATAAGTTCTGGTGTGTTAAAATACTTCTTTAAATTCTTTGGATTTGCAAAACAACAGAAAATGAAACAGTTGTATCAGTTCAACAATCTACAGTCTATACAGTGAATTAAATAGGCAGACTTTGGAGAGGTATCTTCTCCTCTGGCATTTGTCCTTGGGTGATCTGATTCTTGCAATGCCTTGAGCCTTGTTCCCACTTGTAAAGTGTGGATAATGGTTATTTTTTATGGTGTGACATGCTTTAAGTTCTGCCAATCAATAATAATTTTAAAGAGATTTATCTCACTTTCAGATAATTCACATGTTCAAAATAAATATCTTCAGTCCTTTATCTGTAAAGGAATTTAGGATCCAGGCGTCAATGTCCATGAAATGAGATCTTTTAACAAAACATAAAATACCTCCACTAAATTAACAATGACCAAACAAAGGTTTAGACAAGCAGAATTGAATAACCAGCCTGGAATTTTGCCAGGACAGAGACATATATCTGTGTCTGAATTCTTTATTTCTAGCACCAAATAAGTTAGATCTTTACATTGCAAAAGACAGAAATTCTGGGTGCAGAGCCATAGTAATGATCCAGAGCTAAACGAAGAATAAGAAATTATCTGCTGCTTTTAGATCACCCTGTGAGATATAAGATATTGCATCCAAGTATTGACCTGGTTTTATCTCATTTTATTGGTTTAGTCAGGAAATGTTATAAATCCAAAGCTTTCAGATAAAAATTATATACCAAAGACTCTGCAAACTGTAGAGGTGCTAAGTCCATCCCAACTCTAACAGATTTCTGACTGGCAAGATAGGCTAATAAAGTTTGTATAATTGGGTTTGGTTAATAATTACTTAAGGAAAGATCATCTTCTGAATGATTCTAGAAGCTTTGTATAACTTAATATGACAAAGAGTGAGACAGTGAGACTGATTTTTAGAAGATAGGGCCAACTTTTTAGTTTTTCCCTTTGATTTAATAGCAGCAAAATAATGCAAAAAGGAGTAGGAATACTCTTTTTTTCTGTATGGATCTGTGTGTATGGTAATCACTGACCTAAAAAAATCTACACCAACATAAGCTGCAGGGAAAGCTTCAAGCATCCTCAGCATCACTACACAAATTTCAGGAAAACATCTGTTAGGGAAGACTCAGTTATAGAATTGACATGATTGATACGATATTAATATTAATTTCATAATCAAAAAATTATTTCTGAAAAAAAAGTTTTAATGAAAGTCTGACAGGTTCTATGTATTCATTGTCACCAGGCAATTGAAGCCAGTATTTTTAGCTCATTTTATTTGCTTGCTATCTAAGTGTGGCATATGCTAACAATGCAGAATGGAGCACACTTCATTGCTATTTAGAGCAGCACACTGATTACAAGTTTGTAGGTATTTGAAGCATCAGCTTTTTTAACTGCAGAGAGTTTTCCTCAGAGCAATAAGGGGAACACTCAGGGCAATAAGGATAAAATAATTTTTTAAGCTATAGTGGTCTCTCATCTGTCATGGGCTCTACAATTTCAGGGTTTGGGGTTTTTTTCTAAATAAAGAATGAAGAACTTTGGGTTGGTTTGACATAATTCTGGGACCATCAGCTCTTCTGCTCACACACAAGTCTTGTGCTTCAACTGCTCTGCTCCATCAAAAGCTTTAGTGATTGCTCTGTTATATAATTTTTGATGGTTCTACAGAGTAGAGCCATAGCACAGTCAAGACTAGAGATATTAATTCAACAAAGCTACAGTGCAACAGGATGCCAGATTTGTCAGGCATGAAATACATCCACTTAGTTACACGTGTCTTGTGTTACATGTGATAACATTATCCATGCTAGGATAGTTTTTACTTTACAGCTCTCCTCTGACACTATTTCACCAGTACAGTATGCTTACATTCCTTCACCATAATCCTTTATGTTATCAACATAAGTTGTCCTTGCCTTCTACTCTGGCCAAAACTGTAAGGTAGAATAAAATAGTTCCTGTTCTACCAATTTGCTTTTAATTAGAAGCTCCTGTAGAGATACCTTTAATTCCCAAGTGATTGGTCTAGAGGCTGCAAAATTATTTTCTTGTACAGGTATAATCTTCAGCTCTATTAAAGCTTTATGGAAGAATAACAGGCATGTGTAAATCCCATCAAAGAGGACTTTTGTTCACTTACAAACATCTACCACGATATCTACAATCATTGCTCTTATGTTTGAATGCAGGTTTCAAACTCAGAATGTTGCCTTTTTCAGAAAAAAAGAGAAAACTCTGTTTATGGAGAAACTAAAACTGTAATTTAAGATGAGTTTTGTGTGTATACTTAAATCAGATTTTTTAATCCTGCCTTCAGACTCGACTACCTAAAATATCTGTGGCTCTACTTGAAATTAGAACTGTGTGGTTTTAAAGAATTTGATGATATAGAAGTGCATAAAAGGATCTAATACACTTTTTTCATTACACAAGTTAATGAAAAAAGTTATGAAGTTCATTAATTTGAAAACAGTAGTATGCTTTCAATCTACTTTCAAAATCTGGGAGAGTTTTCAAATTATCAGGACTTAAAAAGTGACTATTAGAGACAAACGATTAAACTAAAAATAAAGGAAAACTAGCTAACATTTGAGCACAAGCACATGGCTTACAAGATGAAGAGGTTGAAATACAGAGTTGTCATGTAAATGCTCCTTCTGCAAGAGTCTTTGATCTTTACAGTTCTGACACAGTCAGAATGGAAATAAGAGATTCTGTAAGCTGGTGACAAAGCTGCATTTTGCTCTTCCTTCTTTCCCAAAAACATTTACAAAAATGATGAAAGCCTAACAGGAGGTCTGGAGTGGCTGTGCTACTATAAGAGGGCAGGACTGTTCCCAGCAACCCTGCATGGAAAGGTTTCACTGTGTCCTTTTGTCCCCACCAGATTTAATCCTACAAGAGGCAAACAAGGAGGGAAGAGTGAAAAGTGCGAGACACCAGTCTCCCTTCTCCCAGACCATGAGCTCTCTCCTCACTCTCACTGAGTACAAGAGTCTTTTCTGAAGCCCTGCTCTGTGTGTTGCAAGTTGAGGTTGAAGGTCCTGGATTGGCAAGCACCAAGTTCTAGCTCCCCATGGGGCTCTATAGGTGCAAACTCAAATTAAAACACATGCAGATCAAAAATACAAATTCCAAAGTCCTTCAGAGTATTTTTAAGTTGAAAGTATTTTTAAGTATTTTTAAGTATTTTTAAGTGACTGAGGGTAAATGCTGAGGTTTTTGTCATTTCAAAATGAAGAACACAGAGTCACAACGTTGTTCTTCAATCCTTTCAACTGCAGATGTTTTCTACTTTAATAACCTAAGCAAAGAGAAGTACCCTAATTTTTGAAGGTAGAGTATGCTCAGTTTTCTGCAGCATCTCTAGTCTCCAAAAATAAAGTCTTAAATCACTGGAAGTTTTAATCATCTTACATATTTGAACTTTTTAATATAAAATTAAGCTGTGATGATGAAGAAGCTTCCTGGTGGAGTCTGCCTCTTCCAGCTGTGATAGGATTATAATGATGTCTTAAATTTCCTTCAATATACTCCATGCATCCTCAAAAAAAATTCCCTCATCTTCTGCTTTCAGGGAAAAGAAAATGGAGCTCTTACAGTTATTTTCACATCAATATCTTTTATTATGTTCCTTCGGATGCAAAAGCAAAGAAGCAATTTCACAACAGGAACTCGGATACTGGTGAGCTGTTTCCTAGTCTTTTTCAGGATGACTTCCTCTTTTTTATGTCTGTGGCTAAAACTCAGTGGTAATAACTTCCTTTTTAAATGACAAATCAAGCAGATAACGTAACCCACTGTTCAAGCACATGAATAAATCAGATGATGTCAGATCTCATGTTACAACACTTGCTCCTACCTCCATCACTCTCACCCCAAGAGGACTACATGCTAACTGTAAAAGATTTGCAACAGCAAATGCTGTAACCTTTAGTCAGTTTTCATGTTGGTTTTAATATTACATTCCAGTAATAACTACAGTTCCTGTAATCTGTTCTCTGTAAAAGCCCTTGCCTGTCTAAGAACTACTCTGTACTACAGCATGTAACTACCAGACTTAGCACTTGTAACACAGCGTGTGTCCTTCCCCAGCAGCCCTCCAGCTGGCTGGCCCACAGCAACAGTGGGTTTGATGGCCCACTTGCAAAAAAAAAAAAAAAAAAAAAAAAAAAAAAAAGTTTATTTTATTCTTCCTTGCCTTTTCTGAATCACAAACACTACAGCAATACATCGGTAATATTTTATTTCCATTCGCACGTGTAGCCACAGAAAAGGGACAGTACTTTATCTATACTGTATTTTTGGACTTTTATCTTTTGAAATTTTGGATTATTTCCAACTTAATTCAGATACCTGCTTGTAGCAACTATTTAAGAATTTAGCCTAGGTACCTTCCATAGGGAATGGAGGCTGTGCACTGACACCCATTTGTTGTGTCTGCATATTCACAGTGGTCCCTGGTTTGGGTCTCTCTGGGGTCACTGTGACTGGGACAATGTCAAACCTGTGACTGGGACCCTAACCAGACTCTTATCTGGATTCCCTGTATTTTGGAGAGAAATACAGAGTGAAGCTTTGAATATAAAGCCTGTACCTAAACCTATAAACTGTGCTCTGAATATAAAGTCCATATCTAAATCTATAAACTGTGCTCTGAAACTGCCTCTTTCTCTTCACCAGTGAAAAATGTTGATTAACACACACACAAACATAGACACACATATATATACACAATGTAGATAAAAAAAAGATTGAAGCTGAACCCCACAGAATAATCCCTGTGCAAGCCTTCTAAACAACACTGATAGTGCAATAATGGTAATTATTGCTATTATTATAGAAGTGTAAGGGTACACCTAAGTGTGAAGTTTTTGCACAATTTTTTTCCATCCTCTTGTGTTTAAAAAAAAATAAGTAAATAAGATTGGCCAAATGCTGTGGCTTATGGGTATTACAAGTGTAAACAAAAAAAAAAAATCCCCATTATTATTTCTATATCAGCTTTTATTGCTGCAGGAAGAAGGAAAAAGAAGGATTTACACTGATCCAAAACTTTACTTTTCCCATAACAAAAATTAACCTAAATTATTTGTTGCTGTTACTGTAGCAGAATATGCCCCACTTCAGACAACATGTCCAGTGCTGGCTGATTAACTTTTCTTGATGGAAATTACAAAAAAAAAACAAAAAAACAAACAAAAAAAAAAAAAGTAGTATTTTCAGGGGAAGCTGAGAAGTAGGGAGCAGAGGAATGCAGAGGGAAGCGAAGGTCAGCTCTTTCCCATTGGAGACTCTCAGCAGCCAGCAGGGCTCTGTGGAGGACAAAGGTACCAGAGCCCTTCAGGAGGCAGCAGAACTCTCCACCATCCGTCACTCTGCAGCATAGGTTGGTCCAGATAAAAGGGTTTTTTTCCTTTGCTGAGGAAGTGACAGGAACATAATTCCTGGGAAGGAACCGGTTAACAAAGTATTGGGGACAAGGTGCTAAAATAAAGAGGCTGTGCTGAATTTTATACGCATGAAAATTTATTCATTACATCCTTCCTGAGCAGTCAGTTAACCACTGGGTAGTGTCTCCCAGTGACAGTAAAGCCTTTATGAGCAAACAACACTGAGACTGCAGGATGGAGTTACATCAACACTGGGATGACTAATAAGAGACTCATCTGTAGAAGTTTCCTCTCTATGTGATTCATATTTCATCCACTTAACCACTTAATATCTGCTAGGCTTTCTACAGTTGCTTTATCTAATTTAAAAACCCCACTAATTTTAAATCTCTGCTAATATGTTTAAGCATCTGATCTTTTCTAATCAGGTATTGTTGTCTTCATGTATTTTTTGTCTCTGATATTTGTCTTGTAATTTAGTATTTCAAGTAACGTGTGGGACTGTACAGTCAGGCACTATTCTGGGGAAAAAAACAATATCAAAAAACAAGCACACATAAATACACTAAAATAATCCTTTCTGTTAAGAAAAAATATAACATTTTCCTCTTGACTGTTAAAATGGAAGATCTGGTATCAGAAAGCAAATTCAGGTTCTATTCTGAGGAAACAGAGTGGCTTTTTCAGTTAATAAATTACTTCTTTATCCTTACTGCTGATTTCACCTTTCAGTTTGTTAGACAATAGCTATTAAATATAGTGTAAATGTGATCATTTAATTCTTGACTATGTGAAACTGTTCAATGCAACAACAGAATATACTAACTACAGTATTTGATTGGCAAGATCAGCATGTTTGAAAATACAAAAAGTGTGTTACAGAAGATTAATGCCTTCACTGCCTGGGTTTCCAGAAACTTGAAAAGTGCAGCTCCACTCCCATAGGAAACTTCTGCATTATTTTGGGAGCTTCCTTCTGACTGAGTTCTCACACGAAGGTCAAAACTACTACTATAAGGGGATGAAAAATATTTTATAGAGGTTGAGATTATAAGCAATATGGCCTAGAGAATGACCTGATTTGAGTGAATAATCCTTAGGAAGCTGAGATACACTGATAAAAAGGCAAATAATTTTAAGACTCATTTTTAATCCCTCCCCCATAAGTTTTCAAAATGCTGACATTTCATGGATTTGTGAATTTCCTTTTGCTTAATTTGTAAGATGTGTCATAAAAAAAATTTATCAAATTTAACAATTTGTCAATTCATCAGTTTCTAACTTTCAGGCCAAAAGTAGCTTAACTAGTCTAAGAAATACTTCTTTTTTTTTCCCCCCACTTGTTTGTGTATGTGTGTGTGTCTATGTATGAGGGTTTTGGGGTGGGGTTTTTTGGGGAGGGAGAGCGGGATGTGGTTTGGGGTTTTTTGGTATAAGAACTGAATTTAAGATGGAAAGATTTCCAAATTTTAGGAGAATTCCATAAAAAACAAAATTCAAGAAGCTTACAATAACATGAGGGAAACACTATGCTAGTTTCTCTATGTTCACGTGATCTTGAGAAAGTACACCTTGAGAAACAGACGTAAAGTTTAAAAATTAAAATAAATAAAAGGAATAAACAATTAAGAGAAACCCAAGACAGTTCATAAAAGAAATATTTCTGTTTCGAACTGAAATAACACATTGCCTTACAAGCTGAAAATGCTCATAACATTATATAGACTAGAAGTACATTAAAGTACTCTAGTCTTAGTCCTCCAAAAACACAAGGCTTTGAAAGCCAGTAGAGATCACATCCATGAAATTATGTTAACTCTGTGAAGAGAAAGACAGGTTTTAAAATAAAAATTATTTCCCCTTTCTAATTCAGCTCTAAGTGTATTACACAACCACCAACTGCTATGTATTCTCCAAAAGTTATTTTTGTGTGTTGAAAACAAATTGGCCTCTGTTTTCAGCATCCTTTTTGTTTGTTTGTTTTTTGGAGTGAAAAGGGAGGAGGAGAGAAGAGAGATTATTCTTGGATTCTTCTATCAGTTCTGTCTGGAGAATTCCTTTTTTATTTTTTTTAAATGCTCTCATTGACATAACACATTATGAAGCATTGTGCTGTGAAGTGTAACATCAGCTTGTATCAGTCACACTGCATTACTTTACATGCCCAGCCTAATGTGTCACTGCACAGCAACAGCAGAACCACCCCACACAGCTGAAAGCAGCAATAGCTTGCAGATGAGAATACTGTAAAATAATTTCTGTACCCAGATATACTGCTGTTATAAACATGTTTCCAACTCTGAGGGGTAGCACCATTCACATGCAATTTCCTTAGGACAGCAGGAGGTTATGTGAAATATAAATCCATAAGAGAATAGACCATCTCAGAAGAAAACATCTCTTGTGTATTTTAGATCTACATATCGAAAAGCAGATCTTTACTGTTCATACAATCCTCTGGCAGTTAAATATATTGAAATAAAAGGTTCTGCTTTCACAGATAACTTTCCATTTAGCTTTGAAAACCTTATTTTCATGCAGAAGGGAGTATGTCTTTTCTGTATATCTGTAGCTATCAGGAGGCTATTTTTGGATGGACTAACAGTCTCTTCTGCTCCTCCTGTCCTCAAAAGCTGAAACAGCTTTTATTTTTAGTTATATTTTTACATCCTGACTCTAGAGGAAAGGATTTCATTTAACCCTTTTGTAGTTACATGTTACTCATGAGGTGTAATCATTGTCTAGGCAATCAAGTTTCAGTATTTTACCTTTGTCAAGTTCATAGGCAATACTCTACTTTTGAATACCAATACAAGAAATAATACAATAAGTTCTTAAAACAAAGGTAATTTACTGTCTTTTCTTTTAGGTCTGTGATTCTCTGATTTGAAGTTGATTTCCTGATTGAAACATTTAGTGATAAACCATGACTTAAGAAATGAAATGCTGTCTAGAGTTTTAAGTTAAAAAATCAGACATTTAGGTGAGTGATAATTTTTCAAAATGTCAATTATGTCCTTCACTAAGAGAAAGAGTTTAACATTTTCAAGACTTGTGTTTCATCATGTGAGATCTAAACATTGCTTTATAGAACATTTTGCAATAGTCTAATTAAAGAATTGAGTCATATAGGGCTCTATTTCTCTTTTCTGTTCAAGTTATTACTTATATGTTTGCATTCAATAGTAGCCTTCTCATGTACATTTATTAACTTTAAATGATAATGAAGATTAAAAAACATCTATAGGCCCATTATTCACAGTATTTCTGTGAATGAATGTCT
>VZSR01003049.1:14369983-14406597 GCA_013398615.1 Brachypodius melanocephalos
AGAATAAAATTAAAAATGGCAATATAGGCATTTAAAAATTGTGGGTTTCTAAAATTTTGCTTTTTCCAGTTCTTTACATAAAAACTTCTACTAACTTTTATTGACAAATACCTTTCTTTTATTTGAATTAAAATAGGTTTTATTTTAACTTTTATGTGGAAAAACATTTTGCCAATTTCATCCTCATGAGACCTTTACATTTTGAAACAGTAAATTGTAATAATGCACGATGTGTGAATATATAAAAATCCGTCATTATGCAATGGCAAACATATCCATCTATGCAAAATGCATGAAAAAAAATAGGTAGTGAAAAAAGGGTACCAAATAAAGGGTACTTCAGAATTTGTAAAAATTTATGTGTAGGATAATTTTCAAAGAAATGTACCTGATGCTTTTATAGCTATATGATTTTATTTTACTGGAAAGTAAAACAAATCTTTGTTTAAGTGAATATTTAAAATGTGTGCCTCTTTAAAGTATTTTGAGGAGATAAAAATAGTATTTTTCAAAACTAATTCCGTAGAAACTTGCAGCTTACTGAGTAGCAGCTTTGCTCATCTTAACAGTCTTAGGATGCAGTAATTTAGCATCATTTACATGTATAAACATGCATCATCTCGAGCACTCGTGTTCTAGATGCTGATTCTGAGAGAACGGATGATGCTATTGCTGAATATTCAGTCATTTTTCCTTCCATTTCTCGTGGAGATAAAATTATGTTTGCAGCAGCTGGAGATTGTAACTGGACAATTCTGTGACTGAGGTTGTGGCTGGCTTGCAAATACAGACTGTAATTTCTCTGAAAGTACTTCAGCTGTCTCTTTCCAAATCACTACTACCCCTGTGTAATTAGGTATTTCTCTATGCACTAATTAGCAAAAGAGCTCACTGCTGTCATCAGCCCAGCAGAATTGCTGGCTCGGCTTCCACATGAGTGGAAGAGATGTTGGGCTCTGTTGCTCCACCAGGACAGCCTCAGAATTGCTGCCACACACCCCAGCATTCAATCATAACCGCCAAGTGTGTCTCTGTGTGCACGGAAACATCATCTCTTATTTTGGGATAAAGACACCTCTCAGCTTTCATTAAACAATTAAAATAAATTTTTACATCTACAAATTTTTTTTTCTATTTCATGTGCAGTTAATTGGCTGTAGATAACAGCCAGTCCTGCTGAGTAGGACACCTAAGGTTTTACTTGTCAGTTATTCCAGTTATTCCTTGAGATTAGTTCCTCCATAGAGGCAAAATGCCACAAATGAACTATTTTATTTGAGATTTTATTTGACCTCTTTGCTAATTAGTGCATATGAAAATGTCAGTTTACCCAGGGGCAGCAGTAACCCAACTAACAGTTGCTGAATTACCAGAAAATATTTCTATATTTTTATTCCAGTAATTTGCAATAAATTGGGGTTTGGTATATTTTGACTGTGTTTTTATTCTTCCCTCATTATTTCAGAATTAATTGCTTGCTATATGAATTCTGTCAATAGTTCATAAAGAAAGTTATTCCAAACAGTGTGACAACCACTGTCATCATAAGGGAGCATGAAGATGGTCACTGAGAACAGAATGATTTTCTTTTATTTCTTTTTTTTTCCCTGTTGTACCCTGAAAATATGTTCTGTAGAAGTTTGACAGTAATTCCCCACATAGAGAAAAAAAAAATCTATAAAAATTACATCATGGAGAGATAATTTAGATATATGTACAATTGAAATAACTAGGAAAAAAAATTGCTGTACGGACTTTCTCCTTTGTATTACAATGACTTTGCTCAAAAAAGTGAGACTCCTACAGCATATTGCAGAATAAATAAAAGAAGGGTGCTGCAGAACAGCCCCACACAGGATGCTCCATTCTTTCCTACTGACACTGGTGGTATCTGTACTTGTAGCTGTTATTTTAGCAGAAACGTGACATTCATGCAATAGAGTGAAGAATGGAAAATACTGTGATAACAACAACTATTGCAGCAGAACTTCAACAGGTGATGGTGGAACTCTGCAGTGGCAGACGAGTGGCTCTAGTCCTGCTGCAGTACTTGTGGTCAAGGCCTGTGAGAGATGCCAATAACAGCCAGCCCTCATCTCAGGAAAGAGAAATGTAGTTAAGTGTGATATGCAAAACTAATTTTCAGTTATTTGCTATGAAAGATGGAGAGAAATCATTCTGCAAATAATAATTCTACATCATTGGCATTTCATAATATAACACACACCTCAGGGATATGTGTCTTTTTCAGATATTCTGACATGCATTCATCTATTTTTTTCAATTGCATGGCAATAGTTTGTTGCTGTTTCCTTCCTCAAATCATTAATATTGATGCTGTTCAATTATTTGAGTCATCTTTAATTTTAACTTCACACATGAGCACTAGATATTTTACCATGAACTTCAAAGTTGTTTTTTTTTGTGTCTGGGTTTTGGATTATATTTCTTTTTTAAATCACATGCACAAAACTAATTTCTCTGACTATACCTCTACATTCCAAAATCAGGTACTTATTGCTTCATCTCCTTTCTGTTGCTTGAAAAACGGCAAATATTTTTTTCCATATTTACAACATTAAATTCTGTAATTTTTAAAAATGAGAATTTCAATGCCATTAGGAAATAATAAAGAAGATTTAGAAAAGTGAGGGGATGCACTGTTCAGGATTTACATCAAGAAACGGATTAACATTTGTTCAATTTTTATTCTGAAGTTTTTCTTTATTAAATAGTCTAGTTACAAAAACTACCTACATCAGAGGAAACATAACATTTGCTAATTGATTTGTTTTTCTTTTCCTTTTGAAACCCATTAACTCCCATGGCACACTGCTATTATTTTGCAGGAGGCTTGTCAGAAGTTCTATGAAGTTTTCTATGAGGTCCTCAACTAAATGTATTCTCTGGAAATTTTAAATTAAACATGAATCTTTGGAGAAAAGTATTAGCTCAGAGTATTACAGAAATAAGGCTGTCTGGTGACATTTCAATAAGTTACCTTCTTTTGTTCCAGGGCATGTACAAATACAGAATACAATTGCTTCTGACCTGAACATCTTTCAGTCAACAAGATTTGGTTAAAGAGAATGACTTTCTCAAAATAATGCATGAAGTCAGGCATTGGGCTGAGTACACTGAATCTTCAAGTGACTCCTTTAATCCCATGAGTGGCTCAAATACCTCTCCTGTTAAGAAAATTAAATAAGCCTTTTTCAGATATCAGAAATCAGTTTATTGCATCCTCTGTGGGTTTTTTGTTTGGTGGGTTTTTTAGGGATTTTTTGTTTTAGTTTGGTTTTTTTTGTTGTTGTTTTTTGCTTTTTGTTTGTTTGTTTTTATGTTTGCTTTCCACATCGAAGATTGTTGAAGAGAGAAATATACCTCACTTACAGGTGTGATGAGCTCATAAGCCTCTTACCTTTTGGTTTTTCTCTTCAGGGTGTTTTCTTAGCAATTCCCTATTATATTACATGTGTGATTTAGCAATAGGTTAAACTATAGAACCTTTTTAAAATAAATAAATATAAATATAAAAGTCAGGCAGAGGCTGGGGATTAAAAATCCCCAAAATATTCCTTTTCTTTGAACATTGATGTGCAATTGCCATGGAAAATAAAATCATGACAGCACACATCAAAGTGTATTTCTTTGACTGATGTGTAATAATTTCACACAGCTTGTTAAATTGGGGGTTTTTCAGTTTTTCCATTAATAGGCACAGCTCTATATGTGAGTCCTAGCAGTAAAAATTCAATTTATAGCACATTTTTAATGTAAGCAATATCCATTACAGAACACAGGGAAGAGAAAGAATGCACAAGCAGCATAACACGCAGACCATTAGAAGAGCACACACTTGAATAACTGGTGTTTGAAAGGTTTAGTGCCCTGCCCAGGAATAATGCACCCATGTCAGCTTTAACAGTGGTAAAACAAGTGACAAAGAGTAACAGAGAGAAAGTGTTTAAGATGGCTACAGGATTAGATTTCTAATGCAGATGGCAACTTTAGTATCTGTTATGAAATATACTGATGCACTGTCAGGGATAAATGAAATAGCTACAATTCTGTCACAGTACACCTCCCAAATATGAGGTTTCTATTTGAATAAGACCACTGTTAGCTAACTGTTTCTGTGGTCTGAATCACTGCAATGACAAATAATGACAAATAAACAAATTTGCCTAACATTGAGAAAAACATCTTGAGAGGAAACAAATATTGTTTCTGCTACCATGTATGTATGGAAAAATTATTCAGGTCTGCTATACTTATGAATGGAATTCCAGGAAGGAAAAATAAATTTGCAAATGCAATGACTTTGTCAATTGTGATGAAATTTTATTTCACTTTCCATTAGGTACAGACAAGTTTAATATGATAACTAGCAACACCAGGCCTAGTTGTAACTGTGATGGTTGCCTTACATTTTATCCTCTAGCATATGTTATTTTCCTGCTTCGTACCACAGTTGTGGCTTATCATGCATTGTGTCAGCTGGAAAGTGGTTGCAGGCACTTACTCTAATGAAATGATTTAATTTTTAAGCAGTGCTTCCATTATGTCAACCTTCTGTAATATGAGATAACTATCTTTATGCAGGTCCACTTTCTACAGGGAGAAATCAAAAGGCTTATTACTGGGTGACAATTATATGATAACTTCAATAAAATGCTTCCACAGATGAACATCAATAAAGATTTTTCTTTGACCCAGATGAGAAATAAAAAGCGTGGAGGTACAAGTCTGAGTAAATGCAGAATAATAACAGGAGAACTCATTTCTTACCCAAGGATATAGGTTGTTTTTTGGCAAACTTCCAGAAAAAAATGGAATCTGTGCGTTCAGGTAAACTGCGAAGTCTCAAGTTTCGGGAAGTTTTAGTTGTGGCATTAGCAAGCTCAAACTCTCATATGTGTTCTAGCAATGCACAGGAATTTTTGATGTAGCCACAGGTAAGGTAGTTTCTCTCACACCCTCAGCTTGACTCAGTGCCCACCAGCTGGGCATAACATATGGGTAAAATGTGCATCTAAATAATGTATTTTCTTATGTCATTTCACTGTGACTGACAAAGGTCAATTCAAAGTGCCCTACACTATTAGCAAATGTTTTAATGGTGGCTTATTTTGTAATATTCATTATCTGATTACCTATTTAATAGATTATGACAATTTAAAGCTCCAGCTGGGATCATCTAAAATAGTTTAAGCCTGAATAACTATAACACAAACCAACTAGTTTTCTAGGACACTTGGGAAACCCAAAAGCATCCCAAATCAGGACATTGGAGGTTTTATCTTATTATAAAAAGTTTAAACAACTCATAATGAAAAATCACAATTGTATTATTCATATCCAACACTTTTTCTACTTTACACTTTTCATTGAATCTGTGAATTTAGGGCTACACCTTTTTTCTCTTACAACAAATTAAACCCTCCAACCCAAACTTCTTGGAGAAATGTATTTGCCTCACTAAATTTCTTCAATATCTCACAGAAAAATAATAATTCACAAAGTATTTTATTGGGAACTGTTTTTAAGTGATTATTGCAGTATTTTTTTCATTTCAGCACATGATTCCTCCACACAAATTTTCAGCCAGTGAAAGAAATCTGCTCTTCTTCGCTTTTAACTTCTCTGTCTACTTCATGACAGAAGTACCAGCAGCTAGCACTTCCAGGTTTTCAATCCATTCCCACTTCACTTTTATTTTCAGTTATTTTTCACAGAGCAATATTTCACAAAACTTTGTTAGTGTGTTTAGCGTTTTCAGTGTGCTATTCTCAGTTCTTGTGCTTAACAGAAGGAGAAACAGACTGACCATAGCAATAGCCAAGTTTCCATATGTATTTAACCACCAGGGCATGTTTCACACTTGCAATGTAGCAGAGTCTCTGCCCATACCTGTAGCCTGTACTCCTTTCCCAGACTTGGAGAGTCTGATCTTTGTGTCCTGCTGAGGGCAAGGAAGATGATTGAGGGGCTAGAGCATCTCTCTTATGAGGACAGGCTGAGGGATCTGGGCTGTTCAGCCTTTATAAGGGACAACTGAGAGGGGACCTCACCAGTGTCTGTCAGTATCTGAAGGGAGGGTGTCAAGAGGATGGAGCCAGGCTCTGCTCAGTGGTGCTGAGCAATAGGAGAAGAAGCAGTGGGCAGAAGCTGATGCACAGGAAGTTCCACCTGAACTTGAGGGAGAACTTGTTTACTGTGTGGGTGACTGAGCACCAGAACAGATTGTCCAGAGAAGTTATGGAGTCTCCCTCACTGGAGATGTTCAAGAACAGTCTGGACACAACCCTGTGCTGTGCTCTGGGATGATTTTGCTTGAGCACAGAGGCTGGACCAGATGACCCACGGTTGTCCCTGTCAGCATTACCCATCCTGTGATTCTTTGATTACAAGACCCAAGCAACTGGGAGTGCTGGCAGCTCACTGCAGCTCCCTGCGGTGCCTTCTCAAGGAGACAGTCACTGGAACCTGACCATCAGGACAGTCATGAGAAGGGTGAACATGGCACCATTCTTATAGAGGTATATATTAAGTTTCTCACTAGCAATTTACACTTGTATTGCTAATGAGTTCTATTTTGTGTTAATTAGATAAATTAGACAATGAATAATAGCACTTGGACTAACCACAATAAATTTTTGCTCTTTTAATTTTTGCTGTGTTTAAACCTTTTAAGGGTTTTTGATTAGACTAACAAAATTTGACTTTCTGTATGAGATGTAATCCCGCAATAATCTGTTAAGTATAAGGAAAAGATTTGGTACTTTAAAAATTATCAGTAAACATTTTCTTTTTTAAAAAATCCTCACATCAGTTAACACAGCACGGTAATCTTTTGTTTTGTTTACCAGAGGGGTGGCTATGATACATAAAAGGGAAATGTTGTTTCATGCATAGTTGCTTTCACTGAGAATCAAAGTTTAGCTTATGACTATTACTTAGTCAAAATGTGTATTTCAAATCAGTTGGTTGCACCTCATGATTATGACAGTCTTGGAACTTATTATAAATTGTGATTTCATGTACCTGAGAAGGAAAGACATTTTGTCTGTATCATACATGGAGGGCAAGGCAGAAACAGTGATTAAACTTAGAATTGCCTATTTTCTGGTCTGTTGCCCTAATCACAACATCATTTTCCTATGTTTAACTTTGGATAATAAAGAAGATATAATATGGATTTTTCAAGCTTCATTTCCAATGACTTGTCTGTAACCAGGGTGCACTTTGATTTTATGTCTTGGACAACGTTCTTTGTTTCAACTTCTTTTGAAGTGAATGGATCTTTAGTGTGCAGCATTTTTTTTTTAACAGATATACATTATTTAGAATCTCATCAGCCATGAATAGACGTATTCAGTTGTTCACAATGCACTTTCTTTCTCTTTGGTTTGGTAAGTACTCATGACCAAAATATTTCCAATATGCTTTTTCAAGTTCAAAATTGACTTTGAATGGTGAACAACAGCATTAGGTCATAACCAAACCTGATGAACATATTCGACAATTAATTGATTAGATGAAATACTTGTAGAAAGTGGATCACCAATTTTGCTTGGAATACTTTCAAGTATTCTTATGTGCATAATGTGTTTTAATAAAAAGTTTTATGGATGCAATGTCCTCCTAGATCTTTACCTTTAAAAGTCAGCTGTGTGCAGTGGTTAAATCAATGTGTAGTAATACAAATACACACTGCCAAAGCCATCCAATGAAGTGCCTGTAGTTAGACTTCATGGAGAGCTGCAAGTATGGAGAGAATTGCTCCTTTCCCAAGTGCCACAGACATTTCATGCACTCAGCAGTGATCCCTCTCAGGTATCAGGTGAAGGATTGTAATTATTGTCAGCCAGTGTCACAGCTGAAATCTTTCCAAGTAATTATATCAGATTTGGAAATTCCCTTTCACACCACGAATTAGAAGGGATTCACGTTCTATGAAAATAATATGAAAAATAAACCCAGCTCTACATGAGAACTGCTTCCAAAGTCTTGCCTGTCTTGTCATGTCTTATCATCCAGCATGATGGCTGGAGACATAATTCAAGTAATATTTTAACACAAAGACCAAAACCACATCCATACACAAGTACCATTGATCTTCAAACTGTGAAAGTATAAGCACATATCTGAAAAGTAACTACTATATAAAAAAATAAAATGCCTATATCAATAACAGATGTCTTAAATTAGAGATAAAAATATATATTTATAAATATATTTATATCATCCTTTTGAACTTCTTCCAACTGTTATGACCCAGACTAGTGAACAATCTTTTTGTCTGGTTTAATAATGTTTATATATTCAGTAGTAAGAAACATTATGTCATGTTCAAAACAATATATTTTTTTGCAAGTTTCTTTTTTTAAACACCCTACCAGTGATTTCAAGAGAGATACTTTCTCTAATGTTAAGGCTGTATGTAGAAAAGAAATCATATGAGTAAGAAATATTGCTATGTCTGACAGATCATTTTTAGCCCATCCATTTGCATTAAACTCAACTGTTTTGTGGAAAATGAACACAAATTTATCACCATAAATTGTTTCTAAAGATTTATAATTCATCTTTTCCCCAGTTAAAAGTTACCTATTGACAGCTAGAGAGGAATAACAGAATATCAAAGTTCATCTTTGGATATGTAACAAGGAAATAAATATGAGCTTCTTGGTTTATCACTGACAAAGGCCAATTTAAATAACTCTGCAAACACTTAAGAACCAATCTAATGAGATTTGAGCAATGAATACTTTGAAGTTCCATGCAAGTTATTGCCTTGGCTGAGATGTCATTAATGCTTATGAGGTAATCCATCTTGTTCCAAGACTATTTTGCCTGTGCTTCTCATAAAAAAGGCTTGGATCAATATTTATCTTTAGGCTTCAGCTGTTTTCTTTGTGGCTCACAGTATAACATTAAAGCTCTTCACATTGACTAACTATCAGTTACTTATAAAAACTTTCAACTAAACTCTTTTTATGATAAATTACGATTCATAGTTAGCTTAGAAACATTTTGATTCAGAAATGGTACGATCAATATCAATTATACAAAGATAATTAAAATTGGTTTTTAATAATAAAATGTGCGAGTTTTTCTAGTTTTTACTCTCATTTAACTTCACGTTCAGAAGACCTGACCCCATCTTTTTCCTTTCTTTTGGAGTTTAGAGTGCAGAAGGACCTCCAGCTAAGAAGTTCTTAACATGTGCTGTCCAAAAATGCTACAGAAGCAGTGCTGAGTTCATTTGATCAAGTCAGAAAGTGATGAAGAACCAAGAAGGTGCCCATGGAGAGGCAGCCCCGTGTTCGATCAGGAAACACCTTCAACCTTGGTGGGTGCTTTTTTTAACATGGGTCTGTATGAAATCATGTTTTCCTATCCTTTTTTGCTTTGTAAAAGTTATTAATCTCTGCCTAGTGTTATTATTCATTTTATTACTAATCAAGGAAATGGGCCTGTCTCTCTTTTGGTCCTTTTCTGACATCCCCTTCAATTAATTTTTTTCCAAGCTAGCAGAGTAATCTGTAACACAGAATATCAGAGACCTCAAGGTGAATTTACAGAATATGTATCTTTTCACTGTCTTGTTCAGTACATTACATTGAGTAAATACACTCATTAAATTATCAGTTATGGCAATAACTCTCTCTTAAATGATGACAATAAATATAAAACCCACCAAAGTGCTTACAAAATTCAAAGGATTTCAAGAAAAATACCCAACAAATTCCAGTGCCTGTTTTAGAGGCATTGTCTAGGGCCAAAGAGTATAAAATTGAAATTTTTATAACTTTAACATAATGTACTAATAGGTTTATGTGGGGGATACTGTATCTCCAGTGGTAACATCACAAATACTGCCAACCTGCATTCCAATCCCAGCTCGTTCATAGGCCCAAGCAGTCAGATACTTGATCAAATGTCTCTAAATGCAACTGATCTTTACATGAAAATTCAGCCCTGAACAGTTTAAATTTGGCAAGTCCAGCTTTATCCCTGCTATGCTGCTAGAAGAGCCCTGTCATATATATTAGGCGCAACAATCTCATAGATTCTGAAGATTGCCTTATATTTTCAAGAAAGGAAAATGTGAATTAATTCTCATCTCTACAATCTTTTAGCCCACTTTAAAATAAAATAACAAAAATAAAACCCTTAAATACCTATCTTATAGAATTCTACTTTTCTCTAAGAAAACAAGAGATTTTTGTTTTAATATTTTATTAGAGTTAAACTGGCAGCAACAGCTTTTATCAGTAGAACCATGATAAAAATAGACTTCAGAAGGTCTCGCACCTGTAGATTAACATTGCTCCTTGTAGTATTTAAAAATCCAGTTCTACATGGCCTACAATTTCATGATAGGACCTTGCCACCACTTTCTAATATTATTTTTCTCACTCATGCCTTCAGCTGATAAGTTCAAAACACAACTAATGTGTCTTAAAGTTAATTATCCCTGTATGATAAATGTCTAAATGAAGGACAAGCTTTATCATTAAAGATACTGAACAATCCATTCACTTTATGCTTTGTGACCAGTGAATATACCCTAGATCTGTTTCCCAACAGTATATTTATCTTCCCAAATACACGTAAAATATTGTCCAAAAATCTACATTTATTTGTCCCCCATAGAGAAGAACAAAACGGTTTTACCAAGAGCTGTAAGAAAAGAAACGCACTTGCGGCCAAAGCTTTCTAAGCAAACAGCCCAGTTCTCAATTCTCTCTTCCCTTAACTAGAGAAATTCTTTCTTACCATCTCCAAAAAGACTAAATTTGTTTATTTTGTCTCTAATAAGAAGTAGCACAAAAGTAAAGCTCCTGTCTGAGCTGAAACAAGCACTGGCTTTTTTTTTTCCCAGCACATCCCTGCAACAAGAACAGATATTCTTAGTGTACTGCTGAGAGTTAAAGGTGCTTTAAAACACGAGATTATTTCAAAGAACAACAAAAACAAATAAAAAGTTAAGAATCAGAAATGCAAAACATCCTGCTGGATCTCTTTGATAGCAATTGCTTTATAATTTTCCATTTTATATTAACTGCTGCTTTTTTTTCATAAAGGTCTATTTTGTTTTGTACCTTTTTTAGTTAAAATACTTTCAATATATTTAGTTTATATTTTAATTTCTTATTAAGTAAGGTTTGGCACTTAGTGGAAATACAAAACAAAGAATTCAACAAGTTCCAGAAGGATTTTTTCATTTTTCTAACACTGAGTCTTCTGAAAACATTGGAATGGAATCTCCATAATAAAAATAACAGTTTTTACTTATGCTGCCAAACACATGGATAAATCTAGTGAAACATCAGAATAGTCTTGTAGTCCTGCCAAATATTACTGAGATCAGTGAGAAGAGGAAAAGCTATTTCTCCATGGCAGGTTTTAATTTCTTCTCCTCTGTCTTTACTGTTCTCACTTCATTATAGTTTACATGAATTCTTAATTTTTTATGTCAACAGTGCACTTAAAATTTTAATACTTCATGGATTAAATAATTGCATAAAGAAAAAGTGAGCATATTGTCACTGTAATAGGAGTTGGGTTTTCAAAACCTAAATTATTGTGAAACTTTCTACTCTCCTGACATATGGCATATTTTCTTTAATCAATCACAAAGCAATACACAGCAGACCTTACTATAAAGCAGAAATAATGCCTCCTTTTCTGAGGGGCTGGAAATGGTATTGCTTCTAATGAGGATGAGCAGGGATGAGTGAAGAGCATCAGAGTTTCAGAGCTACTGCTGTCACCGACACTCATGAAGCACATGCCATGATTCAGCTGTCAAGTCCTATGATTCCTACATTTTCTTCCACAATTTGGGATACTTCACAGGTAGCATAATTAACCAAAAATCCCAAGCTCCAAGTCGTTCTTAATGACATGTTGGAATAGTCATGCGATTTCCCTAAGTGACAGCTAAATGCTACAAACACACGGAGTGTGAAAAAATGTTATCTGAAATGTCAGTTTGCACACACAGGTGTTAGATCTCATTTATATTCTTCTTCCATCTAACACAGATAAAGCACATCTGGCAGTTAATATTTTGTTTGAGAAAGTCTTGCTGAGCCTCATCATAACCAAGTGTGTCCAATTTTCTCTCCCTGCACGAAGCATGAAGTAACATAGTGCAAAACTTACCACGTTTTTTCAGCTCATGAGAGTTTATCCTTTTCCGACTTCTGCTGTGTTTGAAATACAAATGTTTTACCAGCACAGTAGACAGGTGTTTGAAAGCTATTGCCAGCACTGGAAGAAAACATATTTTCCTTTTCAAACTACAGACAAAAATGTTTAGATTTTCCTTGCATGTAACCACAGGAAGGACTCCAAATGGTCAAATACCTTCTAGAGACATCCATAACCCCATTCCTGTGGGTCATGGGAGCAATGCCATCCTTGCCTTGTTGCAGCTGGCCTTCCAACCCATTCCAGAAGTAAAATTAGAAATTGCTTGAGACTGAAACAAGCATTTTGAGTAAAGAAAAATCTTTCAGTACTGCCCACAGGAGAAATTATAACTCCAAGAGAAAACACAGTCCTCTTCTATATCATGTTTATAGAGCTGCCAGGACAATGTTATCATGATGATTTTTTATTTAAGATGTTAACAGTGTTTCTATTATTTACTGACTGCTCTTTAAATCTCCATTTCCCCACTGTTGTTCCCCTCTTTTCTTCCTCTGTTCTTTCCCCGGATTACTACTGCCCACATAAACATATAAGCCTATATGCACAGAACATATGACACTTAAGGAAAGCTAAATGTTTGGTTTTTTCTATAGCTTTTTGTAAATTCAATCTGACTACAGCTTTTCTTACCTTATTTAATGTATATATTTTATATATTAAATATGTGTATATAATCTGTTCACTTAACAGCAAACCAATGAGGGTTTTTTTATGAAGAAAAGGAATCAGAATTGAAACAAAATGCTTTTATCATCGTAAAGGTTCTGACCACATATATAGCCAAAGTGGGAATCAATTGTATGCCTGACACTTCATATGCTGTGACATTCCCTGGGATGTCAGAGCATACAAGAAAAGAGTGATACTCCTCTTTGTCACAAAGCAGGCTGAGAAAAACTGAAAATCATTGAAAGTATTGATAAAAAATCAGAATAATCTCCAATTACCTGGTCTCAAATTCTACTTCAAACTTGGAATTCTTTTCAGCTTTTCCTAAAGGTTAAAATCAGAGATTCTCCTTTTTCCATTGTACTGTTATGGATTTTTTTTTTTCATTTGCAATTATCTTTGCTTCCTGTTCTCCTGATGGTGATATTTTTTATAGGTCTACCCAGATCTTTTCTGATTTTATGCCTTCACCTTTTAAATTTTATTTTTTCTCTGAGACTGAGGAGTATATTATGGCAGATTGAGTCACCCAGTATGTTTTGAAACACAATGAGAAATTATTTATGCCAAATTAAAAAGTTTAAAGTACATTGTCCCAGAAAACAAAAAATGCAGATGTATTTCTAAAAGAAAATCCTGAGTAATCTGCAATAGAGTTTTTCATAAGCTTTTCTTCCTTTCAAAAAGAGAAGGAAAAAATAACCAAGTTTTTGTTACTATTTCAAAATCGCTATTTATCGACTATTTTTAATGAGATTACAAAAGGCTTCACACTACACAAATTTTACATACGGCCATTATGGTTTAACCCCTTTGGGCAGCTCAGCACTGCACAGCTGCTCTCTCCTTCCCCTGCAGTGGCATGGAGAAAGAATTGGAAGAGCGAGAAAAAATGTGGGTTACATTAAGTAGCTTAGTAGGAAAAGCAAAAAATTTTGCTTTGCACTCAAGGAAAACAAGGAATCCATTCACTAATTCCCATCAACAGGGAATCAGGGCTACATCATATATCCTTTGGAAAGATAAATATTATTATGGTATATGTTGTGATTGAGTTAAAGTAGGTTCTTTAAAAAGGACAAGAAAAAAATGTATGAAATTTTGGTTGCTTCTATAAGAAAGAAGGAGAGAAACAAGTATAGTTTCCTGTTATAATCTATACGATTTCACTTGGAATATAAGACACTACTCATTTTATTTGCAATAAAGAGCAGAAGGGAGCTCTGCTAATGTCAAAGTTGCCTAGATACATAGCCCTACTTAAATCAGTATGAATTAAGCTTCTAAAAACATTTTTAATCTGGGCCTATGGTGCTTCTGCATCAAAATAATCAGGAGAGATTTAGTATGCATGTTGTTTTTTTTCCCTGAAGGTTGAGCAAGGCTTGTGGTCAGCCAGCATTAGAAACGACTCAAGATGAATGGATAAGTAAGTTTCACAGATCTGAGCTTCTGTTGCAGACTGAGGCACTTGGACAGAAGGACAACCCTTCTGTACTGATCAGAGATCCTCACCTATTCCAATGGAAACAGGCTTCCTGGGGGATTTACCGTTTTATAACATCGCCATCTGTACTGGTGTCATGTTGCGGATGGGTCTGAAAGCATAGATAGGAATTATGATGACACTAATTTTTATATGCTGTATTGCCTGGCTAATAAAATTTGGCCATACTCTCACTGTTCCACAGCTTCAGCTGCTCTAAACTCACACTAACGTAACTTGACTTTATGGTACTGTAATGGACGATGAATCTCTCAAAGGTAAGAAAGGCAAGATCTGGCAATTAAAGAAGCAAAGGCTTTTCCTAGGTGTTGGCTATTAGCAGCTGGGGGTTGGTTTTTGCTTGTTTGTTTATTTCTTTTCCTTGTTAATATGTCACCTATTTATTGAGTGATCCACTCGGAATTGGGAGGAAGGATGACAACAACAAAATATAGTGATTTTGACATCTTGTGTTAATAGAAATGCAATTTCAGAATCATTTTACACAATTACACAGAGTTTAACTCATTCTTTGATTTAACTCTTTCTGTGTTCTCTAATGCTGAAGACAAGGTTTCAACAGCTCATCATTAACCAGTCATTCCAATTTCCAGAAAAACCACAGGAAAAGGAGCTAAATAGCACTTATTTTGTAATTGTATGTATTTGCATGAAATTTATTTCACCTGTGATGGCATTTTAAGAGTGACAGTGTTTCATTTTGATTCCCATGAGGAATCAGTGTGCTTTGTGACAATTCCAATTTGATACACAAAGAAAGGTAGAAAAAAGAGAAAGAAAGAAAGAAAAGGAACACTGAAAAGAACAGAGTAGAATGCTGATAGTAGAAAATAAAACTGTAAAAAGTTAAGAGAGGTAGAATTCGAAAGAAGATTCCTGGTGGGGGGAGCAGGGGAAGTAAAAAGGGTAACCTATAAAGGAATATTTTTAAAAGCAGATCTTTAAAAAGAAAAATTGAAAGTTATACATAAATCCTAGAGAAGCCAAGGACAGAAAGAAAAAATACTACAGAAAGTCATGGTCTGAGTAGCACTCTAGATTTGCCAGACAGATCACAGCAACAGGAATGTACAACAATTTTCTGAACTGTAAATATCGAATCTTCCCTTTAGTGCCCTTTTTTTTTTTTTTTTCCCACATTCACTTTATTCTCAGAGTGTACCTTGCTGTCCAACAATCTGAAGCAGGAAGAGAGCCTGGAAAAGCACAGGTGTTCTAGGCTGCTTAGCTACTCCAAGTGACTGAAATTATAGAGCCACAGCTGTGCTGAAGGCAGAGAGATGAAGCTTGCCTTTCTTCTGCAAAGCCATCTGCCATATCCTGGTCTGCAGAACCATTCCAGGTGGTGCACAACCTGGTTAATCCAGCCTCAGTCCAGCTGGATACGCAAATGAGATGTTTATGCTAGGAGGGATTTTCAAGGTTCTTCACAGACAGCAATTCAGATGGCGTGTTCTGCCTCACTGCTGTTGGAGCAGAGACTGAGACCACCACACCACAACCTCTGTCTTCCCAACCAGTGCTGCTCAGTGGTGTTCATTGATACTGTAGCATGGATTCGGCTGTGGTCTGCAAGATGGACTTACATTTTATAACTAAGTATTAAAAGTACTGCTCTCATCTTCACCCAAGAGTTGGAAAAGCACTGGCAAGACTGTATAACTGGTTTGAAAGAACCTCAAGTGCTTAACAGTCAAATAGAAAAAATCCCCAAGAAAATCTATGATGGACATTCAAACAATCAGGTTGCTGGTTGAACCATCGATGTGGGACAGAAGAAGCAAAAAAAGAAATTTTCAATGAAAATGTAGCTAAAACGTGGCATGTGATTCTTCATTTTAGAACTGAGCTTCTATGATCGATATTGTCTTCAGTGAAAAATGTAGCCTGCTAATATGGTGTCATCTGGGGTAGCTCTATAACAGAGTATTTTATACCAGGTGGTCTAATTACCATAAAACAAAAATAAATTATTGAGTGTTCTGGATGTTTGTTATTTTATTATAGTGAGACAAAACTTGAGCTATTCCTAGAATAATAAATGCAGAATGCCAAGCAACATATAAAATGAACAAAATACATGAAAAACAGGAAAGTAAATAAAAAAGAGAAGCCCCAAAAAATCAAAGGCAGAGAAGGACAAAGAAATGTTATTATTCTCCAAGCAATTAATCTCAGCTTTGATGTTGCTGAGTAATATTTGAATCAGTACTTTTTCTCTTATTGTATACCGTGACAATATATGAAAGTAACATCCATTTTGAGGTTTGGTATGTAGAAACACAGAACAAGACAGAATAAAATGGTTTTGTATAATAGGAGGGTCTTAAAAATGATTATGCCAATAATGATAAAAATTCATTAACAGATGAATTGTTCTGAAAAAGTCACCAAAATTTTTTAAGTCTTCTGGATTTAAGTCTCTGTAAGTTTTAGATTAATTTTGACTGGCGGAACTATTTATGCCTGGTATCAATTTTAGAAATAAGCAGCTGGGTTGGAGCCCAACTCTATATCCTTTGCCCCCTCTAAAACAATATAAACTTTCAAGAGGCTTGAAATTATTGGCTTATGTCTTAGATCATGGACTACTGACAATATCCTTATGTGTAGTATGGAACCAACCTGGGTTTGATTTCAGATTTCCAGAGTTGGCTGCAAAGTTAACAGATTGAGTACAAAATTTACAACTGTTGTTTTTCTCTTTCAGGTGATTTATAAGACTACTGGAGACAGAATCTGGTGCCAGTCAGATTAATCTGCTTTCTGATATCTGTTGGTAAGTCTAACTGTAAATCCACCCAAATAAAATCTTCCAGATACATACCACATACAAGAAACTTTGAGACCTTTCAAGGCCACATCTTCAGATGAAATTTTGCCCACAAGGACACCAGATTTTACTGTCATTTTTTACTCCAACTCTATTAAGTATTTCCAATTCCTTCCCACCATCTTTTTTTTTTTTTTTGTGACTTCTCATATACAACCTCCAAAGATATCTATTAGCATGCAGCTGTTAATAGCAATTGCAAACAACCACTATCATTTTTCATTGTATTTTTTTTTTTTTTTTTGTAAATGTGATTGTTAACTTCTAAACAGAAATTTACAAATAAATAATAGCAAATCATCTGAAACCCCAACATCCACTGCTTCCATTTATGGAAGCAAAACACATTCTTGAGCAAACTGTGTTACTTCTACTGTTACTTCTGGAATTGCTAAATGCCAAAAAAGTCTAAAGAATTATGCAAGAAAAGCTATAGCCAAATAATTATTTCAGTCTGATACTGGACTTAAGTTTTTAATTTCTGAAAAATTTTGTTTTTACTAAAGTAGTGCCATTCTGAATTAAATCACAACATAAATTATGCTTTTTGTGAACTCTGCAACACGGTGGACATACCTCTCAAGCACTGCCAGCTGTCCCAAACAGACTGTAATTTCACACGCTTAGGTAGGCAGAAATTAAGTATCTAAACTAGCCACTACCAGTATAGGTTTTTACAATTTGAGAGACTAAAAATAATAACAAAATCTATTTTGTTACAATGCAGCAAGTTCCCATATAAATACAAAATTCCTATATAATACACAAATAAGAGTAAAGATATTATCAAACAACTAATAGAAATCTGAATAGAAATATTTTTATAAAAAATGCCTGAAATAGATGGGCAAAACTCCCACAATTTTGCCATTAAATAAAGCCACTTTTCAAACATCTTCAATATCTGCTTTTTTTGTATCCTTTCCTGCCTTTTCTTTTTGTTTGTTTTTGTTCTCTTTCTTTATATGCACATGCTAACAATCAGGTTGAGGAAATACATAACATTTTCCCCATGCCGCGAAAAATTTTAAAGCAATCATTGTAACCAACAATGTAGTAGGACACTAGCTGTAGTTTTCAGAATTTGGAGTCACAAAGTGAAACCTCTACATATTCATGAGAAAGATCTGATAAGGTAGTAACATTTCAAGAAGGCAATTATTAGTTTCCTTAATGGTATTTTTCACCAACTTTTTTTTTGTTGTTTCTTCCTTCTTGAATTGTTGCTGCCACCTTTCCCATACTACATGCCTGTTTAGATACCCAGACATTCGTTTCTTCTTTTATTTTTCTGCCACTTTAGACTATTCTATAACCTTGTGTTATGGCGCCATAGATCTCATGGGCATGGCAGACACGCTGGAACAACTCAGTGCTGCTACAGGCAGAGCATCAGGGATGGAGAGAGGTGATCCCTCCCCCCTGCTCAGCCCTGGTGAGATGCATTAGCCATTTTATGTCCAGCCCTGTGCTCCCCAGGGCGACACAGACGTACTAGATGAGCAGGAAGTTGATAAATGTCTGTTGAGGATGGTAAAGGAGAAAGAGAAAGACTCTTCTCAGGGATTCCTAGAAACAAGGCAAGAGGCAATGAGCGGAACTGGAATTCCACAAACTCTACTTAAACATTTGAAAAAAAATTTAAAAACTTCTGTGAGGGTGGGTGATGAAACACTGGCACTGGTTGCTCATAGAGGTTGTAGAGTTTCCTTCTTTGTAGATATTCAAAAGCCATTGTTTGAGCAGACAAATTTTTCCACGTGCCTTTGCTTTGGGCACGGAGATTGGATAAGTTTTGCTTGTCAGATATTGCTTCTTACCCCAGCTGTTTTGGCATTCTATGGTATTTATCTCAGACAGATAACCACAGAAGAAATTTTGAATGCTACTATGGTAAACAGTCTGACACTTTGATAAGCTTCAGGTTTATCTATTTCCATGTTGGACTGCATCATCTGGACTCAATCTGAACAGAAGATAAACAGGAAGATACGTCAGTGCTCCTCAAACTATGTATGAAAGCAGCCCATTCCCAAACATTACATCAATAACTTGTTATAGAATTAAAGAACATGCAGTTACTGTGCTTTTTAACAACAAAATGACTATTGTTCAGGAAAGGTGGTGGCACCTATATGTCAGCTCCCTCCTTCTCAGTCAGCTTTCATGAAAAGTTGCTTCTAATCCACTATTAAGTAAAAAGACTTTTAAATTTAGATTAACATGCTTTTAAGGGCAACAGTTTCTGACTTTTTTATCCTTGCTCCAGACTCTTAAGTGAATGAAACTCTTATATTTACAAACAAAACCAAAATAGCTTAAAAAGTCTTTCGATTCAAGGACAGAAGAGTCTTTAAATTCAGGTGCAACTGTGGCTCAATATTGGCAAACATATCCAAAATACTGCACTGCATCTTCTGATATTTCCCTCCTCTTTTCTGCTACATTTTCCTTTCTACCAGACTCAGACAACACTTATTTTTAATAACATCTTACTATAGGCTGCAACACAATAATCATACTCTGCTATATAATTTCATGTGTGAAAGAGATAAATAGGATCATTTAGGCTGGGAAACACCTGTAAGATCATCGAGTTAAACTGTAAAGTTACTACTGCTAAACCAGTCAGAAAACTGTGTCCCTAAGTGCTTCATTTAAACATCTTTACAATATCTCCAGGGGTGGTTTTTCCATGTGTTTCAGTTACTTTTCAGAGGAATAAAAAATTATTTTTAAAATTTATCTTGGCAAGCTAAATAAATAAGAAAAATTATCTAAATATTTTTCTGCCATACAAAGGCATATTCATTTATTCTACCCCTTGTGCAGCTAGATCAGTTAAATAGATTACATATATCACAATGACAAAGATCAGATAAAGTAACTTGAAAAATGACATCAGCTTGCAGTAATCAATCAGAAGAGGGATGTTGCCACATATTTCTAAGCTCTTTTGAAAAATTCAGTTCATAGAACTGGTAGTTCTGAGTTAAATTTTCAATAACGTATAAAAACAAAACAAATGAAAACCCCAAACACCCATAAACAAAACAAGAAAACTCGTCCATGAAGATTTCAAATATCTTGGTAATTAACATTTAAAAAAAAAAAAAAAAGGAGAGCACTGCATAATACCAAGGTGTATACACTTGCATCTTTTTGTGAATATTTTCCATAAAGAAAATAGACATCTACTTTTGAACTTTTTTGCAGGAAGATAAATTCTTTTTCTCAAATAGGTAAACATTTCTTCTGAAATCTATTCAGTGAAATATAATATTTCTAGACTATGTCAACATTGAAACGAGGTTCTATAGTATGATTTATTACTAAACTGTTGTGTAAAAACAAGAGCTTCAATTTTAATAATTTCTTTTCCATGGAATAGCAGATTGATGTTTGTTCTATGAGCTGTTAGATTTTGTGGACAGGATTGTAACTCATGGTAAACAAATTATACTGCTTAGAGAATATAGAAAGTTACAATTTTTTTCACTAGAATAAAGCAGCATTTGAAGGATCTTCTATGACATGTAAGGACATTTTTGGGGTAAGACCAGACAACAGTACATTTTCTCATGCATAATCTTAATTAACAAAAAATATTGTCAGGTTCAGAAGTTTAACCTTGTCCCTGAAAACTTTTCCCACATTTTCTTCTGCATACCTTAATCTTAGAACCAAGCCAGCCTAAGGACCCAGTCTGGAATGCTGTAAGAAGCTGTTTGATATTCAGTCTCAAGTAGGC
Organism: Brachypodius melanocephalos; assembly: GCA_013398615.1. Lineage (NCBI taxonomy): Eukaryota > Metazoa > Chordata > Aves > Passeriformes > Pycnonotidae > Brachypodius > Brachypodius melanocephalos. The sequence goes on from VZSR01003049.1 coordinate 14,390,975, forward strand.
TGCCAGCAATGAGTTGACACAGTAAATCTAAGCCTTGACAGCTAAACATAGAAAAGTAATGCTTATGAAATATTTAGGGTCATCACACAATTGCAAGTCTATACTGTCACATCTCCAAAGCATACAACATTCAGACTGAAAAATAGCATTGCTATCTTCAATTCTAGTCTTGTTGTACTGGGGCCAAACACATTTTTCTTATTTCTTCGACCTGTGAAATTAGTCATCCATCTTTGCCAGTTCCTACAGCTAGCAATATTTAGCCTAATTCAGTCCATATAAAACCCTACCAGACAGCAAGAGGGAAATATCCCTCACTTTATCACTCTTATCCATCCCCCCCTCATCCACGCCTTCGCATCCTCTACTCAGCACTAGCACACCAAAACACAAGTCCCCCAGGCACCCTTTTCCTCAACCAGTGGTCAAACATCCACTGTTTTCACCAACTTCCCATCCAGCCTCATTCCACAGGCCCACAGTATATTTTTTCCAAGGTTTATGGCTGGCCTTGCAGGCGCTTGGAGCCCACCACTCTACCGCAGCCTATGAGTCATTGCTCTGGGACTTGCTGCTGATTGTTAACACAAGGCTGTCCATCAGGAGAACACAAGTGTTCCTGCCAGGGCGCTCATTGGAACACCCTGCCATGCAGGAGAAGAGAGTATTTTCATGTGCCCATCTGTCCCATGCCGTGCAGAACTGCAGCAATGTTGGCAGAGGAATTCCATGATACGTGGTTCAAAAACACTGCTAAACAATTTGAATATCATTAGCAGTTTCAAGAAAAGTAAACAGTGATTTGAAGAGAAGTAAACATATTTAATGTCCCTATGCTCTTTTCCAGTTCAATTAATGTCAGTGTGTCCAGAACAAAGATCTATTACAATCATTGAAAAATATCTTTCTGTCTCAGCCAACCCAGCTTTTATTTGGGAACAGCTGGGTTTTGGGGGGGTTTTGTGTTTTCCAAGCTTTATTTATTCTTTCTTTTTCATTAAAGACATTTCTTTGAAGAAATAAGAAAGAGAAATGGTTTTAAAAATAATTAGGTTAAAAAATCTTTTACAAAAAATCATTAAAATAATTATGTAAGTCTTGGCTATTTTGTATTATGTTGGCCATAATAGAAAATGAACAAGATCTTGTGTACACAAGGTCTCACACATTCATGATGACATTGTCTTCTTCTCCTGGTCCATCCCTTTCTTTATAATGACATTATAACTCTTCAGACACTATAAACTTGTTTCCCTCCTTTGAAAAAACAAAACCAAAAGCAAAACAAAATAAAACCACACAAAAACCCTCACAAACCACCTCACCCTCAGTCCTCAAAACAACTGAGACAAAAAAGCTTCCATAAACTAGACTTGAAGTCCAGTCAGGACTTTGCCTTTGCCTCCAAAATAGGATGCCTAGGATGAAGAACGGGATAATACTTTGAGTACTCCCTCATCCTTTGTCTGTTTCTAAACTCATCTTGATTTGTAGCTGTCTAGCATGCTCAGGGAATGCCTTCTCCAGCAGTTACCCAGCCTCCTCCTGCAGCTGGTGCAGAGTTCCCATCCCATGAAGTTAATGTTGTTCCCACAACAAACTGACAAGGCATTTCATAAATAAGATCTGTTGTAGGAGAAATGGCTGCATTACCTCTTTTGAGCATGCCTCCTGTTAGCTTAATTGATTTCTCAAGATCTTTTTTGCACAGAAGAGAATATTAATTTTTCCCTAACTTTCCTCTCTAGCCTAGTTTTGTGTTCCTTTTCACTTTTAGTTTATGAAAGTTGTTCCTTGCACAAAGGTTGTTCCAAGGCCTTTTGTTCATCCTTCTCTGAACTGCTGTCCATTCCACCAATTTCATTTTGAGATGAGGGTTAGAAACTATAGAAGTGGCTAAATTCTTCTCTTCCTTTTTGTTTTTCTTCTAAAAACAATTTCTTTTTATTTTGTTCCCCCACAGCTACTGAGTTTATGTTTGTTTGTAAGTGAAATTATATCAGCATCCAGGGAGCTTTAGCTTAAGTGGTAATTATCTGCTGTGCACTCATGGACAGACAAGTTTCCTAATATATTTTGTTTGTTTTTAAATCTGTGCTGCTTAAGTGTACAGTCTCTGCATTTTCTAAGCTTTTTTATCTCTTCCTGTTCTTCACTCATTTTTACTGCTCATGTACTACCTTGTCTTTTCTTAGAGTGAGCTGAAAGAACATCAGCCAAGTACCACCTGGCAATAAAATGAACACAATTAAACTGTTTACTCTGTTCTTACCAAAGTACCACAGAAATACAAATTCAAGTTTTAACCTTTTATAATCTAGGTAAGATAGGTATCTAGTGATTTGAAATACAGATGGCAAAAGTACTAAGGGTGTTTTGAATGAACTGGCCAGGGTTTTTGCAAGTGGCATAGCAAAATATACATACATCACTCACTTGTAAAAGCGAGCTAAGAGCTCATGATGGCAGCCAGAAGCAGGAATAAAAGCATGAAACCCCGTGGCTAAGGAGAGCTATTTCTACTTTGATTCACAAAAAGAAGTTATTTGTTTGACAATTTTGTACCCTCTCGTGGGCTGCAAACTCCTGCAAGTGCGTCCGTGACTGTGGGAGAGATGTGAATGCACATCAGCAAATATGCTGAACAAGGAATACATTTCGAGTGAGAATGTACACCATGCAATGTGCTGAAGAGAGCTTCATGTGTGAGCAAGTCTGAATGAGTGGCCAAAAATCCCATCCCCTCAACAGAACTGAGCCAAGAATTCCAGAAGGGTAATTCAAATTCTGTTTCTTAGACGTCTTGTTGCAAAGAGACTTCTATCTTTGGATGATTTTTTTGTACATTTTATGCAAAACACATCTCAGTTCTGTCAGTGCTCAGCTAGCTTCTAGATGACCTCAAGCCCTCCAAACTTCTGGCATAACTACATGCTTTCATGCAAATACAGGCTATAATTGTCAGGATTACACATTCATGTAAGAAAAAAAACCCCAGAAGTGTTCAGACTGGTTTCTATTCCTGCTTAAGAGTGAAAAAAATGAGAACCTGTGGCTTAAACCCACTACAGTGTCAAAAAGTACATGAAAACCTTGACACTCAGTTTGTGGGAAAAAAACCCTGAAAAGTAATTGGAGGTGTCTACTGGTTTCACCTGGAAAATAAATTATTTTCTTCATTGAACTTTGTGTGGTGCTGTGTTTTGTAGTTGTGACCAAAGCAGTGTTGATAACATGGAGGTTATCCTTCATGACTTCAGAAAAGGTCCAATTTATGACAACATTTATTATAAAAAAAACAAGCCAAGTGGTACTGATTTTATCCATGTCACTTTTATGTGGACAGCTGTACTAATTTTGGCAGTCATAAACTTAGTTTTTATCAAAGTAACTTTTATGGGTTTATATTTTGGATTTGTGACCAAAATAGAGTTGACACTTCAAGGATATTTCAGCTATCACTGAGCAGTGCTGAAAGAGAATTGAGGAATTTTCTGCTTCTTCTGCCACTCCACTGGGGAGGAGGCTGGGGTGGCACAAGAAATTGGGAGGGGATGTGGCCAGAACAGTTGACCCTGAGTGATCAAAGGGATATCCCACACCATATAACATTTTTGTTCAGCAGTAGAAGCTGGGGGAAGGAGGAAGAGGCATGTTCAGAGCTAAGGTGTGTGCATTCTCAAGCAACAATTACATTTAGTGGAGCGTGGCTTTTCTGGGCTGTTCATGACTGAACACCTGCACGTCCATGGAAAGCAGTTAATTAATTGGATGTGCAGCTTTTGCTTTCCATCCTGGACTGTCTTTATCTCTATGAGTTTTCTAGCTTTCTGATTCTCTTCTGATAGTCTTCCCTATCACAATGGAGTGATCAGGAAGCTGTGTGGGGCAAAGCTGCCTACTGAGGTTAAACCATGACAGAAGTCTCATAATCTTTTATTAATTTATATTAACTCACATTTTAAAGTCATAAAAATATATAAATTAGATTAAGTACTTAATTTTTAAGAATCCGTGTAATGCATATTATAAAGTAGATAGTTAAATAAATTAAAATTAATAAATGTTGGATGTATGGAAGCTCAAACTAAAATCAAAAGAAAAGATTGCTTTCAAATCCAGTTTCAGGACGATAGAAAAAATTCAGAAACACTTGGCTCTTTTAACTTAATGATATTTCATCAAAATTTCCAGATTCCTAGAACTTTCTTTTGGTTAAAAACCAATAATAAAAATATGCAGTCCAAGTGGTTTTAGAGTAATTTAAGCTATCATATTCATCATACGGAGGATTTCGAGGAAAGCATTCAAGTCCCTCTACACACTAGATCCTCTCATGAACTCACAAAGTCAACATGTATACAGACAACATTTCAATCAACAAGATAATCTTCAATACCCCCTGAGCCATGCTGGCCCTTTTTTCTACAACTATTCTTGCCCAGACAAACTCTATTATTAAACAAGGAACTTAGTTGAAATAGATGAGGACAAACTCACTGTCAGCAATCCTTCTGAACCTAAACTTATTTCCAGAAAGAGAGAGAGCACTACTTCAACCTTTTATTTATATATATATGTACATATATATATATATAATAATGTATAAAATAATATGTATAAAATGTTTTATATATATATATATATATATAACATTTTCATAACACTGAAGCACTATGTTCTGGATAAGATTAAAAAAAAGTAGAATTTTTCCCCCAAATTGTTTACAAATGTGCATTTTATTGCCATATTAAACCATCACTGTATTAAATGTGACAAGCCATTACAAAGACTAAACACAGTTTCAAAGTTCCCTGCATGACTCAAACCTTCCCACATTTTTAAGAATCGTTATGCTGTAGAAAGGAAGCATCAACCCTCCAAAATATTAGATCTGAACAAGATTCCAGACTACTGTACAGTGATGGTACACACCAGCAGTAGAAAATGAAGGCTGACATTATTTGTTAGCTTGGGAAAGTACAGCAAACTCCAGCTGCCATCATGCTTTTCTACTAATCCTTGCTGGAAAGATATTCAGGGCATGAATGAGAGGGAAGAATTTAGAATGATGCACTGACCAGGACTAAATTTAGGTTCCCATGTCTCAGTTAATTCCTCTTGTGTTTTTAATCATCTCTTCTGCCTTGAGAAAGGCAGATATTGTTCCTTTCCACTGAGGTCAGTAGCAGTTTTACACACATAGCACTTGGCCCCAGAGATCATTACTCAATTAATGGACAAAGCAAAAGTGCTGTGATGGTGTTCATTAACCCAAGGGATGAGGGTAGATCAGTGTTTAAACTAACAGAGCAATAACAATGGGTTTTGTAGTCATGTCAGTGCAGCATATTTAAACCTCAGGGAAGGACTGTCATGGTCTGCTTGTCCAACCACAAGAGCTGGCCTCCTCGAGCTATGTTTGGAATAACTGTCACAGGAGACCAAAAGCTTCTTCTTCAGAGCCTCAGGCTCACAGGCTGTTTAGTCTATCATGATGGTAAAAACTCTCAGGAGGTATTTTTTTACGTGAAATACATTTTTAAAGTTATGCCCACATGTTTTTGCATAAACAGAGTTCAATTTTTTATCTTTGTGTCAGCAGAATGTGTTGCTGAATCACATAGTTCAGACAAAACTTCAGCTATATGAAGGGAAAACAAAAATCACAAAAAACATGACCTACATAAAGGTAATAATGTTTTATGTTTGACATTGAAAAAACAGATGCTTCATGCCTGGAAATGTAGAAATTCAGGTTGGATGCAGCTTTGATCAGCCTGGTCTAGTGCAAGATGTCCTTGGCCATGGCAGGTGGATTAGAACTACGTGGTTTTTAATGTCCCTTTCAACCTAAACTGTTCAATGATACGATAATTATATATTAATGATATATAATTCAAGTTACTATACATAAATTAATCTAAATATGATTTATCAATTTAAAAATAGTCTTTTTACATCAAGACGTCTCTAAAATATTTACCTTCAGTAGCAGAAAAAAATGTTGAAAATATTCCACTATCTGGTAAGATTTGTGTTGAATACTCATTTCAAAGCCAGCATTTTGATCCGTGGGGTAAATGAAAATATTTAATGATTAAAAAGTGAAATTAATTACCCTATACACAAAAGCTTGAGATTGAATTCTTTCTAGAGATGCAGTAAGACTTTAGACAGTGACAGCCTTTTAAGCATTTAAGAAAAAAAAGTCGAATAAACAAACTAAATGGCCCTCTGAAAAAAACAAAAAAACCCACTCCAACAGACTCCAGAAAGTAGATCATTCCATAACATTTCTTAGAATTTTATGCTACTATTACCAGAATCAATCAAGCAAACAAATCTATAACTGAAGAATAGAAGTTGTTTTTCTCTGGAATCAGTAATACTTAAGTCCATTCAAATTCAATTTAACCATACTCTTCAAGGTTTTTTTTTCAGTGTTTATTACAGTATTGAAATAGTCATATAAATGTACTACCCACATGCATAGCTGTTCTTTAGACTGCATACCATATTTAAACAAAGTACATGTTTAAACAGAAAAGACATTTTTTAATTAGTAGGTAGACTGAGAAATGAATTAGTGGAATGGACATGATGAGTGGGACTTTTTCCAGAACTCTGTTCTAAAACTGCCTTCAGTGGCCCAAAAAGTCTCTCATCTATCTCATAATTTTGAGGATATGATGGAAAGAAACAAAAAATAATATGCTCAGAAATCTCATTTATTGTAGGAAATTTTTAGCTATACTTGTTACACATAAAAATAATTCAGCACAAACTGTTTTATTACTCAAGTGATAGGATATTAATTACCTGAGACTCAGTCTCTAATAAGACATTCATGCTGTTTTGCATGGGTGGGAAAATATGTACAACAGGCACAGCAAAAAAGCTCTGTCTATGAACATGATTGGAAATTAGCTTAGTGCAGAAGTGTTCTGCAAAAACATCACTGGTCCTGAAAATTAGTGATCAGCGGAGGAGGTGAAATATTAACAAAACCAAACTTTCCAGGTTTTTTCCAACAATGTTGAAGAAATGGATGTATCTCGAATATATGTAAATGCAAATTTTATAAACAGAGAAATGCAGATCATTTGCAGCTGACTTAAACAGGGAGTATTTGAATTTGCATTGTCTCAATGAATGTTGCTTTAATAACGTAATGACTAAGTGAATGAAACCATAGACGGTTTCATTTCAGTGTAATTATGTCAATCATTTAAGACCTAGCAGGACAATGTAGATTACAAAAACTGTGAGGGCGTCTCTGTGGTGTAGACTTATTCCCATAATAATTCTCTATAACATTGACCATTAGGAGATCAAGTTGTGGTCTCAATATTGCGTATTTTCTCAGGTTCAAGATGTAGACAAAATTTATTTTATTTTAGCCACCACTTCACAATCTTCTAGCAGGGACAAAAGATGAAAACAACAGGTCTCCATCTACAATCAATCTTGGAAGCACAAAGCATTAATCAAAGTGTGGAAAAGAAAACAGAGCGGCAATGATGATGGAGTGAGACTCACGCAGTTGGCTGGTACCGGTCTGTGTTATACCTCAAAAAAGATTCAAGGTAGGACTTGTCCTCACATGTGTAGGCCTGGGAACTAGGATGTGCTGTTGTGTCACCTAATTCAGAAAGTTTGTGTTAGCTATGTTTGGGGTGGTACCATGACCAGTGCAAACAGACAAACCAAGGATGAGTGTGCAGTCATTCACTTGCCAAGAACAGCTTTGCCACGGCACAGAAACCCCACAATCACTAGGACTAAGCACCATGACTTTATCTTGCAAAGAACAGTTTGCTCTTAAATTTTCTCGTATATGTTCCCTGACAACACTCTGAAAGAAATGAAAATACACCCTCACAAACGATAAATGCTAACATTAAGCTGCTAAAGTCAGGAGTAACAACTGAGGACCTCATGGTCATTAGCCATGGTTTTCACTACAGTGAATGGTACAGAGGCCATCTGGTCCCTTTGGACATATTTGCAGCCAAAAACAGGTTGGTGCCCAAAAAGAAAAAACTAACATGAAAGGTCATATTGAATAAAAACACATTTGTGTCACAGAGTGTCAAAATCATAGCCCAGACTCAGAAAATGTCAAGTCAAATCAAGTTACAACATATCTCCACTCAAGGTCCTGTGTCTGATTGTACTTCATAGGGGGCATGTCAGAAGATTTTCAAGGAGTTGTGTATGAAGACTTGGTTAATAAACACTCTACAAGCCACATACAACTATCTTGTCACCCCCATCTGCTTTTTATGTCCTATGCTCAACATCAGCTTTCCAATCTTATGGTAAAATAAACAAAATAAACAACTACACCGTATTGTATAACAAAGTTTTTATATTGTGACCAGGAACCTTTGTCTTTCCCTACTCCTGAGCTGCTTTTAGCTGTGCTCTTCTGTGCTGAAAGACACCTATTTCATTTGAATCGCCTTAACTGAGCAGAAAATCCTGTTAAGTGTCTGCCGTAACTGAACTTTTTGCACTGCATCCATCTCATCCAAATTTAATTATTTATAAATGGAGCACCTACTCTAAGCTAGGCAAATAGTGGAAAAATACCGAAATTCCTCAGTTCCAATTTTTACAGTCTAATGCTCTTTATGGGAAGTTAGCCTTATGAAAGTGCTTGTCTTTTCTGCAATTATTTTCTAAAACACAAGTTTGATAAAATGTTTAATGTTTTTTGATGGTTAATGTCAGTTGAAATTAATTCTTATGCCCACTACTTATAGCAACTCTTCACATCTGTGTTTTTTCAGGGTGAAGAAGGGAAATTTTCAAGATGACATTGCCATTTGGAGCAACAACAGACACGTGGAAGGAACTCTAAGAAAGTGAGTGTAATTAAGTATAGCAGTTCAAATTTCCTAGCCAATTCCACAAAATAAGGATTTTTGTTCAGCAGAAACAAATCTGCTAAGTAAGCATGCAATGAGAAATCTCTTAAATTGATTTATTTACTTCTTTAGGCTTGGTGTTTGTCACTAGAATATGATGGCTTATTAAGAACTTTCATTTTTACTGTATTTATTTCTGGTGTATATATGGACACAAATAATTTACAGTAGTCTTTTTTGAAAAGGTGATTATAGGAAACTGGCCCTGTGACAGGCACTGCTGGACAGTCTATGCTTCTTGTCAAGGTTACACCGAGCTCACTGCCTCACAGCAATATTTTTCCCTATAGTTTTGAGATGAGTTACCAACACGTTACCATACAAATAACTGCATAAAATTGTACAACTGCAGTGGTGACTACAGTTCAGGTGACAACACCGACTGGTTTCAGGGATACCTCTCTATTTCTCTTCTAACAATTATTTGTCCATTCTACTTATGCCTGTTTCTTAGACCTAAAATGAAGAGACATTTCTAAATAGGCAATGGCTGTTGTGACTGGAAATTGTAAATTCCTGGCACGGCACATAAAAAATAGTTGGAAAAGTGAAGACAATCCTAGGAACATATTTAAGGTTTACAGTGCAGCTTGTCTTAGTGTTCTGTTTCCCTTTAAAAGATGTAGCCTGCCTTTACTGGGTTCATTATTTCACTCCAAAGCAGAGACAGAATATTTCAGAGGAGTTGTTGGGTGGACAGACCTAAACCATGCTCATCACTACTAATAAGACTGTGTGGGATGAGGTCACGGTCTCAGCATATCTGATGTGACATGAAAACATTTTGTTCCCTGGTACAGCCGGCAGACACAGCATCCATTCTCATGCTGCAATAACCTAGCAACAGCAGGGTGTGCCCATGTGAACAAAATCTGCAATTAACTCCCACTTCACAGGGTTTACCGCCCAAAAGCTCCACTACCTGTGGCTTGTTGCAAACATCTCAATGTGTATTCCAAGTGATTTGAGCAGCTGATTTGCTATGCAGACCCACACACTTCTTTTACTTCCCTTTTAATATAAAGCATTTCAATAAGGTTAATTCATTCTCTCAGTATGAGTAGTTACCATAAATAAATGTGATATTTTTAAATGAATGGGCTGAGTAATTTTTCATTTTTGTTAAGAGTCTTCATTATCTCAGGTCATTAGCTGTTTTCAGGTCCTGCTTGAAGTGCAAAATCATACCTATCCTCAAAGCTAAAATTGCTAAATTGCTGACTATTCTGTACTGTTTGCAGGTTGGTACACTTTTCATGACATGACAAGGAAAAGGCCAGATCAACCACTGAGGGGCAAAAGTTTATCTTTTGCCAAATTTATCCTACAGAACATCTGGCCAAATTTATCTTACAGAATGTGTAAAAATAGTCTTTTTATATCATGAGCCATCCACAGCTCCCCATAGGATGTTCCCCCTATTCTACCTGCCAAATGTAGTCCCACACGACCCTGAAGCAAGCCAGTCTTTGTGTCCACAGCCCTGTGCTATTCCTGGCCAGATTACTCATGTGCCCTAAGAGGGCAAAGAGAACTGTTGAATTCCTCGTGACTCATATGAGACCAGCAAAGGACTTTTAGCATGATAAATTAAATATTTCTCAATTTTGAACCCAAGAGGAAAGCTGAAGATTCAGGATAGGTTAAACTCTCTGATTTTTGAGGAGGGGAGGAAGGCTATACCAGCAAACCTATTGAGAACAACCAACAGCAAAGACAGAAATAAAAACCATTAAGTCTTCACTTATTCTAATGCAACAAGATAAATGGGTAAACATTTTTTCTGTACCCGAGATGATAATTACATTTTCCAACAGAGTTTTTGAAACAATAGCACTTGTGTGCATGGAAAAGAAACACAATAACTAATTGTGAAAAATTAGTCATAAGCAAGAGTGAGATAAATTTGTTTACATTCAATTTAGTATTTATAAATAGCAAACCATTTTAACTGCCAGAGCATATTACAGATGGATGACAAACAAGTATTCCCATAGCAGATGAAATAAAAAACATTTGTTCTGTGTGTTTGGAGCCCAAAAGAAATATAGAGTACAGATAATTGCAGGAACAGATTGCCAGGCTCAACTCATGGCCCACCAACTCAAGAAACCCACTGACTGGAAGAGAAAGACTGAGCATGCTGATTATTAGGATTAGAGAACTGTGCAGCCAATGAACATTAATTCCGATATTTGCTAAAATGTAGAAATAATAAAAAGTTTTCAACATTATGCTCTCCACTACTGAGAATCCCAGGGTGAAGGAGGACAAAAGGCAACTGGATCCATGGATGTTAACTATCTTTTGCTTGATTTCTCTTTCTCTTTTCTATTTCTTTCTGTCTCCACTTCAAATTGTTAAAAAAGTCTGTATTATTGACTTCAGCATGCAGTCTCATCTGAACATTAATTGGGGTAGAAACATCTCTCACTTATCAGATATTAACATGGGCTCATAGTCACCTGGTGCTGCTAATATTAGCTGACTTCTTTTTCTCAAATAAAATAAATACAAATAGCAGATTTTCTTAAAAGATTAATATTATTGCTCTTAAGTCTAAGAGTTTTCAAGAGGTTTTTTTCAGAGTCTTTGGAAAAAAAGGTCTTTTACATAACCCATTCCCCCCCCCCAAAAAAAAAGAGGAAAAAAAAGTCAGCTAGATATTATTAATTTAATCTTTTTCTTTTCTTTCCTTTTTCTTTTTTTTTTTTTTAACAGTACTCTATGATCCTTACATCAAAAATGCCACTATACTGGTGGTTATAATACTAGTCTGGCACAAGCAGACTGGTTTCAGGATTCTGGCTTGGCATAAGCAGAGTGGAACTCCTATGAGCAGTGTCACAGGTCTCAAAAATGCTCTGATTTTCAGGCTGTCTGCACTTGATATGGTTTTCTAGCCCATTTTTATAAATCAACATATCACCTGTTTTTTAGGAAATGGCTTCAGGCATATTTTGTTCATTGATATTCACATTTATATTCTTTGCCAGATGAAAATCTGTTCTAGAGTATTTAAAAAACCTTTCTAAGAAAAAAAAAAAAAAAAAGCTCCAATTTTTAAACTATAAAATAAATTATTACCTTAACTTTATGAAAATTAAATTATATTCTAATTGTGGTCCCTTTCAGATCCATAGCATTCTATGCAATTACTCAGTATCAGGATTGCCCAACCACAACTGCCAAGTTTCAAAACTAGTGAACTATAGTCTTTTATCAGCAGGGTTTAACCTCTCTGTTGTATTTTTCTCCAAATGAATCTCCTTTTAGTCTCAAGGGAGCATAAATGCTATTTTTTCCTTTGGTGACACTCACTCTTCTCTCTTCACATGCATTGCATCATTACTGTTTTTTTCATCTCTGTAAGAAAATTTTGTCAAAAAGCCACCCAAGGCATACCCAATGAGAGCCTAATCAAGCGGCCTTTATAGGCTAGAGAGTGAGAAGAGAAATAGTACAAACAAATCATATTACCTTGAAAGACAGAAGGATCACCTACACCCACAATGGCAAAATGTGAGGTTACAGGCAAGAAATAGTTTTGCACACTTGATTCAGAGATCTGTGTTTCTGAAGGAAACACAGATTTTCAAAAGGTAGATTGTCTTAAGATGCTTTATGTTTCCCCTCCCACCCCAATTTTTTTTTTTATTCCCTCTGTAGAGTGAAAGAAGTAAATCTTGTAACTTAAACATACAGTACTCTCTGTGGTTTTCCTCCTCTAAATTGGAAATTGGTATAAATTTGAAAGAAAATATCAATTTAGCATTACAGCATGTTTTTTTAACCTCATTTTGACTCTTGATTACTTAATAAAATGCTGATTTGAAGAGTAAGATTATTTAGATCTCAGTGTTTATTTTCCACTTACTGAAACGCTTTTGAACTTCTGAACTTTATGTGTAGAGTCAGCTTACTTTTTTATTTTTACACATGAGCAGAGTCTTTTTCAGAGTTTGGCAGCTGCTATGATTTTAGCATTGAGGAAATCTGATAAACATATTCAGTGATATTCACGTAAATAGTAGCTATGAAAACTGCAAAGGAATACTTTTATACAGCCTACTCAGCCCAGTCGGGATCAAGTTATTCCCATTGGTCAGTAACATCAGTACAAGATGCATGTTTCTCCAAGATTATAGTCCATACATCTAAACATGATGGATACAGAAATTTTACAATTTACGTGTAACATCATAGAAATTTAATACTTGCATAAAGCAGTTTTTACATTTCTACTTGGCTGAAGAGTCCCTATTCAAGTCCCAGTTGCAAGATTTTAAATAGCAAAATAAGTATTCCCTTTTTAGCTACTTAAATAATTCCATTTTTAAAATTGAAATTTTTTTTCTTGAATTAGGTAATTGGTGACAAACATCTGTGGAAAGAAAACTGAAATGTTTTATCTACAACCTGAATTTCTATGAAACTCTAACCTGTAAAACACCAGTTGTCATTGCTGTGCTAGGGCTGGCTGGCAAAGGCAAAGCAGCTGTTCCACTGTCACAGAGTGACCCTGCACCTATAGTGTCCAATCTTTTAATATATTAATTTTTTAAAAAAAAGCATCTTTACAACAGGAAGGCTTTTTCACCCAAGGAGTAAGACATGAAAATAAATGCTAACAGATTTTTATATAGTTACCTTGAATCCACTTGTGACATTTTCTTCCTGAAGATCAATTTCTTCACATCAAAAAACAAACCAACAGCATTCATTTTACTTTACACATTTCCTACTATCCACTGAAATCACCTGAAATGAACTAAAGACCTCAAAAATAATAATGACCATTAAGTTAACTTGTTCGCTTCAGTAGTAGTTGAAAGCAGCCCACGCATAGTTCCTCATTTACTATCAGTTAATTAAAAATCTCTCTTATAAATATCTTCTTCCTTAAGAAAGGAAGACTCATTAAGGCCTCTGTATCATCTCAACCACTTGCAGTCTATTGCATGTAAAAAATAAATTGGAAAAGCTAAAAAGTGCCAAGTAAACTATAGATTTTTTTTAAATTGGAGAACTCATAGAGAAATTGAGTTACTGGAAAAGAAATTATTTTTTCCTATTAAAAGTTATTCTGATTACAGAATTGTGTTATCTCAGATGATGAAAAAAAATACAAAACAAGAAAAGCAGTCTCTTAGATACCACAAGAAATTATTCTTATATTTCATGTAGTCTGTTCTTCTTTGTACTATTTATATTCTAGACACTTGTTTTGTGTTAATTTAGAGAACATTGAGGCTTGGGATTTTTTTTTCTCTTGGCCTTTCTAGTGATTCTCATGGTTTTTTAGCTGATCTAATGCTCCATTTTTTATGATGATATCTAAGAATTAACACGGTTGAAGGCAGCTTATTAATATAGTAATTTTTGCAAAGAATATCATAGAAATAGAGAATCACAGAATTAACTATATTGGAAAAGACCTTTGAGATCATCATATCCAAACTATGACCTAACACCTCCTTATCAACTAAAGCAAGGCATTGAGTCCCACATCCAGTCTGTTTTAAATACCTCTGGGGTTGCTGACTCCACTGCCTCCCCAGGCAGCCAATTCCAATGCTCAATCATTCTTTCTGTGAAGAATTTTTTTCTAATGTCCAGCCTGGTTGGACAAGTTCCCCTGGCTCAGCTTAAAAATACATTGTCTTTTCTTGTCACTCACTGCCTGGGACAAAAGACTGACCCCGACCAGACTACAACGTCCCTTCAGAAGGAGGATTTCAGAAATATAATAAGAATTTTATTTTTAATATAAATTTATCTTCCAATTTTTATAACAAATATTTTTAAGTAGTAGAAAATAAGTATTTGTTTTTCTTAAAATCTAAACATTTATTTTGAAGATTTCATTTTTTTATGAGTTCAAAAACTAGGTAAAACATAATTCAAAATGTTTTGTCACCTTAATAAAATAATAGAGCATATGGCACAAATTAACTTGCATTTTCCAAGCTAAATGAAGAAATACAGATGATTTATTTTGGAACCTGGATCTGTAAAAACAATTTTCCTTTAGAGATAGCCTATATATAATGTGTGGCAAATGCAGGGAAGACCCAAATCCTTTCCAGGATGCACTTTTGTATACACAATATTTGCAGTCCCTCAAATGCCACTCTTCTGTGATACCAGATGAGTAAAGTCAAAATCTGGAAAGTCCCCCAAGTCATTTTATCTACAACTGAACTATAGGGTATTTAACCAAATAGGTTCAGTTGTCATTGTTGACTTGACTTGTCAAATAGAGGGAGGTTTATTTGGTGAAGTAAGATGACTTTGCCAAAAGCAAGATCAGCGATTGGACATCAGAGAGGGGTTCATTTGTCTTTTAAAATAACACTGATGCTTATGGAAATAGATTTTAAATGGCATCATTATTTTATAAACTGTTTAATCAAAAGCAAAACATTATCCTATCTTCTGACAGAATTTGGTCCAAATCACAGAATGGATAAGGTTGGAAGTGACTGCAGTGAGTCATCTGATCATACTTCTCTGCTCAAAAGCAGGGTTGTTCTAGAGCACATGAAACAGGTTTGCATTCAGATGTTCTTGAATATCTCCACTGAGGGAGACTTCACAATCTCTCTGGACAATTTGTTCAAATGCACCCGATCATCTGCACAGTAAAAAGCTTCCTCAAGTTCAGATGGAACTTCCTGTGCATCA
>VZSR01003049.1:14406697-14463258 GCA_013398615.1 Brachypodius melanocephalos
CCTGTGGGGGAGCATGAGATTACTACTCCCCAGGTGCAGGACCCTGCATTTGCCTTTTTTGAGCTTGTGTTCTGGATTTATTTGGAGAAACCCTTCATCTTGTCCTTGATATCCTTAGCAAGTTTTATTTTTGGATGGGCCTTGCCTTCTCGTCTCGTTTTCACTTACTCTGACAACCTCCCTATATTTCTTCCAACTGGCCTAAGTCTGCTTCCATGTCCTGTGTATTGCGTGTTTACGTGTATATTACATGTGCTTCCAAATAGAGAGTAAGCAAAAACATACAGCTTTGGGTTCTGATCAGTTTGTTTTTATTTACACAGTAGACAAAGGGAGAAGGTAGATTAGAGATCACAATATACATTATATGTATTTGTAGTCGTCAACAAAGTGACAACAAAGTAGTCAACAAAGCTCCAACCCCATATTCTAATTGCTTTGCTTTGTCTAACTAAATTGCGAAGAGAACTTGTTAACACTATACATGAAGTTCAGAGTTATATACTAATGCAGTCCAGAATCTGGATATAATGAATACAGAATCTGAAAAGCTAAAACTTAAGGCATCACCAGAGCCTCATTTATCATTGTTGGAGTCACAAGGTCTAGGAGGAACTATCAGGTTGTTTCCCAGATTTTGTTTCAGAGACTTCAGCCCCAGGAGTGATGACAGAGGACAAGATGGAACTAACTGAAATGAACAAAAGAGAGAGTACTTGTGAATTGGGAGAAACATTCGTTAAATTAAAAATTGGTTTGAAGGGTCATTGATGTCTACAATTTCACAATGGAACTTTTGAGAAAAGGGAAACTGCTAGGCTAGTCATTTTAATGCTGCAATGAAAATTTCACTTTACGTTTGTGATGTGTTACCAAGCTTATATTAATGCTATTTAACTAATAAACTTTCAGATTTATTCTTGCAATCAACAACAACAAAAAAAGTCCCATAGATTAAATTACTTTTAAATTAAGTACAGTAAGATCAAGGTCTCTGAGAGTAAGTAGTGAGATATTTTCATCTGATAGCAATATGGAAGGCATTAAGTTGTCCTAAGTACTAGTACACATATTGTTAACTTGTAGAACTTATTATTTTGAATATTGTTAACTTGTAGATCTATATTTTCATCCCTTGAACCATTTTTATCTCTTGGGGCCATTATAGTTTGGAGATAAAATCTACACAATTGTATGCTACAAACATCTTCATAGCTGGAGTAATCTGTTTTTTGTCCTTTAAGCAGTACACAATCCAATGGAATTTGTTGCAGCTGGAAAAGAGATGCCAGGTGTGTTTAAACAGTCCTATAAATATCAATGGTTTTGCTTTCACTGACTACATTAACCTATGGTCTCAGGGAATGGATGTATATTTTACAAATAAAATATTGTCTCATCAGCCTCCTCTAAAGGAGGACACTTAGAAGAGTCCGCATTCTTCCACTGAAGCCACTATGCTCACAGAAAACTTCAGTGGTTCAACTTCATCAATAGGAGTTGCTACAGGAGCACAGCCTGGTCTCGAAATCCACTTGCTGTTCAATGATGGGTTGAAACACATCTTCCATATTTGAAGTAGCTCTTTTGGTTCATGCATACAACATGAAAAAGCCACTTAAGCTGCGTTGACATGTATGATTCCTACTTTATATAGATTTTGAAACATCAATGGACTGACAGGGTATTTTACCACAGTCCTTATGTTTTTGACTCTTCAAACATCTTTTTTTTTATACAATGTTTTCACTAGCACTACACATTGGGCAGAATGTCCACATCATACGTTACTCCTGCTGAGGGCAGAAATATTCTGTACTGTGTTTAAAAGACAGGGAGCTGCCAATAGTCTTTGTTGAATCAAGGCAATAAATGGAGGCTCAAGAGAGCAGCAACAATCTAGTGTTAACTAAAAACAACAACATTTTTAAACTGAACATCTCCATTTAGTTAAACAGAAATACAGAGAGAACTTTCGATGTCCTACAAAAAAAAAGTTATTGCAATCAGGGACTGAATGCAGATATTTTATAAAAAGAAAATTACTTTCACTGTCTCCTTAGTAACAATAAAAATACTTTAGCTCAAAGTTTCATGTCACTTTTCTGATTTAGCAGAAAATTTTACTGCTTTATTAATTATAAAGAAAAAGTCATAGAGAATTAGGTGAAGTAATTTTGCATTAAAAAAACCAACAAAACCTCCTCCCCAAAAAAATCAATATTTGGTCACAGGTGTAGCTCAGTCAACCAGTGTATGTATTGAAATAATCACTGAACTGTGAAATTAACAATTGAAGCAATAAATTGGACTTTTTATCTTCTTAGTTTCAAGATGTTTTATAAAGCTTTATCAGTAGGACAATCCACAGTAGCCAAGTGCAAAAGGAATAAAAAATTCCTGTGATAACATTTAAAAGTGATGCCTACCAAGGAAAATAAATGATGCTAGATTTCATTTAATCTAGCAGCAATTGGATTCTGTAAAATTGCTGAGCACAATTTTCTTTTGAAAAAAAACCTTTCTCGGTCTTCTGCTAATAACTGTTTAAAAATAAACACTGTGAATTTATGGGCTACATAAAGGAGAGATACAAAAGTGAAAAAAACCCAATCATTAACAGTGTTCTTTTGCAGGTTTTTAAGAAAGGGTAAACTGATTAGTGTTGCTAGGTGCACTACACACCTATTTTGATTAGGGGATCAATCTTTTTAGTATGATGGTAAGCATGTTCACAGATGGTGAACTTTCATTAAAAAAACAAGCCAAAACAAAACTCAACTTCCTTCCCACCAAACTCAATGCCACAGCTCTTATCTGTCAAAGATGTTCTCCTCCCATCTGACAAATTACAAACCTTTTAACTTCCACAAACCTCCTCAACTGTAGACTCTGATATAACTAAAGCTATGATTTTAATCTTTGCCCAAATATAGAGACTGATTAGAAAAAAAAGTAAAATTCTAATCTTCCCAAATAGGAGGTGGCAACTATCTGAAAACTGACCAGCAAGGCACCAGCATCACCAGATAAAAATCTCAGATTCTTTTTAAACTGCAGCCTTACCAAATTTGCACCATACAAAAACCCACTGCATAACCCCTCCATTCCCACCTGAGTCACATACTTTTCTGGGAATGGGGCCCTAGGCACCAGGAATTGCAGGGAGAAAAAGTGATTCTCTCCTTCAAACACTGTAATATTTATTGGACTCTTTTCCTTGTAAGGTATCATTCATTCAGCTAGGAATTGCAAACATGTGATTCAAAACACACCAGAACTTGCCTTGACTATTTGTTAGACTATGATTTTTCTGTTTGTATCTACAATCTATAATTAGGCTTTTCATTTAACCCCTTGCCAGAGGTCCTAACCATTATGCAAAAAAGCTCTTATTTCTAATTTCATTTCCAGGTTATTAAAACAGAAGCCAAATTGAATTCCTGCTAAGTGATACTGTAATAGAGCTCCCTTTGTTAACACTCAAAATCTTAAACTTTTCATTGTAGTGGGCAGTAAAAATCAGCAGTTCTTACTTTGTAAAGGGCCACCTAGATGAGACAAAGCTTTTAGTCTGACCTCTTCTGAATACAAGTGAGAGATCTCATTATCAGACATCAGGTTAGGACTATTAATGTCACAGTCACCTCGTCTTGACCAAGATCTTTGTGGGACTGTCAGAGTAATATCTTGCTGGTGCTTGGCTGGCCTATTTCATCAAAAGACTCAGTGGAATATGTGGTAGGTAACAGCATGTTCTTTTAATAGCTGCTGTCATATGATAGAAAATGCTCCTTTTATCACATCCACCTATTTTAAGGCATTATTTCCACTTGAAATGTTGTTGAGAAAGACTATACTAGCCTAAGGTAATACCCATGTGTTATTTCCCAGTAATAGGAAGATAAATGTATGATAATTCAGAGCAATACTTCTTTCAACCAGATCATGTGAACAAGAGCTGTGAGATAATTTCTTTCAAAAGCCCAGGAGCTGCTGTGGTCTAGGAGAAAGAGTGTGTGGAAAATCCAGGTAAAGAGCTAGATATATTGGATTTGAGGTGAAAGGAGACAGGGAGGCAGAGGAAAGAAAGCTGTATAAATAGTAAGTACTTTAGAGAGGGTAAAGCTCAGTAAATCCTGAGCAAAAACAAAAGTCTTCATGAATTAAAATTTTATGGAAAATCTGTTGTGTAAAACTGCTACCAAATGGAAGGGCACAAGCAGAGATTATTTCTCTCAGGTGCCATAATACAGAGGACCCTCTATTTCTCACAGGTGTGTTGACTTTAGGAAGACACAGCTACTTGCACTGGAAAAACAAAAGTAACATTTTGCCATCAGCCCTGAATGCAATAAACACAGGAGGAATGAGAATGTGGCCTGTGTATGCAGTACAATACCACTGATAGTGCGTTACTGGAGTTCTGAAATAGCCCAGAGAGCTCAGACTCCTCTCTCAAACCTTTGCAATGTTCATGGCTTTCCTGGTCAGCAGAGCAGGAGCCCTTTCACTGCTCCACTGAGGCTCTGAGTGCTCGTGCAGATGCTAGAGGCCTTTGTCTTTTTGCTAGGTCGTGTTACCCCACCAACTTGTCAGGATCACTCTGCTCTGCATTTGTGCCAGCTCTGACCAGCTGCAGACCTAAATAGTTTTCTCACAAACGTTCTTCCAAAGCTTTCCTCACATTCTGAAGCTCCCCATAGTATTCAGGCCAGCAACATTTTCCTTCTTTTTGTCCTTTATCAAAGCAACTAATTTCTTTCTCAGAGCTTTCTGTGATATTAAGGGATAAAATATCAATTTGTCTCACCCTTGACAGCAAAAACTCATTTGTTCTGGATCATGGATGAAAGAGCTCTTCTCTACACTTTCAATACAGATGTAAAAATATTTTATTTAAATGTTCTTTTGTTTTATTTAAAGAGAACACAATTACAAATTTATTTTCCCTTTCTTCAATAAATACAAGAAGGGAAGACTGTCTTCTGAGCTACTCTACAAGGGGTAGAGGTCACAATTCAAACCTGGAAAGGTCCAGAGCCTAAGGGTACTCTTCCCTGCAAGTGGCTCAAAATGTCACAGCCTAGAACTTCATTCTATCTTCACAGTTTTACAAATTTAAAGAATTTACTGAAAGGCTAGAATGTACCAAAAGCTAGAGCAGAATCCCAGACCAACCAAACAAAAAAACAAGATTGGAAGAGAATAATCTTGGAAGGCCTGACAGCCTGATAATTATGACAATTCCTTATAAAACTGGACAAAGTTGATTTATTCAATACAAAGCTATAAACTTGTAAGCCATTTTAACTTCCACCCAAGAGTGAAAACATAATAGCAGTAACTGAGTTTACAAAAAAAAAATGGTCTTCATGTAAGTGTCTTATTTTTGATCATGTGATACAGTTCTGGGGGAAAGAAAGAATTGCTTTACTTCCTAAAAAATGCTAGTACAGGGCTAGATTTTTTTATTTGGTTTAGATTCAACATCTAATATAGATTCATAAAATGATTTTTCTTGGATAGGACCTTAAAGATTATCTAATTCCAACAGTCCTGCCAGGGACAGAGACATCTTCCAGGCTCAAAGTCCCATCCAAACAGGCCTTCAATACTTCCAGAGATGAGGCACAGTCTTTTGGTCACACTAAGTTTCCTGACTGTAATTTTATTTAAAAGAGATGTCATGGAAAAGGACTATGTAATCTACAATCCTTAATGTTTTCCAAAACTTAAAACATTCAATGAAAGATACTAAAACACAGTCATTTATCTTTAAAAAAAACAAGATATAAAAAAGAGAAGAATATTTATATTAATGTCTCTCTTACCCTCCAGTCCCTAAGAACTACATAATCGGTGAAAATAATGCGAGTAGTCATCTTGACTCTAACATGTGCTTGAGTCATTTTGTCCCGCTGTAAGAGATCCTCCACTCTAGGCTTTTTAATCCATGTACAGCTCTTAAATGTGACTTTCAAAATAAATTAAACAAATTAAAATTCCTCAGAAAATATGGAATGATATCACTCCCAATAGAAATATCAGCAATTTTCATTCCAAGCCAACAATGCTAGTAATATGACCAAATCATTGATGGACATAGATTCAGATAGATGTCATTTGTTGCCCTTCCCTTATCCACCACTGCTATAATTCCATGATAGAAGGCCAGCAAATTTGTCAGGCGTGATTTGCCCTTAGCAAAGCCATATTGGCTCTCACCAATCACCTCCTTATTTCTCACGTGCCTTAGCATACTTTCTAGGAAGATCCACTTGCCAGACACTGGGGCAAGGCCTGTATTTTCCTGGGTCTTCCCTGTTTCTCTTTCTAAAAATGAGATTTATGTTTTCATTTTTCCAGTCAGTGAGAACTTTACCAGACTGCCATGACTTCTCAAATATGACGGATAATGGTTAAGCTACTTTCACAGCCAGTGCTCTCAGGACCTATGGATGCATTTCATCTGGTCCCATGGACATATGTACCTTCAGATTCCTTAGATGGTCTCAAACTATGTCTTCTACAATGAGCACAGGTAAATCCTCCCAATCCCTGCTTTCACCTTCTGCAACTTGAGTGCTGTGGCTTGAACACTTGCTGGTGGAAATCAAGACAAAATATTAATTCACTTCCTTAGCCTCCTCCTTGTTCTGGTGACCAGGACTTCTGTGTCCTTCCTGGGAGAACTTTTATTTTCCCTAGTCTTCTTTTGTTGTTGATGTACCTAAAGAATCTTTATTTTGTACCTTGGATGTCCTTGGCCAGATTTACTTCTGTCAGTACTTTAGCTTTGCTAACAAGACCTCTAGCTATTTGGACAATTCTCTGTATTCCTTCCAGGCTGCCTTCCATTGGTTTCACACTCTAAGCTACCTGTTGGTATTTAAATTTGTGCAGGATCTCCTTGCTCATGCATGCAGACCTCCTGGTACTCTTCACTGATTTATGCTTTGCAGGCATGCATTTTCCTTGAGCCTGGATACAAATGTGGAGTACCATCCAGATCTCTAGGGCCCTCCTCTGCCTGTCCTTAAAGATCCTGTATTCTTTCATTTCAGCGCTCCAGTTGTAGGAGCCATTCCAGAGTGTTTCCATGATGCCAATAAGGTTTCAGCCCTTCAGGCATGGGCACATCTCATTTCTCCTCTTTATTCCCCATGCTGCATGTGATAGCATGGAGGCATTTAAGCTGGGACACCAGTGAAAGCGGCTTTCTGACTGAAGTGACTGTATTCCTTGGTGCAGTCCTAATGACCTGTGTAGCCTCAACAAGCTCTGGGCATCTCTTGCTGGCTCTGTCATCTAAAACATGAAATTAACTAGTTTAAATTGTATGCCCTATTTCTTGATTACTCTTATGTGAAGTACATGGTCCCTGACTACATATAATGCTCAATATTAATGTTCAGATTACATCCTTCATCTTGCTGCATGAAAAGTGTGTTACTGTTGCTCCAGTCTGCTGCATTTTACTTTTTACCTCCTCAATACAATATCAAAAGAGGTAAAAGGAGATCATGAGGTGACACAGCTCAGCTAGTTCTATGGCTTGCTGTTATCTTTTTTTCCTGAAATTTCTTGTTAGTCTGGGATTTTTAAATTTTTTTTATTTGTTTTTAAATTGTTAGGTCAGTATTCAAGACAAAGATGTCTCCATAAAGAATAGTAAGCCTTTCCAAAGTTTGATTTAATGCAGATAGTGTAGGTATTATTGTCTCCCTGCTCCTCTTTACAGACCAAAGGGACACATTGCCACCATTTAGCCTTAGAGTAGGATATCAGAGGATAAGGACATCTCATGTTCCTCTTCCAATACTGCAGCTACAACAGAGAAAAGTGTTGCTAAAATTATGACAGCATATTAAAGATAATTCTCCTTCATGGCAAAGAGGCACAGGAAGCAACACTACTGCACTGACTCCCATGGGAAAAAAAGATCCATCCTATAGTTAAAACTTGCATATATTTAGGCTGTTTTCCTTAATACCGATCAGACCATCCTGATGCATATTTTCTACAATCCTGATCCATCTCTCCTATATCACCTATTTTTCAGCCTTTTTGAAAATGTAGTTTCAGTTCCTTAGTGTCCTGCCTTTTTGTCAAAAGTTTCAAATAGCAGGAAAAAATGAGAAAAGAGGTGTGACACAAGACAGAATTCAGTAGGTTTGCTGTTATAAACCTCTCCCTTTTTCATGGTTTGTGAAACAGAGCAATTTAAGCACCTCACAACATTCTTCTGAGAAATTACCATTAGCACATGTTTTCTCATCAATATTTTCAAAGGCCAGGTCCAGCAAGCAAGATACCGTGGTTCAGATCCAGTACCATTTAAAATATTCACATGTTAAGCAAGTGTGTGACGGGGTGGAAAAAATAAATTAGTATTTACATCTGTTCAAATAAAGCCTAAAAATCTGTTTTCCATTGTGCCATTCAGATAATTTCGTATGTGGTCAAGAGGCAGTCATTGCAGTTCAAGTCTAAGGTCAAGGGTAGATTGCATACTAGCACACGGTATCATATATGAAACTGCCTGTGGCTGAGTTGCCTCACTTCAGCAATAGGCAACCTCAGTTTAAGGTCACTTGCAAAGCTTGGTAGAGAGCTTTGGACACAAAGACTGTGGCTTTAAAAACCCTAACAAACAAGTAAATCCCTAAACCATACATAATATCATGAGTTCTATGTTGCAGTTGTACTAAGAATAAGTACTTTCACTTTATCAACCCCCACAGGCCTTGTTTTGGGTTAGAACTGGTTGCATTTATTACTCCAAAAATGCCATTAGTTGCAAGGTAGTGCATATTAGGCAGAACAGGTAGCAAGGTCCATTGTCAAAGCAAATGGGAAAGAAATAACCCAACATCCACCCCCTCTTCCATACACACTTCTTCTCTTGTTTACTATGGATTCAAACTCCCTCTTTCTTCTGAACCTTCCGCTTGTTAAATGTCTGTGATTGTTAAACAATCTTAAGATGACTCAGATGTGTGTGGGAGTTTGTCATTTTTAATTAAATAAGCCTTGCAGTTACCAAGCATCAAAGCAAACTTCTACAGAAAAAGAGAAGAATGTTGCAGCAAAACCTTTTTCAGTCCTACTACCAAAAAGAATAAAATAATAATAAAAAAAATTCATGCATCTTTCAGTAAGATTCTAAAACACTCTTCAATTAATCTCATTAGTATCCTTGCAAGTAAAACACTCTGCTTATTTGTTAGACTAGCACCTCTCAGGGAAAAAAATGTTTAAAGAAGCATGAATACAAAAGGAAAACAAAAACATAGTCACAAGATGCATTTTCGCTGGCTGTGAAAGACACTCCAAAATGATCTGTCTGGTCATGAAATGAAATTTCCTCTTTGAAATTCATTAAGTCAGACACTATCAGCCCAATCCTGCAATTCTGATTCAGGCAAAACTGTCACTGACATCAGTGAAGCTTTCCCTTTATGAAAAAGCAAGGACTGATTTCAGGACTGGAACCTAGTTGTGTTTCATTTCATTACCATCTTATTTCACAAACAAAAACCCCATTAAAATCAGAACGATATTCTAATCTAAAGGAAAAACTGCCTATCCACAGAAGACAAACCAAGCATGGTATGAATTGCAGTGGAATTTTATTGTGGCCCTTATTTTAACTTTCCGTTAGATGTCAGGACTGTGCAAAAATCAACATATATTTTCTTTATGAGTGTTGGCTTCTCTCAAAGTGATTTATGAAAACAGATCTGCTGCTAGAAGTGCTGTAGGGTAGACAGAAGGTTGTAGGGAAAATTCCAGCACACTAGAGAGACTAAAGAAAAATAGGCAAGAACAAAGCATAAAACAAAGCATTGTAGGAATATTCAAGTATTTAATATTTTCCTAAGATATTACAAACACTAAAGAAGCTATCCCATTTATTCTTAAATGAAAAATAAAATAAAAAACCAAAGAGCTATTGCATCAGAGGGAGTTTCTTTCAGAACTCTGCTAAATTTGGGAATACAGACCTTTATTTTTCTCTTGCTTTTCATATGTCTTGCATATGCAAGTCAAACTAAGCAGCTAAGCTTGATTATTGTAAAATTAGCATACATGATAGACAGAGATGCAAAAGCACACTGTGATACTCTGGAAGAATATTTTGTTAAAAAGATTTAGCAAAAGTAGCTGATCAAAGACAAATATAAATAATTTAATTTTTAAACCTAGGAGTACAAGTTTTTGTAATACATTAATCTTCAAGAAACTTTTGGACATTTCAATTTCTTAAAACTATTGAATCGTCTCTCAATTTTAATTTGCCAAAACACCTCTCTTGTTACGAACAAATATGAAAATTTTAATATTACAGTTCAAAAGTAGACCACATACAAGACTAGAATTATGAATGCTCTAATTTGTCTGTTCAGGAACAGTTACATCTTCATTTCATAAATTTATAGAATAGCTCAAATTGGGAGGGACCCATAAACACCATCAAGTCCAACTCCCTCCTCCTCACATTTGGTGATATTTAGGTAGTAATATTATGGTCCAAATTATTTGGACCAAACAAATTATGGTCCAAAACCTAAAGAAAAAGTAGCATAATTGGCACTAATTTAAAGATTCACTAACTCTTGCAGCTAAATGGATCAAGTACATTTATATTTCCTACAACTCTGTGCTTATATCAACCCTAGGAAAGCAAGCTACCACAGAGTTGAATACAGGGATACATACACAGGGGTACATACACTGCTCCTGCAGTGCATATTCAATGTTGTGCTCACTGAGTTAACTGCGTCCATACCCTGAATTATACCCAGAACATGCAGAGCCTGGCAGACATCACTTCATTGCCACACAGAGAACCTGATTGTTTACTGAAAAAGTAGTCAAACCATTCTTCCTCCTCAAGTGTTCCTCAGAGAGAAGCTCTCTCAGATATTCTGCCATGCTGCTTTCTAGTACTCATTTTACTGTTAAAAGAATATAAGCAATTATTTGAAGACAGAAAATTCACATTCACTTTTCCTAACTGAATTGTTCCCAGATCAGTATAAAGTGCAATACTGTTGAGATACTGAACAACATTTGCAGAGCAAACTCAAAAATGGCTGTGGCTGTATCTCAGACCTCTTGTATCTGAAAGCAATCACTATATATATCCCATTTTTTGTTTAAACCTTGCCTCCAATAGCACTCTCCTAGCCATGAAGCTACAAATGTCAAAAAGCCATCTGTACTGCAAATGAACTTCAACCAGAATGGGGAGTCATAAGAAAATTCTATGAATGTATCTGCCCCAACAACCTCACCACATGGAATCTTAGGATTGTTTAGATTGGAAAAGATCTCTAAGGTCATCAAACACAATCATGGTAGGCAACAGTCTGTCCACTTCCACAGCATGTCAAGCATTCACAGCTGAGGATTTCATCTTATACCTCAGAGTCACACACTTTTCTAACACAAGGATATGGTCATCAACTCAAAAATTTGGTTCTAAAATTAAAGTTACTATTCTTAGATCTTCAAGATCTGGTCAAGCATTGGGAAAACTATATTGGCATTGGAATGACACCTGGAAAAATCATGTATTGTTCACTCTGTTAAAAGACAAGGTAACACAAGAAGACATAGAATATTGCTTGCAACTACAAGAGTCATTAGAGCTTATTATTATAGAACATCTAAGTATCACACATTTAAGATTTGTGTTACTTTACTGAACGTACAAGACAGTTTAAAATATGAATACAACGAAATATTCACTGCATGTTAAAAATATAGATCTAAAGAAAATATTTGCATGTGTATCTTAGTTATACTATATACAAAACCAGTTTTCCAGGAGGAGTCTTTAAAGGAAAAAAGAAATTTAAAACAAACAAACAAAAAAAAAAGTCTGAGGGGCAAGAATAGAGTTTAAAGGTTAGCAAGCAACTTTTTGGTGAATATGTCTGTTTGGTAATCTGCTGATTACAACAGAAAACTTTGTGAATTTAAAGAAAACATTCGCTTGGTAATTTCAGGAAAAAGAATTTGAATTATCTCTTGGATACAGTTCTGCTCTTTGGATGGTCTTCTAAGTAAATATTTCAGTCTTTAGTATGGTTTGATGTTAATGGGGTTTTTTTACTTTTTAATATATCTGTTTTCACCATGTGTTTTGAAGTAGAGCCTTCAATAAAATATTTTTCTATGCAACTCACAGAAGTCATCTCTATGTGGAGCTGTGTGCCTTTGAGCACCTGTTCTGCCAAGGAGTACACAAAAGGCATTTCTTTCCTACAGGTGTAGCAGTGCTCCTGCCTGTGGGTAAGTCAGTCAGACCGAGATGATCTTTAAGGTCCTTTTCAACCCAAACCATTCTATGACTCTGAACTGTGTGACCAACATGATGGTACTAATTCTTGAAGTAGTGGCCAGCCAGTTTCTATTTGGCCTGTTCAGCCAAATTAAAACCTACCTTTGTGTATTATATTAAAAAGTGCAAAGAAATTTCTTCTTACGAGAAGCATAAACACAAGAAATCAAAGGACGTTGCTACAAATCAGCTCAATATTTCACTGTACATTTTCCTGTTACAATTAGATCCAATAATGCTGAATCCCATGAACTTATTTTCAGTAAGTTTCAAAGCCCTGGGAATAGCTGTGTTTTGCTAAGGCTACAATGCTGCTATTCTGGAAGCAGGGAGGCAGAGATTTCAGCCATCTAGATGAGAATTTCCTTTGTCACTGTTACAGACTCAGTACTGGAAATTGCAGTACCCCCTGCAGCAGGTGAAGATCTGCCATTCTTGATCATTTTGTAAGTCTGACACCATTGTCTGTCACCACATTTTTTGACACCTTGTCAGTGATAGGGTATGACTTCATCCAGATGTTAATGCTACAAAGCTTCTGTTTCTACTCAGACAGCTTAGATGCTGCTCAACCAACACCCTTGACCAGGCATCCTGCTAAACACATGGGAGAAGTCACTTAACTTTTTAAAAGGATTTTACAAATTCATGGCACATTAACAGCTTTCCCTGTTACATACTGCTTGGAAATTGGCAGTTAGGCAACACAGTGTCAGTAATCTCAAGTGCAACACCATATGTCAGATCTGTTAGAATTAGCAATAACAACAGATAAACACTTGCGATCTCCAACATGCACACGCTCCTGAGCACACAGGGAGTCAGTACACATGAATTTTTACAGGCTGTGAAAAAGACTCTGCAAGACCTTGGTGAAATAATACCTCAAAACTCATTTATAGGATCCATGAAAGAAAAAAGTGAGGGCATTCAGTGTTGCTTGCATTTTTGTCCCTCAATTCCTCCACTGAAAACCAAACATAACTGGGAATTCTCTTCATAAAATCTTATAAGCCATGAAAAATTGTAGATTTTTTTATTACGTTGACTAATTTCAGTAGTGAGAGGATATCAACCAAGAAAATCACTTAACCATTAAAGAACAGTTTTCCCAGATTAAATAAAGAACAGAGCATCTTCCAGTTGCTCTTCAGCTTTTCCATTAGACTTTGTTCTATTGTTTAACTGGATGCTAGATAGAGCTAAGAAGGAACCTGACCTACAATTATGCAAAGCCCAGTCATATTTCTTCTTTCAAAACATTTAATTAGAAATGTTTACAAATAGTTTTCAGCAGATAAGGTGGTACTGTATTCATGTTTAACAGAAATATACATGTATACACACCTACCCTCTAAAAAAGGAAGCTGAAAAGAAGTCATTACATATTCAACTTCTGGTTTCCACTGGAGAAAATCATCTTAGATTTTATCTTACAGAAAAAGCAAGATATTTTCCTGGTCAGCTCACCTTGGCAAATGCAGTGACAATTGCTATGTGTCTATTTAGTGTCCTTCAGTGTTTGGTGAAAGATATTTGGAAAATATCTGGAAAATAATTGGTACTGAATGCTAAACTGAATCCATGCTTAAGTGTCTTCTTAATTTCACAGGATGTTTTTTTATGCCACTTTCAGGCTTTATCTGTAGGCACTTCAAATCAAGAAAAGTTTGTTAAAATTTGTTATTTTTGTGACATAGCATGGTCTAGACAATGTTATCTTGGCAGAATGGCCCTGTCTTAGAGCTAATAAGTCAAGAGTAATAGTACAAGCTTTTCCATAAAAAAATAGATCCAATTCACAATAGGTAGTTCATTGTTTTTTTCACTATCTGGAAAGTAAATGATGTCAGATAAGGCATATCAATCACTATTGGTCATAAATTACTATTGACTTTGACAAGTTGGCAGTGAAAAAAGAAAAAGTCCTATTTCAAGATTGTTATATTATGACAAAGAAAAATTTCTTCCTCCCAGCAGTAAACACAAACCCTTCAGAGGTCTCAGACAAGTATCTACACCTGAAAATTGTCAGCATGAGACCCAGTCCAGCACAAATCTTGTAAAAGATATCTATGTATGTCTGTATAAGCTCCTCGCACATATGTTGTTTTCAGAGAAAATTTTTCAAAGAACTGAAAATTTCCTTTCTTGTAGCTGGAAAAAATTCTGGTTTACTGTAATGCCAGGCTCCAAATGTTTCAAGGTTGTCCAGGTGTTTCCTGCCCATTGGCTTTGCAAGATGCCGGCACTGTATTTAATTTCAGAAATTCATTTATATGTGCAACCTTACGATAAAGGATATCACGTCTCATTACTGCCAATAGGCATGAAGTAGTTTTGTTATTAACTCTGGTAACTCAACAATTTTTCCATTTTACATTTGTTTCACCTAATGGCCTTCACTTATTCAAAGTGATTCCCACAGATATCTCGGCATGCATAACAACGAAAAAACATTTTTCTGAAGTAATAGTCCACATTATATTATACTACCTTTAAGAAAGAGCACTGTGGAAGAAGGGTCATGCTGGTTATATTGAATTGAAGTTTTTTTCAAAGCATACTCCTTAATCTCAGTTTTAAATACAACCATTTAAATGAAACATAACTGTAAAACATAACTGCCAAGATAAGTCTAAATACATTTCTAAACCCTTCGTCCTCATGCTGCATGAACTACACAATTATAATAAAAGCAGTCTGCCTCGTTTTAATATTGAAAGAAAAATAAACACCACGGTTGAAGTCTGGATTCTTGATAAACACTGCTCAGATATTTGAAACACAATACTTTATCTTATTTTTCACTGACATCAGAGTTCACTCCATTAACTGTTAATCTTTGTGAGATACTGAAACAGATTGTGAAATGAGTAAACAATTGCTATTGCCTAAGGAAGTAAAGAATTGAGATGCTTTCAAGAATCAATATGAATTAGTTTGGATTTGCTTTTTACAGGTTTTTTATCACTGCTTTTTCATGAATACATAACATAGCTTGTTTTTTTAAGTGCAAACAGAGCTTCTGAACTATGTCAAAATTTGTTTGTTACTATTTCTGCCGAATTCCATTCAAACTAACTGGAGGTAGCAGTCATCTTTTTCCTAAATGTGTTTTGATTTGTTGCCTTATCTGCTGACAGGGATGTCATAAAAGCTTCAACCCTACCACCTTTATTAAAAGCTTTCGATGAATAAGATATTTTTGTGAAGAGGTTTTTACACAGCAAAATATTTTGGACCTTCCTCTAGCAGAAGTATCTTGATATTAATGAAAAAAAAGAAAACTAGTAATATTTCCAGCAGATCAGGTCTGCTTGAAAATCCTATATATTAGTAATGTCTCAGATATGGGATTTTTTCTTTGCTTTCATCATCAGAGTGGTACTCAACCAGCTGGATGGAAGCTACATTCAGCTATGCCAAGAAGCAGATAAGAAATTATTTTTATTCCCATTTTAGAGTTTGGAAAGCAAAAAGAAATAGTAGTACTATAGAACAGATTTTGAAAATAACTATACACATTCTCAACATTAAAATCTCCAAAGCATTTGGAGACTCTTCATTTTGTCAGAGAATTAAAAACACAGTTCTGTTTTCCTAAAAGTGGCATGAACCAGTGCCACAGAGACAAGAACAGAACTGTTGACAGCATCAGTTTTTCTCTGTACTCCTGAAGAGTGCATCCCAACCCTACTGAGGCCCAGAAAATGCACAGTAGCTTAATTTGCTTTTTGCTATTACTGCATTCCTGCTCCCTTGGTAATAGGCTTCGTATTGTTAGATATCCTCATTGCTGAACTGAGCTACATTTGTAATGCAAGGCTATTTACATTTGTATTGCAGTTTTTCATTCAACTTCCTTTATTGCAAAGAAGAGGTCACAAAAATCCAGTATAGGATTACTCATCAGACAGAGACTATTTGAGTTCTGCACATTGATATTTCCAGATTGAAAGTATGAATCACTCTTCAATTACAAAAATGCTGAATATAGACCACAACTCCCTATTAGGAAATAGGAATGAATTTGAATTTGATCCACCAGATTTTGTTTCAAAATCTCACACTCAATACAACTGATGTGTTTTTCATTTCATCTCTTTAGCTGACATACATGACCATTTCTTTTAAAAAATCCAAAACATAGTTTGAAGACAATTACAGCTAGAAGCACTCTTACTGAGAATTAACAATGAAAAAGAACATTTAGATACAATTGGAACAGTGATGATAAATTGACCTTGTTAATTCTTCCAGTATCTCTATTTCAGGGTTCAAACTGAAACTTCAGTATTAAATACATACTAATAGTACATGCCACTTTCACTAGTTTTATGATTTTAATTGAATCTGAATTTTCTTGTCTGTCTAAGTCTGACTGAAATACAGTTACTTCAAGTTCTGCCTCTTCTCAGGAAAAAAACTAAAGTGCAAACAATATGCAAGAAACCTCATTCCGAACGAAGAAACTTGATACTCCAAGTTTGACTGCAAGTTAAAATATAAGCAGAGCCAAGATATCTTCCAATGAAACTTAATAAAACTTAAGAAAGTTAATAAAACAGAAAAGAAACAAAACACTATCTACAGCTAAGTAGTACAAGCTGTTTGTCACATATGTCCCCCACCTACAACTTGGCAATAACCAGAGCAGGACAGTACTCCAGCCTCCTTTAAGTGTCTGACCATCACTCTAACCTCCTGCTGTTGAAGCATTTAGGAGCACAGAGTTCAGAATTTCTGTAATTGGATCACCCAGGAGCAAAATAATTGCCATGTTGGACCAGAAAGCTGGCAAAAATAAGCTGAAATAAAAACAAGCTTGCTGTTTTGGACTTTTATTATTCATTTTAATAATGCCACAAGAAAGTTCAATCAGATTCAGCTTGTTATAGATGCTTCAAAGGTGAGATGCATCCTGTGAATGATCAGCACATACATGTAGGAAATACTGAGCATTGAACAGAGACTTTAAAACAAAATTTACTAGATATAGATTAACATTTATTTCATAAAAATGGAGAACACACTGGAAACTCAATGAGCAGCTTTGAGGAAAAACCCTTTGATTACAGCACATTTAGAGAGGAAAACCAGTTTCTCTTACTTATTCCAGAATGTACAAGTTACAGAAACATCAGTTAACACTGAAATATTTTGAGACAAATAAAAAGTAAAAGAGTATCTTTTATAGTGTTTTTTGTTTACAGCCTAACTTATAACAGCTAAAACTCCTACCAGAAAGAGTATATATGAAATCACATCTTAAGGAGTGAAACAACATACATTTAATAAGTACTGCTTTGCAGTCAATATCTGATAGAGAGCTATTACTGAAATAACTTCTTCACTGTGACACTAACATATACTCTGTTAAAAAAATCCGCCTTCAGAAACATGCCAGCTGTTCTCTCAAGACTCAACAGTAATGTGCTAAATGCACTAGTACAATAGTTTTCCTCTGCCCTTACTCTTAGAGGATATTACAATGAAATGTATATCTGATGAAACCAAAGATGAGTTTTTGGATATGGGTACTTGAAGGCAGCATTGCACAGATATCAGATTCACAGATCAGGTCAGGACAATGATCTTCACAGCTCTATGAAGGCAGCTGTTGACTTTGAATCATAACCAGCTATACAGTTTCTTGTCAGTAGATAAGAGGATTTTTGAATTCAATAAGTAAGTGCAAATGATCACTTAGACACCAAATTTAACTTAAGCCAAATACTTTGTATAAGTTATAAAATACATGCTCAACCAAGGTGAAACTCTAAGTATTTCATAGCATCATTTACAACAATAACATCATCACCCTAAAGAATCTGACCATAAGCCAGTACTGACCACCAGTGAACCACATCCCCAAGTACACAGCTTCACATCTACACAGTTGTAAATACCTCCAGGGATGATGTCTCCACCACTTCCCTGAGCATCCTGTTTCAATGCTTGACAACCCTTTCAGAGATGAAATTTTTCCCAATATCCAAGCTAGAATTCCCCTAACACAATTTGAAGCCATTTCCTCTTGTCCTCTCACTTGTTACTTGGGTGAAGAGACTGACCTCCACCTTGCCACTGGTGGGATGGTTAGAGAGAGAGAGAAAGTCCCCCTGAATCTCCTTTTCCCCAGGCTAAACACACCCATCTCTTTCAGCCACTTGTCATCAAACCTGTGCTGTCAACCTTCACCAGCTTTGTTGCTCTTTTGTGGACAGCACCTCTGTGTCTTTCTAGTAGTGAGGGGCCCAGAACTGAACACAGGATTGGAGCTGTGGACTCATCAGTGCCCCATGCAGGGGGACAATTCACTGCCCTGGTCCTGCTGGCCACAGTATCTAGTGCAATCTAATGTACAATATTCTCAAAACTATGTCCTATATACATTTCTCTTTAAAACACACACGCTGAAGGACAGCCCTGCAGGCTGCATGTGCCATTCCTAGAGAAGTGAGCCTCAAAAGACAGACAAACTTGCTCTAAAACATAAGTTAAACAGGGCACCTCGAAAAGTCGATGAATTGTATTTGTTCCCATTTACTAATACTGAAGAACTCTCTGGGAGCAAAGTGCCTGGAACAGCTTTATCATTACTGAAAATTCATGCTTTCAAGACTTACAGGATAGTTTCAAACTATATCCCTTTAAGTTATGAATACACGCTTGACACACCCCTACCTCCCTTCCAGAAGAATGGGGCTAAGAAAACAACTCATTAACAGGATGGCCAACTAGTTGCACTAAGTCAATCAACAGAACACGGATAACTGTTTAGAATTATGTCTCTCAAGGATTTCCTAGATCCCCTCCCCATATAAAACGATTTGTTTCATACAAATGGACAGTGAGGCAAGAGTAGCACATCTTCAAAAAAGCCCAGTGGTCAATTATTGAAACCACCTTCTCCCACTGGCAAGATATTATTAGGCAAGAAATTACAGTACATCTACACACAGTCTACAGCTTTAGTTGTACAGTTGAATTTCAGAGGACATTATGAGTGCTGATGGAAAAGCTTTTGTGCTTGGCTTAGAACTAGAGTTATCTAAATAGTTTTTGTTTTGAGTAGAGTCAGAAAGACAATACCAAACAGCTCCTAGAAATAATTCCAAAATAAGCACAAACCCAATACTGACCTAGGAAATGCTGTGCTACCACCAAGTGATAGTCATGTTACAAGCCCATTTCATATGTACTCCCTCTCACATCTGTGTTTCAGTGATAAACAGCAATAGCTAGAGATGCATAAGCAGGAAGCATTAGATAAGGGCAAAAACAAAGGCTATCAGTTTGTTTCAGGGGAAAAAAGAATCAAATAATTAAACATGATCCTTTCCAAAAATGTGACAGGTACTGCAAACATGGAATAAGTAACAAGGCAGTGAAACTTATTTCACTTATTTAGCTTCTGCCTTAGGAGGCAGATTAATTTGAGAATTAATAGAATATAATGAAACAAACAGCAAAATAATAACAACATGGGAAGTCCAATAAACATCTCTGCCTTCTTCCTAATAGTAGTCATTATTGCACCTCAGTGCAAATGATCCACTCATCCAAACCCTTATAAACAAGTCAAAATACGTTATCAAGCACTCATTCCATATAAAAAAGTAATGAATGTAAAACCAATTTAATGTAATTGATTATCACAAAAATAATACATTTTACAGTAATTTAATTAGCTGAAATAGGTCAATAGATGTAATAATGTGTTTAAGAAAAGCTACTGACAAAACAGTGGGTAAAAATAGTTTAGCTTTGACTCACAGCTCTGAGAATCAGTTTTGAGTAACAATGTTTGTAAAGAAACAACCAGCTACCAAACTAAGCTTGTCCAGGTCTTACATTTTGGAATAACTTTCCAGATCATTATAAAGGATCCCTGCAAACCATTTAAGTCCTACAGGAATTCAAAGGGTTATTGAACATTTACACAGCTCATAATATTCTTGTTAGATTTATGTCCTTTCTTTATCCTTATGACACATGTATCGTGTACAGTCAGTAGAAGTGGAGCTGAACACCAACCACAGCAAGAGAGAGATCAGTGGGAGATTTTCCACTATTCTAAGTCTTTAGTATTTACTGTCTCCCTAAATTCATACTTGTGTTTCTTATTTCCTAGGACATACTTCAAAAATCTGTATACTCTCAAGATGAACAAGAAAAATGCTGTGAAGAACAGCAGGATAAGAAAATCTGGCTGTCCAGCTTTCATTCCTCTCTTTTTACCTACACCTGCTGTCACTATTCCTTTGCTACATCTGTTCATGGCCACTGAGAAATGCTCTTAGAAAGTAGTGGGGTTTGGGGTTTTGATGGGTTGTTTTTACATTTCAAGGTATGAAACAAGTTCCAGTAGAAACAAAGGTAGTCCAACCCCAACAGATTTCAAAAATATCTATCTAAAACATTTCTTTAAGCACAAAAAACAACACAGCCTAAAATATAAAGCGTTGAGGTGTCTTCATAATACATCTGCTTACCACAAGGCCCACAGATTTTCATCTATATTAAAAAGTGGTCTCAACCCATACTATGTTTTACACAGGCAAGCAATCATATTTCTAGCATCAAAATCCGTGGGAGTTAATTTGCACAGGTACAATATGCTCCTCTGGGGTTTTTTTGCACGCAAAATTATCCCATGGGTGAATTAGAACAAAACAGAAGAAACCAAAAATTTCACAGTGGGAAAATGGCAGGGTGCTCTGGATATTTAAGAATTGTTCTGATATGATTACATGGAATAACTAAATCTAAAAAAAAGGAGGACTCACTAACTAGCAGGAATGGTCTCCCTTGAGGCTTGAGGCAGTGAAACACTCACAGGGCTGCTGACTCCAGCAGAACAGCTCACTTGCTTTGAGCTAAGCAGAGTTAAATGGATTGAACCCTTGATTAATAAATGGAGCTTATAATAAAGTCTGAAATTAACTTGCAAAACGTTCTGCTTTTGATTGAACTGTGTCCACAATTGTTCATAGGCATTTCTGCCCTCTTAAAGACTGTCCTGATTTTTTTTTTTTTTTTTTTTTTTTGTGAAACAGAGAGAAAATACTAAGTTCCCATTTTTTCTTATTTTCTAACAGAAATTATAGGCACATAAAGAGATGATCAGATCTTCCTCCAAGGCACTCCAGAGAACATATCAGGTACACCTCAGAACTTCTTTTCAGTGATGACTACTTTTGGAGGACAAACTTATACTGTATTTAGATCCTTCTTAGCTGTCTTCCTATAAAGTGAATACATACAGACACTTTTGGTAACCATAATGAATAATATTTAACAATAATTTTATATTTCAATATCAGACAACTTGGTGGTATTTTTATGTATATACCTGCTTTTACAAGATGGTGAGAGATTTCATGTGATATATTATTACTCTGAAATAAAATGTAGATATTATACTGAAATAACACTTAACATTGACTTAGGTCTTACACTAAGAGTAGAATATAGACCATTTATCTACATTTTTATTTCTGTTACTACCATAATCCACCTCTCCAAATATTGATGTCTCATATAGATTAGCACAGATCTGAAGATCATGATGGATAAAACTGTTGCCACTGGAACTCCATCTGACTTATGAGAATTAAAGCTTAAGGTAGAATGTGTTTGAGAAGAAAAAGTATCTGAAGAAAAATACATGCAATCCGGTGTTTCACACTTTGTTAAAAGACTAAAAGTTTGATTAACCATGAATTAGAAACAATCTCCTTGTATGCACCCCAAAATTAAATGCAATGGCCAACGGTTCATCAAACCAAACTAAAAAGTCTATTTATTTTAGTTTTCCCAAGTCTTGCTTTTGAGGTAATACAATTTACAAATGTTATGCTTCAGTCTTGTGATGAACATCTATATTTTTTTAGAGAAAACTGTCCAGCAAATTATTTCATACAGACTCCACTTTGTTTATAGAGACTGAAATACATTTCTAAGCGTTTACTTCCTTGTTGAGGTATATCGAACAACTACATTTCTCTTTTTTTTTGAAGCTGCTCTCATGTTTTAAAAATGGCCTTTCTATTTTAGGACTGTGTTTATCGAAAAACATTTATTCTATTTGTAGTTTCGTGTTTAGTAATAGGTCAAAGCCTCTGGGGTTTCACACTTGAATGAATTACATCCTGGGGAATCCTGTGTACTGAGAAAGCCAGACTAATTAACATAATCAAACATGTCTCACTAAAACCAGTATCTAAAACTACAGTGATGTCATATCCCATCACAACACCCTCTTAAAATGCTAGAACATACAAACTGGCAATATAAGTGTGGTAAGGGCTACATACACGAGGTCTTTATTCCTTACCATTATGATATATGTGGTTTTCAACCGTCAGTTTGGAAGCCAAACTTATAAGAAAGTAAAAAACTCTGTAGCTGAATATACAATTATAAAACATTTTGGGTTTATAGATTAATGTGTTTTAACACTGGAGCCATGGCTGACTTGAACTGAATCTCAAGGATCATCAAATTTTACCCAGTGGCTTCTGGACCAAACCCAGGACATACAACTGATCAAAATCTAAAGACTTTAAAGGTGATCAGTTTTGCTCCCTCTCTAGGTATTTCAATCATTTAATTGCTTCAAAGTAAGATTATTATTCTTCTATTCTGAATTCATCTTTTATCAGGTTACAGTCTTGCCAATTTACTATCTCCAATTATATTAAACTTTAAAATATTTACCTTGACTTCACAATCACTTTTACTTCATGCAGGTGTCTAAAGACCTTTCAGTTTTTACAAGATGAAGTTTAGTCTTATATCAATAAAGTATTCCAAGCTGTAACATTCTTGTAGTTCTTTCAGAAATCTTCCAAATGTGTCAGCTGCCTTTTTACAGAATAATTAAACATACTGAGCCATAATGTGTTTATGATTGGGCATACTAAAATTATAATAACTTCTCATGACTACAACTATGATTAGTTTGTCTTAATATTTGAGAATAATGCTAGCACATTAAAAAGCACATTAATTAATCCTTCCACCCATATATGCACTTTGGTTCCTCTGCATGGATAATTTGAACTAGCTACATTATCTTGGATTCAATTGTATAAATTGTGTGTTAATACACTGAGGTAGTCTATAATATTGACCATGTCCTGCTGTCCTAATATATAAAGTTTTTCAAGTATTTCCATTATTGGAACAAATATATATATATATATATATATATATATACTGTTATGATTCACATTAAGAGCATTAGGATTTTTCCAGTAATCTTAAAGCATTTTTGCCTCACAGGCTACTCCTGGTGAACGTTTCTCAAGCTCATAAATAGGAGATATTACTTTCAAATATACCTAAATTGTGGTTGAACCAGAGATACAGTAGCTGTCCAGACTGTTGGTTATAAGGAGAATTAGAGTATTAGCAGATATTAGAATATTTTGGTGAAAACTTTTTTTCAACATACTGATGTTTTCTATTTGTAAAGAAGGTACTTCAATTAACCTCCAGTACTACTGAAAATAAATTATGCATCTCAGTTTTGTAAGCATATGGCACACACCTACCAGCTATCATGTTTTGAATTATGAGAAATATTGTTTGATTTTTTATCCTGGTATGTGAGGCATATATAAATAAACAACATTAATATTTGAGACAGAAGCTATGTGGATTCTGGTTTTAAAATAGATGTTCCAACAGGTCTGACCTTCCAATCTACTGTAACTGCCAGAAGTATCAAAAGGTACCATAAAGATCTTCTAAAGACGGGGCATAACCATAGGTTTAGCTTTATATAATAAACAGGTAAATCTACCAGAAGTGATATCAAAAGACTAAAAAGACAGCAATTAAAACAATACTTAATTAAAACATTTGTAACAATTAGGAAATATTTCATCAAAGTTTGAAGTCAACAGTATGTGCTTGAGTGTTTTGTTGGATTGGAACCTTTAATAAATCAAGGTGAATTGTTTGAATTCAGAAGAAAACATTTTAATATTCAATACTACCAGCAGAAAATTTCCCAAACTTTGAAAAGAGTCTCATTTAGCAGAAAAAAATAATGCAACGATAAACTGGCTATCTAAAGCACAAGCAAGCATATATTTTTCCCACAAGGATTTTGAGAGGCTTGAACTCTGCATATCTAAAGTATAGCTTGAATTTATAATCAATAGAACCGTTCCTATTGGAGACATGGAGAGCTTGTGATGGTAGTTTGAACTAATAGCACCATAAGAAAAGTGTATTTGACTTGTGTGAATAAATTACATTAGACCAATTCACTGTTGAAGCACAAAATGCACGGAGATAAACAGCTCCTGGAGAAGCAGCCTCCCTTCATACTCATTTTAAGGGGAAAGATAGGAATCAACTCTTCTAAATATAAAAAGAAAGTACTCCACTGATTCTGTGGAGCACCTGCATTGACAGACTGTCCCTGAGCAAATAGAGATATTCTAGTAAAACACAATAGATGTTATTGTGGTTTC
Organism: Brachypodius melanocephalos; assembly: GCA_013398615.1. Lineage (NCBI taxonomy): Eukaryota > Metazoa > Chordata > Aves > Passeriformes > Pycnonotidae > Brachypodius > Brachypodius melanocephalos. The sequence goes on from VZSR01003049.1 coordinate 14,431,550, forward strand.
AGTTCAGGGTTTTAACAAGTTTCTTTCATGATCGTTGTTGACATTCAGGGTTACAGAGAGAACTAAAACAAAAGGATCAACTCTTTGCAAAGTGGATCTAGAACTATCTCTTTCTTTATGTAACCACTACTAATTTTAAAAGTTCGGGGAACAGAGGAAAATTTCTTAGTGACATTCTAGTGCATTCTTTGCCATACACTTGATAGCTATCAACAAAGCAATCCCAACTGGCTCTAAAATGTGTGGTAGGCATTAATATTTAGCAATACCAGCTGGGAACAACCTTGAAGAAGAGCTAAAAAAAAGAATAGGGATATTGTGAAAACGGACTATGTAAATTAAGAACTGTGGTGAAAGCCATATGTGGGGCATTTTTTGAAAATAAAAAGAAAAAGGCAGTATACTTGCAGGTGGGACATGTGATTACTTTCAAAGTTTCTAATGAAATACCTTATTTCTAACTCACAACCTATCTTTGGATATAAGAAATGCATAAAATCGCTGTTTCTTATTTCTTTCCTGCATATCCTCTACTTGATGACCTTTTAACTGAGTTTTTTTCTATTCTGTGTTAAAAGTTGTTCTATATTTCACTCTCTCTTTCCATCTTCCTTTTTCTGTAATGAGTTTACTATACTTCCCTCGAATTTCAGTTTCTTTTTCTTTGCTTCGTGTGCCTTATCTTTTGCTGAACTTTTGCCTTTTTCCACATCTGCTCCTATCTTAAGTTTTCTGTAGCTTTTTAATAGTTTTAATCAGAGTCTGGAATAAGATAATCATGTGGGCTGTGCAACTATTGAAGCTGCACAAGTATTGGAGCTGCCATCTAACGCTAGTGGCTACAGGAAATAAAGCAGGCAGATCATACTGAGGCAGTCAAGAAGAGAGAGATAGACCCAGTCAAATGCTGTTCACAAATGCAAAGTTCTGTCCTGAATAGATTTCTCTTTCCACTGGCTCTCCCAGACATGATTTGGGTGTTCAAAGGCCATTGCCTTTTAGGTTCACAAAGCAGCCATACTTTACAATCTCATACATATTTTCGCCTTCTGCCCTTCTCCAGGTGTAGTCCTTCCTGACAAATTCCTCATTTTACTTTGTGCACAAACCATACACATTCCCACAAGAATTTATCAAACAATTTCTCAATATCAACTCATAAAGCCTTACCTTTGCTAAGGAAAGCAGCCCTTGGTTTGCCAGAAATGTTTGGTTTCTCTGACAATAAATGTAATCATGTCACTTTCCTACTGCCACCTGTACTTGCATCCTTATTCTCTGTCCCGCCATGCTCATTCATAACTTTTCAGTTTCCCTTGTTCCTTCTCATAATCCCTTCCAGTCTCCTTGCCAGTCAAACTTTCAGACTCATTGGGGTTTCCCTATCAGTCCACTCTATGGCTCTAGATCATCTTTCTTTTCTGAAAAAGTCAAATAGAACAGGATATACTTTTTCTGTGTCAATCAGTGCTGTAGTTTCAAAGAGACTGAAATTACAGAGATGGGTTTCTCACCCCTCCTCACCCATTTGCTACGGAAAAGCCTACTACCAGACCTACGTGCAAAGCAGAAGCGCCCCTCTTTGCCCAACCTTTTCCGAGACCCGAGGTTCAGTGAGCCCACCCGACTCCTCTGGCGGTGGCTACCCCGTGCAGGCATCGCCCCTCTGCCCGCGGGAGGAAGGCGCTCGGGCAGGGCCGTTCTCAGCGCAGACTTCGCCCCCAGCCCGGCGGAGCACCTCCCTCTCCCGGGGCAGCCCCTCCAGGGCGCCCCCTTGCCCTCGCCGCTGCCGCGCCCGGTCCCGCCCCGCTCCCTCGGCGGGGGCCGCGCTCTCCGGGGCCGGCCGTACCGGGCCCCCGCCCCGCGTCCCGCCCGCCCCGCCGCCGGCCGCGCCGCGCCCCGCGCCCGAGATGCGTCCGGCGAAGGAGCGCAGGCTGCCGCCAGGAGCCGGGGGCAGGCGGGCGGGCAGGGGGGCTCCCGCCGCCGCCGCGGCTCGGCGCCGCCGCCGCGGCTGGGATTAGTCTGCGCTGGGCGGCGATGCGGAGCGGCGGGGTGGACGCGGCGGGGCCCAGCGGCAGGGCGCCGGGGGCCGCCGGGCGCTGAGGCGGGCGGCGGGCGAGGAGCCGCCGGAGCTCTCCAGGGTGCTGGGGTGCTGCCCGCCCGCCCTCCCGCGGGAGCCGCGCCGCCCGAGCCCGCCGAGCCACGCCGCCAAGCCCCTCCGATGCCTCCGACACCGCCGCTCCCGGGCTCCGCCGCGTCTGCGAGCAGCATGGCCCCGATTGGGTACCTTCGCGCGGCCGTGTCGGGCTTTTATCTGTGGGAAGCCGCGGTACTGCTCAGGTGAGTTGCTTTCTTTGGGGAACTAGAAGTGTCCCCCTTCCCGGGTTTCGGGCAGCTGAAATGCCTGGGACGGGTGCGGACAGCCGCCGCGGTCACCGCCTTTCCTCACCACGAATGCCCGGCTACCTTCCGCAGCCAGACTGTGGGCACAGAAAGTAAATGCGTGAGCACCACGCTTCCTGAACGGCTTCATAACATTGCGCTGTCCCGAATCTCATTTTGTATTTTACAAGCAGGAGGTTGTGTACTTCCTTCACTTGCTCGCAGACAGAGTTTCCCTATAAGAGCTGTGAATTTTATCGCTGTTTTTAGCAGGAATTATAATGTCGATGATATGGAAAATTCTTAAGTTGCAAAGTGTCTATGTGTAAAAGTTACAGAAGATGATCTGAGTTGGGAATAGATAGACTTCTTTATTACTGTCAGTTCTTTTCAGCAAAAGGAAAATCACAGATTGTGTTAGGTCAGAAGTCTTGTGCAGAATGAAAAGCGCTATCTGAGTGAGGAGAGGATACGGTGTACAGAAGTTCCTTTAGGAGGGAAAGCATTTGCTGTACTACCAATAGTCTAGGATTTTTATTATGAAAAATGGCAACATATCCATAAATTATGACTGAAGTAAAAGACTGAGGTTCATATGGCTTTCTCTGCCCAGCACATTCTTTCTAGGTAAAGTGATGATATTATATCAATATAAGCATTCTTTTAACACATAGCTCTGGAAGTCTGGTGATACCAAGCTAAAATGAACTTGAGTCCTCCATGAGGAAAAAACTTTAAAAGAAAAATCACACATGTAAAGAAAGAGACTTCAGTGTCATCATGTATTCACTGCTAATGCAGTTAGCCATGCTTGTTATCAGCATTCTAGCTCTGTATCACAATAAACAAACCATGGCACATAGCATGACAATGTCAGGCTATTTCAAGAATCACATTGTTATTTACCAAAGGCAAAAAAGGAAACTTAAATTTGAAAAGAGAGTTTGGGGATTATACATGTAAGGGATTTATAACCATGAAGTTAATTCAGCAGCATGTAGTGCCCCACAATTATGGCACACTTCACAAGTGCTCACAGGTTTGTAGCAAATATTTCCTTTTTGAAGTTAATTTAGTTACATGCCTTGTATCAACATATGTAACATAATTAGTTTATATGTGATTTTATTGTAATTGTGCCAAAAGAAAGAGATTTTAAGAAACTTGGTCACATGGTATGAGATTGACACTGCGAGGAAAGAGTCAATGCATGTATATTGCACATTAAATTTTGTAGTGAGTATTTAATGGTCAGTGTAGGTGGCCAAACACTTGTGTAGTGTAGGCAATAGAAGCAGTACTATGCTACTATTATTATTCTATTTCAATGTACTTATGCAACTTATTTTTCCTCTGCCTAATATTCCATGCAAATGCCATCCTACTGTTGAATTTTTCATCCTTTATTTTAATGATATAAAAGCATTTATTCCAAGGGGGGAAAAGCCTATAAAGTCAGTTATCAAAAGCATACAGGTGTTTTGCATCACATAAATGTGGACTAATACTGAATGGTTTCCAAATGTATACAGATATCTTATTTATCATAAATTCACACTATTCCCTTGTACATCCAGATAACTGTGGTATTGTAATAGCCTTTTGCTCATGAATAGTCACTTTATGATAATGAACATGGTTACTGTGCACAAGGACTATATGGTTGGAGAAAGAGTTCAGAAAGCTGCTCAGAATCCATGTTTATCTTCCATATTCATCTCAAGACAGAGATTGCTGATGACTATAGGTCTAGAAATAACACGTGAGAAACCTGAGTCTGTTCCGAACACATAAGAATCTTCTCATTGCTTTAAAAATGGTGGGAAAAAATATTAAAACCCGTAAAATTCTCAACTCTCCTGGAGCTATTAATTCTATTTCTTTTCCAACTTAAGACTTGTGAAATGATTTCCAGTGGAGAAAAGGGAACAGGGAACCGTAGAATGCTGCTTCCACTCTCTGTTAGACAGAGACTCCAGCCTTAGCACCTGTGTAACACTTGATGAGAAGATGGATGTGCTCTGGATTTCTAGGAATAGTCAAACCTTAACTGGCTTACTTGCTCACACATTTTGGAAGAAATTATGTTATCTTCTCTTACATCATGCAACTTTGAACCTTTTCTGCTCTTCATTAAGAAACTGAAGGCTGTATGAGAAAACTGAATGAAACTAACAAGAAAAGCCTTCATTACTTGTCCAACAACCCTGAGGGTATTTAAAATTAATGTTTAAATTATATGCCTGTGAAGATAGAGAAAAGGATGCTTCTCAGTGTAAATTTAGACTTGCTACTTTAATGAGCGAAATCTCAAGATGCATGCTTCACAAGAAGAAACTTCATCTGATTTTTTTTTAATAATTCATTTTTCATTCCATATCAAAAGGTCCTTCAAATTGCAATGACTGAAACAAGATGTATATTGGTCATTATAAGATCTAGTTATTAATTTGATCTCTGGAAGATGTAGGAAAAAAAAAAAGAGCATGGAGCTGGGAAAGAGTCTAGAGAGCAAGTTTTGTGAGGAGCAGCTGAGAGAGTTGAGGTTGTTTAATCTGGAGAAAAGGGGGCTCAGGGGAGACCTTTTTGCTCTCCACAACTCCCTGAAAGAAGGCTACAGCCAGGTGGGGGTCAGCCTGTTCTCCCAGGCAACAAGTGACAGGACAAGGGGAAATGGCCTCAAGCTGTGCCAGGGAAGATTCATCCTGGATATCAGGAAGAATTTCTTCATGGAAAGGGTGGTCAAGCATTGGAATGGGCTGGCCAGGGGGGGTGGTGGAGTCACCATCCCTGGAGGTTTTCAAGAAATGACTGGACATGGCACCTAGGGCTGTGGTCAAGCTGAGAAGGTAGTGTTCAGTCAAAGGTGGTACTTCATGATCTTGAAGTCTTTTCTGACCTTAATGGTTCTGTGATTATCCATAGTCTTTCTGAATATTGTGCATGTTTGTACTGTTATGTCATAGATTAACACCCATTCATGTATTAATAGATTTTAAACATGAAAAACAATGGTTAAAGCACCTAACACTCTGGTTTATGCAATATATTTGAGGATAGAAAGAAAATCTATTGTCAGACCCAAAATTAAAAGATATTACTTATTAATATTACTGCCAGTTGGAGCCTGAGTGTGATATTAAGAGGGTCCAGGTGCAAAAAAAGAGGCAAAAATCTAGGGAAAATAATGCAATGTAGCCTTAAAATAACTGTAATTTTCTACCAAAGATGGAAAAAATCCAAGATATAGTTTGAAGTTGTAATAATATCAAAGACTGAGTATTCTTCTGAGTTTTCAATAAAGTAATAATGTTTAAAAAAATCCTCTGGATTTGACTGAAGTCCAAGAGGTCATGATGAAAGCAAGATCATATTTGTAGAGTAAATGTGAAGATCAGATTTGTGAGTCAAAACCAGTTTCATAACAGCTCAGGAACTTTCATGGAAACCAACACTGATCTAAGAACTACACTGTCAGGAACTTGACAGGGGTTTCCTTTTTCCTTGAAAAGTGCAGTGTATCTATTTTATATTTAGACCTGTGTATGGGGAAAGACCAGGACCAAAAGGTAGATTGCACTGGCAAAATGGACAACAGATTCTCCCTATGTGGTATTTATTTATTTATTTGTATTAGCATAGACCAAGAATCATGCTACAATTAGATTATTGCCTCTTTCCTTTTCTTTTCACTACTCCTTTGACTAAACTATTTCACTACTCCTTTGAAGGAAGCAGTATCACAGACACAGATAACTGCTCTTAAAAACCAGATTTTTGTGGGAAACACATCCATGCAAACTAACTTTGGGGCATATCTGTGTTTACAGATAACTGATTTTGAAATTGTTCCTGCATTTCATTGCAAACTGATTTCAGGCAAATAGCTATAAGAAGCAGAAGTCATTCTTCTTTAAGCCAGTATTAGTTCCTTCAAATAATGAAAAAGTAAAAATACAACAGCTAAAAACTATTAAATCTGACATAGCATCACAAACATCTTTGAAAAGGACGATTTTCCGGTGTTCTAATGAAACTTCAGTAGCTTATTAATATGTTAGTAATTAGACCTACAGTGCTACTCAAGAAATAAAAGTGTCTGTTCAAATCAATATGTGAATAAAAGTGTGTAAAAGAAAATCCACTAATGTAAGATGACAGCACTGAGGCACAATACCTTTCCTCAGCAGCCCAGACTTAATTTGAAAGACAGTTTCTGTGGAATAAATGAGTTGACATACTCCAGGTCCAACGAAAAGCACTTAGCACCTCTCAGGGAGCAGCATAGGAAGAGTAGGTGAGCTGGGAGTTCAGACTCACAGCAATGCAAGAAGGAACAGGATTCTGCCATAAAATTTTGCAGTCCCACTGCATTTGTGCAGGAGAAGAACAGTTCAGAAGTTCAAATTGAGGGGCAAAGGTGGTCATGAAGAGGCATGTCCAAGGTCAAAGCCAAAGGGTTGGGTCAGATCAGCAGGTCGGGCTCAAGATAAAAATTATGAAGGTGCAAGCCTGGTGAAATTATGCTTGCACACCAGCTCATGCAGAGACCACGAGGATCTCCCCAGCACTTCTGAGCATGAAAAAACCCCACCACTTAAGAGAAGCAAAAACAAGTCCTCAGAGAAGATAGGTGAATCCCTGCTGAGGGTTCTACAAAACAAACAGTTCTATTTCGAAGCTGTCACCAGAGCTCACACTCAAAGAGCTCACACTGAGCCCAGCCAGTCAAACTCCTGTGATGAAGAGTCCTCCTAAAAGTCTAGGAGGAGAGTATCAGTACCTTCAGGGAAGCATGGTACTTTCCAAAACTCAGACAAAAGTAACAAAAGGGGATTTTGTGACCAAGAATATGTAATTCAAGTTCTCTTGTATTTCGGCTCTACCGATTTCTCTTTTTTACTTCAACTATACCACTGAAGACACTGAGATCCCTTTGTACCAAATAGGAGTTTCTTCATGAGTACAAATTTGATTAGGGCTTTAGCTATCCATTCTTTATTTATATAAAAACTTGGTTATTTTTCTAAGTTGTTACCATCTTTATAATTTCAGGAAAGTATTATATATTTATATTATGTATATATTTTTGTGTTTATAATATGATAACCCTAAAGGAAATTAAATAATACAGAAATTTAAATTAAAACTATGAATCTTTCGATTCTTACAGTGCTAGTGACATTTTCTTACTTTTCAACTTCTCTTAATTCATTCCTAGCCAATTGATGATAACAACAATTGAAAGCAAGTAATATTGTGAGATAAGTGCTGTGCTTCTGTATGGTGATAAATGTAATAGCTACTCTATCAGATTAGTTTTGTCCAGACATCCTAGGAATCATGACAATCAGAAAAAATGAAAATTTTACAAGATTAGAGCTTCTTGTTTTAACAGATTCAGAATACAGGCTTCAAATGACCTGAGTATTATGTAATAATACCTATAGGGAATTATTCCTGCAAATCAGCTTCTCTCAAGTAATGAATGATGAAGAGCCCTTTAGTGTGGTGTTGCTTCTTGTCCTCTTTACTGCTTTTCCTACTAAACTTCATGATGTTTGTGAAAGAATCAGTGAAGAGAAATAGGAAATAGAAGATGTCACTTTTACTGATATATAGGCGTCATGAATAGGTCAAGTAAAAGGCACCTTTTTGAGAATATCAACTACTAGCAAAAAGGGAACATCTCAAGAGCAGGAAAATACATAGTAAAAAACTATACAAGAATGCAGGACCAAAACAGAAGAACAAGAAGAGCATCAGAAAACTGAATAGTTTGCACAGTTATGTCAAGAGAAAGGGTGAGAATCTTAAAGACCGTACTTTTTTTCTAGCACAATCCATTATTTTTTTATGGCTTCTGATGCAATATTATCCTTTCTGGCTGATGCCTTTAGATGGTGTGGCATTGGAAGTGTAAATAAAAAGAAAGAATGAGAGAAAAAAAAGTTTTTAAAAAAGATAAGTATAATAGAATGGATTTCATTGTTACATTTCCAGTCAGATGTCTAATGAATTGCTCCAATACACATTATTCAATACAACAGCAAACAGGGTAGTAACACCCAATCTATACTTAACTGGACTTTCCACACAATGAACAGAATCACAGAATCAATTAGATTGGAAAAGACCTCTAAGATATCCAGTCCAACCTCTGAATGAACACCCTTATATCAGCTAGACCATGGCACTAAATTCCACCTCCAGTCTTTTATTAAACATCTGCAGGGACAGTGATTCCACACTCCAACATTTTTTATACAATTTTTCTGTACCACATACCACACTTTTACTTCACTGGGCTTACCCCTGATGTACAAAATGAGTGGGGACAGCGGGGAGAGTCAGTGTTATTTTTGGGTAGGAACTTCCCTAAGGAAGATTGGTCCTCTTCGATATTGTTATTACTGAAGTCTCTTTCTGGTGACATGAAACATTTGTAACATGCAGTTTCCAAGGAGAACCATTTGAGACCACAGAAAAGGTAGAAAATTTCAAGAACACTCTGGTCTGACATGATCATGGTCACTGATGGGGTTGGTGAAATAGTGGAGCTGCACAAGTAGTGGGGCTACTGACTAATACAAATCAAAGGCTAGAGGAAAAAGCAAGGCAGCAGATTATCCTGAGACTCTTTTAGTGAAACAATAGAGTAGAACACTGGAGCACTAAATTTTCTCAAACTGTTACTAGATTGAGTTAAGTGCTATTAACCTACATGGGATTCTTACACTTAAAACTAATTTAGAAAAAGTATCATAAGCAAAATCAAAACAGCTATGAAATTTTAAAAAGCAAACTCTAATTTTTCCTCTATTTTTTTTCCTCTAATAAAATTCAAGCTGTAGTTATAACTACATCACCTACTGTCCTAATATTTTGCTCTTTGTTTTATTCCGTCTTTGATATAAGATATATAGATATATATTAGATATATAGATAGATAGATATAAATACATTTAATCTAAAAACAGTATTGGCTTATGCTACCCATCACACATTGCTCAAGGCTTTGTATACTATGTACAGTTTACTTTAAGACTCTACTATGTCCAGAGTTTTTTTCCAGTTCCTTATAAAATACAATCTGAATACATTCACTCTTTCTGAATTTTGAAAGGTAAAATATAAACCTAATATAATCCTAGCATCTCTGAGGATCCACAAGTACCAGAATATGAAATTTCACAGATGACTTTTTACAAAATTGTCTATTTACAATTATATGTGTTTTTTACCAACATTTAACTTTAATCAATTTTAATTTCACAGATAACCACTCAGCAGAAATACCTAGCTAATACAGCTATACCAGCATGTTTCTCAAAGGTTTCTTTTCTTTCTAAAACTATTATGACTTTACGTCTTACTGGAGGACTGCCAAGCTTAGGGACTATTTTGTGAAAAAGTTGGTTTATAATGTTCTGACGTACAATTGAGTGGGATTCAATTCTAAAAGGATCCTGAGTTTTCATCCTGCTAAATCATGTAGTTTCATAAAGGGTTCAAAACTGCACTGTCCTTTTATTAGATTCAGTAACACTCAGGAGGGTCCATTCTCTGGGCTATGTAGGCTAAGACATCTCCATCTTCAGAGACCAACTAAACTTCCAGATTTGTAAGCAATATTTGTGCTGGCCAAGAGTGCCCTACTAGACAAAATAAATTTACAAAGTGGTAAATTTCTGGCAAAATAAACACTTGAAATCAATCATGACTAAAACACAGTGAAGTTGTGCCTAACTCCTGTGTTCTAGGGTAAATGTTAGTATTGTACCTAAGCACATATAGAGAACTTCTGGGAAAGGATGTGTATCTGTGGCATGTTTTCCCTGATGCTATTGGGTTAGATCCATTACCTCTGACTCAGCAGTGTTAGAACTAAATTCAAAGTGGGCAAATTTCAGCATCATATCTGGAATCCATCCCCTAAAAGACTATTTTTTAAAATCCAAAGTGGGCTTTTTCATTGTTTTATTCTGCTAGAAAGAATTCTTTCTGGATTTTTTTTTTTTAAGAAGCAGATTTATCAGAGTTTGCTTAAACTCCTAATTTGCAAGAGTTGTGGTTTCCCTCAGTTCTCGTACACAAAAGATTGACGGTCAATCGTTTTGAATGTAATATTTCAAGTTTTTAACCACACAAAATGAATATGAAATGTTCCCACTTGAGATAGCAATCTAGCATTACAAAAAGTACCATACAGCAGCAACTGGAATTAAAAACACTATTTGGAAGTTTCTCCATATATGTGTTAAAATTTTACCTTTTTACCTTCAAAACTCATCCCCAAATTCTAACACTCTGAAAATGAGCTCTCAGAATATCTCTAACTCTTTATCTATTTCTGTTGCTTCTCTACACATATCTTTGGATCCAAGAGTGCTCAAATTTTCATCTGTAATTAAAATGCGGGCACAAAGGCACTTGTTCAGATTCCCTAAATAATGGTTAACGGAATGCTCTTTTTATTCCTTTTCAACAGGGATAACTCCTTCAGGAGAAAATGACTCTTGCACATAATACAGCCTTTAACACTGTTTGGGAAGTGGGCAGTGTCCTCAATGCTTTCATGATGATCTCTGGGAGGGGAGAGGGGGCTCCACCTGGACCCCTCGCTCATCTGGTGAGGGATTTGTGGGGGCAGTGGAGGATCAGCTCGGGTCATGACCCTTCCCTCCCTCAGCTTATTTGGAGTTCTTCACACAAAGTTCATAATACTGGGATGATCATTTCAGGGGATGCTGCCATAATGAAGACTACAAAATCAAAGACGAAATATGTATCTGAGGGGAAGTTTAAACACGCCTTACTGTGTGTGAAAGAGAATGTGTGTAGTGGATCAGGATAATTTTGGAGGAAGCACGAAAGGCTGGCAGCATTTTTTTTTTAACCTTCACATTATTTTCTCTGACTTATTCCGTAAGGAATATGCTTCAGTGCATGCATTAGGAATACTGGGTTCTGTCATTACGTGGCATGAATTCTGTCACTCTCATCATCACCCTGAAGCTCAACTCTGTTCTTGTTAAAGAAAGTCTTCTACTGATTTATTACTGTTTGATTGTGGATAGAATTAATAGAAAGGAAAAAATTACTTAATCCACATATCTCATGTAAATTGACACAGCTGGTTGAACATCACCATTCCTGTCTCACCAAAAATTCCTAAGCTCTGAAAAGATTTTCTCACTTTTCAATGAATAAAAAGAAGTTTAAGTTGCAGAAAGCAGGAAAAATCTCTGCTAATTCTTTGGGGGAGACGTTCAGGATCTTTGAAAATTAGAACCTGAGACTCCAACTTCAGTTTCCATTGACATTGGAAAACTGATCATTACTGACAAAATAGAAAGGACACTGAACAATATTCCACCAAAGCCTGCCAGTGTTTCATAAAACTACATTAAAAAATATATGTTTTCTTAAAACTCCATTTCAAACAGTATTTTTTCAACTAGAAATATTCTGTCTTATTTGAAAAGTCTAAATTATTAGTAATAACACTATAATTAGCTGGCTAATCAAAATAAACAATTTCATGAGAAGCATTTTGGGAAAAAAATACTTTATATAGTGACTTTTCAGGCTATATTCAGCTTTTCTTTAACAGAACTTTCATCAAATTTATTTTAGAGAAAAAAATCAAATCTTCTGAACAGCCATCTCACATGCTCACTCAAGATACAGGACTGATATGAGCAGAGCTTCCCTAAGGCAAACAGAGCAGTGTTTTATTGAATTGTGGTTCAGTCTTCACAAATCTGGAGTTTTAATTCAAATTCTTTTTTTTTTTTTAGCCTACTTTTGATAAACCTCAATCATTTTATTCTAATGCAAGATTTTCTGAGAAGATTTTTATGCACAGTAAAAATTAAAAAGGAGCACCCATTTTCAGTTTTAGTTAGGGTTTACAGCTCATAAAACTAGATTTTTAAAACAAAACAAGTTAAAGAAGGAACAGAATATTTATGACATTCTAATTGGCCATTAATTATGACTACAAAAAAGACATCTCTTCCACAAATGTACACTTCAGTGGACACTGTTTCTCTTTATACTGTTGAGAGTACAGCAACCTAATAAATGCGAAGCCGATGGGGCACTCCCATAATGGTAAAAAATCCATTAGAACTAAGAAACCCAGTGATTGACATCTCTACAATTTAAAGGATATTTTGAGATGTATTCTAAATACAGAAGCAACAAAGCAGCTATAATCTGTAGAATTCTGTTTGCAGAATTCACAGGTTCTTTCTAGATCTAGGAAGAATTGCCTTGGGAAACAACAGTTCATAGTCAAAAGTCTTATTTGCATTAATTTGCCTTTCAGTCTCAGTGTCATCAGCTGCATTACCATTCATTATGGTGGTGAAAGACACCAGTCAGTTCCTGTGCAAGTTCAGTTGGTTAGGGGAATCATCTATTAACCTTGGCAATAAAAGTAATTATTCAACCCTCACAGCTTTTATAGAAGGATATCTGATGTAATAACATAGAGTATTCAAGAAATTATTTTACTTGGTCATTTTGCAATATATCCATTATGCCAATAACTTTTCTGCATTACTTAGTGAATACATAAATTACTCTTTATAGTGAGAGAATAATGGAAGACTACTATAAATAAGTGGTTTACAGATTCTTTAACATTTTAAAACATATTCCTTTCCTTTTAGCTAAGTACAATCTATCAAAAAAAACCCAAAAAAACAAAAAACAAAAAAAAAACCAAACTTAAAACAAACCAAAACAAAGTTAATTGAATTTGAAGAAGATCTAACTATTTTTAATTAAAAATTAAAGTCGTCAAAATCTAAACCCATTCATTAGGTCCTTAGAAGAATGAGAGATTTATCAGAATTTGACTATTTGAAATATTCTCTGCTTTTCTTTTATTTAGCCTTTTCTCCCCCCAAAAGTAGACTAAATAAATGAAAAAATGGCAAGAAACTAAGACTTGATCTTAGATAATTTATAAAAATAGCCTACACAACAGGTTAAAAGACTATTAAGTAGGTGCATCTGGGACAACAATGAAAAAATATTCAGAACAGAGTTCTAATTTATAAAATGTATTAATTCACATGTTGCCTGGCTGACACTGGCAACTATAAACTTGTCTTATACAACAAAGCAAAATAACAGAGACAATCTTTAGTTTGTTTAATCCATATCTTAATGAAGATAGAAAGCCTTGCCCATAGGATTATGAAGAATGCTGACAAATTAGTTTTCTTCTTTTACCTTAAGAGATTTTTTTTCCCAAGGAATGAGTAAAGCATTGTGCTTATATATATATATGTACCAAGTCACAAATAAACAAGCAAAAATATATATAAATTTAATATTGTCTAGATTATAATATGCTAGAATGGTGATCATGACAGAGTGACTTATCAGAAGACTTCGTATCTCATTATTCTGTATTTTTTTTCTCTCTGTTAAGAAGAGCTGAAACATTCCACAGCAATCCAAAGTTTTTTTAAACAATAGTCCATAATTTATGTACTTTATGTTACCATGTGTTAAACATGCGTTTACTTTAGCAAACTATTTTACTTCCATGACAAACATGACTGTAGGAAGACTGTAGAGCTGGAGGAATTCTCGACTGTATTAATAAATGCAAAAAAAAAAAAAAATGACACCATAAATGTATCAGGAATGTTAAAAAATGCTTGTAACCATTGCCTAAGTTACAGGAGCACTAAAATTCAATGTTAATTCTGTAGCTGAAACAGAAAAAATATTCAAATTTGAAAGAAAATATTTTTCTAATAGTTGCATTGAAATGCAATCCTCTATATATTTAATGTAGCTTTTATTTATAACCACTAAAATAATAAAGAATAGATAGTGAACTTAAAATGGAAAGGGGTTTTTTTATGTTGCTGAACCTTTGTATTGTTACTTTGAAAATATGTCCTGATGCAACTCTACTTATCTCTGCAGCATCATATTGAAAAATTATTCTGACCATTTGCACTTAGTCAAAATAAGAGGATAGGAGTGCAACTAGAAAAATCTAAAACTGTGAAAAATCAGTAGAAAATCTAAATTTTACACAAAATATTTTAAATTTTCTTAAGGGTTTTTATTAGAAAACATCTTTTTAAAATCTTGGTGTTAAAATGCTTCTGCTCTTCTTAGTTGATATGACACTGGCAAACACGAGTTAAGAATTTTGTGTTTGTTCTGATAAAATTATTATTATCTAAAACATTGTAGGATATGAAAATCTGCATTTTCTTTGCACTAGGAACTGTCAATTTTATGACCTACAACAATTAAGAGATTACATCTTTAATTAGCAAGAAACACATTATTGTCAGTTCTAGCAGAAATAAAATGAAAAGCACTTGCAATCTCAGTCTTTGTTAACACATTGCAAATTTAATTCTTTCTCTGTCATTTACTATCTTTGGCTTTATTACACCCTCTTCCTCTATTCTTTCACCACTGGAAACTTTTTTTTTGTCCCTCAGAATGAAATTAATTTATTCACCAATAAATCATTATTCAAATAGAGTTATTTCTATAAGGGAATACAAAGGAGTTGGAAGGAAATTATCTCCTTGTATTTATTAACCTTGAACAGTAGAAGGTAATGTTGTCTAATTCAGGCATCTAAACTAGGAGTTCAGTTACCCTGAGTTCACAATACAGATAATGTAAAGAGCTTGTCTTCCAAGGATAATTCAGAGAAGGAGATGAACTTTGTGTTTTGTTTGTTTTTGGAAGTATCTCTGTGTGAGCTAGAAGGGAAGGGCAGTGACAGATGATTTTATATGTCACTTCCAGTACTGGATCCATGCAGCTCTGACCCCCTGATGTAGCTCCAGAATGGCCAAGGATTTTCATAAATAAATATTGCTGATTACTGGCCTCCGAACAGAAAAGTCTGTTTTTCTTATATTTTTTATGGAGCATTTTAATTTTCAGTGTAAAGATTGGTTTAAAATTTTGTTAAAATTTTAAAAATAATCACTTTAAAAAAATTTATTCCGTCTTCTGAACTCCCACTCCGTAATATTTGCTAAATCTTCAAGGTTACCAAATTTAAAATTTTTTATTGCAGTAACATACAGAGAGTTGTATTTCTCTTCTGACAGGGCTATCTCAGTTAGCCAGTTTAAACACATCACATCTCAAATGAATATCTGTGTCATGCCACTTAACTGAACAAATGCATTGCAGTGATAAACGGTGCAAAACTTTCCAAAAACTTTAGCTTTATTCCCAAAAATCAAACTAATTAGTATTATTTATGCTTTACATCAATGTATTATATTTTTTGGTGTGAAATTGAAGGCAGTTTTTGTCTTTCTAAAAAGAGCAAGATTTTTTTGTAAAAACAAGGAAAACACTAATTTGGATTGGATTGAGGCCTTCAGTAATCATTCTTGTTATATTTCTTGGTTTTTATTTTAAGATGTCACATGCTGGAACATTCTACTCTCAAAAGGTATTTTTGTCAGGTTTATGTATGTCTTGACTAATGCAGGCAGATTCTGCTTACTCTAAACTGTGATCTTGTTAGTTGTTTACCTGCTTAATTAGTAGATCAGATAATTAGACATTACCACTACAAAAAAAGCAATCCTATGCTTCTGACCTCATCAAATTAAAAGCTTGCTTTCCCCATTAATTCTACCAACTGAAGGTCCATATCGCTCAAAAGAGGCTTTGAATGCTTTCTTCCTATCACAAAATCTTATTGCTAAAATTTTAAAAATGCAAGACACCATCAGATGATCCAACACCACCAATTAGAGGATCATTTCCTTCATAGCAGACCTCTTTAATTACATGGTTACACTGAATATTTTTTCTTTAAAAACTGACGAATTCTATCACCATTGCTTACACCTATGGAATTAGGAAGTCATGAGATCATTCACCTCACCATTGCTGGTGAACCGGTGAATACGTACCACTAGACTAATTTACTGAAATGCTTTTGTGTAGTAACATATGGGAGATGGAATTAAATGCATATTGGCTGCAGTTTTTGCTTTCCTTCTATGGATACAATTAATTTCTTCGAGCTTTTCTGGGAAGTATTTTAATATGAAGTGCATTAAAAACATCCAAACATCAGCTGGAGAGAATGGATCACAAACACAACATGCAATTGCTCCAGGGACTTTGCCACACTTGCTATCTGAGAGAATAAGTTAAATAATGAAATGAAAGACCTACTGGACCATCACAATGTGTGTAGCAGCACTGTAGTATACATTGTAAGATGAAATGCAAACCTTCTACCTCTCTGAATGACTTAAATGGGTTGGGTTTGAGACAAAATTAGTAATTTATGATCAGATGAAAAGAATCCCCAAGACAAATGTGACAGTAACTTGGTGTTAATGTAAGATTTTCAAGAAAAAATGCATCAGTAGTTTACCTATGGAAGGAAGAAAATGAACTTACCATATAATTCAAAGATAATTTGTATCAGTTGTGTTCAAAAGTAAGTCTTTGAGACTCCGGAGATTCCACTCAGGCTAATTTGGATAAATGAGCGGATTGTCCTAAACTAGACTTGGAAACCTCTCTCTAGGAAGTTTCCAGGGGAAGGTATGATTACAGCACACCATATTTGTTCTCTATCTCTGTCACCTCCTTGTAGCAGCAGCAAAACGAGAAGACTCAGCAAATGGTATAAGATGTAATTTCTTCCTTCCCTTTTGTCTGTATTGTTCTTATTAAGCCCTCCTGGAGTGATACAATCTTTTTTATAGAAATGCTGATGGTAGTCCATTGCTTTCTTCAATATTTTCAGACAAATGTATATTTTTTAAGGCTGAAACCACACACTGAAAGGAATTTTTAATAGCACACCTTGAAGATGAATGTTTAAATGAGGAAAATCAGTAAAAACCAGCACTTTCTGCAGTACAATCATAGGTCGCAAAGGTAGTGGGCTGAAATTACCTTTGAAATACACCTTTTAAAATAAAGTTTATATAAAGCCCTTTCATATGTAAAGTTTCTTTCCTCTGTTTGTGCTTTGGTAAAAATGTGAAGGGTGTTGGGATAAATAGAGACAACTTACAGGCAGAAAACAGTAGTTCTTCAGAAAAAAAAAAAGGCATGGGAAAGCAATCTGATTTTTGCAGCCTTAAATGTTTTAGAGAAGGAAACATTTGTGGAGATTGTAAATTCCCTTTGAAAAGTTTTTCTCAATAATTTTCTTTTGGAAGAAGGGAAGAGAAAGATGTTCTCTCACAGATATGCCCACTTTAAGTAGACGTTTCAGGAGCACAAATTTGTGACCCATGCTTTATCTTGGTAACTAAATTGCCAGCTGACAGATGAGATTGCCCATTTAAATTCTGTAGATTTTGATGCTCTGGTTAAATAGTTGTGTTAACTATATATTTTTCAGACTTCCGTAGCAGCAGCAATTATTTAAAAAAAAAACAGAAGAATCGATAATAATGTAAACATATTCTCAGCAAAGGATTAAAAAAGGACTGAGTCCCATCACCTGCAATCACAGTCATACATGTCACAGTATCCTAAGGCCTGTCTCCATCTTGAAACACACAGGGCTATCTATCTCAGCTCAAAGTGTTAAACTATTCCTGAAGTGTTTTAGTGGCTGAAAGTCTTTTAATTTTAATCTAAATTCTTTCCTGACTACTTCACATCCACTTGCTTTCATGACATTATAGTTTAGCTTACAATTCTTTATTCTTTGCAGGTGCACATCATAGACAGAACATTTACCTCTCTTTTTCCCAGTTGTGGTCAACCTCTGATTTTTTAAGCTCCTTCTAGTTTATGGGCAGCTCAAGTGCACTTCCCATTCTGGAGCTTAAATCCCTACTGTGCAAGGAGCTGATGCTCATACAACTGCTTAGCAAGTCAAATATCCAGCTGTGAAAGGAATTGAGCAAGATGAGCCAACATTACAGCTGTAACTTGCACACCTCATTACAGCAACTGCAAGCCTGCAACCCAGCCCCTGTGTAGAAGGACCCTGAGATCATTTCACACTGGGGGGCTATGCCCATTGCTTCCCTTCCTTAAGCTCCTCGAATCAGTCAAGTGCCTTTTTACAGTCTGAAGATTTCTGCATGAGATTTGTAATGTTTAATCTGAATTTAGCCTGCTCTTCTATATATCAGAACTCATTCCTTTTCACCAAGCTAGCCATATATGAAGAGCAATACCTTATATTTTGTTAAATTGTTTCTTCCAGAAAGCTATATTGTCTTGGTTGGTACAGTCTGATCTTCTTTTAAGTTAATATTAAATTGTGTGTCCAAATTCTTATTTGAATTTGTCTGTCCCTCGTTGGTTTTTCTTCTGCCTTTCTTAGATATGGACATTAGAGAAATGTCCAGCATTTTCTGCTGCCTTGAGATATTTATACACTTCAATCAAGCTATTTTTTTCACTTTTCTTTTTTAATAAACTAAGCAGATTAAGTTCCTAAACTCTCTTACTTGCAGCAAATTTCCCTAACTCTCAGGTCATGGTTTAGTGGCTTTGTTCAGTACCTTTCCAAATGCTTTAATGTCCTTTTAAAACTTGGACATGGAATTTGATGCAACATCCCAGAGCTGGTCTCATTAATATCGTATAAAATAATAAGTGACCTTCATGCTTCTGCTCACTCTTCCAATCTTTCTGCACCAATGGATAACACAGTAGTGCAGTGAGAACTTTACCACAGCACTGCTGAGTTGTTTGAGGAATTCTGCTTCTTCAGAAGCAGAATTCACTGCTTTCCCCAACTTCTTTCTCCTTCTTCACTGCTTTCTCCAGCTCTGCCCACTTTTCAAGTTCACACATCTCTTAATACACTTCCTCGAATTGTTTTAAACTCTTCTACTTGAATGAGCTGACTTTAGGAAAGAGATCGTTTTCCTCACATCATCAGAATCTATGTCTCTGGCAATTCTTTTTGCATGTCTTTGTTTTAAACCATCAATTGTTTTGCATTTTCTTTCCAGATTATAGATGACATTGCTGAACACCGTTCTTACAAGTAGCTTTTTTTCTGAAATTTAGGATGTGGTAGCTGATCTAGAGAAGTTGCATCTTGTCTGTGTCAGGCTGCTCCTTACTCTCCAACATTTATATCCCACTTGAAATATGCTCAGCTTGACCTAACAGTTTCTGATTCAAATATGACTTTTTGTACGTAAAGCATCTGTGATTTAGAATAGTTTCCTCTCTCAGTGACTGAAATTCCAACTTGACAGGCTTCTAGGCTTTTATGCAAAGCTCATTTGTCCTCAGATTTTAGGTGAAAAAAATAAGTTAGTGGACAGAATAGACCAGGAGTAATTATAGTCCTTGTGATTCTAATTTTCTGATCATCTGGTTTGGTGTGACAAGCTTATTTGAAACAAAAATTCTTACCCAAGTTTAGATGGTGTAAATTTGTCTGGTCATAAATTATTTTTGAATGCATCCTTTTAGATTTTCATTCTTTTTCTTCATTCTCCTCCACAACTTCAGTTATCAAATTTCTTTTCAATTGCTTCTTTAGGCTTATTTTACATTATAAAATGTTCA
Organism: Brachypodius melanocephalos; assembly: GCA_013398615.1. NCBI lineage: Eukaryota > Metazoa > Chordata > Aves > Passeriformes > Pycnonotidae > Brachypodius > Brachypodius melanocephalos. The sequence continues at coordinate 14,451,473 of VZSR01003049.1, forward strand.
GGATACATCCTGGAAATTGAAGTCGAGTACTGTTCTAAGTCTGAAATTGGAAAATGGTATATAAATCCTTATAACTGTTAGTAATATTTGCCAATAGCTCACATGACAACTCAGAATCACTGCCAGGGAGAGCATTCTTGTTGGTAACTTTTCCCCATAAAATAAGAACAGACCAGAAGACTGCGAGGTGATAATCTCTCTCCAATAAAAGACTTCAGCAATGAGAAGTTTCTACCTCTGAAAAAAGTGCACAGCTTTCTTTCTCAGTAATTTAAAGTCACATAATGACTTTATGCTCAACACTAGTCCATTGTACCTTGCTAATATTAAAATTCTTGCTGATATTAAATTCTTATAATCCCGCCTGGTAGGAAATGCATGTACAAACTCTTTAAAGAACTGTGACAGGTCAGAGTGAATTCCCTCTGGAGGCACGCAAAGCCATTCCTGGACTTATGCAATAGTTGTGTATCAAGGACAAAGCTATGTGCATTATTAACACTAAAAGAAGCTCAATTCTTAGCTCACGAAAGGAGTATACCTCCTCTAACCCCTAGGCTTTCAGAGACAGGGTGCAATAAAACTGAAGAGCCCTTACCATGCAGAGTAAATTTTTTAATTAATCTGGAAACAAAAAGTCCCTTTGTAAAATCCATTACTTTACTCAGGTTTTACTACATTATCAAGTCTGGCTCCTTTTTAACTAGACAAGTGTTCTACATGTCAACTTTGATGAAAGCATTCTTGAAATATCTATTTTCTTGAAATACCTATATTATTAAAATACATATTTTCAATAAAAGTTAAAAGGGCAGAATTCTGCAGAACTCAACCAGCCTCTACTCATTACATCCCAAGCTTAGTAAAAGGGAAAACATTCCTTGAAGAAATTACAGCTGACTTTTCTTTATACAAAAGATATTAATTATGCTAAATGTATTCTTTTCATAAGCAGGCACTAAATTATTCAAGATATTCTGAGACTTTAAATTGATTAATGAAAGCAAATATTAATGATGCCATCATATGAAAATGTGAATAAATTTGAAATGGTAAATGTCACTGAGAAAATCCATAGTTAAAGCAATTACTATTTTTCCCAGTCTGAATTAGTTACCTTAATTTCAAAGTGCTTTATTCCATGGCAAAGCAAGAAGTACAAGTACAACAAGGAAAGATTTACAAAAAGTTCAGTGAAGTAAAAAACTCAAAGAAACAAATTCTTCCTTTCCAGAAAATTATATGCAAGCTAACAATGGGCCTTTCTATATTTGTGTTCTGGATAATTTATATATAAATTATAAGAATTTAAGAATAAAAAAAAAGAATAAAAAATAATAAGAAAAATAAAAATAATAAGAAATATAAAAATATAGGAAAGAATAAAAAATATAGGGCTGTACATTCTGTAGTATAGAAATTTTATATACCTACAGAATAGAAATATAAATTCCTTATAGAAGACTACTAGAAAGAAATCTAAGTGTTTGAGTGTATATACTAAGTGTATACACACAGTAATTCGATTCTCCTGCCTTCCAAGTGGATAATACCCAACAAAGGGTAATCTGACTCTTGTATTTTATTTGCTTTATAGACATTAGTGATGTTTTACAGACACATTAATCACCAGAAGTTGTAATAATGTGATGAATCAGATCCATTCAGAATGATTGATAATGAAAATTATGGTAATAGGATAATTTCAAACTGAACTATAAAAAGAATATGTTGAATAATTACTTTCTCAAAAGCAGAAATACATTCTGCAGCTATGTAAAGAAATAAAGAACTAGGTTAGCTGCTGTAGGAGAGTAAAGAAACATTTTTTAGTGAAAGAGATACCAAATTATTCAAAACAATTTAGAAATACCCAACACTTTAACAATTTATGAACAATTTAGAATGTACAAATCAACTTACACATAGAATAGAATAACCACTAGCTAAGCAAATAAACTCAAGGATAAAATTTAATTTTCTAATTTAATACTATAACTAAAATACCTAATTGCCATTTTTAATTGAAATATGAGCAAACCATAACATTCTAGAGGCTTCTATGTTCATATTCTATGTGTGCCCAAATTTGTAACTCTCAAGGACTAATATGAAATCTTTTTTTATTTAAGATAATAAATCCAAATTTCAAACTTGAAGACAAAAATTTTAGCAGACCTTCTAAATGGAGGTTTCTATAAAACTGTAACTTTTAATGTCCTGAGTAAAAGAAAGAAATTACATTCTCAGTCTGAGCTCCACATGGCCTCTGCATACATACATACCCGTATAGAATTTTTCAATTTTGGTATTCCATCCATTGCTAAGAAACAAAGTTTAGCATGCTAAGAAGCAAAATTTAAACTTTTTTATGAGTCAGAAAATTCCTAAAGGCTTTACATTATTCCCTGTTTTTACATCTAAACAAAAGCATATTTAAGTAGTTCTAAATGAGTGGGTTGATATGGAGATGATGAATTGGGTAAGCAAAAGAAATTTAAGTCCTTCTGTAACAGATTCTTGAGTTGGCTTCAGCACAAACATGCAAAGCTCTTTATCTTTTTTGAGACTCCAAAAGCCACAAATGGTTTCAATTGCACCATGTATCACAACATTACTCAAAATTTATGTATTTTCTGACTGTTTTATTTTTCCAGTGTGTTAGACAGTACTCAACTAAGAGTTGTTCCACAAAAAAAATACTTTTCCTTTGGGTCCCATGGCTGATCACAGTGCCACTACTCTGCTCTCTTAGCATGTGCAGAACACACTTAGAATGTCAGTAGGAGTTGTGCATGCATGTGAAGATGAAGCTATAAGAGATGGCATTTGTCATGTGGCCTTGAGAAGAAAAGTTTCTCCTAAAACAGTTTCTTCAGTAAGTTTGTTAGGATTTTGTTGTTTTGGGGGGGATTTTTTACCCACTGTAGCAGTCACTTTTGTTTTAACAGAAAATGAAACTCTAAGACAATGTTAAAGAATACCACCTGCCAAGTGACTGAACTGTTTTATTATGGTTACCTATCAACATAAAACAAAAATTGGTGATAGAGGTACTATTCTAATCAAGAGTCTTAGTACTCTGTTTTTCCTGATCCAAGCTTCTATCACAGCACACCCACCTGAAAAAATCAGTCTCAGAACAGACTCCAAAATATGACATTCCACATACACAGCTATTTCTGTAGATTATGTTATTTAACTCTGTGATATTTATATTGATTACTGCTGGCTGAAAGTGTTGTTATTCTTCAGAAGTTCTGAAGAAGTTACCTATAACTGTGCAGCATAGCAGAATAAAATTTATGTATTAAATGACAGATGTAGAAAGAACTTACTGTTTCAATTTCTTTGCTACTACTATTTTTGAAGCATTAACTAGCTTGAAAGACTGTCATAGCTTTCCTGTTTTCCTGTTCCCACAAAAATGAACTATGATTGACTAAATAAAATTAAAGTTTTGCTAACAAAACTTCTAACAGTTGTTTGTTTGTTTGTTTGTTTGTTTTTCCTTGCTTTTAGCTTGGTAGCCACAAAGGAGACAGACAGTGCAAGATCTCGTAGCATGCCAATGTCACCGTCCGATTTCTTGGATAAGCTAATGGGCAGGATGTCGGGCTATGACGCGAGGATCAGACCAAATTTCAAAGGTAATTTCAAAACTAAACTTTTGGGTTTTCAGTGTGTCAGTATTACTGCTCACAAAAATGCAATTTCTGAAACAAATATGAAAACTAAAAAGTACATTTACTGAAAAAAAACAAGTGCCATCTTTTGCCTTTCTTTTGTATGCATGGCAGCTCATTTCAGTAGCAATACACACTACACCTGCCACTTTCACAGCTGCCCATTGCAGGCCTTTTGTAAATATACCTTATCCTTAGATTTGGGGTTGTTAGTTTGTTAGTTTCTTTACTTTCCTGAAATGCTTACTGATGGATTCATATTCCCACCTTGGATTGCCATAGCATGAAACACTACAGAAAGCAACTTCTGTGAAAGATTGGCCAAATCTTCATATCTGTCTCATTCTAAAGGATGTGTTAATGACATTGACCATCAAACTCAAGACAGTTTATCTTAGTTATCAATTCTACCACCAAATTATATTCCTCATTCCTGGGCCCCATTTGTACCTTGAAATGTAAAAAGGACTGTCTTTTATCTTGTTCTTTTCCCTGTTCCCAGTTCTCCACTGAAATTCCAAGTCCTCAATATATGGAATTTTATCTTGGCATGTGCCTATTATGTACTTATCACAAAAGAGATTCAATTAAAACAAAGTAGATTGAAAAACTGAAACAGCAAACTTTGCAAATAGAATGACTACCTCTCCTGAGGGTCTTAGCATACTATGCAGACTCAGGCACGTTAGAGCATTTAATGAAGGATTACAAAAAACATATTTTTATATGAATATGCAAAATATCATACAGACAAACGCCATCCATTCTAACTTTCACAGTCTGGGAAGCTTAGGTGTATTCGACTATTTTTTTTTTTAAACAAGGAGATCCAATGTTATAGTGGAACCATATTTCATTCTATTACTGAATCTTTAAATAAGGTATCAGTCTTCAAATTGCCCAGAATATAAATAATGTTTTGAAAGAAACATATTGAGATTAAAAATTATATTCTTACTTTGCCTTAGTTGCTTTCTCCTATGCCTATCTTCTTGAGTCCAAGAGATTGTCTTAGCTCTACCATTTCACTATAAGGCTTTACTCCATGTTTACAACAAAAATTTTCCTTCAAGCTGGCAGTGCTTTCTCCACCAAGTCATCTGTCACTGCCTTTCCATCTTAATTCTTATTCAGTGAGAAATGTTATAATTTTCTGACATCTTCAAGTTCCAGGAACTTAAGTGGTTTTGACTCTAAAGCCACTGCTATGTGCTGGTTTTACCAGAATTTGCCCAGTCTGATTTATAAGAACCATGTAAGAGATTTGTCAGATTACTTCCTCATCAGCAACCATAAACAGTTGGTTGTGTATATATAAACTTGTTATCCAGGATTTACTGCAGCTGGAAATGCTTTGCTCTTTTTACGTTAGTGATGCTGGTATTTCTCAGGAAATTATAAATGTGCACTGGAATTTCAAATTAATCTCTATATGGTCTAAGGGTTGGATTTTATAGTTTGTCATGGGCAGCATCCAATCACAGCCTTCTGATGAGGCAACAATGGAGAACAGGCAGATGGTTTAGAGATTAGGAAATTAAATGTAGTACTTCTTGAAAGTATAATTCAAAGGATTTAGTGCCTTGTTTTATAACTATTTTGCAACTTGTTTGTAACTATTGAAAACTTAAAGAGACAAAACCTAATTTGACGTTGTTCCTTTTCAAAAAGTGCACATTCTAAATCTTCTGGACAGCTATGCAGTTTGAACAGATCTGCCCAGAATGATTTAGACCTACCACTAAGAATAAGTATCTCCTTAAGTGACTTTGCCACTTTTTTGGTTAGTTTTATTACTCCTACAAGTGCTGGGGCTTAATGCCTTTTTGAGGTTTTAAACTGGCAGTTTTAAAGAAAGAGGATAAGTATTAATAAGATAACTCAGACATTAATTTTAAATCATTTTTGTTCCAGTAAAATTCCTATGCAGACAAGATTTTTAATGGCCAATTTTATTCATAATTAATCTTGGTCATGACAGAATTATATATTTTCTCTATGTGCTCTGCTTTTGGATATAGACTACTGCATATAAGTTCTTGTTCAAAAAGTATAATAGAGAAGACATGGTATTTATTCAGCTATGGAATACAATAGGAAATTGAGAATCATTGTAATGGCTTTATTCCAGTTGCATTTTTTTTTATGTCACATCAAACCTATAGCAAGGTGCTTCTATTACTCAGTGTCAACATTACAGATGATATCTATTTCTGCAAATATGGAAAATACTTCATTGCCTTTCAAATTTGAACACAATTATATAAAATAGGTGAAAAAAATTAAAGTAAAAGTTTGGGCATTTACATAGGAAAATGCAAAAGGTTATTTGCCCTGCTATTGGCAAAGATTTTTCAGCAGTTTAGAAGGCTTGAAAGCCAGGACTTAATAGAAAAAAAAAATCATTTAGTTATATATGTTGTCCTGATCCCTTCTGGAAACTGTTTATATTTTTCGTCTTTACATTATTTTCTGGCAATAAAACCTTTGTGGTTTGGAGTATTAAAAAGTGTAATTTTTTTGTTGTTTGCTTTAAATTTGTCAGTTGTTTTATTGATTTTACTGCCATGTGACACACTAAGACACAGAGAAGTATTACTTCCTTTTGATCTTGACAAATTTGTATAGTTGCAGATTACTGCCTATTGTATACCTTTTCCAATGTAAAGGGTCCTCTTCTAATTAACATGGTTTTGTGTGGCAGTTATTCATAGAATTTTTGATCCTTTTCAACTTTTTAACATCTTTCTCCCTAATATATAAACATATTAATCTGTGTAATGTATTTATATATAGTATTAATCTGTATCTCTTAATTACAAAAGTTCTCATTATTTCTACCAGTTTGGCTGGTACAGAGGTTTGCAGGGATAAAGTTCGTGTTCCTGTCCCCCATCATCATACCTGACACCTGGGCGTTTTTTTAAATTCCAGTTATACTTGCTGGACATGGTACATATTTTCACTGATTCCAAAATTGACACAGGTGAGAGCTGACTCACAGTGAATTGTATTTTCACAATTCTGCACATGTTTTTATGATGTCTGGATTTATATCACCTCAGCTGGTCAGTTTGTTCCTGTTCACTTGGTCTAAAATGTCTTCTACAGCCCTCATAAAAAATTCCAGCAGAATGGCTCTAGTGTTTGACACAGCCAGCAACTGGAGACAAATGCTGCTACAAAGACTTCCTTCGGCTTTTCTGCTCTGACCTTCTTCACTTCCATGGATACTTTTATACCTTAATCATCTTTCAGCTTTCACATCTTGGCAGGATTCTATTTTTAGTGCCTTGTAGATAGTGATCATTGTTAGCTTTTCTGTCTCTAGTGAGTTTTAGCTCTATTTCTTTTCTGCCTCTCTTTAATCTATGTTCAACTTGCCTGAATTCCTGTGTTTGAATATGACTTCCAGCTTTTACAGCTTCTCATTCTCATGTTTTGAGAGGTTTATTTTTACTCTCAGCACAGTGTCTTTGAGTTAACCCTAAAACATTTGCAGGCTACTTTTAGCTTCTACTTTTGTGCTGCTTTTAACTAGCTATTAACAATTTTATTGTAATTTGAAATTAGGCGTCAGCACTGTAGTGATTTAGAGCTTTTACTTAATAAAAGCAACCATGTTGATAAAGCAAACTCATATTTTAAAGTATAGTCTTATTTTAAACAAGGTAGCATCATATCAAATTTGAAAGGATGGCAGGTACTGCAACATGGAAGTGCTTGAAATAAAAGCTGCCTTGCAAACAAATGACTAACATAAGCAAGAAGTACAATTTTCTCCCTGACAGTTTTTAGTGACTCTGCCTTCGTTCATCGTCCCTGCTTTTCTTTTTTGATCCTTTTCTGGAGTTGAGCATGTAAGGCTTTTACTGAATTCTCAGAAGTACTGGACATACTCAACAACTGTAAATAATTGAGTACCAAAGTGGCTGCAAGTGCTACCTCCTTACCTGAGAATTCTGCTCCGTAGGTGTAGTCTTGTGTATTGCAAAGATTGAAGTGTAGAAGTGTTTTGTTAGAATTGCTGTAGAAAACAATTTTTGCTGTCAGGAAAGAAAGCTGGATGTTCCAAGTTCTGTCATATTGGCAGAATTTTTAATGGACATTCTGATTCTTCAAATATTTCATGTGAAATTTATTGGCCATGTTAGATTTTGCTAGTTGCAAACCACCAGCAGTGGCAGAGCAGTTTCTTTCTTCAGTGATACTAAAAAAGAGATTTTGCATAAAGGTTTATAAGAACAGTCCATACTCCAGATACAGATCTCTCATCATTAGGCTGCTTATAACTACAGAAAAAATCCAGGTTCTCCAGTGATGAACTGGTTTATTGATATAAGAATATTGAGTTGTAGGAAGGTAACAAAAAAAATTGAGATGGAAAAGCCTTGTTTCCATTGGACATGGACTGAAGGCACAGTTAATTAAGGAATAATGGAAAAATTAGCATGCTTTTCCACAATGACATTTTAGAGACTTCTAGAAAATAATTTAAACCTTTTTCCGTGAAGAGGCAATTCATTCTTCAGTTGTCGTAATGACTGCTCTGCCACTACTGATATTTCAAACACAAGATAAAACAAAACAACAGTTGACTGAGGATCTGTGGTAATAAAGAATTCGGTTATAAATGGACTCTTAAACATTTTGTGAATTTAAGAGCAATGGGAATAGAATGTAAATGACTTTCCTGCAAGCATTAGAGATAAGAGCAGCAATAATGCATTTCTTTTCCCAGAGATGACAGATAACATTGAAGATAGAAGCTTCCTTGAGTGAAGAAAGTCACTTTTCCCCCTAATTGTTGTGAGAACTGACATGCATCATTGAAATACACATAAAATATTTTTACTATGTATTTCAAATGGGTTTGGGGTTTTTTCTTTTTTGTATAGAAGCATGTGTGCAGGTTTACAGTGAACTTTGTTGCTGTGGGCTTTCTAACTGCTAAAATTGGCCAGATAAGTAGCGTACCTTTGAGAGAAATCAAAAGGAAAATTATTAGAAACCATTCAATTTAATTGTGCATTAAATTAATTGTGAATGTAGCATTATTTCTTCTAAATTCAGTAAATATTGTTCCTGAATCAACAAGCAATAATTCTGGAACAGGGACTTGTGAGTTTTTGTGGTTTTTTTTCTCTTTTGCAGGTCCTCCAGTTAATGTCACATGCAACATATTTATAAACAGCTTTGGGTCCATTGCAGAGACAACCATGGTAAGATATTTTAACTCAGCCAATCTTTGAAGTTAAAATTAAATATATTCCATGAGCTCTAAAGATAGCTAGGCCTTCTCTTCACCTGGAACTAAGCAAAGAGGGAAATCCACCTCTGAGAATGGAAAGCGAGAATTCCTAATTTGGCAATTGATTTTTTATAACAAAAATTTCATTATATCATCACACACAAGTAAAAGTAAAGCCAAGGGTAGAAGGAGTTTTTTTATATAATTTCTCACTCAGTTTTATTTGACAGTTGCAATGAAATAATTATTAGATAGATATTAGTTTCTATAATGTTCCACCTTTCTAACCTCAAAAGTGCTAATTCATTAAGGCATTTTGTTAATAATATTTTTAATATCATTGTATAGAGATGCATACTTTATTTTAAAAGTCCTTCCACAGAGTTACTGCACTGAAATAATAGAATTATTAAAACTTTGAACTGGTATATAAGATTTGGAATAAAAAGAAGTGGATTGCATACTTACGTACATACACTTAAAATTTGTCTACTAAAGAAAAACAGATGATAAAATACAAAAAGATGAGATTTTAACAAAATAAGGAGAAGAAGTCAAAGTGCAAAGGTAGCAAAACTAGATATTGAACTGTGAATTTATGGAAACCCCCAGTATAACCTCACTAAAAGGTAAGGCATATGCTAGTAATTTGGAGTACAGATATAATCACTAAATTTTATTGAGGGGAGATATTGGCATTCCTTCTCTCTACAAGTGTTTCACATTTTTTTTAAGAAAGTTAAAAATACCTCTTTGAAAAGAGTTATGTAATAATTTTGAGGCAGAGAAGGTTAAAATACAGAGATAACAGAACAATTGTGGGAGTTTGTAAGATCCAAATATAGAAAATAGTCTGAAATCCCAACAATTTCAGGGCTCAGGATATGTACTTGGAATGACAGAACCAAATTGACATACTTAAAAAAAAAAAAAAACAAAGCACCCAACCCAAACAAACAAAATCCAACCAGAAAACCTTAACATAACCAGAGACCTGTAGTTAGGAAATATTTATGCTCCCTATCTCCAAGTGGTATTAACAACTGCTTGTTCTTTACCTACCTTGGAACATAGTTGTAGATGCTACTGAGAGAGGTAGATGATTTTTTTTTTTTTTCAGATAGAAAATTACTTTAATTTGTATTTGGGGGCCTTTCCAGATTGCAAATCCCAAACAGATTGACAGGGCATCCAGAGAGATTTATTCAGGTTCAATCAGAGGATTAAGCAATACCCACATGATTAGAATAGTGTTCCACAGCTACTTCCTAATGTCTGGATGAATGAATCTGGTCCAAAAGAGGAGAGAGACCACAAGGTCAGTAAAGTGCAAGGACCTAGCCACTCGACTGCTATATAAAGGATATGTACAAAACTGCAGGTGTTAACACAAAAAGTGTCCTGAGTTTGGGAAGAGGATGACCAAGTTCACATCTCAAGTGTATTTTCTCTCCAAAAACCAGAGAATTATAAACATTTTCTTTCAGTGCAACTTAATTAAGTTAGGACAATATTTTTATTTTATAATGAAACTACATTCTCTCCTCTGTGTTACCTAAAAAGCAAATTGAAATAGTCAAGGTAGACAATGACCTGGTCTGTAAGAAATAGTTCCAGGTAATGTAATATGTTACAGAAAATACCAAACCTGGTCAGAACCACAAAGTGGTTTTCATTCTCTTGTTTTTATGCATTCAAAAACCTGGATATTTAAGCACAACCTTGACCTTCATGATGCTTGTGTTCTGTTAATAATATATTCACTGACATAGCTCAAAACAGACTTCTCCTTATTGTCAGCCACTGATCACCTCTCAGACACTCAAATCTTCTTTTGCAGAAGAACAAATGTTTTTGTCCAGACAGGACTTTCAGTTGTGTGGTTTATTAGCTTTTCTTCTCTCTAACACTGACAGTGAACTTCTAAAAAACATGAAAATCTTTCTATCTTTAAATGGCAATGAAAACAGTCTTGCGTTATTTCACAAACTGAATTTCTGCATGGTTTAACAAAAGTCAACTCACTGCAGTTCACCATGTCTTCAATTTTCACTATTTTTTAAACAGGAAATTATAAATGTGCACTGGAATTTCAAATGCGTCTCTGTATGGTCTGGGGGTTGGATTTTATAGTTTGTCATGGGCAGCATCCAATCACAGCCTTCTGATTTAGTGTAGGATTTAGTGTATTCCTTAAAATTCATGTCCCTATGTCTTAACTCATTAGAACAAATTTTTAGACTCAAAAAGGACTTTTAAATTCTTGATAAATACCTCTTTCTCCAAACTGCAAGCAGAACAGGTTAAGTAAGCAACAAGTGCAAAATAAAACCTGGCCAGTGTTACCTTGTATTTAAAACTACCAGCTGATAATGGGATGTGCATATAATGTACGAGATTCAAAGAAGTCTGAATAAAGCGCTGTCCTTCGCTGTCGCTGCAGTTTCCCCTGGCAGTGTCCGTCTCTGTCCGGGTCTCCCGGGGTCTCTTGCTGATGACCAAAATCTTTGAGCTCCCTCTGCTGCCTCGGCTGTGCATAACAGAGTAAACAGGCAGGAAAACAAGGGGTTAAAAATCCCCGCGTCGCTTGCAAAGCAGCCCAGTGCCAATTTCACATCGCTGGGCTGAATCGCCCTCGGTAAGGACGGGCAGTGTGGCACCGGGCAATGGGAAGGGCAGTGTGCGGCTCTCGGGCAAGCACCTTCTCTTTAACTCGTCTACACCTGCTCTAGCAGCTCAGGAGAGACAGACAAACAAAAAAGGTAGTATAATTGGGTTTACAGCTTGTCAGTTCTGTAAACTGGTTCGTTTCCTTCCTTCCTTCCTTCCTTCCTTCCTTCCTTCCTTCC
>VZSR01003049.1:14469211-14561944 GCA_013398615.1 Brachypodius melanocephalos
TTTAAAAAGATTTAAACTGAATGAGGGTTTAGCTACTTAATTCCCGGTAGGATTGAAGGGATAGAATACTGAAAATTTGATGTTTCCAGTCATCCATTATTAGGCCCCTTGTTTGCAATATATTTTTCCTTATTTTTGTGAATATTTCTGCTCTACAGTTTCAGAAAACTGGCTATATTAAATACATAATTTGTATGTCTTGTTAATGCATATTATATATATAAAATATATACTACATACAAATATAAGAACAGTTTTCAATGTATATATTTATATTTTACACTGGTTAATTATTTCATTGATTTTGGATAGTTTTACTTTAATTTTTAAATATTTAGACTAGCCCTTACAAGGCAACAAGGCTATTTCCCAGCTTAGCAAAATGTAGGGAAAATGTTTTAGATTTGTGCCTGTGACTACTGTTTTGGTATTACTGTAGTGTTACAAATCACAGTATTTGAGATCTTTTAAAATAAGGATTCACTTTTCAATGAGTACCTTTACTTCTACCCCTTTCATCATGGACTTCATGGAAGCCCATAAAATAGGCATTTCTTCTCTCTCCCTTACTTCTCATCTAGACCCACGTGTACTTGTTCACAAAGTTATCTTCTTCATGAAAGGAGCAGGCTAGCAAATTGATACTGAATGGAGTTTGTGTCTGTTAAAATTTTATTTAGTTGCCCGAGTGCATTTAGTGTGGCTTTAAAAATCCCTAAGATTCCCTGAGTTATCAAGGAAGGTAGACATGTCACAGGATTTGCAGGTATGTGCATCTTTTTGAATCAGCAGCCAAAAGGCAAAATATCTTAGGGATTTCCAAATGCCACTAGAAGATGTCTTTGGATAGACAAACAAATTGTTCCCTTTCTCCTCAGTACTAGTACAGTTCAAATACACAAAATTTTATGTGTTGCCTTGGTATCATTGTAAAACCACTACAACAACATGATTTTCCTAATAGACCTCCTGCTGCATTTCATGCATATCAGTAAATTTAAGGTCAACCCATATCTGATCAAGTTTGTTTAAAGTTGGAAATATATTTCTTCTCATAGCCCACTTTAGCAGGTGTTAGACTTTAAGAGTTAGCAGGCCCTGCTTCTGGGCTTACCCTAGTTTAGCTTTACCTTTTATTTTACCTCATTTACCCTATTCTAGACAATGTTGTATTTGTCTACCAAGGAAGGTGTTAGGAAAATTTAATATGGAATTCCCAAAATTGTATTTGATGTAATTTGGTTATATATCCATGAGGAGACAAAAGAAAGGATGATTTCAAATACATGTTTTCAGCAAAGATTTATAAAATTAGCCCATTTAGTCTATCATTGAAAGCAGTCATATTCAAAGGGCTAGCATAAAATTCATTAATAACAAAATGGAATATAGCACCAAAAATTCATGTGAACAAATGAATAATCTCAGAAAAGCTTAACTTTTCACTTAGCAGAAAGTACCTTCTACTGTTAGAGCAGAAACTTCTTCAGGGACACATCATTTTCTTGCAGAAAATAAAACAGAATCTTTAGTCAACTGAGAACATGGCAAGGACCAAATGAAGACAGAGGCTTAGTGTATATTGTTTGTTCATGTAATTGTCATGTCCTTTTTCATCTAATCCCTTCTACTACTGCTTGAAAGTGCAAACATTTTAAAAGTGCCTGAGCTAAAGCCTAAAGAAGTAATTACACTGAACAAGTTTCAAAATGTGATTTTAGTGTCATGCATTAGGACTTAAGAACACACAGCTTCCATTAAATATGGGAGTAGTATATCCAATCTTAAATTAATAAATATTCTAGTACATGCAGTAGGAGCTACGACAAACATTATTATACAGTATGTCAGTACTATTAATCTTTTTAAGAATAACTACCCTAGATATTAACTACCTTTGACTTCTGATGATTATATGTGAGTATAGAAACTAAAATCCAGTATTGCTACAGATAATAAACTCAACAAATTAATTCAATGCTAAAATAAATTAAACCCATCCATTTGCAATGTTTTAGCCCTAAAAGGTATGTAAATTAAGTAGATATTGTAGCACATTGTTGAATTCAACTATTTTGAATGTTTTGTAAAAAAGACAAGGGATTAAGTAAGGCAAAAATCAAGGCGCTGTCTCAGAAACTACTGAGAAACTACTATACTCTTTTTTTAGCTATGGCTTGAATGACAGAATCTGATAGCTCCTTTCTAATAAGCATCCTCTAAATGACCCACTTTCTCTAAGGCAAAGACAGAACTATAGTAGTTGCAGTAGGTTCTCATCCTCCATCATTTGTAGTGGTGGCAAACGAGGTAGTACTTACCCCAGAAGAAAATAAAGCAAGAAGCATTCATCTGTGCCGATCAGAATGCTACCAGAAGCCATACCACTTCAGAATCCAAAGGTATGAAAGCAGGTGGCATACCTAGGGAGGCCACTTGGTGCAGAAGTAGTGTGTAAATTTATTTGCTGAACTCTGAATTTTAATTTTGTGAGGAAGTCTGAGAGGTCTGACATTACACGTAGCAATGCTGAAGTACTAGTTTTAGCCACCTCTTTGCCAAGTGGTTCTAGTTCTATTGACTTCAATACAAGTATTGATGGGTAGTTATTGGAGTCAACTCTGAAAGGAATTATGCAAAATTGAAATAAAGTTTTAACCAAACTATTCACAGGACACTCATTGGAACATCTAATAGTTCTGAAATGTATGAGAAACAAACAAAACCAAACTAAAACCCCAAAAAACTAATTTATCAAAAAAAAAAAAAAACAAACCCTAGAAATATTAAAACCATTAAACCTTAAAATCCACTGCTCAGATGAGCTGTTTGTCCAAATCCATCAACAGTCTTTTCTGAATAGCTCAAATAATTTTTAAAAATTCCTGAGATCAGAGAAAAGTTAGTCTTCACCCAAACCTCCCATCCAATTGGGCTGTCCTACTTAATGGAATGAGCAGAAGCACCCACAATTTTCAGTCTAGACTAGGATTAGAACTTTTATCCAGGAGCTGAACATGTCTTACTGCTCATCCTCAGCCTTCAAGTGCTGAAATCTGGACATCCTAATCATCCACAAGGTGTTTAGCCAACTAACTTCAGGCAGGACCAGATGGAAAAGTTTTCCATGTGTTTGCGTGTGGAACTGAATTCTTTTCCTTGTACAGTAGAATCGCAGGAGTGGGAAGATTAGAAACAAAAATTGCAAGAAGTCATTTTCCTAAGGCACATCCATGAAGGCATTGCTGTCTGAGGGAGGGATCATGTGGTTCTAGAGAATTCACAAAGTGGCTTCCTACTAAGGGAGTGGTACAGTACCGCAGTCGCTCTCAGCCTCTCTGTGAGTTCTGTAATTCCAGTGAGAACAATAAGGATATCCTTAGTTTTACCAACTGCCAAAATCAGTTCTGGAAAGAGAGATTCCACCTATGGAAATATCCAATGACAGATTGCCAGAAAGGATTCTCTGTGCCGTAGACAAACTCTTTATCATAATTAGCAATGTATCTGCATTGCTTCTTGTAATGAATGCCCTACAGCTCTTCAGTACAGAAAAACATGTTCTCAGGGATGTTTGGCATTAGTCAAATATAAGTACTCTGACACAGATTTAATGTGTCAATTAAAGCTAAGTACTAAGCAATTGATTTAAATCACAGTTAATTTCTCTTTAGCTGCTATGGTAAATCTTTGACAGATTAATGAGTTACAGTTAATGGTGGAGCATGGAGCTTGCTGCAGTTGGTTTTCACTCATTAATTGAGATGCCAAACAGCATAGATATATGCACTATCCTTGCTGCAGTTCAGCTCTGTAGTCACAGAATCATAGAATGTTAAGGGATTGGGATGGACATTTGAGATCATGTAGTCCCAACCCCCTGCCATGGGCAGGGACACCTCCCACTAGACCAAGTTGCTGAAGGCCTGATCCAATCCACCTTTGAATGCTGCTAGGGTTGCAGCATCCAGAACCTCCCTGTTCCAGTGCCTCATCACTCTCACAGTGAAAAATTTCTGCACTCAACCTTCTCTTCTCCAGGCTGAACAGCCCCAACTTTATCACCCTGTCTTTGTAGCAGAGATTTTCTTGTCCTCTTACCAATT
Organism: Brachypodius melanocephalos; assembly: GCA_013398615.1. Taxonomy (NCBI): domain Eukaryota; kingdom Metazoa; phylum Chordata; class Aves; order Passeriformes; family Pycnonotidae; genus Brachypodius; species Brachypodius melanocephalos. Next base: position 14,473,318 of record VZSR01003049.1, read on the forward strand.
TTGTGGCCCTTTGGACTTGCTCTAGTTCCCTTCTTACACTGGGAACATGGGAACTTTAAACAGTACTCCAGTAATAGTGCAAAGATGTAATAAAAATAAATAATCTTCTTAATAATGATAATTAATAGTATTAATCCTCTTAATAATAAATATCGCCAGTGTTTGTTAGCATAAGAAAATAGATGATTTAGTTTAAATTTCAGTTCTGTCTAAATTTATTGAAAGTAAAGGAAGGATATTCTTGCCTTTACATTTAAAGTGTTTTCTCTCTCCCTTTTGATGTATTTACAGAAAACAATCAAGTAATAAATTAATTCATAATATGAGTCCTTTGCACTATCAATTTAAACAAATCCAACTTTTCATGTCTACTCTCACAAAACTGACTACCCTGTCCAGTCCTGTATCATCCTTCCCTGCATTTTCTTTTACATATTCTTTTGAACAGGTAAGGCTGCACCATAAGTAATCTCAGTAATTATGGAATTCTGACTGTTAAGCATAAGGAAATACAAGGCAATCCTTCAGAATACAAAAACTATATTTGCATTTTTCGAGAGTGTGAATCTCAAGGTTCTTCTCCTACTTTGACTTTGCAATGCCATTGGTAACCTGCATGGAAAATGACTTGACAATTTGAGTGGCTTAGTTCAATTTAAATATTTGAGTTTCTGTACCTGAGATGTTTCCTCAAAGGCATATTGAAACTGTTAGCTGAAAAACTTTTGGTCCAGTCTGAAATATTCAGCTGTGTAAAGAAAAACTGGAAAATTCCACCAATTTGGACAAGGTAATTAATTACCTAAAGTGCAGCCATAGTGCTTAAGAACAGTGAATAAATTTAAAATGGAAAGATGTTATTACCACAAAGTACTATTTTGCCACAGGCCATCCTGTCTAATTATACCAATCAAGACAGCAAAAAAGCATCTCAAGTTGCATGCTTTTTAGACAACAAGACAGTAACTTTGGAAAATCTCAGCAGTAAAAATTAAAACTATCAATGTGTTCTGCAACATATAAGCTTTTCTTGTACAGCAGTGAAAATGAGCTTTCATTCCAAGTGTCATAATCAACATGGTAAGAAAAAATTTTCCACAAGAATGATATTTGTTATAGTTCAAACAAGTGAAGGAAGAATCATTTGACTACATTATACAGAAGACAAGTCTGTATTTCACTTAGAAGTATGTGTTAGGCAAAATTATCATAATATTTGGAATGGCAACAGTGAGAGTTCTGTAATTTATGCATGAAATTCTGAAGACTTGGTTCAAATAACAGCATACAAAAACTATGAGAGCAGGTGATATTCAATGTTCAAATGAGGGGCATATTTTGGAATCTCTCAGATCTAGAAGGATTCCATATGCAGTGCATATGAAAAATACATTAAAGAAATAATGAGAGTTAGGAAATTAGTATCTTGATGATTTGTGCAAAAATCTCCATTAAATTACATTCCATATGTTATGATAGTATAGCTCTATCTGTACAAGTATAATGAAGTAGAAATTAAAATATTCAGTAAGTGTTTCAGATTTTACTGTGTGCTGGAAATTACCAATCAAAACATTAGTACTGAGGTACATAACGCCCTGAGCCTTGGCATGGACAGCAAGGAGCAATTACCTGACCTCCAATTTTTATTTTATTGAGCCTTATGAAGCAGTAAGAAGGTTCACCTTGTGGCTAAGGTTTTGAAGTATGGTGAAGCAAGTGCAGACCCACATCCCACTCTCGTTCTGTAGACCCAGGGTACAGCAGCTGTTCAGACAATGGCAGCAGCCTCGAGGGTACAGATGAGGCTGTGGAAGTCACCACAGCTGAAATGGTGGTTTCTTCCTCCCCTCAAGGAACCCTTCTGTCACAGTTATGTGAATTAGGAGTCGTCCTTTCAGGCAAATAGCACATGAGAATACAGAGCCTCTTGTAGGATAACAAATCAATTCAGGCACCTTGTTTCTGGTGTCTGTGTTTGCATCAAACAACCCTACTTGTTTAAAGCAGTTAGGCCTTGTGTTCATAATGTGTAATTATAAACTGAGATGATGAATACTTGTCCTTCATAAAATAGCAGTCAAATATATCTCCTTCCTTTTAATAGATTAGGTTTGGTTTTGGGGTTTTTTTTTGGTTGTTTTTTTTTTTTAGTGATTGACTGCCAATTTAAGTCAGAGTTTCCAAGGGAGAGAACAATGAAAAATAGCTCCAGTTGCTTCAGTGAGAAGTTTAGCCAGGACTTTTTTTCATCTTAAAAGTTGGAAACAACTTAAACCAATAAACTTTACTCATATTGACGTACAGAATAATTAACACAATCTTGAAAGGATTTAATCATTTGTCATTCTCCATTTTCCTTTTTGATTTGGCCTTCCTGTTATGCATTTTTCTCCTGTTCTGTTTCACACTTGCGAGAAGACCTTTTACTCTGTAACTAATCCTGTCCATAAACTCTGCATATTCTACTGACAAAAGTAAAGTAACTAGACATATCTCAGGTTATATAATTAAAAATATAGAGACTTGTATGGTCTCTACCTGATTTGAAGAGTGGAGGAACATGTGCCCTCCTCGGACTGCTGTATAACAAGCTACTGCTCACAAAATCTTCAATAGGGAACTGAGGCACAGAAAGCCTATGCGGTGGGTCTAAAACAAATGAGGATTAGAGAGAGAGAAAAAAAAATAATTCAACTTCACTTACAGTGGGACAGATTCTCACTGACAGAAAGAGGGAAGTGGGAATGCTCCTGTCAGAGTTTGAACAGAAAAAGGTAAAACTATAAAACTCTTTTTATGCTTCTCATTTCAAATTCAAGACAAATTTGTGATGGGGTAGAGTTATATGGAATTATATGAACTGTACATGGAGGTTGGATTTCCTTATCTGAGGATTTTTTTTCGATTGCCTTGAAATGCATCTTTATTCTTACCCATTGTGTCCCCACTAATATAAATAGGTATCATTCTGGCACTCAGCTAAGTAATTCTTTTGTCATCCACAGATGGACAGGGGATTACATGGCTAAGAAATGAAATAAAAGCTAAATCCCTATGCTTGATAAAGCTGTGCTTGTTTTCTCTTTTATTCAGGATTACCGAGTGAACATCTTTCTCCGTCAGAATTGGAATGATCCACGCCTCGCATACAGTGAATATCCAGATGACTCTCTAGATTTAGATCCATCCATGCTGGATTCAATTTGGAAACCTGATTTGTTCTTTGCTAATGAAAAAGGTGCCAACTTTCATGAAGTTACAACAGATAATAAGTTGTTGCGGATTTTCAAAAATGGAAATGTACTTTATTCCATCAGGTGAGTCTCTAATGATTTTTTTTCAGATAGAAGCTCAAAAGTGTAATTAGGAATTGCTAAAACATATATTCAGTTGCTAGTCATGGAAAACTATAATGTGTGAGTTTTGAATGCAGAATTTTGTCAACATTCATTATTAATATTAAAATAGAAAATGATCTCTCATTAGGCATGCACATAGTAAAAGTAATAAGGAAAATATCTTTCCCATTTTAAAGTACAGCTACTGAGCCTAGAAGAACTAGTACACTGCACAGAAAAAACAATCATGTAGTATATAATCTGAGTTGTCCTATGTATGGGTTCCACAGTCTGTAGCCTCCAATGTCATGATAATCCAATGTTACTTCTTTTCCCCCTTTCTGGATATTGCAGTTGCACTTCAACGTGAAAACATGGCCTGTTTGAGGAAGTATGACATTTAAAGATTAGTCATTTACTGCTGGAGATAGAGAGAAATCTGGAAAGCAGTTTTTTGAAAAGGTTTTAAGAAGCAATCATAAGTATTGACAAAATCTAATTATTCCAGTTCTCTTCCCACCACTCTCCTTTTAATGCAGAGATCAGTAGGCATGTTACCACTGTATTGAAAAACCTCATCTAATATATACACATTGCATATAAGTATGCTAATGCCCCACTAGACACAGTATAGATTTGGTATTGAAGCAGTGACTCACTTGTACAAAGTGTTACTCTTTCCAAAATAATTGTCCAAACTATTGTCCATGCAGTGTTTTGCTTTGAATGCTTTTATGACACTGAATTACTGTGTAATTAGACTCTTTCAAGAGACATCAGGAATCTGTAAACAGTTTGTATACTGGAGCAAAAGAAAACTTTACAGCTTGCATGGATGTGTCAGTGGCAAGAGAGTCTCCTTCCTCCTTCCCTCCTTCCAGTGCAGTTAGGGAGCACTCTTTCAAGCTTACACAAGGAGAAAGGGTTGGGTTAAAATTCTTACGAGGATTTCATATCCGAAAGGAGGTTACTCTGCCCATCTGGGAACATAATCAATCTTCAGTGTCACAACATGTATTCTGTCACTAGAAACAGATTCAAAGTAGGTTAAATTAATTTCTTCTCTGGATTCAAGTAGAAAGTAGATCTAAATCAATTATCTGCAGACTTTCTGAGTCACACCAAGAGGCACTGGCTCTTGTTCCACTCTAATCAAACAACTCCCTGCCTTGCCCTACTCCTTCCAAATACATACAGCACACAGTACTGCCCCCACCACTCAGCTGAAACAAGTTTGGATTGCAGCTTCAATACAGTTCAGAACAAATTCATGGCCACATGAAATGGGGTGAAAACCCCGAAATCTTATCATATTAAGAAATATTATCATATTAAATTATAAAGGCAAACCTCAACTGTGCTGAAAGCAGATACCAAATAGCTCCTCTGTTTCTTATGAAGCCAGAAAGTTTATGTTGCCTTGATTTAATTAAGAACTATTACGGTTTCTAAAACAGATTTAAGATCATATCATTGGAATCTAGTTTAGTTATATGCATTTGAGTGAGTTAACCTTCTGATAAGGGGAGATATGCTAGTGTGCTGATATTAAAAGGAAAAAAAAAAAAGTCGTTTCTAAATTTGTTTGTTTCTTTCATTCCCTAATTTCTCCTCCTCCCTAATTGCATTAGAACAATTCAGACAAGAAAATAATGAAAGGCAACAGTTCCCAACTCAATGAATACTTAATACAGGATTACTGAAGCACAAAGTGAAGTCCAGGTCCCTCTGAAATGACTTGCTGTGTTACCACCCTACTAGCCAGAATTTGCCTTTGGAACTATTTTTAATAGCATGGGAATAGGGGATGGGTCTGTCTTCCCTCCTCAAACTCTCACCATGCATCTCTGTCACTGTATGGCTAAACAGAAATTATAGCAATAATGAATCAAGGAAGTATGGTCAGGAAAAAAAAATAGATAAAAGAAATATGCAGCCGTACTTGCCAGCTACTGACCACTTCCCTTTGGCACTTCCCAGTGCCAAAAACAAAGAGAGGGTTCAAGAAAGGGGGATTAGAGCACAGCCATGCTAGAAGAGCCTTATGTGTAAGCAGTAGAAGTGAAGCTCCTCAGGTTTTTGTAGGACATCCTATCAACTGAGCTGATTAATGAAGGTGGAGTCATGGCCCTGAATGGATACCTAGGCATGGCCAGGGAGGGAAAACTTGTGCCTTTATTTCTTAGAAATTCTTCTTTCTGATTCCTTGGAGAAGTTCTACTCCAAAGACAAATTATTGTATTTATTTAAAATTTTAAAATATTTCCTTTGCCTATAATTTGGAAAGAATTTCATGGGAAGTATTAGGACTAACACTGATGCACAGCTACAGCTCAAAAGTACAGGTGTATTTCAATCTAACATCAATAGTGTAAAATGTTTCCTAAACCTTTGTGTTGACATTTTAAGCACCTTGTTTTAGGACAGTAACACATAAAACTATTTTTCCATCATGATTTGCAGCTGACATATGTTATGAAACTCTTGCAAACTTGGGTAAGTTTTATGCCAAGGATTTGAAATACTGGAACAGAGCAATAATTGTGCTGTAGCACAAAAAGGCACACTGTTGCTGCCTTCCTTTAGACTTCTCATTAAGTTAGGCAACCCTACAAAAATAAAATCATTTTTCTGAAACTCTAAGATTTTTCCATGTTGTCATACTAGGCTGAGTTAGATGTGTTCAGCTGATAGAGATCTTTTTTATGGGCTTTCTATTGAAACATGTATTCTATTTCAAATTGCTTCCATTGTATCCATGCATTCTTCCTGCACAGTTCTGTGTCTTTTTGGGGGGATATATTTTTAATGGGTTTTTTGTGTTCTTTCAGATTGACTTTAATACTTTCCTGTCCGATGGACCTCAAAAATTTTCCAATGGATGTGCAAACATGTATAATGCAGCTGGAAAGCTGTAAGTTTGCGTAATGTATTATGCTATACATACTTTTGCAGGGATTACAACAGCTATACAGGAGGTAGGAAAACCCCTTGTAGTGGTACAAGAACAAATTTTCAAAATGAATCTTCTATCTAATCAATAGAATCTGTGAAATATACATGGTTTTAAGAGGAAGAGCTTCTTTCATACCTATTTGAACTGAAAATCAAGAGTTCTGTGTAAATCTGAAGTTACCCTTAAACTTAAGTACACAGTGACAGTTTATATAAAATTTCTGCATATAGGGTTTCACCGTAAGTCTTTCTACGTTCAGACATACAGGAGGTGAATAATATGGGAGAGCATACAGGAAACATAAGAATAACTTAAGGAAGTGATTTATGGGGTTTTATGTGAAATAAAATTGTTATATTCTAACATATGACATATTATACTTATCATCTACCTTGATTTCTTGTTCCTTAAAAGAGGGTGGAAAGTGTAAAGCAGCTATGCCATTTCAAGGCACAAACAAACTCACAAAAGTAAAAAATAAACTATTTTGTCTGATGCATTATATTCTCATTTTCCTTGTGATATGAAGTACTTGGGAATTGCTGTTTCCCTTAAAATGAGAGAACTTTGAAAGAAAGTTGTAGCAAAAAAAATCCTCCTAATGATGCAAAGAACAAAAATAAAATAAAGTAAAGCATTCTTTGAAAGCTTCCAGCAATCCAAAGTTTGTGAAAATAAATGACAGGAAGAAGAAAGATTAAGAAGTATTCATCTCAAAGATCTAGATTTACGGTTTTAGGGCCAATAAGTAAAATATTTCAAAAATAAAAGAACTGTAAATATAGAATTAACACACTAGATTATTTGAAATATATCATAGATCAGAAACACAACACACATAATTTTATTAATGCATTTTTGGAAGTTTTTTCTTCTTTTACTGGAACAAAGCTGCACCTAAAGGAAGGGGAGGTAATTATCTATCAGTCAGTATGTCAGAACTATTTGCTGTATGGTATGCTTTTATAGAATATTGCAGGGTGAGTATAAAAGCCAGATCTATCTTTTATTACAATGGACAGATGGTAACATTATGAAGCAGGACAACAGCAGAATCTGACAGCAAAAATTTTCTTGACTAAAATGGAGAGATCGTTATTTGCTGCAAATATCAAGGATTTTAGGACAATATTATATATCCAGGATTTGAGAGAAACTCTACAGTCAGCCTGAGCAGACCATCCTACTGATAACCTATGTCACTGAATAATTAATGTGAATGAACAAAAGGTTGACAGGAGGCAGTTACATCAGAGTACATGCAGATGCCAGGCACACTCACTAAATACAACTGTGCTTCAAAGAGCCATAGTGTCTGACTGAACAAGCAAAATATGTCATTAAAAGTGTTTTTAAAAGTTATGAAATTTTTGCTTTAACAGCTTCGTAAAACTCAGCTGCATTTTTCCTCCCTTTCAGCTGTTGTGAGGACAGGTCAGACAACAACTGAGTATTCTTGAACAAACAGGCATCTGGTTTGCTTTAGAGAATCCTTGCAGGAGCACAAAATTCCCACAAACTGCACCGCAGGGAGCCAACATTTATTAGTTGAATAGCACTGTAGATGTTCTACTGTATTTTCCAGCAGAACATTTTTCACTGAAGTCTTGTTTTTAATCATTGAGTTCAGTGGGAGTAAATTCCCAGCTGCACATTCACATGGTAAAGAGAGGCAGTTCTCACAAAAGGAGAGCTGAAGGAAATACAGATGACTGCTTCAAATTCTTTATTCACAGAGATCAAATTTGATTTCATAAGAAAGTTACGAGTAATAAAGCTTTTCCCATATTGCCTTGTCTAATTCTGTTTTACCTGTAACTTCAGACATTAAAAAGCAGACTATGGGAAAAGATGATGGCCTGAGGCAGAAAATGTTGCAGCATGTGGGAGCTCTGGATATGCTTACATGTCTGATAGCAGAATAACCAGTTAGGTTTGCAAGAACAAGGCAGCATTCCCTGAGATTATTTTGGGACAGATCCAAGGCAGATATGTACAGTGACCTAAGTTCCAAGATCCTAGACCTTTGAGAGCAGGTATTCACCTGTCCATAGCCAGTTTCTCTGTACAGGAAGGGAAATAGAAAACTTGGAAATATTGCAAAAAATGTCTACATGCCAGGAAGAAGAATAACTAGGTTAAAAAAATATATAAAGCAAACTAGTTTATATGAGAGTGAATTCTGATCAGTTTCCAAAACTTAGCAGATGAGCAGAAACATTCAAATTCCAGACTCTCTGGCTAAAAAAAGGCATCCAGTTCTATTTAAAATTATAGGAAAAAAAAAAAAAAAAAGGAGGATGGGTGCATTTGGCATTTTCCCAGGCTTCACATCAAATCTCCCAAGGTAAGAACTGACATAACCCTGAGAGCCTGAATCCATCCAAGCATCTCTAATTTCTAGGCCACAGTGTCATACTCTGCTCTGGCTGTCTGCCTTGCATTTTTTGGTGCACAGTGAGACAATGTAAACAGGGATCAAAGCACTAACCCTAGTGGTTAATGCCTTGTCCAGGGAAGTGGAAGGCATTTGGGTTCAAAACAGAAAACACAGTCCTCTCATGTCCTGGGTGAATGATCTGACCACCAGGCTGTGTTATAAAAACCAGTGTTTGCAGGAGCAAAACAGCAGTAGCCATGCTTCCAGATGTTTCTTTTTGAAGTGGTGATCATTGCTGCTCTTTCTGCTGAGTGCCAAGTAGTGTAGGACACTGTACATGATGAATTTACAAGGCCCATTTGTCTCACGGTTTCCGTAAACAATTTCTTGTAAGCCTTTCTCCTGCATGTGTCACTGAGCAAATTAGAATAAATCACTCATCTTTTTTTTTATTCATCTTATCACTGGGTTGCAAAGACTGACAGTTATAAGAGACAGATCATGGGGTTTGCCTCTCCTTTGAGTAGTAACTTCTTTTAGTACTAGATATTTTCCCTCAGTATTGATACTGTTGCTCCATCATAGAAAAGTTTGAGAGAAAAAAATCTAAGAGAAAAAATGTATAGCTTTTTTTTTTTCCTAAATGATATCTGTATTTTTAGCTGTCTCATGTAATATTTTCTCCAAGGTCAGTCTGAGCAGCTGGATTTGCCCCTGGTAAAAGTATTTCATTAAATTGTGAAGTGTCTGAAAATATTTAAGCGGAAATGTCTTCTATTTTAAAGGATTTATTTTACCAAATGATTTCTCAGCAGCTAGAATGATCTGCTTTTTTATCTTAGAAAGGGAACAAATGAAAATGCACATATGAAATAATCCCTTCTACTGTTCTATGCCTTACACCAGGGCAGCCTATAGGCGTATGGGATAATTTTAGTTTTATTCTGCTTGAATAAGATACAAAGAAATGTCAACTAGATACATATTTATTTCTGTGGCCTGTCTCCCAGGAAAGAAATGTTTTTCTTTCATATGCTAAAGCTTATTGTCTTTCTTTTTTAAGTTTCTCTTTTACCTCACAGCATTCCTTTATTACAATTATAACTTCATGTGACATTTATTATTCCTGAATTTTCAAAGAATATTGAAAAGACTAAACTACAAAAGAAAAAAATATATTGTGAAATGCAACATAGGTAAGGTATAAAATACTTTCTTACCTCATAACTTTAATTTGATGTTTATTTTTAAATTAAACAGGGGCCCTTTTTCCCCCTTTTGTTTTATGGAGGCTTTTTAGTCTTTCTAAGCAATCATGTTCTTGTCTTTTGCATTGTTAAAGAAAATTCCCTCTGTCCTACATGATTCTTATTTTCACAATTTCTTTCCCCCATCTCTAATTTGGAGATTGTACAAGTGGAAAGATGGGTATGCAGGCTGCGGCAGAACAAGCTATTGCATTACAGAAAAGTATGTGCACGTTCTTCCTTTCCCACAACAGCACGAAGACAACATAAGAAAAATAAAATAACTGGAGTGTATTTCTCATCTTCCAGGGAATCCTCAGGCCTCTACTTGAATGACAGAAATTATGACACACTAGGTCAATGCCTGTCTGTGCCAGAAGGTGCAGAAACCATACTGCTTCTCTCCTTTGCATTTCAGTAGCACAAAAGTTATCAGCTGCTCAGGCAGGTTTTTATTCTGCAGATGGGTGATTCAAGCTGTTGTGTCTATCTGAAGCAGGAGATGACACACAGCTACAGAGATCAGGAGACATGTAGTCTTCAGCTCCTGACCAATGCGGGGTGAAAGGGCAATAGTAACTGCACAGCTGCTGCTGACACACAGAAACTAGAACAAAAGTGATAGCTGAACACCTGTAGGCTTCAGCAAGGAATAGTAGGTTTGAGAAATGTGCTAGAGTGATGAGCTGAAATGTTATTCTTTTCCAAAATTCATGCTGAGAAGAATAAACCTATAACTCCTTGGAGAGAGATTCCTTCCGAACGACTGCCTGCAAGGGGCAGATTTTGCAAAACAGCTCAGAAGTACATTGAATAAAATCCTGCTTTCTTGGAGCTCCAGCACAAATTTAGCCTTGAAATGAATCACAGCTCATTTCTGAAGCTAATATATTTAGTGCATGATGTAGAAGAATTTGTCCTAACTTCAAGCCAAAACCATATTTGTTAGCTCTGTCATCTCTTTCCCTTGCTATATTGCTGGGAATTTAGGGCACAACTCAAATGTCTGTCATGCTCTTAGGAGCAGCAATGTGCAGGCAGCCTGTCCTGGGGGCAAACTGAGGGGATGCCTAACAGAAGAGTAGTGGAATAACCCTGCTCAGCATGACTGTAGTTCTTGCTTCAACTGAAGACCTAAAGGACTGATGGGTTGCTGGATAAATCCAATGTTACTTTTGGATCTGTATCCTACTAAAAATTAAAGAAATTGGAATGGAATTAAGATAAATCACTGGGATTAAAAAATAAAAAATAAATTCTACAGTTGAACTAAATTCTTTTACAAAATAGCCAGATACTCTGCTTGGTTGTTTTATGCTGTACATGTGCCTGTTTATTGAACATGAGGAAAAGAGTTGAATTTTAATATACCTGTAGATATTTTTAAATTACACAAGGGAAGAACAGGCTTCCCATAATAAAACAGAATGAGTAGAAAATTTACAGGATATATTGATATTCAGCTGGATCACAAGTTTGCTCATGGCTTGGAAAGGTATGTGTGCTGCTAAAGGTGAACAAACAAAGCAAATAAAACAGTGTCAGCAGATGAGACAAAGGAATTATTTTGAAATTGCCAAGACAATGATGCTTTGAAGGTGTAGAATGTCTAAAGGTGGAGGGGAGCTGCTTGCCTTGAATAACATTTTTCTGTAACCATGTAGTCCTTGGAGAAGCAGAAGAGATGTCAGACACTTCAACAATTCTTCAAGACAAACTTGTTGGATGTTCACTGTCTTGTCTATGACATAATGGGCTTTTAATGCCTACCACTGATACTGAATTAGCTGAAATAAAATTTTCCTACTCTGAGCATGCAACTAACATAAGTATCTTGGTTCCAATAGGTTCTATAGAGTAATGTGGAATGATGTGGGTTGAGTGGGGCTCTATTTATTTAAGGCAGGCATTAGTCCTATACTTTCAAAACTGGATGAATGAAAAGTTGATATTTATTATTAATGATAGTGTAGAAAAAAAAGACAGAGATACAGTCTAATTCTTTCTTTCAGGGACCTCATATGAGTGTTGATAACAACTTCTCAACACCATTTTTGAAAAGACAAGTTTTCTCTGGGAAAGATGAGTCAGACCAAGGGAAAAGTTTGGTTTTTCTTTGAAGACATTGTAGATACCCTTGATACTTAGAAATATTTCAGCAGGATCACATTCTTTTTTCCTGAAAATTTTCCTGGAACCTAGAAAACGCTGAAAATTTTCACTCTAGCTCAAGAATTTTCAGTTCTGTCTAAAGGCTGAAGTTACTATGTCTGTCTTGTCTACCATCTTCCAGAGTTTTGTACAGATTACATCAACTAAGAAAGATACCACTACAATTTAATTTTATTTGATGTCCAGTTATTCAAAGCCCTTCATCAACTATTACAGGCACAAGTCCTGAGAACTACTTTTCATCAATGCCTTATCTCTTCCACCTTCTCCCTCTGTTAGTGTGACAGTTTTACTTTCATTTTGTCACACTTATCATCAATTCTGTTGCACATCATTTTCTAACATAATATTTCTTCAGACCAAATCCAAGTTTCCCAATTGTTTCACACTCTCTCCCTTTCTAGTAAATTCTAAATTCTGCTTAGTTCCCTAGTTCATCATATTCATCTCAGGCAGAGCTCTCAGTCTGCCAGTATATGCTTCATTAGCTAATTACCTGGAATGACTTCAGGCTCATGAAAATTGTCTCTTTAAGAGAACTGTTTGCACAGAGGCTACAGTGCCATGCATTCACACAGTTCTTGAGCTTTACTGAGAAATACTCCCCCTGGAAACGTTCTCCTCCAGGGATGATGTCTTTGTCATATAATTACCAACAATTTACCGCCTGCCTTTACATTTTAGATGTGCAAGACCTCAGACTTGGGTTAATATAGAGAGTATTAGTGTAACCTAACCAGCCCTGTAACTCCTGAGCATCACAGTTCAAACACAGAAAGGTTGTTTTTTCTATCCTTTCTTTATAGTTCTATGATGATACCACTTAGATTTTGCATAATTAATATTATCTTTATAGAATTAAATAAGAGCAAGTACTGCACAGTAGCCAGACAAAAAGAAACACATTGCTAACTGCCATTTTCTTCAGTCACACAAGCTGGTGCTTGTCGCATAAAACACAAACTAACAGCTCTACTTCTTTCTCCAACCTTCATTCATTCATGCCCTGCAAACCCAAACCCTAGTGCACTGCATTTCAGTGGCAGAAGCCTTTACTAATCCACTTGATTTAGCTTAGGTTGGCCTGGTCCTAAAGACCATGCTAGATTATTGCTTTCAGATATTCACGTAGAATAGGAGATTCACTTTTTGCACCAGTGAGCTGCACCCTTACATACTACCTAGGCTAGGGACTGACTGTCCTTTTTTCAACAATGAAATTTATCCGCTAGGAATTCCCTACATAACACTGTACTTCCCAGTCACTGATAATAAAAATACCTGGTAGCAGTTTATAATAGTCAACACCACCTCACAGTCAAAAAAGAAAAGCTTCTGGTTTAACAAGAGGCTAAATATCATGTTGGGTTGCAGTTAATCCCTTATAGGCCCTAAAGAGAAATGTCTTGTTCTTTGTAACTGCTACATATTTCAGTGCAGTTCTTACAAGTTGCATAATATGCCTAACAATATAACTAACACATCTAGCACAAGTTTGTACAGGTAACCACACACCCGTTCAGAATAAAACCTTCACATTTCAGGACCACACTTCACTGCTCCATTTGCACAGTGATAACCATGTAAAGGAGTGCAACTTGTCAGATTTTTTATTTCATACACTATTTGGAAAATACACACAGTTTAATCTTCAAAAGCAGACCAGTATCAGCAACAGCCATTTAGACTTTTAGTTAAATTTATGTTACTTAATGATTTTAAAAAATTCCTTTAACAATTATATACATTTGTTAATCAGGTAGCAAGTAGCCAAGAACCAAAAGCTCAGGTAGATTTCAGGTTTAGTATTTCTAGAACAGGACAGGGACAGTTACTACAATTAATCAGCAGAAGTCCCAAAATTAGTGTGCCAGGGGACTGTATTTTAGGCTCATTGCACATATTACACCACATACCTAAACTGCAATAAATACAAGAGTATGGTAACCACTCATTGTTTTTAAGAGTGATTTCTATAAAAACGTCTTTTTCTCCTAATGCAAAATGCACACAGTGCCATGAACATTCTGAGTGTTAAGGACTGTGTTATTCAGCAGGTCTTCTTCATAAAATTAATTGAAAAATATATTTTCTTTTGATTTCATTCAAGATGATTTAATTCAACATACTAGTGGCAACATCATACTATTTCAAATTCATTTGGTATAAAATAAACTTACATTATGTTCTCACTCAATTAAGTTCTCTATATTTAAAGACATGTTTAATTTATGACTATGACCTTGACTTACAAAACTCAAGTTAGAGTTTTGAATGCTAATGCTATATTTGGGCATTTAAAATGTAAACTAGACAAAAATTGATTACTAGAATAGCATTTTGAATATGCTGCTATTATTTGTACTATATTGCATTATAGAAGAATTATTGGGCAGAGTAGAAAATCAAAATTAAAAGTATGCATTAGAGATGAATGAACCTGATTTAGTGAAATACATTTTGACACAACAGTTATTTCTTGCCAGTTCAATGGGTTTTACTCAGAGAATACCACTTCTGGCCATAATCTACATGCTTCACGGGGTCATCTGCTTTACACACAACTGCTTTTTGTCTGAATTCATGCAAAGTTTGATAAAACATGTACTTCTCATTTTTCACAGTTTATGGCATTTAATAGTGAATTTTAACTGTGTTTATGGAATATCATGCATTTAATAAGACAATAAAGTGTTTTCTTGCAGATTTGATATATGCTTGTAGTGGCTTGAGTAATGTCTGATCTTAATTACTTATTTAAAATGATATGGTGATTTTTGTCATATTCATCTTCTTCAAAAAAGGGCCAAGTAAATCAACAGTCAGCATGAGATCCTGTGAATACCTTGTTTAAAGGTTCTCCCCAAAAGAAACATCAAGAATTTAGAAGGAAGAAGAAGTGTTGAAAACATTTTTACATTTATAAACACTATTTCTTAGCTCCTCGGTTCATTCAGCGTAGACCAGAAAAGATAAAATGTATCTCAGTTTTCACGTCAGCAGATCAGGTCACTGAATGCTCTTTATAGGTGTATTAAAGGAGTAATGAAGTCACTGAATATAATGGGGTAAGATTTATGCCCACACAGCAAAGAGGTTACTTTTTGTGCTGAAACTCAAAATGTCAGTAATTTTGGGCAGTCAGTTACTCCTAGAAGGTTCTGAACAATATACTTTAAACAGTAATTTATTACCGAAAGGTTAAAAGAATTTCTGTTCTCAACGGGTTATTTTCAACAGGTTATTAACACTGGACTAAAGAAGAAAGGAAATATTCCAAAGAAGCTGAAAACTATATAAATTAGATGGAAAAATTCTCCTTTTACCTTCTGGTTCCTTCTAGTATATGTGGCTCAAACTTGAATGAGAATATGAAGCCTTTTTATTTCCATGCAAATATTTATCAGAGAGAGGGAAATAGAAGGAAAAAGTACTTGTCCTTGGCAAAGTCTGGGTCTTGATTAGTATGTCTTTTGCTATTATATCTAATCTTATACACATGCATGAGGTATGGATAAGTGCAGGAGACTGAATATCAAAGCTGAGTGCTTCTTAATATCATTATATGTCACAGTCAGTTAATATAAGATGATTATAATCAATTGGTTTCCCACATTGTTCCAGTTTCAGAGAAAAGCAGTTTTTCAATTCAACTAATGCTACTGCAGAATTTTTAATTCATTATTTTCTTTAAACAATTTGCACTTAGCCACTCAAATTGACATAAATCCATAAACATAAGTTTGACAATCCGTGTTTCATCTCAAGTAAAAGCAACAAGTAATCTGAGTGTGAAAGGGCTATTTTATCCTTCATGGGTTGGGGAGAGAGAGTTGTTACCCAGCACCCACAAGATTTGGATGTTTAGCTAATTTAAATGTTTTTTTGAAACCATTAATAGACCATCTAATCATTAAGATTTAAAAGAGTTTCATAAAATAGCCGTTTTGTCTCTTCCAATTCAGTATGATATAGAATGGTGAATAAAAACTTGTGATTAAAAGGTACAAGCAGACCCTCTATTGCCTTCTTTTTATAACATTTACTTAAAATATTATCATTTGATATGTTACTGCTGTTGAAAGTTTGCAGCTGACTTAGAGTTTATCTGGGTTTTTTCTTTGTTTTAGTTGGATACACAATGAATGATCTCATTTTTGAGTGGCAAGAAAAGGGAGCGGTTCAAGTAGCGGAAGGTCTCACTCTGCCACAGTTTCTGTTGAAAGAAGAAAAGGATTTATGTTACTGCACCAAGCATTACAATACAGGTAGGAAAGTGATTACAACGGAAAAGACATTTAACATGTATTGTTATCATAAATGTCACAGTTGGGGTATATTTTATGTATTGTAAATGTTCTCATTGAATTCAGAAGAGGGTTAAAACATACAGGTGCATTGTGCAAGGTAATGCAGTCTTAACTGGCAAACAAACCAAAACTACCTTAAGACTGAACAAACTTCAATTTTAGGTACCTTAAGAAAATATACAGTTGAAATAGTTAAAAAACTGTTCAGTCAGGGGTTTTACTTATTCAGTAGGTGCCGTGACCACATTGACAGTGTGGGATCTGAAGCACTACTGAAATCCGAAGGTCTACGTGCTGTGCACTAACCATGGCCTGGCTCAGTGAGGAAAAAGGGACGTGGGTGGCCAAATAAGTTATCCCTGGCCTAGTTCATACAGCAAGGGGGTAATGTGAATGAGCTGAAAGGATTCTCAGTGGGCAGTGGCCAGGCGTACAAACTAGACATGAGCAAGCAGGCATAGGAGAAGGATGAATTGATTCAAACTGGAAGAGAGTAGGTGCAGATATCAGGAAGAAATTCTCTACTGTGAGGGTGGGGAGGCACTGGGGCAGGGTTGCACAGAGAAGCTGTGGATGCCCCATCTCTGAAAGTGTTCCAGTCCAGGTTAGATGGGACTATGAGCAACCTGATCTGGTGAAAGGTGTCCCTGCCCATGGCAGGGGTGTTGGAACTAGGTGATCTTTAGGGTCTCTCAATTCATTCTATAACTCTCTAATTCTATGATTCTGCGATACTGAATTAAAGCCTTTGTTGAACTGAGATATTTAGCTCATCTCTGGGATTATTTGAAAAAGGAGGGGATTAACATTAGTAATATAGTTATTATACTTTTATTTTTAATTGGGAAAAACTAGATTAATACCTGAGCAATCACAAGCACAATAATCCTGAAAAGCAATGCCTAAGAATGCACTTTATACATTCTCTTGAGGAAAGAAAAAGCTGAACTCTTCCATCTAATCCGTACATCTTTTAATTTCTGCTCTCCAGTATGATTAAACTTGTCTTAAAATTTAAGATTAGACCGATTCATTTGTATTCTGCTGAAATGTCAGGGAGAGAAAATTAAATAGATGGTGTTCATAAGGAATGTCCTGCTACAATCAAAATTGAGGAGGAGTGGTTTCCAACACTGGCTTTTGTCACAACTGCAGTGGTGCCCTAAGAGAAATGAAGGTTCTCTCAAAGTTTCCATTTAGAGTAGGAAGATACTGATAGAGATATTTTGAAGTGTTCCCTAAAATAAATTGGAAATACTTAACGTGCACTTTTATTGTGCAAATACTAATATTTGGATAATCCTTAAAAACCTTCCAATATTTGTGATACATATCCTCTAGCAAAGGAATTATTTTCACTCAGACATTTCTTTGTTAATAATAAGATAGAAATTCCTATTATTCCTTTTTTCCTTTCTACCATAATCCTTACGAAAAATAAGAAAATTTTATTTTCATTCTTTTCCACTGTCTCCTTTGAGATATATAAGCACCTTGCCCTTTCTTTTTAGGATTCTCCTGCTTTTGTGCCATTTTAATGAGCATCTGTAATTGTATTCTATACCCTGTGTATGATATTAGCTAGTGAGAAATCATGGTATAGAGTATTCTGCTCTTTTTTCTAAAGTTTATTTGCATAACATGATGCATCAAAAACCTCTTAGAAATTAAGACATTATTGTGATGCTTAGCCTGATACTGAATGGAAAACTGGTTTAAAATTTCAGAATTTCCAGTGATTTCCAGACTCCATCCAAAGCTGAGTTGTACTCTCACTTATTTATATGAAAATTTACATTATAATCATTAGAGTTTAAACCTTGTGATTTTGACTCAAACTTTATTTTTTCACTATTTTGAAGGCACAGCATTTTTCCTAACAACCTATGTTTCAAGCCTATTTAACTTGGTATTATTTTTTGTTTGAGGAAAACCAGGAAAATATGCTATGCCTAGGCACACTATACTAGGTTATCTGGGGTAAGCTTATATGTATTGCTTTTTCACTGTGGCCCTAAACCTGAGTGGAGAAGCAGGAGCAACAGAAGTTATTAACTGCACTGTGAGACCTCATGATTCTCAAGCTGTGGCTAAAAGAGTGCTTGTCTCTGTGCAATTCTGTCACATTTAGGTGAGAGAAGGGGTTTATTGCAATAAGTCTAGAGGACAGAGCCTGTTGTATGTTGTGTTGCTTTGGCCAAACGGCATTTCTGTGGCCAAACATGCTCTAAGATGTGAGTGCAACCCACAACTTGGAAAGATGAAGCTCATGGCTGTACTGAAAAAGTAATTGGACCATTTAACTTGTCCACAAAAAAATCAAGGCATTTGATAACACAGAAACCTTGGAAATCTGGATGCAGTTAGAGGATGGGAATGTTAAAAGATGTCAGCAAAAAATAAAGTAATTGCACAGCTCTGGGACCTGCCTGTGATGGACAGGGGGGAAAATGGGATGCTGATGCTGAGCAGCAGTTGGAAAGGTAAATCCTCACCAGAGGAAGCAGCAGAATGGCCTGCTGTGAGTTACAGCACCAAAATTACAGGTATTTTGTCAGGGCAAATCAGAAAGAAAAGGTGGTTTTACCACCATTTGTTGTGGTAGGCTCCTCTTTGAGATAACGGTATTTTTGTCCAAAGTATTTTTTTTTATTCAAATCTTCCATATGAAGCAAATTTAATCAGATTAGAAGGATTTGGTTCCTAGGAGAGTAAGAATTCCTTTTATTTCTTTGTTACAATCAATATTAAGAGGCACCATTTGTAGTTTAAAACCCCATAAACATTATATTAAAAGACAACAACTATTTTCACTATGTCACTTGGATACATGCTCAGTAATGTACTTTCTCAAAGCTTCTGAAATGAGATACTGCAGGCAGATACCAAAATTTACAAAATTTACAAAAAGCATTTTTTAAAACATGATGTGAAATCTATTTCTCTTGTCTATGACAGATTAGATAAAATGAATTCTTAAAATAATGCTAAGCAACTGCAGCTGGCATGCAGTAGGTGACCAAAGAAGAGTTTTCAAATTAAATTCACTTACAACACAGGATGGAAAACTCTTCTGAGACATCCTGTAAAACAGAAAAAAAAAATATCCCAAAATTCTCCCTGTGAAGCAAATTAACATGAAGCTTCAAAACAGTATGTGGATGTATCAGTGCATGTCTCATCCGTGTTTCATGCCCAATTGAAAATGGTTCACTGTAACCAGAGCTCAAAAAATAAACTGTGTCTAAATATAGAGACTTAACAGTTTCAGCAAGAGTACAGCAAAATGGCTCATCAAATCCTGTGTTCTGAAGTGACACAACAGCATTTCTGAAAATTTTCATGTTTTGCGTCCACAGGCATATCCACAGTGACCAATTTGGAAAGTGAAGTAGAATCATAACAACCAGAAAAATCACACGTGAACTGTATACATTACAAGGGTGGACTTGCTTTGCCACACTCTTGTATGACATTAATTGCTTCCTTGGGCTGTTATGCAACACCTAAATTTTATTTCAATCACAGATAATTTCAGTCACTGCTTCAAAAAGCCCAATATACAGTAGCCTGAATTTATACATAATAGCATGGGCTAACAGGCACAAATGAGTCTTGGCTTTACTCCTGCATCATGGATAATGCTTTACACCCACACTTGAGTGATACTGCTCAGAAGTGTCTTAGGTCTAATAGTGCCTTTTGGGTCAGATAATTGGATGTAGTCGTCCTGGAAATAGTGGAGCTATGGCTGCTACATTCACCTCTAGAACTGATAGATTCCGTACGTGACCATTTCTGATAATGGTGACTTGATGAACTTGATAATGTGATCTTGATGAACTGCATGTTTCCTTAGCTCCACACTCCCCATCTGACTTCCTAAAATGCACATCCCAAACACAATTTTTTCTCACGATCCCATTTGCTCCCACATAGTCAAAAAGGTTGCTTAACAACCTTTAAGAGATCATGACCCTTCTAAGTCTCACCTTCAACCAACCTAGTGCCTTATGTTCAACCATTTCACTGCCAGCTTGATGACAGTGACTAAAGGAGATGTAACTTCGATGTCTTACTCTGACAACAATTCAAACCCTTACTTGTGTTAACAAACACCCAATCCACTCTTTTTGAGACTACAGGAGTGATTTTTAAGATATGACTTTTTAATTCCCTCAGGTTTTTTTTCATAGACCATTTCTCCAAAAAGAAGGTAGGTACTTTTTACTTAGGAGATAGTCTATGGGTGTGAAATCTCTGAAGCTGTTCATTCCTTTGCTGAAACAGCAGAAATTATAAACACTTTGGAAAACAGAGCCTATGGCAAGCTGAGGATGTGACCATCCCTAGATGCACAAAATGGCACTGCCTGACTCCAAAAAGGCATTTTTCTCAAGGGCAAAGAGGCCACAACTGTCAACCCTGCACTGATCAAAATTTGAGCATTCTACTTCAAAGATTCATTAAATAGAAATTCATCATCCCTCCTTGAAGTGGAAACATTACATCTAGATGTCTCTTTAGTTTATACCTCTCCCCTCTCTGCCCCTGCTAACACAGTGAAGCACATGACAAGTCTTTCACATCACAAGACTTCTGTTCAGCTTGATATCTCTCAGGCTCCCAAGCCTGGGAGATCTGCTGCCTACCCAGTCCACCTCCAGCCTGTATCAGAGCAGAGAGTTACTCCATCTTCATCAGAGATCTGGGCATTTGTCTTTGTCATGATGTTGTGCTGGGTTCTCCAGCCTACTCAATGCAGCTCAGTTCTCCATTCTGAGGGACATGCGAACTGCAAATGCAAATTTATCAAGCTGAAAAAGAAATAGTTTCTCTTTTCCATATTTATTTTCAACTGTCTTTTACTGCAGTCTTACACCAATGTCAAGTTTACCACCTGCCTGAGTATTTTTTCCCAAAAAACCCCTATGTAAACACCCTTCCTATCCAGGAATCTATGTAGTCAGACAGGTGACAGCCTCAGCACTTATTTCCCCCAGTATACTGCTGATATCCACAGACTGTGACTTGAAAGAGAAACTGAATGGTGCTACATTCCTAGAGTAATTCAATGAATCTTGGCTTTAGATACATAGACAAGTGCCATGTAAAAGTTAGACACTGGAAATCATTATTTCTATTCAGGCTGTATGAAGATAGATACAGTGTTTTAACTGTCTTATGATAAAGAAAAAACTAGTACTTTGGTACACAAAATACACTCAAATTGCAACTTATATTAAAGTGCAAATTGGAAAGTTTCTAGAGACTGCACTTACCAAGTGCTTTTTTATTATCCTGACTTCTTCTTAGAAGGGTATGAAAATTATTTCAGCTAAATTCACTTATATGTAATCAGTTTGATAGGTAAAATCCCTTGAAACAATGAGCTTTTCATGCACATAATTTATGAATTTTGGTTTTTGTTTAAAAAATTTTATCACTGGCAGGCAAAGGAACAGAAAGCATTTAGCTGTATTTCAGTAATAAGTAAACAGAATTCCTCTCAAAAAAAAGTGTCACATTCTTGGAAGAACAAAAAGGAAATGTCTTTCCTGAACAAGGTAAAATCAAGTGGACTGTTTTTCTTGTGGTGATTCTGATAATGACTCAAACAGAAGAGAAAGTAAAGCGGACAGTGTTGCCTCATGGAAAAGTCAGTTTATATATTTCGTTCTCCTTCATCCTCTCCATGAAAATCATCTGCTATTCTGACTGCAGTGTTATACATAACATGCTGTTGCCAAGACATGTTAATTGCAATCTTATTTTAGCAGATGCAGAGAAATAAAAAGCACACAACAAAATGCAAAAACAAAGGGCTAGTGGGCTATATGATCCCTCTCATGGCAGTACAATTTTATTTCCCCCTGTCTATTTTCTAATTAGGCTTTTTTCAGTTAGAAGGTAAAAATGTCCTAAAAAATTCCTTTCAACATTAATAACTTCAAACATAAAAACTTGGGGGGTTGTGAGTTTTTTGTTTGCTTTTTTTGGTTTTGTTTTGGTTTGGGATTTTTTTGTTTTGGGTTCGGTTGTGTTTTTTGGTGTTTTTATTGTTATTGTTGGGTTTGTTTGTTTGGGTCTTTTTTGTTTTTGTTTTGTTTGGGGGGACTTTTTTTTCACCAATTCACTTTGTCTGAAGACAGTTGGAGCCAATAGCCACACTCTCACTAAAGGCAAGAACTTTTGCCAGGGTAATTCCATCCTGTGTACTAGATAAAACATTAGGGTTTATATATGCAGGGCCTTTAATAAAAGCATTGATTAACTACATGATGAATGTTTTTTGTCTCAGGACAATAGTGATCAAGTTGATCAAACTTCATCTGTCTGGGATTTTAACACACAGGTGTTTAAAGGACTAGCTTTCTACTACCCTTCAGCACACTGAAGTTCCCCAGCACAGCAGGTGACAAGGGCCTGAAGCAGCATTAAGGAAGGGCTGGAGGAATACAGCAAAGGGAGGGTCTGTGATAGCCTGCAATAAGATCATATTTGCAACACATATTATATGTCATGAACTATCCTCAGTGTGGATTGTCCTGCAACAAATATTTTTTTTGAGTAAACATTTGTCCTTGTACAGAGGGTAGATAGGAATACTCAGAGCATTGCAGTGACAACCATTTAGTAAGAACTCGTGAATCCAAGGAATTAAACTTTAGAAAGCAGTGAAAGGCATAAGATGCCATAGCCATATAACATCAATCTACACAAAATCCGTTTCTTGAGTCCACCTATTGTTTCATTTTGGAAGAAGAGTCTTTAACTTTTGTCTTGAGAAGAAAGAACTATCATTACTTTTATCTCTATAAAGAAAAGAGTGTCAGCTGGTTTTTGCAATGTGTTATCTTTTTTATCTTTTCCACATAAGAGGACAAATTCTGCTTTTTACATGTCTAAAAATGTTAAACACAGCAGAGGTTTAGAATAACACCAAGTGGCAAATACTCTATCTAATGCAATTTTTAAGCTCATTTTGAACTTAGGATCTCTGTCAGGATACAGGGAGTACAGGAATTGAGGTGCTTAAGAAATGGCTTTCCAGAAGACAGACAAGTGGGAGAAGCTCTCTATTCCATTAAGAGATCTAAATCTAAGTCAGCCATTTAGGCTGAGCATATCCTAGCCACTGAAGTAGTCTTACCCTCCCTTTCTCCTTTCCTGCTGTCTCTCAGTTTTTTCTCTAATTTCATGCTAAGTCTTTGTCTCCAGCTGTTTTTCAAGAGGAAAAATGAAGTGTTGTTGCAGAGGAACATCATCACGGTCCAATTGCCCCAGGATCCTGTTAGCAGATCTCCACAGCTAGCAATATTTTGATTGCTAGATTGACTGCTATTTGGCTATCAGTCACTGGTAAAATCAGAATTGTGTAGTCTACATCCATACTGGCAGATGTGTTGGAATCAGAATATAACATATTTGCTTCCCAGATCCAAGACACATATTCTGCAAAGCACCATAAAGATTTATTCAGGTTTGCTTAACTCTGTTCAATTGTGCTAAGCTTTAAATCATCTCTATTCAGCAAGCATAAGATTCTTACTTTAAGTAAATAGATTCATGTAATTTCATTAAGCTGTATAGTCCTTTAGCCACAGTCTTCTCTATATCCATAAGATATTACACAGTAAATCATTTTTTTAGCATTATCAGTGACTTACAAGGTCAAATTACCATTTATTATTGTCTAAAGTAGTATGAAAAACCTTGAGCAGATAACTCTCCATTCTGCATGGATTAACAGTTGGACTCTGCATGCTTAGTTCTTTTCTCTTTTGTTTATACTTATTTGTTTTATATTTTATTATGCTATTTTTTAATTTCATAGTAGTTTGAAAATTGTTAGTCCTATCTTAATTATTTCTCAGGCACACTATTTCCTCGACTCAGAATCCTGAAGTAATTCTCCCTGATTAAAACTTTCTGTGTAGCTTGAAAAACAGCTACTCAGCCTCCCTGGGTATTGTAACATGTTTATGACATTGTAGGGGTACAGTAAGAAAAGCTTTCCCCAAAAGACATCTTAGGGGCTGCTAAAAGGAAACACATATATTTAAGTCCTACCAACTCTTACCTCTGGGACAGTCTGAGACAGATGAAACTATAAAAGAAGATTTTTTATGGCCTGAATTTACAACTTATGCTTGATTTCTCTTGCACGTTGCGTACTACTGACAGTACCTTTAATGACACAAGCATACTGCTGCCTGCGTAACACATTTTTTAAACAACACATGCCACAGTCAGAAGAGTCTGTGTAGTGTGAAGATGACCTGAAGTAGAAAAATACTCACAGTTGGCCATGGAAGAAACAACAGAAAACTTATGTGATCTAGATACTGACTCCAAAGAAAAGTAATTCATGGTTTCTAGGGAAAAGAAAAATTATATAGAATGACTGTTGTTTTTTTTTTTTTTCACTACACTAATGGTTTCAGCATGGACAGTGCATGAAAATCTTGCCAGTCCAGCAGCTCTAACGTTGTTACCAAAGAATATGGGTAAGAGACAAAAATGCACCATCACATGCATATACACCAGTACATTCAATTCATCTGCGCAGGTACAACACTCATCAAGTCAGCTCTTTTGGGGCAATTCTTGCACTTAAATCCCTGGTGAGATTAGACTTACAAGCACAAAAAATGTAACCTCAGTTCAGTCAAAAATATTTCTTTTGGGAAGCCCTGCATAGTTTTTTCTTTCTTTTGTTTTACAAAAATGGATTGTGTGTGCACTTATATTTAACTTTAGTCTGAAACTACCATCAGGTCTCAATTTGTTTCACAGCCTCAGCAAAGCCACAATACCACAAGAGATTCCTACCCCCCTGCTAGGCACTCTCTGACATTCATAGTATGTACAAAAATGAACTAGATCTTACCTCTCATGTACTGCAAATGCATTATTAGAGGAATGCTCTTAGTTGTTTGTCTATCTCATTCCCCAGCTGAGATGAGTTTATGGGTATGTCTCTTCTGATGCATTCAAGCATCCAGTCAAATAGATTAAACCACAGCTAACCTGGCTTTGAATTTGAAATGGAATACAGGAAGAGAAAGGAGGCCCACAGCTGGATGCTGCTTCAGGTGGGGAAAAATAGCACAGCCTCTGCTGGCTGGAGCTCACATCTGCTAGTGCAAGTGTTTCTTTTTCCACTCAGCTGCATTAGCCAAGTTTATGCAGGTGTTTCTGATTTCAGTCAGGAAGGGCAAAAGCTAACATCAACTCTTTCACACTTAGACCAGCAACTGCTGCAAACTCAACAGTACTGAGATTGACTTCCATCTGCAGCCTTTCTCCAATACTCGGCAGTGGAGCAACAGAGAAGAGTTTCTAGCTGGGTAGTCACCAGTCCTCCTGAGGAGCTGCTATATATTAATTATTCAGTGCTGTACTGGGAGAGAGGAACAGAGTAGTCTTGACTAGGAAGCACTGGAAGTATGCCTGGCAAGTCCATAAACTCTCTGGGTCTAAGACAAAGGCAGGGCTCTAAGTCACACATGTTGTGGAACTGTGCAAAGGTGTTTTTCTGCTTTCATACACATTCCACTTTCTTTTTTTTTTTTTTTTTCAATTTTTTTGTTTGGTATTGGTGTTATAGGTTTTGAGGGGTTTTTTTTTCTTGCCAATATATTTACAGAACTACTAAACCAAGCAAAAAATCCTTTTGTATAATTCTTCTGACACATCATTCGGTCTTTGTTCTGGACTCTTCATTATCCCTGCTTTTTTCTCTCCTTCCCTGTGGTTACAATATATTCTGTTTGAGCTTCTTTTACTAAGAATCTCTAATTTTTTAGGACTCTCTTGCTTACAACTATTCTTCTCTTCCTCCTTAGCTCAATTAGGTCTGTCCAATTTGCAACCACATAAAATAATCCCTATCAGAGCTACTATATTATTTACTGATCACTGTTTAAGACCACAGAATTTTTGTGCTGAGTGGTCTGTAATAGTTCAAGCCCACTGGAGTCCTCAGGAAAAAAACCTCAGATCTCTTATCCCACAGTTCTCTGGATGGAAAAAAACCCATACAAACAATAGTTAATGTTTTTTGACACTTCATATATGCATATATTATGCAGTCTAATGCTTCTTAGTTTTCCTTCCTAATTTGTTTTGAAAGGAGAATATAGGACCCTATAAAAAGAAAATGTTTCATGCTGAACAGTTCTTACTGGTATGATGCCAAATAAAATGGCTTTGCTTAGACCTAGATTGGGCTGATGCATTTCTCTCACTCCTTACCACCACGATTTACTGTGATGTATGAGACAGAGACTGCTGCTGTTCAAGGCTGCTGAATTAACAGAATGAATGTCACAAAAAAAGAGAAATCTTCAGGGTAAGAACCAGTTTGAAGTAAGAATATGATTCCAACAAAGGCCAATCAGTGCAGAACTTCTGGTTATGTGGGGTGTACTGAACTGCTAAGTGAGAGACTAAATTGCACAGCTATACTTTTGAAGACAATGGAAGAGAAACGTAGGGGAATATCCTGGCCTTTCCTGAAATAAACACCAAAATTCCCATTCACTTTTTAAAACCAGGATTTCATCCTATGGCTGAGGCAAAAATTAGTCTTGAAGCTGGGGTAGCAGATGGTTAAGCCAGGATTTGGGACACAGATTTGGAGAGTGTAGATAGGATTCAGAAAACGCTGGCAATTAGAAATAGAACTAATAATTGAGCTTGCAGATATAAAACTCCTGACATACATAATGTAACCTTAAAATTAAACATCATAACAAAGTGTCTTTCTAAATTTTTTTAGTGCCTCAGCAGCATAAAATTGTGATAAAATTACATTCACTATGGCATCACAGAACAATGGCCTGTTAAAAGAACTGTTATGAAAATAATGAAGTTCAGATATTTAGTATGCCTAGAATAAAAATATTTGTTTGATTTTATCTGAAGTTCATTTCCATACGCCTAACACTACTGTCACAGCATAAAACACAATATATTAGTATAAGATAAGCTTATAAATCCATTACATAATTTTTTAATCTGATAAGTACCAAATCTTTATTAATGTCGAAAAATTTTGTATAAAATGGCATTTTGGCAAATAGAAATTGATTAGGAGAATATCTGTCAAAAACAAGGGGGAAACATAACCAAAGAGCTTCACACCACTTAAGAAACATATAATGATGTAGCCTTCCTTGTTAAATTTAGAATTAGGAAATGCTTTCACTCAAAATAAGGAAGAAAACTGAGTTATGTGCATTTGTGGCTGTGAGAAACTGTTTTATGTATACACCACTTACAGCAGCAGCATTGCCTTGAACACCATTCCTGTGTGACTGATATGGCCACTGGGCAGAGTTAGAAAGTCTAATGAGGCTGGGCCAAGATCTGTGAAATAATCTACTTACAGCTTGCGGGGTGGAAAAAGCAACAATCTGGCTAATATGAAAAGATGGGTTTATGAAATTTTGTGAGTTCCCGATAGATTTATTTTTTTGTTCTGGTTTGAATAAGTTAGTAGAAGTTGCTTTATATTCAGCACCTGGATAAATCTAGTTCGTTTAGTTACCTTTTTAGAGTTTCCTAATCTCTGGTTTTTCAAACAGTGTTTGAAACTTGATAATTTCTCTTATAGGTTGGAACAGTTTGAATGGGGACACAAGGAGACATTTAGCAGATTCTGCTATTGATAACCCAATGCTCATACTGATATCACTATTTTCCCCAAATTTTAGTTTAATGAAAATAAAATTAAGCTTAAAATTGAACCAAATATAAAAGAGATATTATACAACAGGGAAGCATTTTCTTGTATACAGAAGTATTTCCAAATCATAAGTTGCAAAAAAGTATGATCTCACAGAGGAAATTTCCTATTGGTATAATGAATTGTGGGGGTTTTTAGTAAGAAAATAAGAATTTCAGACCTTATCAAATTCTTAATTTTTTAGATATTCTGCCCCTTTTCTTTCTAGTAGATACTTCTGTTATAATGGGGACTGTCTTTATTACAAGTCACTATAGGGAATTCAAAACATGAATCTTTTTCTAATGAACAGATATATTTGCCATAGCATACATTCTTTAGGAGTGTGCACTAGATGTTGACAGTAAAAACATTCTATTTCTCTTGAATATTTCTCCTCTGCTGTCAAAAGGGAAGTTTACGTGCATTGAAGTCCGCTTCCACCTTGAGAGGCAGATGGGTTACTATCTCATCCAGATGTACATCCCCAGCCTCCTGATAGTCATTCTCTCCTGGGTGTCATTCTGGATCAATATGGATGCAGCTCCAGCCAGAGTGGCTTTAGGCATAACAACTGTGCTGACCATGACAACACAAAGCTCAGGTTCACGAGCATCTCTTCCAAAGGTAGGCTAAACTGCCTTTGTTTGTACTGTATTAATCATAATGTAATGTGACAGACACTTTCAGTGAACCTTATATGTTTTAATTATTAGCATCCAATCATTTTCTAAACCAGATAAATAGTTTTGAAATATTTAGGGGTTTTTTGATTCTCCAGTCAAATACATTCTATATCTCCCCTGCCTCAACTATATAGCCAGCCACATATCTAGTTAATTCCATAAACCTTAGCAAGTAGTGAAAACAATGTTATTCAGTATTTTATAAACCCTGCTTAACACTGACTGGCTCATCCTTTTTCACATCCCAGTATCTGATGACATGCTAGAAGATATGACTGAAATTCTAAATGCCATAGATTCTTACCATAGATTCTCAATTATATTTCTTTCTCAAAACTGCCTAAATTATGAATTAGCTCACTAGTTACTAACACATTTACATTAAAATGTAGAAGAATGTGAACCTTAACAGCTCCAAACAATTACATAAAAATAATTCTCAGCACAATGAAAATTACTTAAGGTTTATTTTTGTGATTAACTCTTTCCATTTTCTGAGTTGTAATTGCTTCAAATATTTTCCATTTAATTTTAAGACTTATTCCTTGACCATTCCTTGTGCCATTGTAGCTAATAGAAATAAAATATATACAATAAAAATAGACAAAGTTCAATTCTGTATTAGTTTAAACATATTTTAGGTTGTCTAATTAATTATTTTTTAAAGTAAAACAGATAGCCCTAACAGATTTGAGCATGCTTTGTGTCCCAAATATATGGAGCTGAATGCATCCAGTTAGCGTCAAGTGATAAAATGGAATGCTCTAAAAACTAAAAAAAATAACAATGTAAGAGGCTAACAGAGAGCTGCAGATTATTTTTGTCGTGTTTTGAGGCCTGAAGCTAGCTATGTTTGCTTATATAAAAAAGCTCTTGTAGCTCTGCAAAGACAGAGTAGGTCTTACTTTCTTGGTTCAGATCATGTCCTGCATCTGATCTTGGTGATGCAGGTTTGCAACGAGCTCTAATCTGGATCTGATTTTTAGTACTTTCATTGTGTCAAAACACAAGACTAATTTGAAACTATACATTTGATTTACTGTGCCTATATTAGCAGAGAATGAACACATCACACCTCTCCACCTATCTCCTTTCTTCTACCTAAATTTTATTCCAGGAACTTACAGCCGTATTCTTTTTGATACCCAAATTCCCACTGGTCCCACCACAAGCTACTTTTTGCTTCCTTAGTGTCATTCAAAGATCTCAGTGGGTAAAATTAAGAAAGAGCATGTGTTTTCTGAGGGTTATTTGGTTTGTGGTGCAATACACAGTACACTATAAGGAACTGCTAATGATTTAAACACATTTTGTAAAAGAATACTTTTTTTTTTAACAAAAATTTAACATATACAGATTGAATTGTTATAGATTGTACTGTATAGATTGAATTGTTGTTCTTATTATTGTCTAACTTTCCATGGACAGTCTTGTTCAATAAAAGTATTGTTGGGATGTGGAGATATTAATGCACTTCCTCCTGCCATGAAATACTAAACTTCACATCCGTGGTTTGGACATACTCAGCCTTCTCCTCCTGTCCCTTGTGGCAGGTGTCATACGTCAAAGCCATTGACATCTGGATGGCGGTGTGTCTGCTCTTTGTATTCTCCGCCCTTTTGGAGTATGCAGCCGTAAACTTTGTGTCGAGGCAGCACAAAGAGCTCCTGCGGTTCCGGCGCAAGAGGAAGAAGAGCAAGGTAAAAGTAACGCTGCTCACAGCTTTTAAAGGCTCTGACTGAATGATTCCAGGATGCAGGGCTAACTTGGTAAACACACTGCAGCTGGAAGTGGCCATAGGAATAACATGGCCACGCAGCATAAAATTCACTATAGGCAGAGGGTCACTACAAGGACTATGAATTGCATAAATCCAACTTGAATTCTCGAAAGAAGGATTAAGAGGGATTTAAATGAGGCATGGGCCATGTGGGAGCCATCTGCCCCAGCATGAATTTCACTCTGTTAGAAGAGTTAGACTATACTTCAGTGAATGAATGTTACTGGTATTTGCAGCACTTTTTTGCTACATTGAGATTCAACAAATGTTGTTTCCTAATTTCATTCTAGTACTCAATTCAAAGCCCTAACAGCTGTGTTTCACGGAAATATCTTTTAATACACAAAGTACTTATTAAAATAACATTATTGTTAGAAGAACAAAATTTTTACTTTAAAAGGCTCGTAAGTTTGGGGTTTTTTTTCTTTTGTCTTATAATTTTGTTTTAGTTATTCATATTAGTAGTAAAGAAACTTAATTATAGTAATGGTTGTTAGTATTTATATTAGAGCTGGAGCTATATAGACTACCAGTAAAATAACTCACTGCCAGTGTGCAAAGCCAAACAGCTAAGGCTACAAGTTTGAATTCTGAAATCTGTAGTTAAATCAAGCAGTAAGGAAAATATCTTACAACGTGTAACTCCTACTTCAGATTTTTCAAAGTGTAAATATTTCTCCAGCCTATTTATTAAATGAGTAACCCCCTCCCAACTCAATGTCATGCAGAGCCTATCACTATCAGTCACTATCTAGAATGTTACTAGCTGATGAAGGTCGGACCATAGCAACAGGATTCAGTTCAACTGCCTTTCATTCCTGAAGACTTAGTCTACTGCTGACATCACCAGAAGATATTTTACAAGTTCCCCTCTTACTTAGAAGATACTGTAAATCTGCGCTGCTGTAAAGCCTACCTAAGCGGTCTCTGTTAGTAAGACTCTGTGTTAAAATGCAGGCCAGACAGCCAGGTGAAAATGACATTTTCATACATGTGTCTGTCCCTGTGTGTTGAGTCCCAGATTTCTTCAGCTGCACAGAGGAACTCATGTACTGTAGGCTAGAGGATGATTCAGACTGCAAATACCTGTGTTCAGCATTTCACCCTGTGAAAATGTGCTACTTTCTTCCTGCTCAAAACATTGCAGCATGGAGATTTTGTCTCTCAAAAAGGAATTAGAATCACATCTTAAACCCTCTGGTATATGAATAATAAATGATGTCTTACGGATTAAAAACTACAGTTAATAACTTGCCTTCCTTACCACAAATGTTATTATTTATTCACCACAATTTATAACATAAAATGCAGGCCCTAGGATCATATTTAAAGTAACTTGGTTTTCCTTCTTCTTTTGTATTTTTCAAGGTCAGTTACTATATCTCATGATTATAAAGTTTTGTATGTTTGTTTTTCCTTTGGACTAGATCAAACTGCCACTGGCTCTCAGGGATTAGATTCTATGGACTTTGAAAACTACTATATATTAAGATATGTTTATTTGACCATACAGTCAAGAAATGAAAAGAAGTTATGTAAAAAAACTGCATTTAAAATAAACTTCAGGGACTTCCTTGAACATTAAACCTTCTTCCTTGGCAAAGAGAAAAAAAATATTCTATTCAGCGTTTACAACCAAAACTATTAGAGAAATAAAGCAGATAGGATAACTTATTAGATATTTTCACTCTGTATGCTTACCATCTTGGAACATTTTACTATGATCTGGTTATCTGCCAGGTGAATTCTGATGGTTGAATACAGAAATTTTTGCCACTGTATTTTATCTACAAGGGTACAGCAAAACTTCTAGTGATTTGATGAGTTGCAAAAGTGCAAAAATAGATCAGTCTGGAAATGTTTCATTTCAGGTATGTGTAGGGAAGCTGAAGAATTTCTAAAGGCTATTTTCTCTGTAATTAGAAAGATATGCTTGTTGCAAGAAATATTTACTTTTACCAAGTAACCAAAGCAATAGTCCTATGATTGAATTTCAGTGTCTTTGGGAGGTAAGTGGATCCATTTTCCTGACTTAAGTAAAGATCATTCATACTTAATCCATCCCAGCCAGAAAATTCCACAAGCTCCCCTGCAATCTATTCCAATTGTTTAAAAAGTTTATTTTACTAATATGTTTTTTGGTCTGTCATGGCTTGTCCAGAAAGGACACAGAAACCAGACTACTTCATTCCTTCATGTCACCATCTGCACTTTTCCATTCAGTCTTTTCTATAAATATTCCCAGTGGATGCAGGTTTTGGGTTTGGTTTGCTTTGGGTTTCAGGGTTTTTGTTTTGTTTTGTTTTGTTTTTTTCTCATTCACTTTCCCTGGAAATTCTCCTAATAAGCCCATATAATTCCTCAAAACTATGTTTGCAACATAAACAACATGAAACAACTATAGAGTAACAGTTGAAACCAGCCAAAGGATCAGGTGATGCAAGTCATACAGTTGTTTATCCAAACTGGTTTACCACTGACCTTTTAAACAACAGCGTGTTATTGACCCACATCACAATTGTGATCTTCCAGGTCTTTTTCCAGAGAAACAGCCTGCAGAGGCAATGGCTTTCCATCTAATGCAAAACTAATTATTTCTGGCTAAATGTCATACTTACTGATTCTCCTGTATTTTTCAGATGCTCTGTTTGAATCATTGAATTCAATTTTATTTCTAAACATATCCTAAAACAAATTTTCAAGTTTTCATAGTTTGGAGTATTTTTTAAATTAATTAAAACTATTGGTTATGCCCTTCTGAAAACACAGAGGAAATGGAATATCCCTCTTCAGAAGCATATGTTTGAACTCAGATAGGACTCCTGCAGTAAATTCTATTGTTATACAAATTACAGTTACGTACAGAAGCACAAAAGACATTTTGGCATCTAGAGTTCCTCTACCCTTGCCATTTTCCTTATGCTTTCTCTGCTTATAGTCACTGCCTTTTTTCACACCATCTGGTTCATTTGTGGCATCCCTTCCCAGACAACAATAACAAGCAGCATCAAAGGCAATTCTTAGGTACAACTGCACCCTCTGGCCACCATTTTTATGATTGTAAGTATGGGCTTCGCTAAGAGATTCCAAATTACTTAAAGGCAACATTCTTTTCAGAGGCCCAATCCAGTTTGTACAGAACTAGCAAAAATTTTGAAGTGTCTGGGACTGTGTTGTAAATTCACTTATAAATGAAAGCTGTTGCAACATAATATGCAACCTACTCAATGCTGTTTTCCAATAAGCATCATAGTAGATGTAGGAGATTTTTTTTAGAAGTCTAATGTCTTTATGATTGCACAAATGGCATAATGAATCCTGAGAACAGGGGAATTTTGGTTCCCAGTTTGAGACTTCATTTGATATTTAGTATATGAGCCACAGCTTTTTGACAAAAAAAGAAACCCAGCCAATGAATAGAATTATTCAGAAATATTATGTTACCATTTCTCCA
Organism: Brachypodius melanocephalos; assembly: GCA_013398615.1. Taxonomy (NCBI): domain Eukaryota; kingdom Metazoa; phylum Chordata; class Aves; order Passeriformes; family Pycnonotidae; genus Brachypodius; species Brachypodius melanocephalos. Next base: position 14,507,378 of record VZSR01003049.1, read on the forward strand.
GAATGAATGTTAATTATTCATTTTCTTCCTAAAAGACAAAAGGAAAAAAATTGGCAAAAAAACCCCCCTGAAAACAAACTGAAACAAACATGCCATTGTTTTTTCTTGGTTGCATTTATATTCTATGGGAAAAATATTAATTCTGTACATATATCGAATAATCACAATTTGATTTTTGGTTAGCTGTTAATATATACAGGTTTTGGGAATATTCAGTCTATTAGTTCTATTTTCAAAATCTAAAGATCACCATATCTTTAGAAAGGAAAATAGACATGCAAACTAGATTGTCTTTAATGGTAATCACTCCTTTTTTCTTTTGTTTTCTTTTTGGTCAACCATCCGTTTTGGTGAAAGTATTTTGAGGGAGTTCTTGGTGGAAATGAAATCAGTGAATCATTACAGCATAGCAATGGCTTGAGAAGTGCAGGACGTATAGACGGGACTTTGCCTCAAATCTACAGTACAAATTTAAGGGTAAACTATGAAGAAGATGTCCCATTTGTCATAATGTGATATCCAACCATTAACAGAGGCCCTGTCCTTTTGTCTACAATAACATCTTCCCATGTCAACTTCATATATCTTCATTGCTACCTGTATGTGATGACGTGAAGTGTTAGTAAAGGTACTGTCTTGTTAATTTCATAATTCATTTTGATCTGTTTAAATCTCGATTAAAACATAATACTAAAATTTTGCCCTGTTTGTAGTGCAAAACAACTCAATACCACTTTCCTTCTCAAAACTGAGCAATAAAAAAGTTAGTGTTGAAATTACCAAAGCTGAGGCTTCAAATAAGTTTTCAAGTTGTTACAACACTTTGCAATCAAGTGGCTATGGAGTTATTTTCAGCCCTTATACACATGTTATTTCTAAAGATAAATGTATTACTAAGCACACAGATGGAAAACACCGTGTCGCAAGATCACAAAACTCACAGTTTTCTATTCATTTATAGCTAAGTATTTTGTAGAACAACACTGATACAGAAGTAAATGAAATTATTTCCCTCAGATCACTAAAGAATTCTGACTTTCCAAATAAAACTTATCTAATTTTTTTCCATTTCTTAATTATAATAATTTTAATAGAAATGATAAAATATTTAAATGTAACTGCATGCAGAACAACTTTCGAGTTGTTAATTCTAAAGCTGAGTGGGTGAAAAATGTATTCAACTCAAACTCTTACTAAAGTTCATTCATAATAAGATTTTTAAAGTTTTATCTAAAATCTATTATACCTTTCTTTTCTTTAGTGATGATACACTAAAAAGGACAAAAAAGCTTCCTTATCACTTAAAAAAAGTAATTCTGTTAATTCAACCGATATGCAGGACTTTTTCAGGAAGATTCATCATAAAGGCTCTCAACTGGGTCATGCACAATATTGGCCCTCAGATGATTCTACATCTGTAGACTGAGACACATGCATTCTGAGATTTTTTTTCTAGTCAAAAAGAAGGACTTTAGCCAAGTCAATCAATAGAAAAAAAAGGTTGTCACTGACATAAATACCTTTTAAAAAGCACTAAAAGAGAGTATTGATGATAATAATAACTGCATCTTTCCTGCTGTGCACAAACACCCTCAGATATGAATATTCACATATCCACATTTTGAATATTCAAGATGCTGCCCCTGAAAAGAATTCTGGTAGCTCTTGTTATGCTCCAGAAGGTGTCCTCTCCTGCATGTCCTCCAGCCCTAGCACTTGGGTGTGACTTGGCTGGCTCCAACCATCGTGCCTGCCCTTGTGGAGATGCCATCCAACAGACACTGGGCAGAAATGCTGGACTCCTGCAAGGAGCTTGACATCAGTTCAACAACAGAGAGCATTTACAAGCAGTCTGCTTGTAAAACAGACACAGGAAGTTTGCAAGCACAAAAAGAAGGAGAGACCTGGTCCTTAAAATATTCTAGGGGTTCATTCCATTCCGGTAAACCTAAAACAGAGATAGTAAAGTCTTAGTATATAGTGTCTGATCCTGAAAACATGCAGAACTGAAATCTGCTGCTCAAAAGAATAATTTTATTATCTTTCTCAGCCTGTGCTGCTACCAGCATTATTTTCTGGAGAAGCATAAAAAGACAAAATTCTGAAATGTATATATGAAGTTGTTTAAATGGCAGGTTTATAGTAAATTCTCACAGTACACACATTTCTAACTTAATATTTCTCTTAACTGAAACACAAGACTGTGATAGAATACAACTACATTAAAGATGTTATTTCCCATTCTTATCTGACCGGAGAGGAGCACTCTTGCAGTAATTAAATCTCTCTTTTATCACGTCATCGAATAATGATCCTATCATTCTGTATTTCTGTTTTTCATTTCCATAGTAAAGTCAGTCAGTGATTTTTCCTCCTCTTCTTTCATGTTAATTTTTCTTTATTTTTTTTTAAAGGCAAATTCTAACACAGATTTTAGATGTATTCGTTTCAGTGAACTTTATCAGTCTCTATATTTACTCAATTTACATATATAAAGAAGAATTTCAGTTGGGCGATGTCTACAGCTCTGCTGGATGGTCATGCTGATGGCCACATAATTCACTTCAAACTTAGTAATTTATCTGCGTTCTTTTTTGGCTAACATATTCAACTCAAATTGAAGATAAAACTCAGATTTATTTTTTTTAACACACTAATTAGCAATTATTTGATGGAAGCTTTAAATATGTTTAAAATTAATTCTTCATTGAAAAGTGTTTTCAGATTTTCAAAAAGTGACAGACATTTTCAAAATGAAAAATTTGGAACTTTGGATTTAAGTTGTGCTCATTGAGAAACTGTGTTTGTCTAAAGAGGATAAAGTAAAACAAAAGATGCTTTTACCTATTGAATTGAAACTAATTATTTGACTTGTTTAGGCAAATAAATACTTTTTAGACTTTTAATTCAAGCTAGGAAGAGCTTTAAAATATCAAAAATTCTCCTACAAAACAAAAATTGACAGCTGCTGAACCATTTTTATAATACTTATGAAAACCATTTTTAAAATACTTATTTAAGAATTAATGTAATCATTTCTATATTTCATAACTGTGCAAAATCCTAAAGCAACTAGGCTAAATTAGACACGGAAAATTGACATCCCTGAATTTAAAATTACTATTAAAAAAAAGCGAAATGACAATTGCTTTTGAGTAGTCTATGTAATGAAGTACACTGGAATATATTTCAGAACCAAATTTAGCCCTTACTTCACAGATTACGTATCATTTATTTGTCTGCATATGTGCTTTTTTATTACTTGAGGATACTTGAGGTAAAGAGAAGTAAAAAAGATGTCTCCAGACACAAGTTACATTTTTAAATTTTATGCTATGAAAATATGTGTATCTTCAGAACATCTACTGTTTCTGTGCCACGTGATTAAGAATCACTTTCTTTTATAGTCCCCTAATCCTGAATGTCTTTGCCACTTTTCCCCTGAATTGACAGAAGAATGAGTCAGAAGAAAAATCTGGCCTTTAGCTTCCATTTTCTTTATTTTCAAAATAAAACATCTTGCATTCTATTCTCTTTATATGATGCATTCACAGGGAACAGCAGAAATTAGGCCTACAGATAAGATTAATTAAATATACAGTGGCTAATTAGGCAGAATTCTCACTAATATAATGAATGTTCATATCATTAGTGATTTTATGATGAGTACTTCTAGAGGCCAGGATCCTGGGTTGAAAGGCAATGTACAGACTTAATAGCTGTTTTCTAAAAGACCAGGGTGAAATTTGTCCATTTGAAGACTGCACATATTTACTGTAAATGGGGAAACTTAAATCAAATCAGAGGCTGTGTGCCCAATTACCACTACTTTACTAGGCTTTCTTATATCTCTGAATAGATTACAAAATCTATAAACAAATAGAAAAATTCTGTGCTTGTTAACAACCCAGCAATATTTTTGGCAGACTCTGACAGGGATGAAATTTCAGCAAGTAAAGATAAGGTGTGGATTCAAGAACAATGAAGTAATGGTGCAACTGCTATTTAGCAGCAGGTAAGATTTCTGCAAACAATAATTAAAAAATAAAACCTTCTTGCTTTTTTTCTTTCTTTTTATTTTTCCGACAGGATGATGATACACGTGATAGCCAGTTTAGCATCACAGCATATGGAGTGGGACCGTGTGTGCAAGCAAAAGATGGAATAACACAAAAGGGGCCAAATAATCCTGCTCAAGCTCTACCAAAAAGCCCTGATGAGATGAGAAAGGTATTCATTGACCGGGCCAAGAAGATAGACACAATATCCAGAGCTTGTTTCCCATTAGCCTTTCTGATTTTCAACATTTTTTATTGGGTAATCTACAAAATCATCAGGCATGAGGACATTCACCAATAACAAGATTCAGGCTTGCAGTACATAGGGGTCTGGCAGTCACACTCAAAAGGAGGCTTTTTGCTAGAAATGCACGTCAAGGGAGTGTGGAAGACTTAAAAGCAATGAGGGGGAGAAAGGATCCTGCATGGCCTGCAATGACCACATACAGTGGGATGGAAGAATGGGACCCAGAGAAGATACATCTGCTATTGCAAACTTTCTTTGTCAAATGAAATATTAGCAACTTTTGCATTGAAAATTACTCTCTACTGAAGCTTTACTGCCAAGTATTTATACATACTGTTACATAGTGGTATACTTGTACAGTACTCTTTGATGGTCCTTAAATTTTTTTAATTCTGGTATCTTTTTAATTTTAAAAAGGTTTCAAGAATACCCTAGGTGAATCCCACAGTATTACAGAATAGATTCGTATTTGTAAGTTTTATTTTAATTTTACAATATAATGGCAAATTACTGATTGGAGAAAATAGCTTAAAGGACTTGATCTAGACTTAAGGACAGTACTGGTGTTTTACAATGAACGTATTTCACATATTTAAGTCATATAATTTATTCAATGTACTTCATATTACTGTTCCACTGGAAGGTGTATGTTGAAATAATCTCAGACAGTACAATCTCAGCCTAACAGCCTACATTTCATATGAGAAATATTCTGAAATTTGTAAAGTATTGAATCCCGCAAAAGATTTTTTTTCTTTTAATTACTTATACTTTGATAATTGAAGCATATTCTTTAATCTTTTTTATATTTTATGGGAGTTTTTTTCTCAATTCATAAAACTCATAAAGCTTGTGAAATAGACAAATTACATCACAATTTTGCAATGCTTCATTTTGCTTCAATGCAAAGAGATCTCAGACCAAAACTGAAAGTAGAGTCACTGCTTCACTGAAGCGTTTGGAAGATTAATACAGTTATGTTTATGCACATTCATCTCCTATAAATTACAGAATTACAGGAAGTTTAATTTATGAATGTGTCAAATTTTCTCAGTCATTCTTTGAAATTTGTTAATATGACTTAGATACTACTTAAGAAGCGCTTCACAACTCTGTAAAAATATGCAGCTCTTCTAAAACCTAAAAAAGGACCTGGATGGTCTTTTACATTTACTGGATTTCACATTAAATTATAGGAGAACAACTATCAAAACCCTTGGAAAGATCTTCCCTGCTTAGGTTTAAATAAGCCGTATTAGTTCCTTCTTTGAATTGTAACACCACAGATCACATTTATGGCACAGTGCCTAGGCAAGAGTATCTATTTGTGTCAATCTATTTATTGGCAAAACAAAATCATGCTATGATGTGGAAATACTGCATTTAGCATTTTTAGATACTCTAAATCCAGTAGGTGAGGTTGTTTCTCATTGCAAAACATTTTTATTTTGAACATGTTTGAAATCTGTGCTTTGTTGACGATCAGAATGCGTATACAAAGGCAGAATCGGCTGGAGGCAAACATCTGGTGCATTGCCAAAGGTACGGTGCATATGAAGTAACAGAAGCAATGGAACTCTGTGCTGAGGATTGTAACATAGCAACCTTGGGTTTGGTTTGGTTTGTTATTGTTTTCCTCCTGGGATTAGTTAGAGAGATTCTGTAATAGTAGCTCTCACATTTTGTTAAACTCCATCAGAAAGAACATGTACAATCCACCTCTATTTTGAAATTATTATTCTTTTATAGTTTTGCTTCATTTATAATCTCAAATTAATTCAATTCACTTTTTTCTTTTTTTTTTTCTGTGTTTTTTTTTTTTCTGGTATCTGCTTTTAACTGATTTTTTTATGTGCATGTTCCAAAGAATCTCACTCACTTCGGATGGTGTGAGGGGATATCATGTATTTATGGCTGATATTCACCTCTCTCAAAGTTACAGTTAGTTATTTTGTATGGAAAAGGATGTTAACGTGTTTCTGTTATCAGCAAAATCAACTGTATTTTGTTTAAGGGCTGTTTTCAAATGCACATAACGTTTGGCATGTCATTCTATTTTGATACAATGGAACCGAGATCTCTGTGGAGCTGATGGTTTAGTGGACTTTTTTAATGGAACCATAACATTTTCCAAGGTAACAGAAGCCTCTGTTGTTCACTAATAATGTGTTTTTCAAAAAAAATTAACTTTAAATTTAAGTTTCATTTAGATTATTCCTAAATTATTTAATATAGAGTCACACGGTAGAGAAAGAGAGAAATGTCATTTAAGATAATAAGAAACTTCAAGGCACAAATGCCTGCTATTCACCTCTGGGAGTGGGAATAGCCCAAAACTCCCAGCAGGTATGCCAAGCCCTCTGTGCAAAGCTGGAATCAACAGCTACTGACATCATCTAAGATTACTGTAAGAGATAATTTTTTCTTTTTTTTGCAACTGTATAATGAAGCAGTTGCAGAACCTGTATAATGAAATGATGTTAAGATGTAAGAATTGAAAGGTACTCTGCAGTATTTACCAGAATGTAGTATTTATGTTGCAGTCCCATCAAAGATACAGTGGAAATGCAGAAAAATAATAAGGAGATAATGTTTGAGGCAAATGGTATCTACCAGGGTTCCTCCCACATATAAAAAAGACCCCATTCATTAGGCAGAAGTTAATGGCTACTTCACTTCGCTATCACTGGACCTGGGCTCTGCAGAGGACAAGTCCTTGGCAAAGCCACACAAGAAGGCTTCTCATGAGCACAACCCCTGTGTGACAGGATAATGCAGCTTTGTCCAAGTCATCATTCAACATAGGTGCAGACTCTGTACTTCTCAGGTCATGTCTTTGGGATTTCTGTGGACCAGCCCTATACTTCAAAAATTAAATACTGGCACTGGAAGGACATTGTAACACAATGAGAACAGAAGGAGGCACTGTAGGATCTGGAGGAATATCCCAGTAACAGAGCTACTGAGGAGCTGACACAGCCACTATAAAGGGGAAAAAAGGATTAGGCACCGTTAGTATTTTTCCCAATCCTGCCGTGTCTCTGTAGGTATACTTGCTCAGGTGGAAGCAGTGACTACAGGGGGAAACAATTTATATCATCTGCTGCAAAGTTTATTTTGTTTTGTGACAGTAGTTTCTACCTGTGCAGATTGACTTCCACACCATCCTCTTTCTTGATGGAAAGAGAAGTGGAGCAGGAAGGTTCAGGATGAAAAGTCTGGGCTGTGCACAGCAGAACAGGGGCCACAGGGAGAAAGAAAGCCCAAAGCAGAGCCTGGGGTCTCTTACATGACTGCCTTTTCGTTCTGCACTAAAGAGAGGTGTGGCAGAATCCATGTCACCCCTCATAAGGCAAAAAAGTTCAGTACCTTGAGAGAGGAGAAGAAAAGCCCCTTAGAGTTGCAGTAGAAGTACTCAACTATCACTGTTCCAAACTCCCTCTTAAATTCCAAACAGCAAAATGCATTTTATTTTAAAAACTAAATTCAAATGTCAACACAATAGGCTTGCATTTTTAGAGGGATGGTTTTTTCTCTGTAATGCTGATAAACTATGTGAAGATGAAAGGGAACAAGGAGTACTAGTATTTTACTACTTAGAATTCAGCTATTTTAACACCAAAATAAAGTATATTTTACTTTCAAGGACTTTTGACAGCAAGTAGTATTATTTAACTGAGTTAGTATAATTCAGGAAGAACAGAGCATTTACTTAGGATTTAATTATTTTTTCAGCTCAATCATGCATTAGTTTTCTTTGGACTCCTTTTCTTATAGTTCATTCCAAAATCTGCTTTATAAAGAATCATTTGTGATGTGTGAGAGATAATTCTGTTTACTCACTAGACAGAAATATTTAGGTGATTAAATGTGCACTTTACATTTAAGGAGTGAGGTATTGCTTCCACTTTGTGTATAATCCCTTACAGAACTGTAGACTGATAATGTAGATAAAGATAGAATATAATAAACTGTACAAAATCTTATATTTTTTAACAGTAGGAAAAGATAAAAAGTCTTCCTTAACCTTAGAAAAAAAAAAAAGTATTATTTTCAGCAATAATTTTATAGTAGAAGGAAATTAATTTATTTATACCATTCCCAGCCCAAGCTGACATGATTGATTGCAAAAGATACATTTTTTGTGCAACTTCTGCTCTCATTTGAGCTATCATAGAAATTAATTTAATTCAACAGAATAGAATTTGGTCTTAAAATGTGAAACTGCTGAATGATCTGGTAATACATACAGTACCCCTGTGAGGTAGTAAAATAACTTTATCTCATCTTACTGCACAATTGTATGGTTCTTTAGATGGGTACAATATCAGATTTCACAGCTTTTTTCCTTTTTGACACAGCTAAGAGGAAAAACATAAATCTCAAGCCAGACTACTTTTTAATAATAAAATGAGTGTTCTGTTTTGGAGTGGTTACAGAAAAGGTGTCTTCAGGCAACAATAACCTACAGTAATTACTGAAGTACTATCAGTTTGGAAGGCTTGTGGAAGCAGGTTAGATTGCTGGAAGCAGTGGATTAATGCCAGAAAAAGTATTGGCTCATCCTGTCTTCTTGACATTCTCAAATATTACTGCACTTCTTCACTTTCATCTTTGTGAAATATGCAAGGAACATTTCTTACGTTTGTATTTTAATGTACGTCAGAGTGACATTAAGAGATGAAATGGACTAAAGTAGCTACTGATGTTCCATGAATGTGAAATTGTGAGCTGTATAAAGAGGAATTGTTCCATAAGCTTTTGACATAAAGGTTTAACAATATAAGGCGTTTTGTGTGTTAGCGATCCTGAGTTTTTAAAGGCTACAGCAAGAAAAAATAAAAATTCATATGATAGTGTATTATTAACTTGTCTGTGAGTTTTCAAAATATTCTCCTGTGAGTTCTCTCTGACAGCAATTTAATCTCAAAGTACTTCCTTTTTTTGGTAAAGATCTATAAATGTGTTGTGCATGGATTTGATTATATTCCTTTTTATTGTATGACAGTATCATATTGCACTTAAACTGACATTCTCTTCAGTCAGAAGTGTTAAAAATGTGAAATTTATGGTGTCACCCATGTCATTGTAGATATTTTGTTCAAAAAAAAAAAATAAACTTATCTTTTTTCAGAAACTGTGAAATAATTTTTATTATATTTTTGATAATGAATTTAAAGTCAGAAGAGGAACAGACAGCACCGTTGAAAAAAAGGATTAAACCCTCAGCAGTAGTTATGGTGCACTACCATTAAATATGTCAGGAGTGAAAGCAAGAGAGAGAAGGACTAGAGTGCCTTTGATTATTATATGGGCTCTAACTCTGAAAAAACCCTTGTTCTCAAAACTTGGGGACAGTTATCCTGATAAATGCCTGTTGAAATAAGCACAGGCACTCCAAAATAGTCCTGCTGAATTTATTATCAAAAAGGCCAAGAGTTTCACTTGCAGCAAAATAGCCCTTATGAAAATTTTATAGATCTCTGAGCCCCTCCTATGTACTCCTTGATAGAAAAGTTGCAGTTAGCAGATAAGAAGTCATTTGAGAACAGTCTGAGTTCTTCTAATCTGATTACAGCTGTGTTAATGCTCTTATAAAGAGCATGGTCAGTAACAGCCAGGTCTTTAGGAGACAGCACAGCTGTTTGTCACTCCCTTCCACGTGACAAAAGGCAACATCAGTTCACGCCTCTCAATTTGCTTATCATGTCGACGGCACACAATGCAGCAACTTTGACTTACTCACAAATGAAGGGTTCCATTATCAGTGGCAAGTAATTCAGTCCCGCAATTTTCTTGGAGATTTATAAAATGGAAACTTCTCAAAGGAACCGCCAAATGAAACAAGACCAGAGAAACTTTAGCAGAAATCTCGAGTGAGCCTTCACTGAGGTTGCAGAATCCTCAGATCATTGCTATTTGTGACAGCTGTTGCTCCACCAGATCTATACCATTTTGTCTTCCCTAAAGCAAAGCACAGCTGGTACCTCTGCCCTTGTTCAGATATATTCACAAGCAGCAATGTCATGCAACTACTGCAGTGGCAAATGTTTTCATGATGAGATACGCAGCTCCCAGAGCATGAAAACTGCAAATGCACCATGCCAGGTGTGCAACGAGCAATTAAAAAGAAAGTAACAGCCAGGTAATGTCACCTGAGAATCTTTAGGAAAAAGAAGCAACAGATCCTAAAGAGATCAATGTGTGATTTATGGCATAAACTGCATGGCCCTTTCAACACAATATTCTTGAAAAACAGATATCAAATATCCTCTTTTCATGATTGCATATATAGCAACCTATTAATTTTAAAAACACCTAGCTATTTTAAAATATTTTCAAATATTTAATTTTACATTTTGCATACAGTGGATTTTATTTTGTATTATCTATACACTATTAGGATCTGATAGCATACTTTTTTTTTTCTCTGAATAAGACACAAGCTTGTGAATTTAAAACCCAGGACAACAATCCTCAAAAGTCACAGACCTAGAATTACAGAGCAATTTTCCTTTTGGAAATGTATCATACTTTCTCAAAAACTTATTAATACTTCCAAAAATTTAATAAGCAACTATGTGTTATATATATAATGTTTTATCATTAACAAAAGTGAAGTATTTTAATTTTATTTTTAATATTTAAATATTTAATTTCAGGCCCTGCTCTGAACATCCCCGTCCAGCTGCTCATCCCCAGCAGTCGCTGGTGTGCGGAGGTTGTCTGTCTCCAGGTGCAGGGCTTTGCACTTTCCCTCCCAAGGCTGAAAATACTGTTCTTGTAAAATCAGTCCCCGTTTGAGTAATCTGCATTTAAAACCTCTGCTGAGGCATTGAGTTCAGCCTCAGACCCAGTTATGTTTTATTTCTTCTCTTAACAAGCCAAATAAAACACTGACCTGTCTTGAAAACTTCTCAGTGTTTGTCAAAAGTCAAAAACTTTAATGTGTTTAGCTATTCTCATTAGGCATGTTCGGTAGGTAGAGAAGGCATTAGACAGTTGTTTTTAAAAGCACCTGATACATCTGCTTTTCCACCTGAATATCAGGAAGAATTTTACTGTGTGTGTGAATGTGTTAGGCACTGTAACAGGTTTTCCAGAGAGGTTGTGGAGTCTCCCTGATGAAGATATTCAAGAGCTGTCTGGACACAACCCTGTGCTATGTGCTCTAGGATGACCCTGTTTAAGTGGAGAGATTAGACCAGACGAGCCACTGTAGTCCCTTCCAACCTGACCCATTTTGTGATTCTGAAGGAAGTAAACTTCATGTCACTATCAAAATCCAAAAGCTACTCGAATTAGGATTAACATATTTAAAGTAGGAGATTACTGGACATTTTTTACAAACCTCAATTATACTTCATTACATTATACACGAACCAGGTGTCCCTCCTCACTTATTCCTTGTTTTATTGTAGCAAAATCATCGTTAAGGACATTATAAATAGGACAGTATAAATCATTCTCAGGACGGTATGGATTACACCACGAGATGGCGCCTCCTCATACGGATTGGGGCATGTGTGTTCAAGAACGAAAATCTTAGCAAAACCCATTCTTCCTGAAGACATTCCGCCCACTGACAGTCATTATTAAGAAGCAGATTTATAAGATATAATTACTATTCATGCTGAAGATCAGAATTCAATTTGAAGGTGATGGAAACATTTTGAGGTGGTGCTGTCTTAGAAATACAAACATTGAAGGTGTTTGGAGCAGATTCCTTACGGTAAGGATTCCTTCAGAGTACAGGTACAGCTACAGGTAGAAATGCATCCCTTATTAGATATGCATGGCAGCCATTCCACTAATTAACAGCATGCCTTATGCTGTCTATGAGTCATGCTCTCATAAACACAAAGAAGGAAGTATAAGAAAGTTTCAGAGTGACTTAACTGCAGCTTTCCAGTAGCTGAAGGGAACCTTCAAGAAAGAAAGAGAGAGATTTTTAACAAGGGCATGACATTTTTTTACATGGGTCGAGGGGGAGTGGATAGAAACTGAAAGACAGCAGGTCTAGATGAAATATCAGGAAGAAATTCTTCCCTGTGAGGGTGGTGAGGCACTGAAACAGGTTTCCCAATTAAGCTGTGGATGCCACACCCATGGAAGTGTTTAAGAGCAGGTTGGATGGAGCTCTGGGGAATCTGGTCTAGTGGAAGTTGTCCCTGTCCATGGCAGAGGGGTTGATCCTTATAACGAGATGATCTTTAAAGCCCCTTCCAACCCAAAGCATTTTATGATTTTACAATATATAGGTTTCACTGAGGAGTAGATAACTTCATATTGTCTCATATCTAAGTTGAGGTGAGTCCATAAACTTCAGCAATATTAACAATGTAAATCTGTAACTCAGTTTGTCTTGTGATCACTTGTTGTATCACCACCCTCTTGTTTTCCTAGCAGACTTCACCCCTTTACCCATTCACTGAACAAATATGGAAACAGCAGTAAAAACACCCTGAACTATGATCTGAAATGATACTGAGAATGTTATTATAGATAGACACAACAGAATAGTTGCAGACTAGAATAGATACTACATTTTACCACTAACAACCATTTGTTGTTTGTCCTTCATTTCTCAAGAGAGTACAATGTACGGTTTCTTTCATGACCTAGATGCTAATTAAATAGGACCACGATGAACACCATTAATTTTGAATTTAATACTACTAAATAAAATATCTCTCCAAAGTTAAAGAATTGTGTGCTTATGGTTCACAGAAGTGTTTACAACTTAAAAATCAATGAGCATTGTGGTTGTTCAACTCTTTTCCCCATAGGCTTTGCAGGCTCTCCTCCAATGATAATTCAACTGAATTACTTTACACTTTATGTTTAACTGCATTACAATAAAAGAAGGTCAGTAAAAATAAGTCAAGAAGGGCATATCTCACTTCAATAGGAAACACTTGAACTGTATATGACTGTGGTCAGACATAATACAGAAACAATTTTATGCTACACACAGTTTTGAAAAAGTAAATTTAAAACCACACTCAAAAATAATCTGTCTCCTTTTCAGTAGCCTCAGATTTAATTAAGGTTTATAAATATAAAAAAACCCCTTGAATTTTGTTATTACAAATATATGAGACCAAGTAAATTTCTGAAGAGTTCTGAAGTAGAATCAAAGCAGATTGTAGATGAGGGAACAAGGAAAAAGTGCTACTAGTTGTGGCAGTAGTTCTGTGTTCAGGCAAACTCTTGATATAAAAAGGCCTCTTTTTGAGAGCTCATTACATACTGATATCACCCCTGAGTTAATTCCTTTATTTATGAATGACACCTCCAGAATGGTCCTTTCATTTGAAAGGCAATGCATTCCAACACCACCCTATGACACAGGCCAAGTGGATTAAACTGGTTTGTTACCCCTGCTCACCTTCCAGTTGTTTCTCCCCTGTGACTGGCATCAACATTTCACACAGTTGCTCCACTTGTAGAACAGTTACATTGTCTTTCAGATTATTAAACCTCTAATACTACATTCTTACTTATAATACTCATGCTTGTGCTCCTACTCTGACACCCCCTGCAAGGGAAATTATGGACTCAGATTAACACGAAAATCCCAAGCATTCTCTTGGCATAAGAGTTGCTAGAAAATTTAGGTACTCAGATCCCTTCCTCACCTCTTTTCTTCATTTGCTATCTAATACTGGAAATTTTTTTCAGTGTTAGCAAGTCCAAGTTGTCTTACGTCTTTTATAATTATCTTTTTCACTACACAGTCTCAAAGTATCAAATCATGATATGATTTGATATGTTTAAATCACATCACAATTTATAATATTTTTTTTATTCCTTCCTGTCTTTCCCCTGGGGGGTGCAGCTCTTTTGGGATATCCAAAGGAATCACAGGACAATTAATGTAAACCCACAGAAAATCCCATACACTTTCTTCTCCTATCTGCCCTCATAATCTCTCCTGAGCCTGTACTAGCTCTCATCCAACCATATCCCACTCTCTAATACTAATGAGATGTCTACAGGGTAATTCCAGGATACAGCCAGAATTAGCTCATCTGTGAATTTTGTAAGGTTACTCAACCTTTTTTAAATTAAAGCAGAATATTTTACTTGTAACCACCAGAACAACATAACCTGCATGCCTCTTGTGGCATGTGCAAAACCATCCAAAACAAATTTTTTTTTTCACAGTATCTAACCAGGCTACCAGACCACTCTGAGCTGTCTACCTGGGAGAAAAACCTTGTAATATCATCTCTGTGGGAATGTTACAGATTATGCATGCCCATCCATTTTGCCTGATGTAAGTCTCCATCGAAAACGTAGTTCAAATTGCATAGTCAGTAGTTTAAATCAGTGAGTGACTGAGTTAATTCTGTGGCTGCAATTTTCTGAGCTTAACATCCTTGTCAGAATTTTAGTGGCTGGAGTTTCTGTGAATCTATTTTGAACCAGAATTTGCTGTCAAGCCTGTTTGGCTCTGTTTACCAATAGCTCTGTTTTGTTGGTCTGAAGTCAATGGAAAAACGTCTCAGAAATTGGATCAGGATGATCTACCTGCTTACAAAAGGCAGTGGTTACATATCTCATTGTAGCTGGAATTTTAATTATTGTTCTTTCAAAAGCAATTGTATCATCATCTTTGACATAATCTTTCTGAAAAAACTTCAGTTTTCTTCAGATCTTAAACAGATGTTCCAGACTCAGGGAGTTAGGCAAACTGTGAGTCCTTTCCAGCGCTTAATTGTTGTGTGCCTGCAAGTTAATGAGCTATTTATTCTCTTCATAAAAGTAAAGTGCAGCAGAATCTAAATTGAACTCGAACATCGGAACCAAACTTGAACATCTGTAAAATATGCTTGCCATCTTGCCTCTCTTAATTCTACTGCCATCAACCCTAGCTCTGCCTTAAGCAAAAATATTTCTACAGACCTCAAGAGTGGCTGGTTTCAATTATAATATAATATTTTAAATAGCAAAATAAACATGGAAAATATTGTCAGAAATGGTAACACAGTAATCATACAACATCCAGAAACACAACCAAAAATTTCTTTCCATCATACAACTTTTTGTTGTATGTTGTTTCGTTGACATTTCTTTTATGCTCCAATCTATTTCTTGTTGTTTGTTTTCTTTGGTTTTTTTTTTGTTTGTTTGTTTGTTTGTTTTAATTCTAGGAATAAAAACCTGTGGAAACAAACTAAATGTTTTTGTTTGTTCTGTTTATATCTAGATAGTAAATAGCAGAGGTCAGAATAAGGAATGAAACACTTAAATCATCTAGCTCTAGACAACATATTTGAGTTGATATTTAGAAAAATGTCACTTTTTTCTTTTTATTTCAAGTTTTAAAACTATATATCCCATATATCCCATAGGATAACTATCCTAAATGGGTCATGCTTTTGTTCCTTTCCCACTTGAAAACCCAAGCTGAAATTTTTTATATCAACATTTTAAACCCATTAAATGATAACAACTCTTGTCTTTCCCCAGTCAGTCATCTTACTAAAACAAAACAAATCCTTTGTGGAAGGAAGCAGACTTCAGAATCTGCTTGTACCCTCCAAACAAATATACCACTGAACAGAGATGTTTTTGACACTGCTCTAAGTGCAAACATATAAACTGACTCCTTGGAGTTTCTGTGCTGATAAGAACTTCCTTTTGATCATCAGAAATGGAAGAAATTGACACAGGTGATAAAACATATTTTACCCATATTTTACCTGCAGAGGAATCATCCTTGGATATTGTAGAGAGCAAAAATTACTTATGAAACAGATCTGTCTAAGTAATTTGTTTTCCTATAACTATGCAAATAAAAGAATTTTTTTAAAAAAACAGCCCAGTGTTTGTTTATTTGTAATCAAAGTAAAATTCATCTTTATGTGAAATTAAGAATTTTATTGGAAACATAAGTAGGTGATAAATAAAATAAATAAAATATATTGAATAGAATTCAAGATTATAGCATTATTATTTTCAGATATTTTGTAGTGGACTGACCCAGTCTGAATGCCAGATGCCCACCAATGCCACTCTGGCACTCCTCCTCAGCTGGACTGAAGAGAGAAAATATTAGGAAACGTTCATGGTTCAATATAAGAACAGAGAGAGATCACTCAAAGTTACTGTAACAGGCAAATCTCAGGGTTAACTTAGAGAAATAAACTGAACTTATTGCCAATCACACCAAAGTGGGATAGTGAGAAGCAAACCCAAATCTTAAAAACACCTCCCCACTACTCCTCCTTTCTTCCCAGGCTCAACTTCACTCTGATTTTCTCTACCTCCTCCCCCTCAGTGGCACAGGAGGATGGGGAATGGGGGTTGCAATCAGTTCATCACATAATGTCTCTGCTACTCCTTCCTCAAGCTCTTCATCTTCTCCCAAGTGGGGTCCCTCCTACGGGAGACAATTCTCCATTAACTTCTCCAACAGGAGTCCATCCCACAGCCTGAGGGATACACTTGAAATATTCCATAACTAACTGTTTTGGTTAAGAAAAAAAGTTCTAATACTGTTTATATGATGCAAATTTATATATTCAATGTACTTAAAATGTGCATTGTAAGTGAACATAAAATCATAGAAGTAAAAAAGATTTCTGAGTTAACATAGAATCAGATATGTATATGTGCACAGACACTTGTTAAACCTGTTTTAAAAAGAACTTCACAGCTTCTCAGCAACTCATTATTCTTACTCTTGGAGGCTTTTTCCTAAATATCTTGTATAACTCCTTGTTTTTGCAGTTTAGGATATTAGTTTTTATTTTATCTGCAACAAACAGGGAAAACATTACTCCCTTCCTCTCTGCTAATGGCTTATTTATTACACCATATTCTTTTATTTTCCCCTTTTTTTTCCAAGAAAAAAATCAAAATCACTTATTTTTTCCTCATAGTTCATGGTTTCAGAGTTGAAATCATTGTTACTTCTCTTCTCTCCATGCATTTTAGCCAATCCTCCGCCTGTTTTGGACAGGAAAAAAACAGAATTGTACAAACTGTTCTAGTGAAAGCCTTGCTAGTGAGGTGCAGAAGAGAGAGATTATTTTGCATGTTCTGGTTGTAGATTTCTGTTTATACATTTTCTTTTACACAGCTGCATGCCTCTGCTGATTCGTGCTCAGCCATACTAATCCATAGATTTTCTTTTGTGCAGAAATACTAATAAGCCTCCTACTTCACTTATTTGAGCAAAATATTTTGCTCACTTCTTCTGAACCTTCCTTTTAAAATTCCTTCCTTCAAAAATCTTCAAAGGTTTTAAGACTGTGTCAGTAGAGCTGTCCCTATCACGCAAAAATAACAAAGTTTATTTGACATAGCCAAGATACATATTATTCACATGCTGTAATAAGAGTGCTTTTAAGGAAGAAAGCATGAAATTTTGTGTAAATATTCATCTCATGCCATTTCTTGCTTTCAGAAAATGAAACCCAGATTTTCCATCCTTCCCTTTTCATACATACATGCTCAAAAACACAAACTAACTTCTTACAGGGGATTCTGTCGGTGTTAGAAAGCTATTAAAATATTCTCAGCATACAGCTGGAACCTAAAGAGGAGGAGTTTCTGTTATTGAATGAAAAAAAAATTGTGATAAACATTAGAAGAACATCTTAGGTGTAGTTCCTCAAAGTGGTTTTGTTGCATGATAATACTTTTTTAGAGAGAGAAAAGAAAAATCTGAAATTGCTGGATAAAGCACTGACACATTTAGGTCATAGTAGTATCATCTACAGAAAGGCATCTGGATCTAGTCAGAAGAAAAGCCTTTGAAGAAGGTCTATTCAGAAATCTGCAGTACCTCTATGGAAAACTGTTTTTAAAGTTGTCTTTCACTCCTAGAGATTATATAATTCAATTTTTTTAAGTTTTTATATAATTGCAATGATCCAAATTGAAATAAAATACAGCAAAACAATTTAATATTCTTACATTTGGGTTTCCAATATTTCCAAGAATACACCCACATCTCTATTCCCTCCTTCCCTTTGCTAAGGACAATGTGTTCAGAATCAATACTTATTTTTCATTTTTCTCTTAGCCTGCCAAACTGTTCTGCATGTCAAGAATTATTAAATGGAAATGTCAGCTATTTCAGAGAGCATATGGGAAAAAAGACCCCTTCCAAAATCCAGAAATGTCAGCAAATCCAAATGCTTCCCTTGATGTAATTTCAAACATCTGAAAAAAAATAAGTAACACAATGCTAAGAAATTGTCTCAAATCATTAAAGAAACAAGAAAAGAGACATGATTCTTAGTACATTTTGTCCCCTATAGTTATTATCTGTGCTATACATGTATAGAAGAAGACATCAATTTTAAAATTGAGAGGGAAGGCAGTGAAGTATCTCCTCCATCAAAATTAAGCTCTTTGATGTAAACAGGTGGTTGATTTTATATCATATGTCTCAGATCCACTGGGGAATATTTGTCTGCTTAATCACTTTCTAGAGAAAAGACATTAACTATTAATTGGTGATGGTGAACTGTCCTCTTGCTTCTCTCTTCCATATCAGTTGCATCTGACTTCCACATGAGAAAAGCAACACATGGTTATGTTCCCTCTGGGAAGCAGAGTAAGTAGCAAGTAGTAATAAGACACTGAGAACTTCAATATTTCAAGAAGAGTCCTTTTTTTCTTCACCTTAATTTATTTTTCTAATAAGGCTCTTGTCTTGTGGTTCATACTTAATGGCTGTCACGGTTCACTAAATATATTAAAATAAGTGACAATATTATTTTAGTGGTGCTATATCTGTGATGCAGAGAAATGGGTCTTCTTAAACAGGAAAGAAGATAGAATTCATTATGTAGCATGATAGGAAGAATTCCCATCCCTTTTTTTTTTCTGCTTGGTTTGTTTATTTGTTTGTTTGTTTCCCTAGGATCCTGGCATTGTTGTTTTTACTTATAGCTCACCCAAGAGGTTCTATAATCTTGACTCTTTTCCATGCCTGCAATGAGTAAATTACTGCAAAAAATACAAGGTAATAGAGAAGAAGGGCTGGTTGTGACCACAGTTAAGGAAACAAAATAACTATCTGAAAACTAATTGTAACTTTACAGTGATTTCCTTTTCTTCTTTTTTTTTTTTTTTTTTTTTTTTTTTTTTTTTTTTTTTTTTTTTTTTTTTTTTTTTTTTTTTTATGCCAGAAATAAAAGGAGACAACAAAAAGAGAAAAAAGGATAACTGGATAAAATTTCCAGGTAAGTACAAAGCTTCAGGATAACACATTGCATTGAACATGGAAATACCCTGGCTGGTTCTGGACTCCTGTCACACTAGGGCCATTATAAAATCATAGACATATATATTCCTGGTCACAAAAACTCCTTCCAAGAAGTAGATGCAGTTGATTAAGTTACATTCAATAGCTGCTGCTTGGTCAATCCTTTAACTGCTTAAAAGCACATGGTACAATGCCAGGTCAACATTAGCAGTGCACGTGATCATCACAAAAATTCTGTAACTCTCCAACAGCATGTGACTTAAAATTCAGTTTCACAACTTCCAAACACAGCTGTTTGGAGATGTGTAAAACAGTTTCCATAAACTTCTCAATGACCTTTTATGCTAGAGAAGAAAGCAGGTGCCAACTTTCATTCAATAGTATGAAACAGAAAGTCTTCAAATTATTCAGTAAACTAGAATCTGGTCTGCTTGAAATGCCTGGAATAGGGATTTAGAGATGACTACAGAATAGCACTAAACTATCACGCATTGTTGGAGAGAGACAGGCAAAAAAGAATCATAGGAAGCATAATCAGATACACTTTTATTAGGAAAAGATCCCTTTCAACAGTCCTGGAACTGTTCTGAATGAGTATATTCAAACACTTAAGGCAGATCCAGAGGAAGACTACTGAGATTATAAAAAGAATTCTAAATTTGTCTTTCACATGAGATGCCTTGAAGAGCTTATTTTTTTTTTAAATCTAGTAATAAAAGCAACAAGCATATATGACTGATTTGCAAGAAGTGAAGATATCCTTGTAATCCTGATGAGAGATAAACACCAAGAACAACAACAAAAAAATTCTAAGCTAAGAAAGAATGTCAGGGGGGAAAAAAAGAGGCCATTAGCATTTTAGACTTTCTTCTTATAGATGACAGAGCACTAACCTGTAGAGGTTTCAGTATTTGGAATAGACTTCTAATGAAATCAGTAGGAGTAAAAACCGTCAAATGGAGAATTTTGAAGGAACCAGAGAATTTTGAAGGAACATAATGTGCTTTCCTAAAACTGAATGGGATTTCTCTCAATTACTTATTTCCTTCTAGTCTATTGTTTCCATTGCTGTGTGAATATGTTCTTGTGCACATACATACGCATATATGTGTGTGCAGATAAAATTTGCAATGCATAGAAACTACATGTTATTGTAGAATGCATTTTACCCATGGCAGTGGGTTTTTACCCATGGCAGTATTTGATCTGACTGTATGCATGTGAAGAGTAAATAGAGATATGTGAAAAGTTGGCTAGGAATTAAATGTCATAACCTTTTGCCACTGCAAAGCAAAATATGTACTTTGGGTGTATAGCCCTGAGTCAGTGTTTTTATTGACATTAAATTGTTATACAATATTTTTATTTTAGATAAACACAACGACAAAGCAAGAACAAATACATTTTTCCAGGAACTAGTTAGGATCGAGTGCACCTTAGCATGCCCTGAAAAACAGTGTATAATTTAAGAGTGACTCATTTGGGCACCAGTTCTGTTGGATTGTTCAATTCCTGCTCTATCATGGACTTACAATTAGTCAAAAGAAAGCCAAGTGGGGCCTATTTTTACTATTGTTAGTTCAACCGCAGTGTTGATGGAATTACTGAAATTGGTACTAACTCACTCACTGTGTTGAGTGCAGCACAGTCTTCAAGAAGTTGTGATAAAGATTAAGGCAGTCCAGCAACCCACTGATGGTGAAAGAGGAGATGCCATCCCTGCCAGCCACATGCACACCCCTGCCCTCTCCCTTGTACCTGCTCTGTGGCTGCCCTTCAGAAATCTAATTCAGCTCACTAAGCTCACTATTTCTGTTTTATCCATAGAAACAGGGAAGGAAGAGGCAATTCTAGGTGCTCAAAGTCAGGACCATGGGAGACAAGGCTATGCTTTTTAGTATAAAATATTCTTCAATTGATTGAGTCAGGTGAAACTACATTCACAGTCTTCAAAAGGGATGAAAAAAACCCTATTTCTCAAGAGCAATAACACCATTTCCACAAATGTCTTTTAGGCAATCATTCTACCAAAACATTGAGGAACAGGAAGGAGACCTAATTTTCAAGGATTATACCAAAAAATACACTCATTTACATTTAGTATTAATATTTAACTCTAAATTACTTTTGGATGGATAAAAATTTGCAGGTATTTGTGAGTGTATTTTATGTATATAAATAAAGAATAACCCAGTTACCCATTTCATGTTTCAAAATTCATCATTAACATTTATAGCCAAAAAATACCTGTGGCATTGGTGATTAGATTATACAGAATACCGACCTAACTATTCTGGATAAACTAACCTAAAGGAACAATATTATTTGCTTCTAGTACTGAAGGGTTCCTTGGATATTTCTAAAGGAGCAAAAGAAATTCTAATATTTCTGGAATCAGTTGACAGAGGCCCTACCCAAGGCTCTTCTCAGGCTAGCAATCTGTTAGGCTCAGTCCTGAGCCTTCCTCAAATTGAGCTGGATTGGTTTGAACAACTGGACATTGACTGGTCCATTTTGGCTGAGATGATCCCAAGAACATGTACACGAATAGTTCAGCTAACAGAGCCGATGGAACTGTGGTCTCTGGCAAAATTTCACAACACAGTTCCAGGTTTGAACAATTCCAGCCAGCTTACTTCTTTCGTGATGTGGAGCTATGCCTGAAGTCCCTCCTGAGACACAGGGATAAGACCCATGGCCTGCTATTTCCAGCACATCCAGCTAGTTAAACCTGAGCTGCTCAACCACTACTATTGCAAGACAAAATCTGGAAATCATCACCAAAAAAGCTGAAGTTTTTCTACACTAAATTCCACAATTTTTAACTCAATCCAATTTTTTTACGGTGCCTTTTCTACAACACTGATCACGTCATCTAACAGCTCCATTTGTATTTTTACACTACCTATTTGGGTGGAAAAAAAGGATTTTTTTTTTCTATAAATGAATACAGAAATTGTGAATAAGTACCATGAGAAACTACTTTAAAAATTTAAAATTAAAAAAACCAACTCAACAAATTAGTTAATACTAAGCCAACAGCAGCATCGTATCCTGTCCTCAAGTTCTTTAGTGATGCAATGTTAACAAAAGAGGCATGGGATGCATTCAATGTTTTGTTTTACTGCCTTCAGCCATTTTTTTAAGCTCAGTGGTATTAGCAAAAGCAGTGCAGCATGCTCTCAGCCACTCCCAACAGAAAAATCCAAGAACAACCCAGGCAGTTGGGACAACCTTTCCTTCTCTTCCTAAAGAATAAGCATCCACGTCAAGTGCATTTGAGTAGCACTGTTTTTCAATAAAACACGGTAAGTTTGTGCTGATTTATTTGCATTTTTTCTGTCTAACTGATAGAACAAATCCTACAACATATATAGCTCTGCATGACTTTATGCAAAATTAGTTCTAATGGCTTCTTTATCCTGCTTTCCTTTTTAGTACCTTTGTATTTTTTGCATTTGTAAGAGATCTTTGCCAAAGAAAGAAATGCTTTCTTTTTCTGAAATGCTAAAATAATTAGTTATCATCAGACCCATGGATTACAGATTAAATAATAGGTTTGTACCTCAGCAGAAAATAGATTTCAATCAAATTTTTATGAATATCATACCTCTCCATTTCCTTTAAACTGTCTTTCAATTCCTTAGTTTTGTTGAAAGGTTCCCCATTGTAAAGGGAATTCCATGAAAAGCACAAGTGCTGCAGTCATACTGAGGAAATATTGTTGTGCTTTGTTATGAGTCAGACTGGATGGAGTCAAAACATATGACTTGGTCTTAAGAAACTCTGGCTGAAAAACAATCAAAATCACAGATATACATCTGCTTTTATAGAGTATATAACATCTGGACTGAAATTCTTCCATCATCCAATTGAAAGTGATAAATATTCTCTTTTTTCTTTGTTGGATCTACTCTAAACTACAAATACATTACTTTAACCCTTAGAAATTTTATAGAAAAATCTGGAAACAAATTTCAGAATACCTTCTTTTGGTTCCTCTTTCCCATGGTGGCAGTGGTAAGTTTCATGCAACTTCTGAAAGCTTTGTCTCACACTATGCAAAGTCCAAAAATCAGGTTATAGAAAAGCTTCTCTGTCACTACAATTAAAGCCACTGACACGTGTTCTTCTTTCTCTTCTGGTATCTTTAGTTACACCCTTCATTTGATGCAGCCTCTTCAAACTGCAACACTCAAATGTGAATTTATCCCATGAATACAATCTCTTTTCATATTTGCATGATAGGAGATGTTTTGGGGTGTTTTATGGCAAAACGAGAGTCATGAAATTCACTTTACACAAAAGGGCTGAATGAAAGTACATGCACAGTTTTAGGAAGCCTTATTTTTGTGTGGCACAGAACTTTAACCTTGCTTTTGCACAATTGCGGTAATTGCTCTTAAGAAAAAATAGTATTGAAAAGGGGATAGCTGTGAAAGGTGAGAAAATTGGACACCAAACTTATGGCTAAATACCCTCTGAGTGTGGAGGTTTTTGAAGCCTGAAAAAAGTCATTCTTGCTGAGTAATTCAGATTTTTTCCTTGAAAATGGGGAAAGATTTCATTTAATTGTTGTTTCCCTTTTTTGTTTTGTTTACTTCTCATTGTTCCCTGAAAAGGTCTGAATGAGTTGCCTTGAAGAGCATTTTTTTTAAAGACAATATGTTGCAATAGGAAACGAAAGGACGAGGCAGGGACGAGGTCCAAGGTCAGCAGGGATGTTCTTTTTATTTTAAAATCTGACTCCAGTATTGTACAGAAGGACCAGAGATTGGTCAAAGGTTTCGCCACCTTTTCAATCTCGTTGGTGAACATCACCATCACTCAAGAAACTCCTCCTAGAGGAGAAATATGTAAACATCTCATTATTTACATAAAAAGTGTGAGAACTCAGCTCCAAGTTCTCTAAACATCAGAAGGCATAAATTAAAACATGAAGGCAAAGTAAAAACATGGAAAACCAAGGGCGACAACAATACATAGCCCAAGAAGTTAGTGAAAAGAATTTGACTTCATGTCTTCAGAGGCAGCTGGGGGATGGTTATGGTGTGTTTAAGAATAATAAAATACAAACCATGATGAGATCACTTATCCAGAATGGTTTCCTTCTGTTTTACAATTATCTCACTGGTTTCTTCCACTCATTTGAATGTCAGTTTGTTAGGAGAATGTTGATGTGCTACTGTCTCTCACTTGATCCTGTTAACTCAAAAACACATAAAAGCAGGTTTTAGTACCACTGAAGAGCTTTTGTACCTGTCATGAATAGCTCATTTTCAATCTGGGAAAAAGAGGATGGAGAATTCTTCCACCCTGAAAATTCACCTGATGAGATGATGGAGGAGGAAAATATTGTACAACCTGTTCTACAAAATAGACTTTTTTCTTGTGGTCTTCTGCTCAGTTAAAATAAAGCTCTTTTAAGCCTAAAATGATCTCCTAAATTTAGAACTCTCAGTTGTATACATATTCTTGTGAACATTATGAAAACAAGAGGTTCATTGTAACATGTTAAATTTATACTCAGTAAACCTGCCAAGAGTGTTTCCAGTTGACTTAGAAAAATGTCCAGCTATTGCTTTGGAAAAGAGGATATTAAAATGCTTGTTGATAATTTTGTTTCCCCTGGAAAAAAAATTGAGAAATCTTCCCTGAACAGTCATATAACGATAGTGACCATGTGCTTCAATTTGCAGTTTGTTCTGGTTAAAACATTCATGAAATTGATTAATTACTGAAATGAATAACTAACTGTGTCTTGCTGAAAGAAAGGTATGTAGGACAATAAAATCTTTGAGCAAAATACAGTATCAGATCAATTTACAAATCTCTGATCTTGAATGTACTCATCACTTTCCTGCAAACATCCAGTGTCACCAGATTTACACTTATCACAGCAAAATTCTGTCTCTGACAATTATTATTGGAGTTTTCATTCACGAGTGTGTCATTTGTTTTCCACTAGGCCCAGCAGGCAGATCACTTCAGTGAAAATAGGTAAGAGCTGAATGTGTTATGGCTGAATATCACCTGATTATTTTGAATTGTATTGTTTACATACACCCATGTACATGTATGTTTATACATGTGTGCTTATATAATGTGTGTGAGCAGCACCTTGTATATGAGCTACTTGAAATATTTGTTATTCTTCCAAGCCTGCAGAAGACAGAAATTATTTAGCAAGAAGTAAAGAATTTTAGTCTGTATTCTTAGGAGACTGGGAACATACATAGTGCTATGGGCAAATTACCACTATATGACTGACAGACACTTCACTTGAAAGAAGAATTTCTTAAAACTCTCTGCCCTAACTGCAAAAGAATCTTTCTACATGATCAATCCATTCCTGTATCCCCTGCCTTCTTGTAGCCATAGCTGGCATAGAGAGACAATGTTTTCCTACATTGTTTTCTTTTCAGTCTTCCATAACAAAAATAAAGACAGAGAAGTCACGCATTGTATTAAACAATTATTGAGAAATGAATCATTATCTGACATACATCAGAAAAAAATATGAAATTAATTATGGCATGTTCTAGCTACAGCGTTTGGAATCTTGCCATTTGCCAAATTTATTTTCTGCTAACTTTCTTGAAAACAAGTAGAAGTCCGCTAGTTTTGTTTAGATACTTGTTGCTATCAGTTTTCTTATCAATCTTAGCTGTTATTTAGCCATATAGCATCATCAGTATTTGTTCTTTGGGATACATAAATTTCCTACCACAACATGAATGTATTTTCAAGTAAACAGACACACATTTTAAAAAAGGAAGAAAGCACTGAAACAAACAAAATTAAGGAACTTCTTGCTGAAAAGAAAAACATTTAACAAAATCCTACTCCACGGAGTTCTCTAAACAAAGACTTTAAAGGTCTGCATAGGACTGTCTTCAAAGGTCTTGAGGGCAGGCTA
Source organism: Brachypodius melanocephalos (assembly GCA_013398615.1). Classification (NCBI taxonomy): domain Eukaryota; kingdom Metazoa; phylum Chordata; class Aves; order Passeriformes; family Pycnonotidae; genus Brachypodius; species Brachypodius melanocephalos. The sequence continues at coordinate 14,533,834 of VZSR01003049.1, forward strand.
TCTAAAACTGTGGGGGAACGAGAAGGGCCTCAAATTCCAAAATTTAGGCTATGAGCCGAAAAACATTTAACTGCTGCTTAATTTGAAGCAGACAAGCAGTCCAAATGATTGTAAGCTCTGTGTGCCTGTGTCTGCCTGTTTACTTACTTATCTGCCTGCAAAGCTAGCAAAGTCTTTTCAAAGCATGGAAACCATTCTCATGGAGATGTGTCTTCAGTAGGAAACTAGTTGTGTTGTCACCTAAGGTAACAAATGCCTAATAAATTCCTAATGAAGACAGGCAATTTGTGGCTTTCCTACATTAGCAATTCACCATAGCAGATTGTGCTGCAGCAAAGGTCTGGCTTGATCTCTAAATTCATGTTGAAATTCTGAACAGATTTATCTTCGTAAGGTCTTTACTTTAATCTTATTTATCATGTGCTAGTTAAACTGAGTAACGATTTTTTTTTTTTTGAGAAAACAAGAGTGTGAGAATTCATCTGTTTACCTGAGATCTAAATTACGACTCATCTGAAAACAAAGAAGTCTACGATTACAATGAGAATAGTCTGGTGATCTTTATCACCTTACTGTTACAAAAGAAGGAAGTTTCTTGAGCAGTTAGTATGCAAATAACTCATAAGGACCACATGGAGGAGGGGAGTTGACTAGGTGTTGGGACAGATATTGGTCCCTTGTTAAGGGCCTTCTTGGCAAAATTTGCTGATTAGACTGAATCATGTAGGAGGTTTTAAACAAAATAATTTTTTTCTTGGCAAGCAATCACAAGGTTAACATTCTTTTAAAAATCCAAGCCAGGGTTCTGGTGATTTGCCTGATTTTCCAAATGAAACATACACATGTAATGTTCCTAGAATCCTGTTTGTTATGCTTTGGGGTTTTTTAGTGGAGATAATTACTCGCTTTATTGCTTTAGAAAATGGTAATTTGAGAGGAATTGTTTTTTATTGTTGTTTTGCTTTGCTTCATTTTTATATCCAGTTGCAGACCTATGCTGAATTAGGTCTTGGTAAAAGCTTAGTAGAAGCAAGATTCTTCAGTTTTTCTTTTAAGTAAAATAGATTAGGCTAGTAGTATACCTTCAGGTGTCTCTTTTTGTTTTATATTTATTTACCTGGTAGAAAAGCTGAGGTTCCTTGTCACTGCATGCATTTTGCTTGTAGTAATTACCCTGAGGTAAAGGCTTACTTAATAATCAAAGACAGAGTGAGGTTTTTATAATTGTGGGGTTTGGAGTGGTGGTTGCATGTGTTTGGTAAGAGTGCGAAGCCAGACGCCTGCTTGGTAGTACTCTGAAATTATTACTGTTTATTAAATATTAAGAAATTCACTTTTCTCTTCCAAGAGAATCTATGTGGAACCAAGCTTATTCCTGTCTTGCTTACAGGTAAAATTTTTCTGAAATAATGTCTCTAGGGACATTATGAGTGAAAGTTTAAAACAACTATGCAATTTATCCTGTAGTACCACACCTCTACCATAGCTCCTGAACAGAGCAAGCAAAGTCAGTATAAACCTACAAGAAACAACTACACATAAAAAGCCATATAAAAGAATTTTTAAATTGAGTTAATATAAATTTAATTAACATACTTAGTTAAATGGCAAAGCTCATCAGTAATTTCCAGTAAATACGTACATGTTTTTATTCATATTCCCATTAATCACATGAATATCTTTCTTTGACAGGTTTATTCTTTGGATATGTTCATTGGAGAGTCTGGCAGCCAGCTTGTATGTAACACAGAACCAAATTTGGACAAATTTGTTAAGAATACCAGTGTAACTGAATCAGTTTTGATGAAGTAATTACTGAAATGCACTAATGCAGAGACTGATTTAATTTACAAGAATAAATATAAAAAAGTAATATAAAATGTAAATAAATAATGAAACAGAACTGAAGTACAGAAAACTATGAGACCATGGGCTCTGAGTAAAATTAGTATCCCAGTATCCTGATTCTAAAAGACAGAGGAAGTAAATAGGAAAAAGATAGTGCAGGACAAGCACAGATCATATTTTCTCTAATACTTTCCTGGCCTCAGTTGTTTTCAGTTTATCAGATTTCTTGAGCATCATGTAATTTATCTATTTAATAACCCCTCCCAAGTACTTGCATCACATTTTGAAACATCTTTCCAGTTGTTTGCTTGAGCACATTAATTTTTAAATATAAAATATCATTTTGCAAAATGTTCAAAATATATACAACATCACTGCATCATAGACTACCTCTTTCTGTTTTAAACTACAGCTTTATTCATTAGCCCCCAGTTCCTGTCTTGTAAAAGACAGTGTAGAGATGTCTCTAGGTTCTACTTAACTATCTCCAGATCGTTATGGTTCTGAAGAGATTTGCCATATGCCTATCTAGTCATCTCTCAGTTGAACATCATTATGTTTAATCATTATACATTCTGAAGCTGGTTTATGTCTTTGATCATCCTTGTTGCTCCTTGAATTTTTTTGATTTCTGTTGTAGGCCTATATTCTGCCGAAGTGAGATAAGGGAAAAAAAATCACAAAATTCTAGGCAAAGATGAAGCACATATTTACAAAGTGTCATAAACATTTACTTGGCATTTGCTCTTGCTTCCTTTTGTAACAATTCTTAACATTCCTTTTTGTCCACTGCTGAATGTTAAGTCAGTGTTTTGACGCAGCTATTTATCATAGCAGCAGTTCACTTATGAGAAACAAAGTTGCAGATTGCCAGGCCTCATGTAAAGCTAAGATTTTCTTTCCTGATGTGCATCTTGTTGTATATATCTAAAATGAATGCTAGCTGCATCTTCATTACATAGTCACACAGATTTCTAAGGTTGGTTAGCTCTCTTTAAATGTTCTAATAAATAATATAAGAATATAATTTTCTAAATAATTTAGAAATACATTGATAAGCCAAGATGCTCATCCAAGACGCTGTGTAATGCAGTGGAACTACAGTGGTAACCTCTCTCTCTTGTAATGAAAACATATAAATACTATTTTCATTATCTTTTAACCAGCGTTTTATCAATGGCACCTTTTCTCTAATTCCATGATAACTTAGTCCCCTTAAAAGTCTTTGGACAAATACCCAACAATACCTCTTTGGAGAGGTACACTAGCAGTCAGATTACCTCTAGCTACATGTCTGTTGAGCCCTTTGAAAACCTTCAAGAAGTTTCCAAAGTCAGACTTCTTTTTAATAAAGCTATACTGAATCTTCCCGTAGGACTGCAGTTACCCATGTTTCTACCCTCAATTAATTTAATCTACAGTAAGATTGTGATCCTTTAGATAATTGAATGTTTCAGTATTAAGTAAGGTGACTTACTTGAGTCACCTTATAAACAGCATGAAGCTATCTAAATGGATGAACTGCCACATATATTTCAAGAATGTCCTATGCTCTAGTAGGAGCAGGCAATCTGATTCTTTTACAACTACACAAAATATAAAGGTATTAGTGCACCCCCAAACTCCTAAACTATCACAAAATGTTACACTGTAATGGTGATGCATTACAGTGACTCATTTCTAATAGCTAAGCTTCTGTTAGAAGTTGGAAACAGCTCTCATACAAACAGATACTTAGTCTGGAGAACTAAAGCATGGTGTTCGTTGAGAGAAGTTTTCATCATCCTTTGGGATCATTCTGAATTTCTGAGTAGCCAGCAGCGAAGAAATCTTGTATTAGAAGTGACACCATTTAGGTTAAAGCAAGAATAGGTTATTTTATCTTAAATTAGACGATAGATAGATAGATAGATAGATAGAAAAATAAAATTAAAGAAACAAGACAAAACATGAACAAACTTAAAAGCAATATTAATAAAACACACATATCAGCTGTCAGTGATTCTCACTATAATTTCTTCTTGGCAATTTTGCAGAGAGGTAGAGATATTTGGATCACTCCTCATGCAGCTCAGGGCTCCAGGAAACAATCTAGTACTAAGTGATTTAAAAGCTTTAATATTTGTAGACGCAAGGATACTCAAAGCTCATAAGAGCTCTTCATTGTGTGTAATGGTTACAAATATTCTTTGATTCTGATAAAGTCTTCAAAGTAGTTATAAACTATCATTTTTTACACATATCCAAAAAACCACTAAGAATTTTCTAATATAGCTGGGGTGAGAGGCAAGAAATTATGTATTTGGAAATACCAAAAGATGTAGCTAGGGTGGAGCAGGATAAAGGAATAGGAGACTTCAGAAAAGACAGTATCTTCAAAGACATAGGCACAGAAATAGAAATCTTGTCCTATTGTACAATTCTGTCATTTCAAAGGATCCTAGAGAATTTCACAACATTTTAGTCAGAAGTTACCTCTAAAGTAGCTTTTTATTTCAGACCAAAAGCAGCCTCATGAAGGAAGTCTCTCAGTTGCTCCAGTTATCACGTGCTGGTTTGCGTTGCAGGGCAGTCTCAGAGTGCATGAATTGATACTCTTTGGGGTGAGACTGATTTATAGTGCAGGACTTCACTTCCACATAAGAACTCTTCAGCTGATAGCACACATTCACTTCAGGCAAGCTAAGAGCTTATCTGAAGGAGTCTCTCTCACTGGAAATGTGTTGCATGGATGTCCTCAACAACTTGCTAGCAGCTAAGGCAGATATACCCAGAAAAAAAGGGATATCAATAGCTCATGCAGTGGAACAGTGCATGTGTGCTATAGCATCCGAGTACTTTTTGCTCAGCCCTCAGAGTAACATGCTGCAAAATTTATAAAATTTATAAAACTGAATTGTTTTGATTCTGTGTGCAGACTAGAAATAAGTTTAGCTTATGGTAATACCTAAAATGTATGCATGGAATTTACTGTGCTTAGGCCCAAAACAGATTAATGCTGAAAGGAAAAGTAGTTGACTATGTGCAGAAGATGTGTTTTACACAGTTTGATGACCAAAAATTATACTTGGCCTGAAGTTAAGTTTTTCTCAGTTCAACTTTTTAGTTAGATGCCAAGTAGTAATAAGTACCACCTACTTTGGTGTTACACCTGTAAGACACAGCAGTTCCAAACTGAGTCACTTGAACACCATTCAGGTCAAGTCTTCAGTGCTTTGTCTCTCATGACAGACAGAGAAGCCATATTATCTTGGTACAAGTGTTGAATTTTAAGGAATCCAGTGCACACACATGCACACACAAACAAACCCTGCTTGTACTTTTCAAGCCCTTGCAGGTGTGCAAATATGCCAGCAGACTACATATATCAGTCAGTCACTATAACCATGCCTCTTTGCATGAGACAGATTCAAAATTGTACCCACGTATCCCATAAACAACAGTCAAGGTCAAAATGAACATAATAAAAAAAGGTTTATAATTTTGTCACAGGTAAAAAATTAATAATTTATCTTAATCCCAGACATTTTAACAGGTCTTTGCTAAGCATTATTCTGTTTGCTCATGAACAGATGTTCAGCATAGACTACTTGGTGAAAACATATTTACTCTACTTGACACACAAAAAGGACCAATATTGGCAAGTCTGTTTAAACAAGGAATCCTCTAGACTATGGAATTCCTGAGGCAGCTACAAGATAGATAACATCTAGTTTTTGGAACAAAGGCAATGAGGAAATTGTTTCAACAAAGCAACAGTGAAACATATGGAGTTATTACAGACATCCACGTAATAACTGGGACATGGTAATTACAATGTCAATCAAGGTGGAACATGATCAGAAACAGATGAAAGGGAAGGCAAACCTCCAAGCAGAAAATATTAATTTAATTCAAGTGAAGACTAAAAGACAGTAAATAAAGAAGGAATTTAGACAGATGACAGCAAAAATGAAGAGTTCGGCAGAGGCGAAAAAGAAAATTTTATAGTACAGGAAGCTGTAGAAAAGATTCTGCAGATAATTAGAGTAACCACAGAGGGTACCCAAGGGAAGACGGTTTTGCTGAAACAACAGGATATCTTGGCAGTAGCCAGAGAAACCTGATGGAGCTCTACAGCAACTAGATACAGTGTTCTATTATGTGAGTCCTTGCTGTCCAACACTTGGATATAAATTCATAGCTTAAACTCTCCTATTGTCTGACTTTCCAAACATTACATTGCTTTTCAGGCACTCTATACTTTTCTAGACTAACCTTTCTAGCTCAAACAGCATTTCAGCATGCAAAGATAGCTTGGAAAATTCTACAGTACAAGTAAAGAGAACTCTGACTGAAGCAGAATGAAATTTTATAGAAACTGAGAAGGGAGACCTGGCTGCCATTTTTGCCAGTAGGAACTATGGCACACAGAGTTTCAACAGCAGAAAATGGAAGAGATGAGACAGCAAGGTGTTTTGTTGTTACATTACCATGAGTCACATCTAATGGAGTACTGTACAGGATGTTAAAATCATTATTCCACAAAAACTTGTCAGATGAGGAAAGCCAATGCTTCTTGAGATGGATACACAACATAGATGTTTTTGGAGAGGACTGCATAATTGGAAAGTATTTATTGCTTTTCTGAAAATCTGTTCGCAAGTAAGACACGAAGAATGACTTTTTGTATGTAACATACACTGTTGTGATTGGCAAGGTCTCAGTAAATTTGCAGTAGAATATTCAAAGATACAAAGAGGTTACTATGCCAAAAGAAACAGCCAAATGGTTTAGACCACACAATACAAAGTCTTGGGCAGGTACTCACAACCAGACTGAGCTGGTGATAAAGACTAAGATGAGTTAAGTGTTAGCAATCTCTAACCTACACTGGTATTATCAGCAGATTATCACAAGTATGCCTCAGGCCTAATGATGAGGACATTATTTGTCTGAGGTATTTTTAATGGGAGATGGCAGAGGCAGTGTATTGTGATACTATCTTTTCAAATTAGTCACAAATAATTATCAGAATACTTCCATTAGCAAGAGGTCTCTTATATGAGGCTCAGAATCTGGCATATCAACATAAGCCATTGTCAACCAAAATCTTATTAGCTCACAGAGCTGTGTCTGAAATGCTGTGTTCTTGGTCTTACTGTATGTCTGGTGGTGCAACAGTTAGGAAGAGAAATAAGAAGATATAGAAACCAATGGATCACATTCTAATGCTATGATGAATCCCATGAAGGTTAGTTGCAAAATCCAGAGGACAGACTAAGGGCCAAGTCATGACAGCTGGAATGGTAGGAGGTGTAAATCAAAAGCAATCCACAGCAACACTCATCCAAGGCTAACACGTAAAGTGACATCACAGTGAAGAGCTTTCCCTATGCTTTTCCTAGCATCAGGAGAGTGATAAATTTGTTGTGCCCTCCCTACACCATTACTTTTCTGACAGTGAAAGAATAGTGGTATAAATAAGATAAGCATAATGGCATAATGGTCCTATATGATTTCTTTGCTGTGTATTCTAGTTTACAATGATTTGGGTTTATTTTGTGGAAACACAAATTTGACATAGCTGCTTTGTAATTGATCTCATGATAGGGAGAAAGATGATAGACCATCTGAAATAGGTTTAATTTTTCCATCTCAGATAAAATTGCAACATTAGCTAGAATTTTCATTAAAATATATTCTATACAGAAATAACATGGATCTTAAATGAAATGTGATAGTCTTCCTAACCTAAAAATTCATATGATTTTCTGTCAGTAAGCTGAGAAAAATGGAATGTTAATATTTATGCTGTGTTTTCCTTTTTCCATGCTGCCACAGCTGTCTTAGACTAAACAAAACAGTTCTATTTTGAAGCAAGAAACTGTGCAATTACTTTAAAGAATTAACAGAGCTTCTAGAATATATGCTTTTAAGAGATTAATGGGAGATACTGATATTAAATAAACATACAGAAAGAAAAATATACTCATTATCTAAATAAAAAACAAGTTAGAAGAATTGTTGGCTATATATTTATTCAAACATGCATACATACCTGAGGTTAACTATTTAAAATAATAAATATCCCCATTATTTATTGTCCTACATATTGTTTTATTTCCTTTCCATTTCCATGTATTATCCATCAGGAATAAGGGCATACTATTTATACATCTAAATTTCTCCTTGAGCGACACTAATTTAATAAATCACAGCATGAGACAGTGTAAATATATTTTTAACCACTGAATTGAACCGCAGGTCTATACTTTGAAGTAAAACTGTCAAACACCACATTGGCTTCACTGAGGTTTCAAAAATATATTCAGGAAAAGTAGTGAATCATTGTGTACTCTGTAGATGTTTAGATCAATATTTTCTTTATTATCATCATTATTATGCATAAGGCTAAATTAGTTACAGAACAGCATGCTCTTATGACTAGGGTGTTCAGATAAAATGAATGCAAATAATGGCTTTGTATATATACATATATATATATATATATATTCTCAAAGTACTTCAAATTACAAGTAAGCATTATACGAGTTGTTCCATTGAACTGAAGCTGCTTACTTACTTAAGTTTAAGCACATGTCTAAATATTTGCAAGATCTGGTCGTTAGATTTCTTTAGAAGAGGAATAGCTAACTTTATACTAATGGTATATTAAGAAGATCCCTTGGTTTTGTCCCTGAGGCAAAAAAAAAAAAAAAAAAGCTGTGACCTGCCATAGATTTCTAGTTTATAAGTGAGAATTATTTTAAAGTTATTTGATATTTGGAGATAAAAGAAGCAATAAAGCCCTATATCCCCCTGATATTCTCATAGTACTTTTGGCATATGTAATGGGTGTTTTAGAAGAGTTTAACATAAAAACAAAAGTTTTGCTTCAGGATTTATGGTATCACATGAATTTTAAAAGTTATAATCCTGTGAAAAATTTTCAGCCAGAAGGACTCAAGCCAAGTTTTGCCTAAAGAAGAATAAATCTGGAATTTCTTTATTGAAGTCAATGGATGTGTTCCAGATTTAAAGGGCTGCAAGTAAGAGTAGAGTTTGGCTTCATATTTCACTTACAACAACAAATTTTTAAGTGTAGGTTATCTGGCAAATTATTTTTATATAGTTCTCTGAAAGGAAATATTTATAGTTGTTATGCTTTCAGCTGGAAAAATATGGTTATTTACTCCAACCCTTGCAAAATGAGGCTGATGGTTTTGCCACATAGGATGAACACAAGCCTGAGTCATGCTTACAGTATGCTGGGTGTGGCTACAAAAGAAAGAAATATTCCTTACCTTGACAATATTTGTTTTTTTGGGGGGAGGTGAGGATGGTGCAAATATGGGTGATTTTATCAGGGAATGGGTGTGTTCCCAGTAAATTAGCTGGGTATGCCAACTGAGTAGGGTTCTCTACAAATTTTGGTACCAGAACATAGTAGCAAAGACAACAAACAGTCCAACAAAGAATCACAAGAAATCTTGAAGTTGCAGGAAAACCCTTACCCTAAGTTTGAAAGCGCATAAAGCATCTGAGAGAGGGATACAGTTTTCACAACAAAAGTTTTTCCAGGTTCCTGCTTCTGGGTGCAAGGACATGTAGATCACACACTGTTACCATATTTGTACACCTATAGCTTCCAGATTACCCTCTAAAACCCAGTGCAGTCCAGCAGCTATGTGCATTAAACATGAGTCTCAATAGCATATGTAAAATGTTAGAGCAGAGCATTTTTCCTGTTGCCTCTGGTCTGTGACAGCCTGTTGCCTTTCCTTCCTGGAATCCACTGGCCCATGTTTTCATCTAGTCCTCTCCTTCCACTTCATCTCCCCCCTCCCTGATTCCCACAGCTCGCGCTCCCTGTGATCACAGACACACTGCTGTCAGTACTTACCCCTCCTTTCACCTCGCCGAAGTTACCTGAATGTGTGGGTTGTGTGAGTACTTCTTTTCAAATTTCTGAACTTTAAAAAGGCATGGATTATTAAACGCAAATATTTACTCAGGAAAGTAACACCGTCTGCTTGTGCACATGAAGATCAGATATCCTTCCCTTCTTCAGACTCCATTTCTGCTTCTCAGGTGAGAGCCCCAGGCCCTCCCCCAGCACCATCCGAGCTGGGACTGCCAGCTGGGCGCTGGGAAGTGCCTGGTGGCAGGGAGGCAGCCCAAATCCCACACCCACAGACATCCACAGTGGCTGTGACAATCGCTCAGGCTGGGCCCGTGACATGCACAGGCCCAAAGTGGCTCCCGAGGCCCTGCCAGGGGCCACGTGAAAACACCTCTGCCCACATCACCTGGTGGGACAGGGCTGTGTGCCCTGGGATCCACAAATGTTGAAACATTCTGGACACACAGCCAGGGGCGAGACACTTCCAAAGAGAGGAATTATGGTGAGCTGAAGAACCATCTTCATACTTAGCGCCAGTGTAAGAGCGGCTGAGAAGCTGTGAAGGCCCCTGGCCATATAATACACAAACACAGCCCTTCAGCAGGAAAGCAGCATTGGACAGGGATGGATACTCTCCAAAAGCATATGGAAGCAACAAGAAAGTTACAAACAGTGACTCCAACCCCAAATACGGTTCCTGGGTTTTTGTTAGTGTTAATCCCATTCCTTATTCTTCTCGCAACATCCAGTGGTTGGGCTGGTGATGTGGGAGCCATTTCACACATTCTCAAAGAAATTTTAGCAGCAGGTAGTCCACCTGATGGTGACCTCTTAGGCTTCTGGGGTTTTTTTTGTCTAAATATCACCGCTAACCTGTCTGACCTGCTCTAAACTGAAAAATTACTAAGACTACTGAGAAACCAAAAAGTGTTTGATATATCTTGTGCACTAATCTGAACAGCATGTTCTGCATCAATCTGCCTTTTCAATATCTGCTTGAATCTGGCCACTACTAAGCAGCCCTTTAAATGCTGTTGCAGGCTGAAGAAGGCTTTTTCTCTGCATCAGGGCTTAGTAGATGGCATGTTTACCGAGATGATACACAGAGTATAGGGCAGGTGCTGGAGGTACAGCTTGTTCTTCCAGATCTCGGGGGAGAACAGGAAGCTCTTAAAAGTTTGTCTCTCTAACATTTCCCTCATTAGCACACTTGCTCTATATTTGTTTTGTTCTCACCTCTGCCAGTAAACACCTTTCAGCATGACCTCTAGCAATAAATTATCTTATGAATCAGGATACTTGGGATGGACTTTAAAGTAGAAGCCTACTTTTTTATCAAGTTAAGCAAAGATAATTTTCTACCTGTAACGAACATGTCCCAGAGAAATATTTGCATGCCAGAATTCAGTCCTGATGCTTTTGATCTGAAATTCTATCATTTAGTACACCTGTGAAGATTCTCACTTCCCATGTGAGGAAGGGTAAAGGCACATGCAAGGGAAACTCAGGCTAATATGACTTCAAGTCTCTCTTATTTTCTTTAAGCTCTTGTATACAAAAAACACTGCCAGGTCACATGAAATCCCTCAGAGTTCTTCCCTGAGGACTGGCCACACATTGCAACAGTACTGCAAATATTCAATAGTCTTCTTATTGCTGCTAAGGACAGACACACATAGACAGACAAAAGACAGACAAAATATTGTCTATGGGTCAATCTGCATATGCTGAAAATCTTCTGGAGACCAAAAATTGACTCCCAGGAACCCAGTTCACAAACTACTTCAATGACACAATAAAGAATGGCACCACATTGTGTGCCAGGTATTCCACCTACTATTCAATGAAGGGAAGAGGAATTAGTCTGGACAAGTTGATCCCTCTTCTTAAGGCTGTGTTTACCTCAAGTTCCATTGGATTTCCTTCCAAACCCAAATATCCTTTCTTGTCCCATTTTAGGAACACCGTTCTCCTTTCATCATTGGAGTGCTACTCAACTGTCTGTTACAAAAGAAAAAAAAAAAAAATTAAGATCTCAGTGATATGTTAATTTTAAAGAGCTGGTAACTAATAGACTTTTAGTTTCTTCTAGAAAATTATTTATTTTCTTTTATCTAACTATGTTCTTCTCAACAGACCTTACCTTAACATTTTTTGTGCCAGGTGTTTGCTCCTATACCTATATTCTCTACGACAGTGAAGATATTTCAGATGAAGTCTTCAATAGCTGGATTTATTTTTCCACAGTAAAATGCTGATAATGGAACAGAGACTTTGCCTGCAAGAAAAATATTACAGCATATGACAGCAAGTGTCGTATTAGCCTAACACATAAAAAAGCAGGCGCCCTTAAGTTCATAACCCCCGATGTTGTTCTGCAACAAAACAGTAAATAATCTATTGTAAACTATGTAATTTTCAAAGCCGCTTTACTTTTTCTTTGCAATATTGTAACAAAGCTTATGGCAGCTTTTATAGCTGACACCTCAAAATCCCTGCTAGCAAAAATACTTTACTGTTTAAAAAAATGTGCTTGTTAAATATAAAAAACAATGAAATCCTGCTTTCCAGTGAACCCGTGGTCAGTTTGCCCATAGATTAATGGGCTTTAAGCCTAGAAGGTACTATTATGATCATTTGCTATGATCAGATACACACAGCAGAGCAGATCAGCAAGTAAGTGCTGCATTTAGTCAGTAACTTGCTCTTGAATTGAATTATATCACAGTACAGAAGAATTGAACTCCTGTCAGCTAAATTTTAAGAAATTAATGGGAGCATGACCTGGGATTACATGGTGGAAATAGAGCTTGGACAAGAGCCTTTACACCTGGGTCCATGATGATAAAAACTTCAGACTCATTTTGCAACCCAAATTTAAAAACACTGGTGCTTCTAGAGAAAAAACACCTACTGAGCTACGCTTTCAGCCTCTGGTCTATGCATTCTCACTCAGAGATGTAAATCTCTTAGCTTCACCTGCAGGTGTACACTAGTCATCCTGCAGGATGCCTGTGACTGCTTGAGTACATTTTAATAATAGTGATACTCTTCTAGCATCCAATCCAAGATTTTTTCAGGGTCACTCTATATGTATTTGTTCTTGTGCCAGCATTGTTCTTTAATTTAAACAGATCTGTTCCCTCATGGTGTTTATCCTTGAGGAGAGCAGTCTTAGCTCCTCTCAGCCTTCCTTTTTCAAAGTTAAATAAATCACACCCTTCCATTATCTCTTGTTACTTAGGTTCTCTTTTCCTGTTTTCACCCTTGTAGTCTTCTCTGCAAATGAACTAGCATCACTGTAATTTTTTGCATATCTGTGACTGGAGTTTTAACTGTTCCAGATGACTGCAGCACCATCGTCCCACTCACCGGCTCCCCTGGAATTCTCCTAGTAGGGAATATTTCAGTCTCATTTGCCTTTTTTCATGTCTTCATCCCTTGAGCAATTTACATCCATGACAACCATCAAAAATGCTCGATTGTTCTCTTTCTTAACTTTCTTACAACTGATGCAATCTTACAGCAAAGAAGATGCAATCTTACAGCAAATATTTTTTGTTATCAGCCCCCAAATCATGTGTTCATAACTATGCTGAATCTCCCTATGACATTCTGAACTGAATCTGTTCTGAACAGATGAAACAGTAGCAAGAGACATGCACACATGGTTAAGAACAGTTGAAGGCATGGAATGAAATTGCCAAACCTTCTTTTTTAACCACAGCAGGATTAATCTTAATGCTTCCTCATACAATAATAAGCATTTAGAGGAAGAGAAAAGTCAAACTTGGCAGCATCCAAGTATAGAAAAATACAAACAAATGTTGTAAATCAATGCACAGTGGTTAGATTCTGTTTTTCTGGTAAAATTTTTTAAAGTTTGATAATGTTTTTGTTAAACAACAAAGTACTGAATACAACGAACTTACTAAAAATTTCTCATGCTTTCATATCTCAGAAAAAAGGAAAGAGCAAAAAGAAACACGATTTTTACTTCCCAAAATTTGAACATATACATAGCAAGCACCAGCTTGAGCAGAAAATTCTGTTTGAGATTAAAGTCGTGAACAATAATTGCATAACTTGCTGACTATTTGCATCTCCTACCTCTTAAATGAATTTTCTTTAGTAGTGTAAGGTTTTCCCTACCTTCCCTTGTAAGCAATAATATTTCAGTGAAATGGGAATCTAGGTGCCTATTTCTACAGTGAATGTCCCAATGACCAGAGTCACTCTTCTCCTTCCAGTTTTTAGTGTCTCACTCTTTTCTTTCTGCAGTTTCCATAACTGCAGAATAGTTGAGAGCCATTCCATGCCCAGGAAGTTAGAATTCTCTTTTGGGAGGTAAAGGAAATGATTTCAAATTCTAGAAATTTCTCATAGAAAATGCCAGACTCTATATTCTATATCTGATTATCCCAACCTCCTGGCAAAAAAAAAAATGACCTCTCACTGGATTTGTGAATACACTCTCTCCTTTTCTTTTTCTGACAAAACCTGGAAAGCATTCCTTTTGAACAAAGGGTTTTTCTAAGAAGCAGGGAATGAAAGTAAGGATCAAGCTTATTTCAGTGCAGCAAAACATATCCATTTAATAGAAAATATGTTTTTCTTTTAATTGTCTGGTTAAGCAGCCAAAACAGAGAACTTATTTTTTGCTCCCCTTTTCTTAGTCACTGCAATGTCCTGCAGCTGCATATTTTGACACTTTGACAGATGCTTCCAGATCTGTCCAATGGCCGAGGAATGACTCTTTTACTTGGAAGCACTATCTGAGGCATGGGAACACATAATGCTTTTTAAAGGGGAATTTTGAACTGAGCTTTCCCTTACTTTTCAGATCATTACGTGTATAAAAGGGAAAGAACCATTCTGCTCTGCCTTGTTTGTTACATCTCATTGCTACCACTGGGGGATATTGGCCATTTGATCTGATTCTTTATGGAATTTTGTTATTATGCTATTACTTATTATGCAGCTGTGCCTCGGGCACCGACTTCAGCTCTTTCTAAAACTGCAGACAATCAGCTAGAATTTGCGCAACACCGATTTCAAAACAAGACTGTATTTGCTTGTGCATTCATGCAAATTTAAGGGCAAAATATATACCACATAAGGATGAGTGCATTTGACAGTTTATATTTGAAGTTTACACTTTAGTATCACAGATCAAATCCTAAATATTTTCTTAATTTTTTCACGTCACTGAAGAAACAATCTACATTTACAATACCACACCTTCTGTATTCAGTATGGATTTTTGTGCAAAATGGCCATTTTGTTCAGAACTGTCACATCAATGCGTCTGCCTTCTTTAAAATGCAACCTTGCAGTCTATTTGCTTGTATTCTGGGATGCCTTCAATCCAAAAGATATCTTCTGGCACCAGACACGCACTCCTAACTTCCTCAAAGAGGGTCACTACTTTCTTTTTTGAAATGTTCTTTATGAACTTTTATGCAAGCAGCAAGATCTTAGTTTTCAATTTTAGACAGTTTAGTTCCTGTTATTTTCTGTAACGTTCTGCAAGGTCTTGAAGGTTATCTGTCCTTTGTTCTAGCTGAAAGAATATGCTTTGGTAAGGAGATTAAGCTAGAGATCTAAAGCTGAAGTCAGTTCAGCCTGTTTTAAGAACATGCAGTATTTACACTTTTTTTTAAATTCGAATACATCACACGTTAGTTCTGAATCTTCAACAGATTAATTCTCTCCTGTCAAAGTAGTAACTAAATTTACATTAAAAGAAAGTCTAAATTCTGTAAAGAATGTTTCACAAGATTAATCTTCTGAGACCATATCATTCATATGATTTGTATAAGGATAGTGTAAGCATGAAGAATTGCTTTTAATTACAACATTCAGAAGTGAATCTGTGGTTGGTTTTCAACGATAATTTGATTTATTCAGTGTCTCTGAAACATTTTTATAATTCTGGCTGTTATTTTCTTTTTCACAGTTAAACGGTTGTGCATGAATGTACTTTGACTTGACAGCACACAATTATATGATGCAGTGCATATAGTAGTGTATGTGATTTTATCAGAGTCAGAAAAAGAGCTATTAGGTTAAAAGATTTAGAGGAACACATCTGTTTAGGCCATTTCAATGGTGCCATCCACAGGATTAAGAATAGGGATATGTTACTCAAGATACAACTAAATAAGTTCAAGAAGGGTTTTGAGGACAAATTTAAAGGCTGATTAAGTCCAATGAGGACATTGTCTTGAACACAGATAGATTTCAGTTATGTCTGTCAGGTTTTTCTGGACTTCTTTTTCCCTTCCAATGTTGCTTCCTGATGAAAGAAAGGAAGTTACAATTGATGTATCAGTGTTCTGGTTCCTGAATGCACAGAAATACTAGTTTGCTGGAAGAGCAAATAATATTTCAGGGTTTAAAACAGCATCGCCCACCTGGAAAATAGGTCTAAATGCATTTTAAGAACTTTTAATTTTTCATGCTAAAAGTTATCATTTTTGTTGCCTGTGGAGTTTTATTGTCATGTTCCAAAAACTCAGCAGAAACTTCTAGGATCATTCATTCATGATTCCGTGCTTTTCCATAGACTCCATTGGGAGCATTTTATTCTTTACCTGATAGAAAATGTACCTCCTGGTAAACTGCTCTTTTTTGGACGCGTCCATCTTACCATATGCTTTTATTTGTTTGATACATGAGGCAGAGCCATCCTACAGACATTTGTGAACAAGGTAGATGACGAGTTGTGCTCTGCCAACATCTCCTCCATACAGAAATGCTCTTCTCCATGGCATTACAGAGCCTGGCAAATGCCCTTTTTAAGACTACAGGAAAACTGTCAGTGAAGGCAGGAGCAGCAACAAAGCATATAGTGTCTCTGCTACTCCCTAGAGGAAAGCATAATGTGGTCAGCATCCACACACATTACCTGGTGAAGTTCGTGGCTCCAGGGTGTTTGAAATGATATTTTTGCTGCCTCTGAAAAGACTTGCTAAAGTGTGTTGAGCCATGCTGCTGGAATGAACTGATGAAATCGTGAGAAGCAACAGTTGCATGTTATACTGAGATTGCCAGCAGACACAGTGCTTGACTCCTTTTCACCTGAAATAACCTTCTGGGGAATACTTTTTTCTGTGATTATTTTTAATTTGTTTTGTCATGTCTGATGTCCTCAGCCTTTTTGGATCACAGTCAAGACATCTGCATGGGCCATCAAAAGGCCACTCAATAGTTTTGGGGTAAAAAAAATTACAAGTGGAAATGATCTATATTGAGAAATATGTCACTTTATCTTCTAATAGGGAGTGCGTCTAGCCTGGTGCTGTGAAAACAGGCAATATTCTTTCCGTAACTGAAAGTCGACCACAATTACAGATTTCATTTACAATCTCTGGGAAAAGGCTGGCAACTTTTGAGACTTTGAAGAAGTTTTCTCAGGTGATCCTAGGCTGATTACAGATGGTCTTCTTCCACGTCATTAACGTTCTCAAAGGGAAGGGCTGTACCTCTACGTCAGAGTTTGGCTTAGGCAGTTCACAATCACTGAATCTTGGGATTCACATTGCAAAACTTTCAGATTAACTGTTCCACTTAGCAACGTTCCAAAAGTAGAGGACTTCTTTCTGTTTCTCCTTCTGAAGTAAAGGTCAGAGGAATGCTGGGAACAGTCTGTACTGCTGTTCCTAGAACCATAAACACAGTTCGTGGCTTTGAGAATTGGGAAGTTGCCTGATCAAGCAGAAATATTGCATTATCAGAGGTAGTACCCTTTCTTTCTTGAGACTAGGGAAAATTAGTAAGTCTCCATTCTCCTTTTCATCATTCAAAAAGTATACTTATATATGCAGTCAGTCTGTTTTTCTAGAGAATCATTTACAGACCTGTCCTTCTGCTCCTCTGGGCAGTCCTTTCCCTTCACCACTGTAAGTAGACACAGTTTCAGCTGGAAAATCTTACAACTATGACAAGCAGCAGACCTCCAGTGTTATCACAGTTTCGCAGAATTACAGAATGAGTAAGGGACAACTGGAGGTCCTCCAGAAGCCTCCCTGCTCAAGCAGGATTCTCTAGAGCGTGTTACTCAGAATTGTATCCAAATAGCTTTTGAATATCTCCAGGGAGATTCCGCAACCTCACTGGGCAATTTATTCCAGTGCTGAGTAACCCAGACAGCAAAGTTCTTCCTCATGTTCATGTGAAAAGCTGTGTTCCAGTTTCTGCCTGTGGCCTCTTGTCCTATTGCCTGGCACCACTGAGAAGGGGCTGGTTCTTCACACCCTCCATTCAGACTTATGTAGATTGATAAGATCCCCTCTCAGTCTCCTCCTCTCCAGGCTGAACCAGGTGCATCGTCAGTATGCACCCACAAGGTCAACAGACACATGCAATAACATGCAAGAGAAGTAGAACTTCCTGAAGTCAAATCAGAATGAAACAATAAAACCACAATGATAGCAAATAGGTAACATATTTTTCAATTAGCTTGAGCATGCTACTGGAAAATTTTCTGAAGCCAATGCAAATTATGTGGCTTTGGTTTACCAGTATTTTCTGTGGAAAAAGTGCTATTCATGAAAAATTTGGACCAACTTTAGTGAAAACTATTTGCAAACTGCAGAACAGATTCATAAAACCTCAGAGATCTGATCTTCAAAGTATTCTTTCACTGATTGTAAAATCTATTCTTTATTCAGTGGTGATAAAAAGGTGTTAACATTTAGGAACAACATGAGGAGCTAAAAGTCTGCTAAAGACACATAAGTGAATAGTCACATGAATGTACTTGTGCTGCAAAGAATCCATATAGCAGTTATTAGCAGATAGTCTCTACAGCAAAATTAAACACTAGTAATAAATTCATTAAGTAAACTGAAATGAAAAACAGACTCTCATGTGCCAGAGGCAACATTTTTTTTTAACTCTTCCATCTTCCAAATACAATTATACCATCTTCCTGGAGTCATCCTGAAGTAATAATTCATTTCATACTCGTTGGCTGTAAACATCCTGGTATGGCACAAAAATATTTAATTTCTTTTTTATTTATTACCTTTTATTGTTCCATGGTAAGGATGTCTTTAGAATGAGTTGCTCTGAGGTGAGAGAGCACCAGGCTCAATCTAAAATTATTCCACAATGGATTAAGAACTAATCATTTATGTGATCTCAAACATTTTATGCTACCAGGAACTCATTAAATCATTGTCTCCACCTATATGTATCTATATGACACACATACACATGCACTTTTATGCTCTGTCACCTCAGCATAATTCTTGGATCCCAGGATTGTAAAGACTATCAAGGGGATAGGACAGTTTTTATGTCTCAGAGAAACTAATTTGCTTTTAGGAAATCTCCACTGATTGCACAGGGCAGACTTGGGTTTCATGGTTATGTGTATGGTTACATTTTCACTGTTGTTCCAGAAAATCTGGGTTCCTTGAATGCTCTTTGTCAAATCTACCAGCCGGTATCTGCCGCTCCTTAAAGCATGTAAATTATGTGGATGCCAATGTTAAGCCACAGAGTCCTTCCCACTATTGTCACTAAACGGATGAAGAAGATGTCTTACAGAATAGAGTACATCTCAAAGATTAGCTCAATACTTTAGCTATAAGCCATAACTATTTTGAGACTTTCTGTGAATAATTCTTAGGGAACAGAAGAGGGCCATAATGGCCGCTGCTCAAAAGTCAGAATATTTACTTTTTTTATAAGTACACATAGACAGTCTGTGAAGTACTTTCTCTTGGGACAGATCTATAGGATCATGTGGTGCATATCTGCATTTTCATTGACTATTATTTATCTGACAGTGACTGTGCTAAAGAGAGTCTATAAATACAAAAAACTAAGTTGCTAAAATTTGAATATTAATTTGACATTTTCTGATGTGTTTATATAGTCTAGTTTCTTAACCATTTGGACATAATTTGTGAATCTATTTTTCTTTGGAAATTTGTAAGAAACAGATGTTTAGTTGCAACTTCCTTATCACAGGATACTCCACCTGTATTTCACAGTTATGCTATACTAACTTGTAGTTACCACATACTGTGTGTCTATTTACTTATCTCATTTTCACTCTCTCTCTTTAGTTCTGTTTTTCTTATTTTACTTCAATTCTGACTACATGTGCCTTTCATAATTGCAGAACTGAAAATTCGTTTAGATTCTGTGACCAAAAAATGCTCCCTGATGCCAGTAAAAACAAAGAGAACAGCTGTCTCAAAGTAGCTTGTTACTCAGCTATATTTATTTACCTCATTTTTTGCAAAAATATTCATTTTAAAATACTAGTCATGACCACTTAATGTCAAGATAAATGACATCTCCTTCTGATACAACTTCTAGGTTAAATGAACAGAAACTATTCCATGTAAGAATTCAACAGACTCACAGATCTTTCTGCTTTACTTTTCTATTATTTCATTCTTTGTTTTTCTTGAAGAAAATTTTTGCAGTGTCTAATGTTGCAGTATCTAGATGCAAAAAATTAATCCACAATTTTATCTACAATAAAATTACTTTTCTGTTGGAATTTTCAATTTCTATTTGGAGTTAGTAATTGTGGGATTTTTTTAAGCCCACAGGGTGAGACAGGACTCGTTGCAAGAAATTATATTGTCTAGAATTTAAATTAATCATGCTGATATGCATATAAACAAGTAACAAAAAAGTCTCACATAAGCCTGGATGTTTCTGCAGCTACATAAAATGATCACTTAGTTTCAAATACACAGGCATACCTCAGGAACTACTGAAGGACTACTCCAAGTGCCCTAGTTTCAAAAGAAGGGTATTGCCTCACACCAAAACCAGTATCACTGTACAGCCTCACAGCCTTATGGTTAAAACACTTTCTGCGAAGGCACGGATTTCAGTTCATTCATTTTGTGGATGAATTTGTGGAGTCTTTAACCCCTTAGCCCCATATTCTGTGCAAATGCTTTAATTGCTCAGGCATTCCACAAAACAGAAAACAGATTTCAGTTTCAAACAGCCACCAGTCTTAATCCTAGCCAGATGGCGCTCATTGAAAATAATGGACTCTTTTTCATTAGACGAGATTTTCCACCAAAAATACAGTCCCTTACATGGTTCAGCAGGATATTTGGGAACTACAGTCTTGGATTTAGAAGCTCAAACCATCTACAGATCCAATTTTGGCACTATAATACTTCTGCAGATCTTGGCCTGAAACCCTCCGAGCCTTGGTTTGAAGTAGGACAGTACTGTGAGAAACTGTAGTGATCTGCTATGAGAAAGCTGCTACTGCCTTTGACTCCGAAGTTACCTGCATGCCAGGAGATATTGGTGCTGGTAGTGCTGTACCAGCTACCACGAGGACTGCCTCCTCACTAATACTAATGGTTGAAAGATGTAGGGCAAAAAGGCTAGTATAGACACATCTCTGATTGTTTAGGCTGATTATTTGTTTTCAGAGCAATAGAAGGAAGCTATGTGATGAATTTGTGCAATAAATTAAGTGTTAAGCAAAGTGTGTTCCCAGTTACTGATATTTTTGCAAAGTTTGCTGATTTCTCCAGCTCTCGTTCCCTTTTGAGTTTGTTACTGTGTTAATTAACCTGTGTCGATTCTGCCTGATTAGTCATAGACCTAAGTGAATCAGCATAAAATAATTCGTGTGTATCTTAGCTTCATTGGATTACATTTAGTCACGCAATATTTGATGTGTCTTGGTTCCTAGAGTATGATTTTGAATTTGCACATAGTTGCTCTCTAAATTTTTGGACATTTTTGCTGGTTGTTGAGACACCCTGCCTTGAACTTTCTCTGCTCCAGATGCCAGATGTGGTTAGTAACTTTGAGCTAGAGCCCAGAAACAAAAAAAAAAAAAAAAAAAAAAAAGTCTAAAACAGATATGGAAAAAAGCCCCACAGTAGTGCCAAGATCCACCCTCACTTTTCATGCACAGAAGATACACTGAAAACTTTGAGTAAACAAATGCTCCATCTACATGCTTAATGCTGTGAAAAAATGACCTTAGAAAAATTGCAAAAAGGAAACCAGAAGGATTCAGCCTAGCAGTAGAGTTTTTGCTTACCAGGGCCCTCTGATTCAACATATATAGAGTTTACTTGTGTCTTATTCCTGGGAAGCCCCTACTTGACTTGAAAAGAACATATTTCTACCTTAAAAAAGATATGCATGAATTAAATAAAAATCCATTTTTACTTGTAAAAGCAAAAAGTCCAAAATAAAATTAATAAATATATTCAGGAATATATTGACAATAACAGGCATTATAATAACTGTTATGGTACTATTCTTCTTTATGCAGAATACTCATTTTTCACAGAATTCAAGTAAGTTAATCGACTTTACAAAAGCATAGAATATTTTAAGTGTATTTTGAATGTCTTGCACCTCTATAATTTGTGAAAACAATACATGTATGAAAGTCTGTTAAAACCAATGCTGTTCTTTTCCTTCATTCCCTGTAAAATAATGGTTTTCAGTTGTTTAAAGCCATATGATAAACTCTATGATTAAACTGTCTTTAGGTTGTGGAATCTGATCATATCAGGTTCTATAAGAGCTACTTAATACCTGGAGCTTGCCTGAAATTCATTTGGAACCACTCAGAAACTGGATTTATGGGCTTGGCTTTAATCCAATGAGATCCAGGAGGAGAAAGAACAAAAACCTCTTACTGTATAAGTGTAAAAATATCACACATTGAAATTTCTTTTTTCTCATTTAAACAAGCACAATTTTTTAAGGTAAGGAATCAGATTAGTTCATCAAAATGCTCTTTGAGATGAACATACACATGCTTTTCTTGGCACTGATCTCTGTCAGTCCTACCTAATGTCACCTAAACCAGAAAAGAAAATATAAATTCACTCTATAAATACTGTTGCTCTTCTTCCACCTTGTAGCAGTTTGAGTATTTCATAATGGGGCTAATTTATCTTTCAAATAGAAATAAATGACATGGAGACCCAGCCTATTTACTAGATATAGAAAGATATGCAAGCTATGTATATTTGTATAAACACACACAAATATATATTTATTATTGAGTGCATATTGATATAGAGAGGACAGAATTAAATATACCTAAAGTAGGTAAAA
The DNA here is from genome assembly GCA_013398615.1 of Brachypodius melanocephalos. NCBI lineage: Eukaryota > Metazoa > Chordata > Aves > Passeriformes > Pycnonotidae > Brachypodius > Brachypodius melanocephalos. The sequence continues at coordinate 14,556,653 of VZSR01003049.1, forward strand.
AAAAAAATCAAACATTCTTCAAAAATAATGTTTTATCTGTAAAAAGTGTTCTGAAAAAAATGTGTGGAATAGATTTAGTCAACTTTATAGATATTATAGTACTGCCACAATACCAAAACCAGGATTTTACTCATTCTGAACAGAGATCCACATATTCTAAAATCCTGTCTTTGACAGTCACCAGAACATATGAGAATATACATATATATACAAGTCTACATTTTGCTATCTCACCTTCAGTCATGGTAATTTTGTCTCTAAGTGCACAGGAAAACACAACTTCCATATGCTGGAAGTCAAGCAAGTAAGGCAAAAGACACACTTGGCTTAACAGGAATCTTCTTTGGAAATAAGGCAAAAAAGGAAGGCATAAGCACAGTGGAAGCAAGGCCAGGTGGCACAGGAGGAATAGAGAGATACTGCTTGCCACTGTAGGGAGAAAATTCATGCAGCCAAAACTCAACCATAGTTGAAACAGACCGGAAATGTGGGGGACAATAAAAAGATTTTTTGCAAATCTGTTACAGGCAATAGGCAGTGTAGAAATAACATCAGCCTGTTACGGGGAGAGGATGGTCACCTCACAAGCCCAGACACAGGCAAGGCACAGGCATTTAACACATTCTTTGCCTCAACCTTCAGCATGGATAATGGAGCAAGGGGATCTCAGTGCCCTTGAGCTGGAGGGCCGTGACTGCAAGGATGATCAACTCTCAGTCAACTCTGAAATTGTGCAGGATCTCCAGCTGGATCCCTACATATCTATTGGGTCTGATGGGATTCAGCCAAGAATACTCAAAGAGCTGGCTGATGTCATTGCAAAACCTATCTTGATGATTTTGAGCATTCTTGGGAATCCAGAGAGGTCCCAGCTGAGCGGAAGCTGGTGAACACTGTCCCAGTTTTTAAGAAGGTCTAGAAGGAGGGCCCCAGAAGCAACAGGTCTGTAAATCTTACTTCAGTGCCTGGTAAAGTTATGGAGAGGATTATTCTGGGAGGTATAGAAAAACACAAGAAAGACAATGCAGTTGTCATTTCAGCCTAGAGACTGAGGGGAGATCTCATTGCAGTCTGCAACTTCCTCATGAGGGGAAGAGGAGGGACAGGCACTGATCTCTTCTTTTGGTGACCAGTGACAGGACCCAAGAGAATGGCCAGAAGATTTGCCAGAGGAGGGTTGAGTTGGATATTAGAAAAAGATTCTTCACCCAGAGGGTGGCTGGGCACTGGAACAGGCTCCCCAGGGAAGTGGCTATAGCACCAAGCCTGACAGAGTTCAAGAAGTGTTTGGACAATAATCTTGGGCACATAGCATGACTCATGGGAACAGTGCTGTGCACGGCTGTGAGTTGGATTTCATGATCCTCATGGGTCCCTACAACTCAGCTTATTCTGTGATTCTAAAAATTTCATTGATAGTTTTTGAACTCATTTAAAATTACATTACCCTCTGTGGCAATGGGTTTCACAGTCTAACCACATTGTGCATGCTGTAGTGATTCTGATAGCACTAGTATGTATTTTATATAGTCAAGTATTTCCTTTTAGTTACACACTGATGTTGAGAAGCCAAATGAACCCAAGGTACAAGGCTTATTCATAAGCCCTATGCAATGTTTAACATTCATACTCACAAGCTCTAAGCAGCTCAGCAAAAGTTTCTCATTTAGATCACACACCTCAATCTCTCAATGAATTATACCAAAAACTCATGTCCCTTACCAAAGAATCCCTCAGCTGAGTTATCTGAGTCGATCTGGGACCAGGTGCTTCATAGCTTGGAATTGCTTTGCTTACTTGGAGATGGTTGAGCAATGGTCATTAACTGTAGATTAATACATGACAGATAGGTAGATAGCTAGCTAGCTAGCTAGATAGATAGATAGATATGCCTAACAACACCAACTGGCACTGTAAGCCTGAGAAAAGGTTCTGTTGATGTGGACATTTTTAATTTCAGTGCTAGATTGTGAATATTTTCAGATCACCAGCGCACTTTAATTAAAATCTGTTGTAGACTTGTGCTGCAATACTTCTGCCTTATAGATTTTGTTGTCTCAGCTGCTTAAAAATGGATTACATAATTCTTTAAACTTAGGCTGGGATTCACAAACAAAAAATTTTCCTCTAAAATATTGAGGGTTTTCTCATATCCTGATATACCTAATAAACTTTTGTACAGCATACATTGAGTATCTTGTGGGACCTTCATTATTTAAAGCAAAGTAAAAAGGCAATAATTGGGAGGCAATAAAATTATGGGGGTGTTGAATAGCTGGTTTCACTCATGGGAATGCAGTATAGTAGTATTTTTCTTATTTGTTTTCTTGGCAGGCAATCTGTCTAAATGTGTTTGTCTAGTAAGCCTTAAAATTAATAAGCTTTAGAATTAGTAAGCCTTACAAACCCCTGACTAGAATGGCTGAGACTTTGAAATTCAATGTCATGGGAAAAGCTCACATTTCACAACTACCTTCATCACTGCAAAGGAATTCATAATCAGGAAATTATTCATGGAATATGAAATTAGAAATTTTTGGATAAAAGAACTGCTAAAAAAACTGAAACACATCCAAAAATATCACATATAACAGAAACCTCATTATGGCATAGCACAACTAATAGAATATAAAAGTCCAAATCAACAATAAGAAAACAAACTAGGAATAAAATTGATTTTGCCAAAAGAAATATTATCGGTACTAATGAAATAAGTACAGTCTCGTTCCAACGATTTTTCATTTGACATTTCTCAAAATAAATGTTCTATGAGGGATTCTGCTTTCTTAATACTGAAACACTCAGCATCCTTACTCACAGAGAACAGTGGTTTGAAATACATTGTGGTATAGGGAGCTAGAAAGCTGGAATGATCCAACCTGATTCACTTCGCATTAGCAACAATACTTAGGTTGTTATTAGGGTTCATTCTGGTTTTACACAGTTCACATGGTTTTGGCAGGGTATGTTCATTCTCATGTTCGCCCCTGTGTTAATCTCATATCTTTAATTTGGATTTTTAAGTTCCCAGTTGTCAGGACTTTTTTTGTTTTGAGAAGGCTAAGTAACTCTTAGCATCTCAAACATTATACTGTTACTAAATACTGACACTAAATATTTCAAATAGGGGCAATATTTCTCTCCTAACTGACAAGTCATTTCAGAAAACTGAAAATGTTATTTAATATTATAGTGCAAAGGTATGTATGGACAATCTTTATTCCAAGAAATGAAATTCAGTCATGAGGAAGGACTAGATCCATTAAAAATGCCTGTGTCTCTGTAGTTATGTATATATATCAATTCTATATGTTTATTCATTAACAGCAGTGCATTATAAAATTTAGGAGAGAAATTAAGTATCCCAATAAACAGTGGGCCTATCTTAACACGAAATTGTTAATTAATGCACTATACATATTTCTAAATAATTTCAAAGGCAGTAAATAGGAAATAATAAGAGGAAGGTATTTGTTGTGTCTTTGCCTTTATATTTCACTTTGTACCTAGCCAAATGAAATTTCATCATTACCCTGTATTTTGATACAGGGTACTAGAAGCACTTAAACCCTAAAATACCTTTAATTTATGTAGGTAAATGACACCTCTCAAAAGATAGAAATATGGATTTGAACTTTCCCTTCTCCCTGAGAGGAAAAAGAGCCAAAAAATAGGCAATTATATTTTCATGGAACTATTTTGAAAAGTAAGAGTTGCACAGCAATATAATCTAGTGAGAGTACTAAACAAACCACGGTACTAAACAAACCCCAAATCAGTATCTGTGCTCACTGCTCACATCACAGCATACAGGACCAGTAACAAGGCTGAGAGCTTTCACTAGACAAAGATTAACACAAAGTTTACACTTTACACATTAACAGTCAGTGAGACAGTTTTCCTGTGAAAACAAAAACATCCTGAGAGTGCTGTGGCTGAGCACGTTTTTTGAAAACTGCTGAAAACCTTGTGCAGATGTAGCTCTGTGTGACACGGCCCAAATACACGAGGCATGAAGCTGAAGGAATCTCAAGTCTTACTTAATTTGTCTTTACCTGAAGTTTTCCTATTGGAAGAAAACATCTAATATGAAAATATCTTGCTTTTAATGTGGTTGAAATATAAAGAATTTTAAGCAGACAAATTCTAATGACAAAGGTGAGACAGCTTCTTAGGATAAGACAGCTACCCACCCTGTTTATTGTTGCCCTCATAATTTTAAGAAAATACTTTTTGTTCTCTTTCATGAAGATCTTTAATTGTGAAAATTTAAAATATTTTTTGAACATGATATTTTAAGAAAATGGTTTTTACCCTCCAATAAATTCAGTGTGTGAGAAAAATGAAAGATTTCCTGTAAATTTTTTTTTTAATTTTCTCCAATTCAAAGACATATGGGACAATCTTTTCAAAAATTTTTCTATGTCCATTTATAAAATGAAATAAGATTAGAATATCTTTGCTGCCTGCTTCTGCCTGATTTACCTCAGGATGCAATTAGTTCAATAACTGTTGAGGGCTTGGTGGGTTTTGTTTTGTTTTGTTTTAATTCTATATTGTAACTACTAATAGGAAAATATGAAAAGAGTGTATCAGTTACTTTTCTGACAGAAATTGTTTCAACACAGTTTCCTTTTGCATATGGCATTCTTTAATTTAAAAGAATGAACTTCCTATAAGAAAATGTGCCATGGTGTTGACATTTGAGGGTTTTGACTCATTTCTTAATTTCATTTAATGTGATAATTTCTAGCAAGTACGTCACTCATAAATTTTTACTTCCTTTTTCATACGTTTTCTTGAACTTTTGGTTCACTTTTTCTTATTATTTCTGGATGTGACTACCCCATTATTCTGACCAATTGTTAATCTATAGCATACTATAAATTGTATGTAGCACTTCCAAGTTTTGCACATTATTTTCTTTACTCCAAACCTTTTATTTTAGTAGCAGTAGATGTTCCCTAAAACATACATCTCGCAATCACTCTGCAGCACAAAATAATCTGCCCCCGCCCCCACCCCCAGAAAAAAAACCCTGTGTGATAGCTTTTTCTAAAAGCAGGACATCCACAAATTGATGCACCTAGACAGTGACTATATGTATAGAAAAATGGAGTTCTCTTTCAAGTTAGTTTGAAAGATATCTGTCAACATCAGACCATACATAAAACTGGAGAGCAGAATAAGATGTTTGATTGATTGATTTCATGGTTCCCTGCTAATTTTTTTATTTTTCAGATCTGAAATGAAGGTTTCCTGGGGTTCCTCTCTCTTTTTTTTTTTTTTTTT
>VZSR01003049.1:14562860-14574139 GCA_013398615.1 Brachypodius melanocephalos
CATATTTATCACTGTGATGCCTGAGACACAGACTCTATTAATATTGAGCATGGCAGAAGTAATCAGATCAAGGCATGCTGGAGAGCTAGAAAGCCTCTCTGAATAGGTACTCAGGAAAGGATTTCTAAATCTTTTGTCCTTAGCCTCCTGGGCAGTTTTTTCTTCATCTCTTCTCTAGATATTTGACACTGTGTTATTTTCTTTACTTCAAAATTTTTCTCTCAGTAGGAGTAGATATTTCCAAAATGACAGGAATCTCTCTTAGCATTCCTTCTCTAATGTCAATTAGAGGCAATCTAAAAATCAGTCATCATCTCTCTTGTGTCTCATCTATTGTCACATCCTCCCACATGTTCTGTCACATCTTTTCACAAAAACTGTATACTTTTTAGACATTCTCAAGAATCAGGAAATTGCACTGTACAAGTTTCTCTTTGCCTTTTTTATCATCTCCAGTGACTTTTCTTTTCTACTTTATAAAGCAAAGTGATCCAGTCTTCACTGTACATCCTTCTTAATCTAATAAACAAGGTCTTTTCATGCTCATCAACTACCATTTCTATTATAACAGTCCTGCTAACCTCAATTGTTTGTATTTTCAAAAACCTCACATCATTAATTTCCTATCCTGCCTGCTATTTTTGAAAATACAAAAAACAATAGAACAGTTTGTTTTAGTGTCTTACTCCAAATCTCATAATGAAAGTCATGACATGTTGAATATATAGTACAATTACTATGAAAAAAGATTTTTGACAACTTTTTTCTTGTACTCTACTTTGATGTACCCTGTTTTCTCTGATTTGGCCCAAGTACATTACATTTCTGTGCATGTCTTGCTGTTGTCCTGGGTGAACAAAATAATCTAGCTACTCACTACCATGAGCTGATATGATGTTGTCCTCTAAAAATGCGTTTTGGCAAATCTCTGAGCCTGTTATTCATTCATTTTCTTGCCCTCTGAGTTAGTTAGTTAGATATTTCTGGCAGCCAGTCTATGTCTTGAATTCTTTTGTATACACAGCTAGGTGTAATATCCAAAATGTAGCATAGCTGCATAAGCTCGTCTTCTTATGCAGTAATTTACCCCTTTCAGTAATACAAGAAGAGAGAAAACACAGAAATTGCATTATGAATATGCCTCTTTGACATGGAAAAACTGTTTCATACTTGCTGTAAGTTTCTTGTTAATGAAAAAACACACACCACATTAAGTATCTGGCCTGAAATCTGTCTTTTAATTACCCCATGCAAAGCTGGACATTTGTGGCATTCCTCTAGTTTTGTTTTCCACTTGCTCTTCTTAGTAGAAGCTGGGGAAGTGCACTGAGCTACATACCAAAGCACGCAAGATGATTAGCTGTGTTTGTACACCCTCCTACATGCCTTGCCTGATAATTCATCCACAGGTGTGATACCACTTACTTAGTCTTTATTAAGACTTTACTTGGGTAACACCTTGCAGAGAATGAGAGGGTGGTAACAAAAAAAATGAATGAACAGGGTGACATATCCTGAGAGGTCATATCTCTGTCTTCTCTACAAAAATAGATTAAAACTACCTGGACCTCCTTTACATTGTGGTGTGTGAGGAACAGTGCAGCATAAGCCATGGATTTAGTAAATGGAGGGAAATTGAAGAGGAACCAGAGATGTAAAAGGAAAGCAAAAAAAGACATTGCTGGCCAAGAGGTTTACCAGAAAGCAATAAATGAAATGACATTCTGTACACAAACAATATGCAAAGGTTAATAGACGTTCAACATTGCACACTTGTGTAGGAGTTTGTGTGAAAGATTTGACCTGAGCAACTTCAGCATCTAAGACGTTATTTAGTAGTATTATTATTTCTTATCTTTGAACAGAAATTGCATAGAATTACCTTTCTCTCACAGCACCAAAATCAAATATTTTTGGACTCATTTAATATCTTTTTCATGCCTGTGATTTCAGACAATAATTGTTTGCGATACTTTTGAGTCTAGCTAATGTATTACACAAAAACTCCTTAGGGCAAGCATTAGTGCAAATCTCACTTTGGTGATAAACATCTCAAATATGATAATATTTGGTTTGACTCTTGACCACTGAATAATGCACCATTATTAACTGTCTCACATTCTCTTAAATCAGCATACCAGCTTAAATAAGCATATCAGCATACACAGAATAAGGTACCCAAGGCATATACCCAGTCTTCTGTAAATTGGCCACTTAGGAAGACAGATTATTTATGGTATGCTGCTGCCAGATGTGACAGCTCTTCCAACTTTTTGTGTGAGGTTGGGTACTTTTTTTTTAAGGTTGGGTTATTTGAAAAGGTGAACCATTGGAAAATTGACAATGGAAGTCCTCATGCTTCTATGAAAGTTTTCTTTAAAATTGAAGGAAAGGTTCAAAAACTGCCAATTTATGAATAAGAGAGAAAAATATTTCATAACCACTCCCTACACTCCCCCAAGTTTCACCAAGAAAACTGAGATGCTAACTCTGGATTTCTAACAGATGCCTACAAGGAGCTTCTTCCTATGGGCAATATTTTATCTTTTATGCAGTTGGTCAAATTAAAAACTTGTAGTGGTAAAAGATTACATGGCAACAAATTTCTTAAGAGTACCTGTGGTAAGCTGGCAACAAATCCAGCGTAGTTTGAAAGAGCGAAGCACACATACTCCTTACAGCCAAGTAATCTCTGCTGGCTCCTGGGGTAAATCACAGAGCTATTCTTCTACTACTTCCTCCTGCATTTGGAAGATTGGCACATCCTGTTCTAGTTAGGAACACTGCCTCTTATATCAAATATGTTTCTCCAAGGTTATGGGTATCAGTGTGGATCCTTTTTTTTGCCATCTTGGAAGATGTGTCATTTAGATTCTTGAATAGAATAATGGCAAGAGTCTGTTCAGCCAACAAAAACAGGTTAGAAATCCTGGCTTGGTTTATCAAAATACCTCTAAACAATTTCAGCCTGTGATACCCAAGATTGTATTCAACCAAGCTGATCTCTGGACACAGAATTATAAGCTTTTTTTATGGAAACAATGTGTGCACTCAGATCTTAAAGCATTCCAGCATTTATAAAGAGTCCAGATTGTTCTTAACATTCATGCCAAATTATCAACAATTTAGAAAACTGTTGCCAAAGGTCATTCCAACTACAGCTGTTTGGAATACAGAAGGGTTTATTGATCTTTTCCTTTGCACAGCTCTTTAAAAAAACATTACATTGTGGAAATAAAGACCATGACAGATGTTGATCATTGCCATAGGAGAGGAAAGGACGAGGAAGGAGGGGCAAGGGGTTATCAGGGTTAAATTGAGGGTGAAAGACTCCATTGCAATGCAATTGTTAGGTCCCTATGTGGTAATACTGTTCTCATGATGTGACTTTAACCTGGCACTGTACTTGTGTCCCAACAAATTAGGGAAGCTGGCTCAGCTGGTTGGGACAGAGCTCATTAGGCATGGCACTTTAGGTGGCATAATTTTGACAGCTCCAAAGCAAATTGGAGTCCTCCCAGAAACACAGGTATCATATTCTAACAAATCACTTATCCCAGAGGCCATCTTTGACTGCTCTTATGAAGTACAGTGAATCATGATCTTTAGGAAAACTTAATGGCTGTGATCCAATTTAGCAGCTGGATTATATTAGTTCACATTTTTAAGGACAAAGGTTATAATAACAAGATTTTGTGTTACTGGGTTTACTCAATTAGGTAACATAGTTACCTTAATGTTCTGTAACAGTTTGCTGGGTGTTAGGAGTGATGTAATTTCTTTCTTCTAGGTCATACAAAAGAAGAGAATTCCATAGATAAAGGCAGCCTAGTAGAAAACAGAAGAGGGATAAGAGAGAGGGCAAATTAGGAACACTGCTACTGAGAAACAAGGAGAAATTACAAGACATTAATGACAGAGATGCAGTCTGAGTCAGAGTATTTTAGGGCCTTCAAAGCACAACTAAAAAGCTTAAACCTGATACACCAGCCAAAAGAAAACAGAGAGCATAAAAGACAAGCATGTAAGTTTTAATACATACATGCACACTTGCATGATGTACATGTTTACAGATCTTAGGATTGAAACAATGGATTTTTCCTGCCTACCCAACACTCCACAACATTGCATTTTCTATGGGACAACTTTTGTGAATCTACTAACAAGCTAATGAACAAAAGCATTTATTTCGGCTTTTACATGGTTAAGGGTGCTCTTATTTCTACTGCATGGTCATATACACTTTATTGAGGAATTTTAGTTACATACAGTTCACATTAACATAGCAGAAAGAATTTGGCTTATAAACTATAAAAGCAGTTAAACATGTTTTAAGATATAGCTACATTAACCACAGACCTGAAAATTCCTCAAAAGCATTTACCTTGACATGTCTAACATCTTTAATATTAAATGGCTGCTTTTTCATGCAAATAGATTCTGCTTCTAGAGGAATGAGAGGGAGAAGGCTGGTGGGTTGTTTTGAAGTGAGAAAAAGTGGCCTATGTACGTTTTTTCGGAGGCAGTCTTCACCCTGCTCCTCATGCGACTTGGGCTAACCAAAACTCACACAGCCTCAGGAGCTGCCAACAGCCCTTATCAAAGCTTGTGGCAGCTTCTCACGCGATTCGCACCCACACGCACACACAAATCCCCCTCTCCACCGAGCGGAGCTGTGGCTGCCCTGGGACCCTTTCTCCGGGGGACACCGCGAGCCTGTCCCCTGCGGAAAGCCTGGGGGTGGGAAGAGGGGACGAAGCTGATCTTCTCTCTGGATCTTCCTCTCCAGGGTTCATCCAGATACTCGGGAGGACGATTTAATGACCCGCTCCGCCCCTGCTTCCCCCCGCCCAGGCAGCTCCGGGAGGCTCTGGGTCACACGAGTGTGGAGCGGGGGGGGAATGAGCCGCTGCAGCGGCGGCAGCAGGAGGAGGAGGGAAGGAGGGAGGGCACGAGGGAGGGCACGAAGCAGGGAGAGAGGAAACCGGGCAGGTGACACCGCGCTGGGTTGCTCCGGCTCGGCGGGCGCGGAGCGGGCGGCAGGAGCGCGGCGGCCATGCACGTCAATGGGAAGGTGGCTCTGGTCACCGGCGGGGCGCAGGGCATCGGCCGGGCTTTCGTCCAGGCGCTGCTGGGCAAGGGCGCCAAGGTAAGCCCCATCAAAGGGCGTCCTCCCTTTGCCTCCCCTCTGCCTACAGCCAGCACCAGCGGGCGGGGGTGGTGGCAGCCGCCGGGGGTCGGCTCTGCCCGGCGGGGGACCTGTCCGTCTGTCCATCCGCCCGCCCGCTCGCCAGCCACTCATTTTCCTCCCTCCCCGCTTAGGTAGCCCTGCTGGACCGCAACTCCGAGGCCGGAGAGGAGAGCAAGGCGGCTCTGGACGAGCAGTTCGAAGCGCAGCGGACGCTGTTCATCCTGTGCGACGTGACGGACCAGGAGCAGCTGAGAGGTATGGAGGGAGCGCTGCGCTCCCGTGGAAGGCGCAGCGAGCGGAGCGCGCCCGGGCTGCGGCGGTGAGCGCTCGGCGGAGGGCTGTGCAGGACAGCCTGCCTGCTCCCGATCCCTTCTGGCACCCGCTCAAAAACCATTTGTTCCTGAACCTGCAGATGTGAAATATTGCTACCGGCACTACCACCACAATTTCACTGTGTTCCTTGGCACATCGGAAAGAAAAGCCAAAGTCATTTCCATTGAGTGTTGTGTGTGATATTTTTGCAAGAAAGCCTCTGCAGAAGATAATTGCTATTTTATGAGTAATATATATAAACTTTAAAGCTCATACTTGCTTTTTATGAGGTTTCAGTACAGATTCCAAGCTGCATTCCCTCGTCACAGGAGCAATAAATTCTGTGCTGGGTTACAGTGCTCTTTCCATACAGTACACTTACTTTCGTTGTGTGCTGCCATAGCTGAAAGCAGAACTGGCAAAAAGTGGCACGCTACTTTATCGTGGGGTTAACTATAGAGTGATAACACTTCACACACATTTTGCAGATGCATGGAATGAAAGCAGCTTCCCTCATGAATGATTTGCATTTCTGTTTTCACTTAGTGGATAAACAGTGTTCCCTACTGAGTATCATATAACAGGCACATCACTTCATCAAAGTTTCATTATTAAATGGTACATTCATAGGTAGTGACTCAGGTTCAGATTTTGACATCTCTTTTGTCAGTAGCCTTTCCCCAGATTCATTTCTGCCATGCTAGATGAGATTAGTTTTGATCTGTTTTCATTCATTACAATTCGGTGTTCACTTTCTCAATAGTGATCATTGAGCATAGCCATTCCTCTTTCAGAAAACATTGCTGCTATTCCAGAATTCAGCAGTACTATCTACTGTTCCAAGCTAGCATGATTATTTCTAATTCTACAGCTTTACATTGTCTGTTTGTAAGAAAGATGCTGGACTTCAAATCTGGGATCTGCTTTAATCAGCAAAGTTTTTATCAGCTAGGTTGCTTATTGACTTTTTCTCCAAATGGGAGGAGTAAGAAGAAAGAAAAAGCATCCTTGGGGTAGGAATAACATGTGCTGCTGTGTGGGTGTTATCTCAGTGTGCCTTGTCTCCCACAACTCCTCCTCTCTTTAGTGCCAGGCAAGTGCAGGACCAACAGGGTGTGGACTGGGAGCTGGAGTGAGTAGGACAGGTCAGCAAGGGAGTTTTTGGAACCAAGCTAGGAAAAGAGCAATCAGAGTAAAATTGGAACCAGTTCTTGTGAAGAAAAAGAGTAAGGACAGGTGGCTGCTGTTGCCAATGCCTCTCCAATCATTGCATTAATCCTGCTGCAGGTTTCTTACCATAAATGTGCAATCATGTCTCGCAATCCTTTGGGGATTCTGAGCTGGTTTTGGTGGGTTTGGGGGTTTTTTTGTTTGTTTGTTTGTTTTTAACTGCTTTATTTTCATATTTTCCCACTTGCAATTGTAAGTTACTACTTAACAAATTTAGATTAATTTCACATTTAGGATTTAAAGGTCTTATTGGATGAATCAAGTCTTGTACTTCATGTAAAAGATCATGTGTATGAATGAAGTTCCTCTCTTTTTTGAACTTTAGCCCTTGTAGTAGGAAGTCCCAGTACTAGAACTAGTATTTCTAAGTACCTGAGGCTTATGGGCAAGAAATCATCTGCTTAATCTACTTTCAGGTCTTGCCTGTACTTTTTTCTCCAGTGGTTCTTTCACCTAATCTCCCACAAAAATCTCCCATTTTATCCAACTTTTTTAAAAATCACCATACTTACTTTTGCCTTCCAGGGACATTTAGGAAGCTCACATATAACAGATGTTTGTGCTGACTTTGCATTGTTTTTCTTGTCTTTCCTTTAAAATGGATCCTTCTCTTAATTTTTCCTTCCCCACTCAATATTTCATACAATCATCTGCTTTTAATTTTTTATGGTTCCATAAAGCACAAATTAGTGTCCAATACAAACACAGAATTATTCTACATTTGAAGAGGGAAAAATAAATCAGCTTATACTGATGTGTAGGTGACAACTTTGCCAAGAATTTACAGTAAGGTTCTTCTTTTTGTGGATAGGTGATAGGTGGGATTACTGTAGGCAGATAAACTTTTTCCAGAAATATTCCAAACGCAGATATGCAAAAGCATATGGTCTTTTCTCAATGTGTAAAATAGAAAACTACATTTAGTCAAGTCTGTGTAAATTTAATTTAAAAAATCATTGGCAAAATTACTATTATCCATGGTGGTTTTTGAAGATTCTGTTAAGAATTAGAATCTTCTTAAGAAAGATGTTATTTAGAGAAGGCTTAAAAGAAAATTAGCCAGTGTCCAAAATTTGGAAGCTAAGTAAAGACCAAAATTGTATTTATTTTACTCGTTGGAAATAAGTTAAATATTCACTTCTGCTTCTAATAAAGCCAAAGGTTTTCATTTGCTCTTGCTGACACAGAATTGGAAAGATAAGTGACTGAAGAGTTGAGAAATCAAAGAACAAATTGGCAGCAAACATAAGAAAAGAAAAAAAGGTACACAGACCAAAGCAAATTTATTAATATTGCAATGTTCTAGTATAGAATAAGAATATTAGAAAAGTCTGCACAATAAAGCCAGCTGGACAAATAAAACCTGTCCCATCAGCTGCCCAGCTCTTGTTTTGATCACAAGATGATGACTATGATGGATCTGAAGCATTGAGGCAAAGAAAAGTTTGGTGCAGGAAAAGCTTTGTAAACCCCTGCAACTGCTGCAGAAGAAGGCAGGTGTCTGAAAGCTGATGCGCTGCCCCTGATTGACACAGAGCCAAGCACTAAAGATCAGAGAAGGAAGATGCTCCTCTGATCACCTTTCAGTGAAATAATTTCATCAAGGCCTGTCAAGAACAATTTCCTTATACTTGAAATACTGCCGTTTTTGAGTCAAACACCAAAGTTCTTAAAAACAATATTGGGGAGGTGGTACCTTGGTTTACATAACAGTAAATATTTAGTGACAAGGAACAATGTTTGGATGGGAAAACAAGCAAGCTATATATACATGTCAGATGATGTCCTCAGTCCTGGAACATCTTAGTCTGGAATGAACATCTGGAAGTCATCTCATCCATCTTGTCAAAGCAGAGCCAGGCTTGAGGAGTTTTGCTCCTCTTTATGACATCATCATGTTTTTCTATATACATCTTTTATCTCAGTTCAAACTCTGTCACCTGGGAAAAGACAATGTCATTGTGGAAGTTTCCCAGTTCTTATTTTGAAATTCTTTGGAAGACAGGTCACTATTTTTATCTTCAGAAAAAAAGAAGATTTGAATTTGAGAAACACATTATTAAAGTTATCTGACAAGTAGGATATATAACAACTTATCCAAAAATAGAAACATCTAAACAAGAATTGTGATTAATTATTTGTAGTTGAAATATTCATGTCAGTTATTCATTAAATAAAAACTGCATTCTTAGGCTAAATTTAGACTGAATGAAGAAAATTTTTCTGAACACTTGAAGCTTTTGTTTTTCATGCAAAAGAGATAGTGTCAAATCTTGACTTTACTAGCTATATCAAACTGATACAAATCAAGCTATAAATGCTTAATTTATATAATTGGGGTGCCAAACATCCTATCTAATACAAAACATGTAAGTACTAAGAACTTACATTAGCTCCTGTTATCAGACATTATCAAGATGAATGAAAAGGCAACTGTGTTATCTTAATCCTTCCACTTTCCCTAAATATATCTAATGTTGGTGCCTGTTAGATAAAGTATTTTATTGCATGTTGCTCACTAATGTTTAAGAAAATAATGAAGACATTTTGGTAGACTAATAAACTGTCCATTTTTGTGTATGCATTGTATTTTTTATATCTTACTTTCTAAGTAAAGTTCTAAGAAATGTCACTCTTGGATCTTACAATAGGTGCTTTCAAAAAAGTAATTGAACATTTTGGAAGGCTGGATATTGTGGTTAATAATGCTGGAGTGAACAATGAGAAGGACTGGGAAAGCACTATACAAACTAACTTGGTAAGCATTATCTCCTTTCACATGTCTATATTTCAGTATTTAATGTTGGAATACAGTTAACAGCCTGCAGCTTCTATAGATTTTGACAGATGACAGAATATTAATTATTGGATTGGTAAGTACAGCTATTGAAACAATCACCACATAACTGAGTGTGTGCTGGGTCCATAAAATTAATTAATTCCCAAACAGGTGTAAGAATTGACTGCCCAAGGCAGTAGAGCTGCATCCACAGTAGGTTAGTCTGTTTACATGAATGTTTTAGAACATTTTAGTTACTTGTGAGGCTCAGCTGGCCTGCATTAGAGGTGCCATTTGTTGATACTACAAGTAAATGTGTTCAGCCAAGACCTCCACACTTTCCTCACCAACCAACCATGCCAGCATAAAATCTGAGTTTTCGCTTCACCATCATCACTGGTAAGAGCACACTACTTAAGGGCACTTATTTGCCAGGACGTTCAACAAGCCTGTAAAATTAATTTGCAAACAAAGTGTTACCACTACTTCGATATTATCTGGTATCTTGTCAAATGAAACCACAATATCTGCTTCCTGCTGAAAAGTTTTTAATTTCAAGTACACCTCTAGGACATCTAAGCTCCAAAGAATGACCTTTCTAACATTAATAGAATTTCTAGGTTAATGAAATTCAGCTTGTAGTCTACCATCTGGGAAGTCCTGATTCAATGGTGACTCAAAAAGTCACCCCATGATCATATTTACTGCAAAGAAAGCAGCAAAAGGAAGCTTTGAAGAGTAAAATGTGGAGTTTTCTCCTTTGAAATTTGTTGTGCAACAAGAAAGCTCAGAATACGAAAATTAGATGTGTTTCTATCAAAAATTTTAAGGACAAAGATACCTGTCTTTGAATCCTAATGCCTCAAAGAAATGAAACTAACAAAATAAGTGCAGGACGAGTAACACAAACTGTATATGAGACAAGTTAGAGAAAAATTTGGAAAAAAAGGGAACTTACATTTCATAAGGCTTTTCTCTTGATTCTTTATATCTATTCCTTATATATTTCTCAAGACTTAAGTACATGTATTTCTTCCTCTTTATTTCATTTCTAAAATGTTCTGAAAAATTAAACATTAGGAAAGTTCATACTGTGAAGTAACAGTAGTTTGTCATCCTCAGTGATAGGCAGCATCTATATCTCTCAGTACAGATCCCTTGAATGTGAAAGAAGACTGCATTCTAGATGACTTATTTCCCTTTACTTTTGTGCCTGGTTTTAACACAGGATATAAGTTAATGTAGGCAGCCATCCACCTGTCAAATTTGCAAACACAGATAATTAGTCATCACTGTAAGTCCATGTGAGAAATATATTTGACTGTGATACTTGCTGTCAAGGTAAATATCCTAACTTACAGTGATGTCTTAATAGTTTTCCAATGCCAAGAGCTTCAAACAGAAGATGTTGAGAACCTCCTTCTACTACACTGCAGAAGACACCAAGTTGGGTGGGGGGTTGAACTGCTGAGGGGTCAGCAGCTCTGTAAAGGCTCTGCAGATGTGAACAGCCTGGATTGAAAGGCCAAAGCCAATTGCCTGATCTGCAGTAAGGCGAAATGCTGAGTCCTGCTCTTTGGTCACAACAGTTCTGTGCATCACTACAGGCATGGGGCAGAGTGGCTCAACGGGTGCCCATCAGGAAAGGGCATGGGGTGCTCGTTGACAGTGGCTGAACATGAGCCAGCTGTGCCCAGGTGACCAAGAAGGCCAATGACATCCTCACCTGTGTCAGGAATAGTGTGACCAGCAGGAACAGGGCAGGGA
>VZSR01003049.1:14574239-14623658 GCA_013398615.1 Brachypodius melanocephalos
TTTTTTTTTTTTTTTCTTATTACAAGTAATTGAGCAGAAGCAGATTATAAGTGGTCTCAAGTAGCAGAAAACCTGAAATCCAAGTCTTGGAAACCTGCATGCTTAACTATCAAGTTAGTCCTGGGTTTTTTTTTAAGGGAATATTATATAGTTTATATATTATTTTACATGTAAGTTCACCATAAGTATCCTAATGACCTAATACACAGTTGAATGTTGAAATTTTTCATCAATACATGGTGGTGACTGGAAGAACATCTAGAACAATCAAACAGAGTAGAAGTAAAGTTGTGTGGGTTAAATCAAAGCTGCTCTAAGATCCAAATATCTCCACTCACCTATTGATTTGATTATTCTTTCCCTGTCTAACTCCGAGTCAACTAACTAGCCTGTCTCCGTAAATATTTCTGTCTAGCTACTGTAATTTCTGTAAACTAAGATATAATGCTTTGTATTTGTTGGTTTCTAGTTATAACAGAAGAAAAATAGATGATGCATGTAGTCTATTTTCTGTTGCTTGTAGAAAGGAGCAAACATATATGAAAAACATTATCTTAAAATGACCCAATTTCCCCCTTGTAGGATAGTTTAAGTATTCTTTGTTTTATTCCTCAGAACAGAAATAGCTGCTATAGTCACACAGTGTGGTACACATTATGCACATATTTTTTATTTTAAAAGGGGAAAAACACCCTCTACATGCCAGTCATAATCTTAGTGATATCATTTATATATTGATATAACAAATATTCCCTGCCCCAGTTTAAAGTACAAAGTACAGAAGTAGAGCAGTGCAGAGCAAGATAAATCAGGACAAACACATCTGGGGTGTGTTCTTTATGGCTAAAACGGTTCACAGAACCGGTTGGTCTTCAGTGAAGCTTTTAAAGGAGTGTAAGTAAGTTCTCTAATAGTACCCCTTGAGAAAGCATGAACAAGAAGGTTCAAAAAATAGGACTTAATTTGGAAGGAAAAGGGAATACAACACAATTCCTACTGGTGTCCATTACAGTTTTCTGAGAGCAAGAAAAGACAAATTGATAAAGTTGGAGAGGGGGTGTAGGAAGGAGTACTGACTACTAAAATGATATTTCTATTGCAGTGCTTTCCACCATTTTGCTACATTTTGTACTAAACATCCATCTTTTCATTACTTTATTAATGCATCTTTTTTTTTAACTTAAGTATTCCAGCAATGTCATCTATTCCTCACCTCAAAACTCCAAATCTCATGGTGTTTACTTGATTGATATCAGCCTGATCAACAGCAGCTTCAACTAGTGATACTCATACAAGGCTACGCTCTTGTTATTATGACACATAAAAAAATGAACTTGGCAATGACACAAGAATTCCATTTTAAAGAGCTATTACCAGTATAGTTTCAGCAGTATGTCACACACACACATTCATGCACAGAATAGCATAAGGGTGTATGACACATAAATTGTTATTAAGGGTCCTACCTACAGTCCTCCAGCATGACAATCTTCATTGCATTCATAAAAGCTTTTCCTAAGGGATCCAGAAATTTTATAATCTGACTTTTTTATTCTTCAAATCCCTGAAGCAAGAAAAGGGCCCATATCTTTACGAGCCTTGAACATGTGTGTTATTTAAACACAATTTGATGCTCTAAGAAGCTTCAGTAATTTTATTGTGTGTTGATGTGGCCTTCTGGAACCACTGTAATTAGAGTGGCCAATATAGTTACAGTGTCTTTTGTCATTAGAAATGCACTTAGCACATTTTATACTAAAGACAATCCCCCAGATTATATGCAGAGTCTCTCTTTATGTTTATGTCAGAGGTTTCTGAAAACTGATATAGGTTGCAGTAAACAGTTAAATGTAGCAGTACTTACATTTTTACATTTTACTATGCTTACATTTTAAATATTACCAGAATCAAAAGTTCAGAAGTACTTTATGTGGCATTTTGACTAACTCATTGTTTTATTATGACAAATAATTAATTTTGTATATATATTTAAATAATTCCCCAAATGAAATTACGAAAAAAGAATTGAAAGCAAAATCACAGCTATCTCCTGTTCATATGATAATTTTGCTGGTTTTACCACATTCTGGCAAAAGTTTACATTGCAGGCCAGAGCCTGGGCACATCAAAACACCCCGGTCAAATGGGATTCAATTATTTAGGTGTTATCCAGATGTAAGTAGAATTCAAATACACACATAAAGTTTCCTCAGGTACATGACAGTCTTATTCTTCATTACTAGGCAAAATGTTGAAATATGCAACAATTCCAAGTTTTAATATTTTTCGTAAGTTTGCACATTTCCATAAGTGACAGAAGTAACAAATTTTCATGAACTTAGAAAAGTCCTTTACTAAAATGAAGTCTACCATTATGGTTTGTCTCTGCAAAATACTTAGATTGGAACTACAGAGAAGATAATGCACCACTATATATTTATGTGTGAGTACTTTCAATATAGCTCATGGTGAAATACCTGTTCCAGCAACTAGCAAACCTTGCAAAATCAATGTTTGCTTATCAGTAAAAACCTGTTTCTCAGAAGGCCAATTAATGTTTCAGCAGAAACCAGAAGGGTAGCTAAGCAAACATCAGAAGTGATTACTTGAATTTATTTTTGTGACAAAGACTTCACGATCATGACAAGACTGTTCCACTGTGCAAGCCATAAAAGGGAGTATGTTGCAACTTTCTTCTGGTCCATACACCTTGTTGGCTTTTCCCAGCATACTGGGAGAAATGAGAAAGACTGAACTTTCATCCCAAAGTAACGTAACCTGGACACATAGCTGGATCCAGTTGCTGGAAATAACCAGTAGGTCCCTCAGTAGACACAAAGACAAGTGCCAGTAACAGAAAAAAACCCAAACAAACAATGCTATCTGTAGTAGATGAAATGACGTAGGTGACTGGTTTATTGCCAACCAGTGGCTACCTCAATGGCTTTCTTGCCTATTCTTCAGCATAATTTGATGTCAGAGGACTAAGAGTCTAGCAAGAGATGTGGCCAGAAATTGAAAAGTGACATTTACCTTGAAATTAGTAGCACATGGATCAATCCTTTAAGTACATAAAGAAGCCTATAGATATAATTATTTTATATAATGTATATAATTATAGCGATAGGTATAAGTATTTTTGCTGTTTATATTGTGCTAGTATATTGTACTACACAGTGACTTAGTTTAATTGGACTATAAGCCAGTGAATTTTTTAGCTTATGGCTTTAATGTATATTTCCAGTAACCAATGTTGAAGCATAAGGAAAAGCAAAGGTTTTGAACTAAGAACGTAAGACCAGCTATCAAAATGGAATATTATTCCTACATCCTTCAAGAATGTGGAGATTAATTGAAGGGGGGAGGGAAGTAGAGAAATCTGCACCATAAAAACTGAAGCATAGTGTTTTTTTCCTACCTTCTAAAAATCTATTGACTTGTAGTAAATTATTAAATCCTGCAATATATTCCTTTCTCCTTTCTGCCTCTTCCCCTCTAGACTTCTTGTTTTCCACAGTTCGAGCTGGAAATTCATAGGAACTTGCATGCTTGCTCCAACTTGTCTATACCCTAGAAAATCTACATTAAAAAAAATTAGTCCCACCTTCCTGTCCAACAGCAAAATGCTGAAATTTTCCATGGATATCACAAGCAGCACTTTTAGCTTCAGAATTTTGAAGTTTGTCTTACACAGTTCACAGAGTACTTTTAAATGTTTCCTTATAGACAGTGAGTGATTTACATTACTGCATGAAAGGCAGATGGTCTTGGGTCAAATTCCAGCTCTGTGCTAACCTGCTTTATAAAACCACAAGTTAGTGACTTTCATTTTTGTTCAGTATCCCCAGCACTGAACTGTCTTGGTTCAGGAACCTACATAAAATGCTAGTACTGATTACTATTTTGTTTTCTCAGAGGAATTCATATTACCCCATCACCTCAATAGCAATATAGTGCTTATCTTCAGCACTGAAGGTGCTGATGTGTTTTCTCAGCATGAAGAACCAGATGTATCAGACAAGAGCTGGTAAATGGAAACCTTATTAAATAGGTGTGAGAAACTATTTCAGTCGGAACAGCTGCCCTGAAACACTAGAAAAGAAGCACCATGTACTAAGTAACTTTCAAAGCAACTGTCACTTGAAAAGAATGATGATTAATGATGTCCTGGGCACCATCATCAAAGAACACTTTTTTTTTTTCTTTTTTTCTTTTTTTTTTTTTTAAGTAGATAAATCTAAAATGAAACACGAAGTATGAAAACTAACCTATAGGTATAATGTTGGAACACAAGAACATTGTACACATTGGCTGACATTGTTTCCTAAAGGTAGAAAAAATTAATTAGTGCTCTACTGAAGACTCTGAGTGTAATTACAATCAGAGTTTCATCATATGATTTATTTTAGAATGATTGAATTAGAGCTATAAAGTCAAAGGACACAAAGAAATGTGAAGAGTTAAAGATTTGGTGAATTTTATTTCTGATTTTGACACTGGCAATTAATTGCCATTTCTGAAATCATTAAATAAGATACTGATTACTGATATGTTATTCTCAAAAGCAACTGCAAATATTTTGATTATTTGCATAATTATTTTGCATTGTTTACCATGCTGGCAGATACCATTCTGAGTTTCTTACTGTATGATATTTCAGCATGTTTCATCTCCTCTAATTCAAATCTGTAATTTATGTAACCTAATTCTAGGAGATGTTCCCACACTCACCACTATAACTTTATTTGAAAGAATCTTAAATTTTGTGCTGGCAGATGAAGAGTAAAATCACCTCCCTTGAAAGCACACTCAGACCTCCAAAACATCTTAATGGCCCATCTTCGTTGTGTGCTGTAGCGAACCACTGTATTTTGGTAAGAAAATAAACAGCAGTTTAGTTACTGAGATATCATATGTTTCTCAATATCTAAAAGGACAGTAATTCAGATTATTTTAGGATTTCAAGGATACTAGTTTTCCATAGCCAGGATCAACAAACAAACAAACAAACAAAAAACCCTGTTAGAGTCAGGTTTTTGGCTTAACCAATTTTTGATTTACCTACATTTAGTTACAAAGCTGACTACTTGGATATGCTTTTTTCTTGACATATTTATGAACCTTCAGCCAAATGCAGCTGTAAACAAAGGAGTCATAAAATATTCAGCTCTAAAATGCTTTCTTGTACAAGGTCTCGCAGAATATTTCCATCTTAAGCTGAGTCAGACAATTTTTTTTAATTAGGTAATTTTAAATTTAAATTTCCCAATTTTTTAAATAGATAATCTATAATTTATTGTTGGTTAAGAACATGAGATTAAATTATTAATCTTAAAAGTACAATTGGGGAAGTGCACAATCTGAAAAGACTTTTAGTTTCTTTCATTTAATTGAAAGGAAATTACAGACATTTTCATTATAACCTAAAATCAAAAACCCGGTTTCAGAAAACACATAAATTTTGAGAGGATTGAAGAGAGGTGGATTTTTTCAAGAGAATGAGAAATCCAACACACAAAACTAGTTGAAAAGCTGGCTGCTGAGAGTGCAGACGGGTTCTTCTCACCCCGGGTATGTGGTTTAGAGTTTACCTGGAGAACAGTTCTTTATTTTACCTGCCCTAACATCATTAACAGCTTTTTCATCCAAGATCAGCCATGCTCAGTGAGGATTTTTGTGAGGATCACAGGTAAGGATTACAGGGCTGTAGCAGGAGTAAGGGGCAATATCCAAATGGAAGTCTGCATTTATCTTGAAGACCACCTCTCAGAATACCTCTATGTAAAGGAGAACACGTCTCCAGGCACATGATGAAATACTAAGTTAATGGATTCCAGAGGGAGAAGAAGAACAATACAATAATTTTGATTGGACAGCCAGGCTACCCACTTTTTCTTGGTTCATAATTTTAGTTTGGTCAAGGGCTCATCTAGCTCTGTGTCTGAATTAGAAGGAATAGAAAAGCCTTCAAGGAGCCCCAAAGTACTTCCTTCTTCAACTGATTTATTTTCTCTAATCATCCTAAGTGGAATTCTCTTTTTCTGCTGATCAAGCTGAGCCACTGCTCCAGGGAATGACAGGACTTGCACCTGCTCTCCAAAGACAGCATTAACCCCTTTCTTTCCAAAATATCTTCTGTACAGCCTATCATAATATATGTATATTAAAAAAACACATTCCATGCTTAAGTCCAAATATAATTTTAGTTGAGGTGCAATAAATTTATGTTCAGAATAAGTATACCTTTTAGCAACACAACCAGGCATTAACAATCTTGGTTTTAATAAATCAAAATTTATGATTACGTGTGAAAAACAACATTAAACAATAATAGATTAACCTTTATAGTGGCTCTGCTACTTTCCAGGACATGCAAGAAAAATCTGATTTAGTTTGGTATGTGTCAAGACATTGAAGACAATTCTTTAGAAAGTTTCTGTTAAAACATTAAATTAACAGCATCTTTTTTAAATTAATCAAATATTTTTTTAAAATATGTTTAAAAATATTTAAAAATACTTTAGAGGAAAGAAAAAGAAATCTATTTATGGGAATGTTTTTTCTTTAGGAAAAATTAAAAATATTATTTCAGAATTTTGAAATAGTCATATTTTGTGGGGTTTTACACTATTCAAGGAAATAGATATTCTAAAAATATATTATTATAAAAATATCTCGTTAAATGCTGAAATTGTAGAAAATGAAAAAAGCTGATAAATTGTCAAGATTCCAAAGCAAACTTGGTAATGAGGTCTCAGGTTGTTTTATCTCTGTCAATGGGCAGCCTCATGTTACTTGAAAAATGAACCGGTGACATTAACAAAGTAGAACACGCACTCTTCCAAATCTGATTCTATTAAAACCAAAAAGTGTGAAGAATAACTGAAGCTGAATTAGAAGTGCTACTTTGTATTTTCAACATGCATGTCTAAAAATATCAGCTAAAGAAAATGAAATATAATACCCATCTCAAGATAATTCCAATTTTGCTTTGGGAATGTAGATAGTGGCAGAAAAATTGCTAACATTCTGATTTTAAAAACTTTTCTCTTTTTTCTCCCAGTTTCTCTAGTCACTATCCAATACATTTTAGGCAAATACAGATTTTTCACTGTGCATTTTTTATACAGGAAATTTCTGTTTCAGTTATTCTGCAGACCTTCTGTTCAAAAATAGTGAAATAATCATGCACACTTCATCTTTTGGACATCTTTAATTTATTTGGTTCAACAAATAGCACTGAACAGTCATAAAGTACAAACAAAGTTCCCATATAAAAACTGAAATAATATTTCCAAAAGACTAAAAGTGTGTCTCAATGCATTTGTCCATTTTAATAGAAATTGTAAAGCATATATGAAATAATTACAGAGAGATCTAAAAAAATGGTAAATAGTTATGGAACTCATCACTAATGCAGTAATACAGGAACATTTCTCTAGAGTTATTATCTTCTACCAGGGGCCTTGTCTGCTGCCCTTTATTTACTATTCCTTTCACTCTCAGGTAAAGTGACTTTCTGGGAAAAACTCTCTCTCATGATTCTCAGGAGGCTGCTAACCCAAGGCTTGGTGTGTCTTTGGACATATCGGTTTAAAGCTCTGAAGCTCAGTGAGGAATCTCAGCAGAGTTTCTGACTGTTCAAAAACAGATTTTAAGGAATATAGGTGATACAGTTCTCAGATTTTTTTTTTCCCTCAAAGTTCTCTCTTAAAAAAATTGTAAAAATCACAGCTAATATTATGCTAACAACATCTCACATCTCTTAGAATGCCTTCTCTGTATTTGCCTGTGTGGGCTAACTTTCATTTGAGAGGAATGGTAAAACTCCTGTAACTTTAGTCAGAAAATAATACACATTTCAATATCCTGGGACCAGAAATATATCATGGTACTTAATCCTAAAAGGTGTGAATTTCTTTTGACTTGAGCCTAATGCAGTTTTAAGTGTTAATGTTATCTTCAGATACAGTCAGTACGTTTTAAATAATATAGAACAGGCTATCTCAACAAAAATGATGGAATTTAGATCAGTCCATCTGTCACTTATATTTTTAGATAAGGTATGTGTTCCATCTATAAATTATTTATTTACTCTTTATTTCATTTCCTTCACATCTCTTATTTTGCATTGCAATATTTTAGTTTGTTTATGTCTATTTTATTAAGAGAAGTAAATAAACTGCTATTACTTCTACCTATTGCAATTATGCTTCTGAAGTTATTGAGTTGCAATACTGTGGAATGTCTCTGTGCTTAAAAACTTCAAAGTATAAGATCACTGGTAAAGCAATACAGGTTCTAAGCACCACAATAAAAGCAAATTTCAGTTTGTAGGAGTACAATAGCTATTTTGAATAAGATCAATAATTCAGTAAAATATTTTGAATAGTTTCAAATAATCGTTGAGAATCTTCAATAATTCCTTCTTCTCTATACCAGATATCTGTGATCAGAGGAACCTACATTGGCCTAGAATACATGAGAAAAGGAAATGGAGGCAATGGAGGAGTAATCATTAATATCTCATCCTTGGCAGGTGAGAAAATTTTCTGCATAAACAATTGCTGCTGGATTATCTTCCTAAGTAAATGAATCATACTGATCAATCTTACTTTTTTTTTCTTTTTATGGCCCTTCCCTGTTTAGAAATATTTTTAACTGCTTTTCAACAGAGCAACAGTAGGAATATCAAACTACCACAAATTTAATTTGCTTTTTTAAGCACAATTCAATAGAAAAGATCAGTAATTTTCCTAACCTATCAGTCTATAAAATCTTGAGCCTGATGTAAATTCCTCCATTCAACTCCAGAGGAACACAAATGGAGGAATATCTAAGACTAGAGTGTATCTACTTTATTAACAGAGATTGTCACACACCCTCTCTGTGTTCCAAAGTCCTTTCAGATGTGATCCACCTGTGCTTGAGAAGACATAAAATTAACAGTCATATTTCACCAAGCTTAAGCAAGTGCTTTCTTTGCTCACTACTTATCTATGCTATAACTGTACTTTAATTTATTGGTATAAAAATATAATTCTGTGGGTCTTACATCAGTTGGGGGTAGTGCTGCCCCATTGTGAGACAGAATTCTGCACCATTTCCTGTAGATATACTCAATGTTTCAGTGACTGGGCTCCAAAAAAAAGCACAGCTGAGGGAGAAAGTGTACATGGAAAAGGAAGTCACCTGACAACCTTCCTCAAAAATTTTGTGGGGAAGTACTTGGATTCTCTTTTTTTGTTTGGAGATGTTGTTCTCTCTTTCTACTGTCAGACTGTCTGTGAAAAATAATCCATATATTACCTGACACTCGGATTGTCAGAGGGGTTTTTGTATGTGCAGATTACCAAATTCTAGTAATTTCATTCCGGCATATTCCTATGTAACAATGAAAACTCAGCTAGGATAGCACCGGCTCTAGTTAACTGATTGTGCATAGGTGTGGATGTTCTGAGCAGTTTTAAGTTCTCCTATAAACCTTAGCTTTTGGGATAAAAATTCCAGTTCACCCTACTGACATGATGCGTATGGATCTTGGGGATCTGACTTTATACATGCACATAAGTCAAAAGGGTGAGGGGGGTCTTAATAAAAGACTCCATGTACCTTTAAGTTAGCATTTGTCGTACTGCCTGACACACTGCTTACTGGCACAGTCAGTTTATCTCTATAGGCTGAAATGGACATTGTGTTGGGTCCAAATTAACCTGAAGAAAACTGCTGTTGCAGTGCAAGAAATCATCAACACCAGTAAAAGATTAAACATTTTCACAGAAACATCGATGCCCAAAGCGGTGCTTAAGGAAGGGTAGGGATAGCGAGTGGTGTGATTCCTTTTCTAACTGGTCTCAAAGGAACACAGAATGATTTTGTTTTTAAGACCTAAAAGCTTGGCTGTTCTGTTTGTTAAGACAAACAACAGTTTCTTTGCTTTGTTTGGTTTTACATGGCTTGTGTTTAACAATTGTTTCCAAGGTCATAAGGAAAAGCACACTTGAAAAGCTAACATATAGTAAATTTTATTGCTTATTTACTTACTACTGTTTGTGCTTAGCGATTCTAATTCTCCTTTCCAGTCTGAAGGTCTAAGTCCTGAAGTTTATTCCCTGTATGAAAGACAAACTTTCATTGGCTTGCTGAACATCCCCTTCAAGTGTTTTCCTAGAGCTAGCTTCTGTTGATCATTAAACTTCTGAGTGGTTTTGATTCCCACTGTCCAAGTTCTCTGTAAGATACAGACAGCAAATCTTCCTATGTCTTTCTGAGCAACAAGAAGAGTTGTACATAGTGCTTATGTAAAATTCAATAGTATTTCCTCTGCACATTACTTAGCTTCCAGTGCATCACCATGGGAATTTTGCTAATGGTTTGGACTAGGGACAGAATCAAGTGTTACAGTATTACATTTCCAAACACCCATGGTACTGCTGAAATTATTTCTGTGAAGTGCATGCTTAAAAGTGTTAATTCAGCTATATCAAAGCCAGAGCCTGTCTATCCAGTAGTGAGTTTTCCTTTGTTTAGTTTTAACCCCAGACAGAACTTAAAAGAGGGAGAGAAATCTGTAAGAACATGCAGCAAGCACTCTACTATGTCTCAAAGCTACAAAATTTAATTTTATTTCATTTGTGCATTCATATCAAGAAGAAGTAATTCTGCTAAACTGAGATAATGGGAAGTGTGCTTTACATCAAATTTGGCTCCATAAAAAATTATTTCAATGATTGCAGGTTTTTGCATTGGACTAGACTTAATTTTCAAATTCAAGGAATAAAATGTTCTAAAATTTCTTGTGTAGTAAGCTATACATGGAGTAAGCTATACTTTAAATGGCATTTAATTGAATAGTTACAAGCAACAGAGAAAGCATAAAAAGCTAAATTTAACTCAAGACGCTGTTTAAATTATTAAACTCAACACGGTCTTTTACCTTGTGGTGGCTGGTACCTGTACCCTCTTTGCAAAGGGGAAAAGGGCAAAAGGAATTCAAGTATAGGCACAGACTTTATTTTGATGGCTTTCATATTTTTAAGAAGATTTTCTGTGGAATTGAATTTGTATCTGTCTGTATTTTAGCAGACAAAAAAAAAAGTATTCACAGAGGGCTTAAAAACATTAGAAATTTTTAGCACAGTCATGCTACTTTTTTGAGAGGCTGTTCAATGTGTAGTGAGTCTGGATACCTTTCTGCTGCAGAGCCATATTTGTGGTTTGATTGCACTCAAAGCACTCAGATTCTGCGAAGAGCTGATTTGTCTTCCCTTTATGGAAAGATTCAGCCACAAGAAATACTTAAAGTACCTGTCAGAGAAAACAAGTTTTTTTAGGACCAGATCCTTTATGTATTACAAGAACAAAACGAAGCATATGGTTACATCACCAAGCAAGGACTCTACCACAGTGATACAGGGGAGCAGAAGTGTCAATGGCTGTACAACTGAGGCCTTCAGTTCAGCATCATGACAGAACATTGGTCCCTCCCCTTTGTGAAAAGCAAAATGCTCAGCAGAATCTGCCAGAATGAGGTAAAAAAAAAAATAGAAGTTATTCCCTTCAGACTTCAGTTCACTGTAAAAAAAATCATAGAAATGGCACTACCTAGAACTTTTGCTAGGATTTCTGTTTCACCTTTGGTTTAGTACTCAGGAAGACTACAATATCATGGGGATATGCAGAGAAAAAATCTGAAAGGCCAAAGTCCAGCTTAAAACTAAAAAGGCTAATAAATCTTTTTCAAAGAAAGGAACTTACTCAAATTTCTGAGGGTAACATGTTCAGTGGGAGAGCATAACTGGGGAAAAATGCTTAATTCTTTTTTTAATCAAAGTTCTTTGTTCCATCAAAGTGAAATGAAAGGAAATACTGGTTTCAGCAAAGCCTATTGATACAATTCAAACTTCTTGAAAGAATTCTCCACCTCCAGTACTAATTTCTCAAGATGTGGTCGTTACAACTATTGACCATGATAAATAAGGACTTGTAGTGAGACACCTGACACCATGTGTACAATGGTAGAGTGATCTTGACTCCAACAAGGAGTGGAGTATAAGCAAGAGCAAGAACTGTCTCTCTCAGCCTGCCAGGAACTGAGAAAAATAGAACAGAGCAGCTACACTGGAGCACAGAATTATTGTTGGTCTGCTTGAATTGGTTTTGGGAAACCAAAGAGCATCTTGAGTCATCACGAAGTCATTTGCAATTCACCATGCAGCAACATCTAGAGAGAGAAAAATCTAGACTTAGCAGCCTACTCCCCACCTAAGAGAGATTAAAACCCAAATGTATCCCTTTCCAGAGGTACACTGACCCATCACCATTGATTTGAACACCATCCTCTTCTTCCCCCAATTACTTTGTGCATAATAGTCTCTAGTCTGTTTCACTGCTGTTCTGCTTTGCATAAGGTAATTAAATATTTATGGCAGCAGCAAACAGAATCCAGATTTTCTAACAAATGAATGGCCTAACTAATATGTTATGAACTCATCTCTGCTCACTGGTTGAATAAGTATGCAGGCAGAGCAGACTCAATATGACAAAGTGGTTCGTCATAAAATACTTGTTAGGAGAGTCCCTGGGACACACCACCAACAGAGGCCCAGCTCTTCCCAGGGCAGGGAAGTGGCTCAGAGCTGGAGAGCCACATTGTGCTTCTGAGTACTGAACTCAGGAACAAGAGTGAGACAGGATTGTTATTGTTTTGTGTGGGGAATGCTAGGACTAGTCTTAGGTGCTTTATCCAAAAGTGAGATGATTTCTTCTTGGTTCTCCACTTAAGCAAAAATAATAAGTTCAATTAGGAAATAATTGCTTTTCAAAAAAAAAAAAAAAAAGCTATTTGTTCCTCTCTTCCTGCTTAGTTATTCCTGCTCTCTTTGGCATTTAAGTAAGTCTTTGAACCTTATTCCGCTTCATTATTGTGAGCTGTGCCCTTCCTTTGTTTATTTCTTGACTTTGTTTCTCTTCCCTTTCAAGTAAAAGGTAATTTTCTTGCTGTGGTTAAAAAATAAAAATAAAATTACTTCTAAATTCTTCTTCTGTGTTTCCCAGTAGATGTTGTCTGGTTTATGTCTGTTAGCTGCAGCCTAATTAGAATTTCCCTTACTTAAAGCATATAAAAGTACTTGAGAGCTTGTTGTTTGTTTGGGGTTTTTTTAATAGCATTGTATTATTTCTAATGTGCCAATATTCCAAGGTTTCCAATAATTTGAAGAACAGTGATCATCAAAAGCTAACAGAGCATGTTAAGCATTTGTTGTGAGCACAATCCAGAGGAGGTAGTACAAAAGCCATTTCATAAAGTGAGTTCTTAAATAGAAGCATAACACATTAATCCAAGCTAAGCAAATAAATACAATTTTAAAAGAACAACCATACAATAGATTAAGTTCTTCATTTCCCAGTATGGGACCGTGCTGCTCTCACAGGGTCACCAAGGTAGCATTTAAATCAAGATAAAACCTTGAAGCTCTCAGGTTGGTAATTAGAGCTTTGTGCTGTGTTAGAAAGCTCTTTCCCTCAAACAAAACAGATTCCAGAGCAAAGAGCCCATGCAAGTCTAGCATATATAATTTTTCTGGCTAATCCAAATTTAGAGCTAGACAGTGAATTTTTCATCTCCACTGGAGTAAGTCACAGCCCTTCTTGAATGCACCACCTCAAGGTCTGAAGTATGAAAGATAAAAAAATATGAATTATTAACTGGGATTGCTTCCCATTACTTAGAATCAAACATTAAGGCATTAAAATTACAATCCAGTTTTACAATAACACATTCAGGAAAACATTTTATCCTCTAGCTTTCAGACAGGCTGAAGTTTGCTATTCATAAGGGCCTGAATTTCTGGTGAAACTACAGCATCTATTTGGTCCAGTTCAGCTTTTATTGTACAGTGGAAATTGTTGGCAAAATTGTCAGAAATGAATATGCACTCGTGGTCTGTCATTTCTTCTTGACTAGCTTCTTGCTGTCTACTCAGTCTTACCAGAATTAACTTCTTAGTTTTCTTACAAAACCTCTGTTCTCTCTTCTTCCTCTACTATAAATAGAAATTTTGTGCTCTCCCACTCAGACCATAAAGGTCTACAGTGCTAGCAGAAAATTTTTGTTTTGCTGCTTCTATTCCCACACTTCCTTCCTGAACACACTGGAAATCATTGTAGGTGTCCAGTTCACATGTTAGATATCAAAGCCTATCTAAAATACTTTGCCCCTTAATACACTTTAAATACTTTACTGATTCATAGATGCCTCAAAATTCTCATTCTTGAGTGTTTTATTCTAGATCATATCCTCTATTTTAAGTCATATGCCACAGATACATTTCCTTTTAAAAGTTGTGCTTTTTTATTACTCTTCTTTTGCCTGTACAGTTTTATTCATCTAATTTTCCTTGGCCTATCCCAGATTACAAAATATAATTTACAAATGTCTACTAATCCATTTTGTTACATCTCTCTCACAAATATTTTACATTATAGACAAATACATGTGTTTAAGGTAATCATAAATTAGGAATAAACGACATCTTCATTCAGCTCCCTTTTTATTTTAAAGGACTCATGCCTGCTGCATTTCAGCCTGTGTACTGTGCTTCAAAGCACGGTGTCATTGGATTCACACGGTCCATAGCAGTAAGTACGCATTTTCCAAAAGGGTGTCAGCAGCTCCTTGGCAACTTAAGTTTTTCATGTTCCTCCTCTATAGACACACAACTGGAACTAATTTTCTGAAAGAAAACCAACTGTGTGAAGCAGTGGAGGTTCCCTCCTTTCACAAAGGGAATCCAAAGATGGAATAAGTACTGCGCATCTGTGTGTTTATGACCGATTTGGGGTTTGGAGAACATGGAAGAAAGATGTTGCAGAGTAATTTAAGGACAGTGGGAGAAGTCCAAAAGCCAAATTCTAATCCAGGTTTTAAAAATATTTTTTCAGAACCCTGTCCCAGTCATTTGACATTTTGGTTTCCTAATTTCTAAGTCAGGTCAATTACTTATTTTATGATAAATAGGCACTGAAGTTTACAGAAGTGACTTTACCACACCATTATTTATTCTTACCGACTCAATACTCTGAAAATGAAAAATTACAAATTCAGGATGAGGCATGTAAGATGACCATATTATAAGTCTCAGTCTCTAGCTCCAAAACTTTCTAGTTAAATTGAACAAGCAGTGTAATAAAACAACTTGGAGGGAGAAAATACAATTACACTTTAATAGATTAATCTTAAAGATAATCTACTCACGTAAGATTTCGAATCTGATTTCCAGAATTAAACACCTGAAATGATGCTATTAATTTAATTACAGTAATTACACTCTATCCATATTTTATGCCCCCATCCCCACACAAATCACTCCTTTATCAGATTAACATGAAGAGAATAGTGTGGATAAGTGTTACATATACCATATTACAGACATCAAGAACATGGCACCTAGTTTTCTGATTTTGTTTTCTTATTAAAAATATAAATATCACCATCTAAGCACAAAAGGAAATTAGAAGAAATGCTGTCTTTAGGGAACACAAGAGTGCCGAGGAAAAAAATAATAAATATAGTGAAGTACAGTATTTATCAGGAAAGGCAGTACAGCCTGATGTTGGGCACGTCTCATACCTTACAGCTAGGAGTAGATGGGTAGCTTGTGTCCCCAGACCAAAAGGGCGGGCTACCATACCATGAAAATGACATGTGACTCACATAATACCCGAAGGGAGTCCATTAAATGCTAAAACAAACAGAACACAGTGTTTAACAGTCATGGTTATTCTTGGATGTGCCATGTATAGTTCATCAGTTCTGCGCTATTGCTAGGAAATTTCACCCAGCATTCGACACACACCTGGATGTTGATCAGACTTCTTTGCTACATGCACACTTTGGTAGAACCACAAACAAGGGGTCCTACCTCTCCCAGAACAACTTGTTCTTCTTTCTTTCATCATGTTTCTGAGCTGCTTCCTGAGAAAAAAAATCAGTTCACAGGGACTTTCCAGTGGAGATGCTCAGTGATAGATTCATACCTTGGCAGGGACATCAGAGCAAATAGAAGGGTTTAGCATTACAGTTGTAGGGATAGGGAACATATTGTATTCCTGTTGGTGTGAGAAAGGTATCTTAACACAATACCTTAAAGAAAATTTTATTTATCTCAGAGTTTTAATTTAAAAAGCTCCTATAAGATTGTTTGAACACATTCTTGTTTTTTCTTAGAGGAGTTATATCAGCACCCTAGAATACTGTTAATGACATGCTAAAGAGCACTGAGAAAAAAAAATATTAGAAAAAAACAGCTTCATGGAAAGAGTTCTGATTTCTTGTAGAATTGTTCTCCTAGCAAAAGAAATGTGGGTTTTTTCCTAGTAATCTAGTATGATTACTAGAGAAAACATGCTTCAAACTTAGTTGTTGAAACAATCGGTAGTAACAAAATCTCCTTACTTAGTAGGGCTGAAAAGTACTTAGTGGTAAATCTCATTATTTGAAAATTTGCTTCTACAATACTGTCTTAAAATGTTGATGATAAATGCCTACCTCTTTCTCTTTTCTAGTTAGCTGCTAATATGGAAAACTACGGAGTGAGACTCAACACAATTTGTCCAGGATTTGTCAACACACCAATTCTTCAGTCAATAGATAAAGAAGAGAATATGGGACAATATTATTCATATAAGGATGAGATAAAAAATATGATGCAGTTCTATGGCGTGATGGAGTAAGTCAAGTCAGATACAGTGTGGGTTTTGCACTTTGTTGAAGAAAAACAAAGACATGCTTTCAGCAAAATTAAAACGAAAGGGAAATGCTGCCTCAGATAAAAGACTATCAAATGCATTATCTGTATAGAAAGAAAAAATAGCAGATATGTAAGGCTATTTTAAGAGCACTTGTCTGTACAGTGATATATCCCTTTATGCATTCCCATTTCCCAGCAGAGTCCAAATCAAATTAGGAAGTTATATACAGTGATTTAGTTTTTAATAGCCTTTGGTATTCCATCATGAATTTGTTTAATCAGACTTGTTGTGAGGTACAGGGTATATAATTTGTGCAGAATTTTCACAAAATTTTCAAGTGAAGCAAGAGAGAAATCAGACCATGAACTGACAAAACTGTATTAAGAGCACAGTAGCAACCACCATGGATCAGATCAAAGAGCTACCGGGCCCATTACAGTCTTGCCAACAAAGGCCAAAAGCAGACAGCTTGCACAGACTGTGAGAACATGACAAGCATAAAGTGATATTTTTTAACACTTTCTTAGCTTCCAACAATTCACTTCCAAAATGCTTCTGCACAAAGGAAATTGTATGACTGTGTTTCACCCATACTTTCCTTTACGTAAAATATTTAGCACCTGTTGACCACAGCAAACTGCATGTGAAATTATGCTTTATGCTAATTTCTATGTCAGCTCTGCTAGAGAAGCAGGATAAATCAACAGCAAAGGGCTGTAGAGGATTGTTTAAGGATTACTTCCGTCCACTTCCCTGACAGAGAAAACTTTGATAGGAAGCCGAGGGACAGCTGGATGTCCACGGGCATTCATCAGAAACTAGAGCAAACGAATCATGATTTGTAAAGTAGCCACTTTAGTTGTATGTTGTGATTGAGGAGAACACATATCTCTCCTGAAACACTCATACCACCTCTGCTTTTCCTCAAAATAAATTTGTTGAAATGCCTTTGTAAAATTTTCACATATATAGATTTACCTTGAGTTTCTTGTTCTTTTTACATGTCCATGACTCTGAAATAACTTTTTTTTTCAGCCCATCAATAATTGCTGAGGGATTGATAACAATAATTGAAGATGATACTCTAAATGGAGAAGTTATGAAGATCACAGCATCCCAAGGAATTCATTTTCAGCAATATGGCCAAACACCTTTTACATCATCAAAGAGATAAATAATTGTTTTGTGCTAATTACTTTTAGCTTTTCTTAAGTAGAAAAATTTTTGAAAAGAGTAATTTTGGGGGGAAAAATATTAGTGTTGTTTCTAGATCAGTGACAGTGTTCCAACGTTTGGATCCTAATCACAAAGAGATAGTTGAGAAAATCTGTTGTGGGAAGATGCTACCACCCTATTCTGATTCTATAAGCACTAGTAACAGTATTTACATAGTAGAATAAACACAGTGCTCTGAACTCTTTTTTTAATTATTATTATTATTATTTAGTAGTAGGAGCCACATTTTTTTTTCATTTTGGTTGTTCTCATATACTTACTCCAAGCATTGTTTAGTTGATCTGACTTACTTTGTCATAATTCTTTTCACTGTCGTGTCTACTTATGTACATCTTGAATCCTTCACACCAGGAATTCAGTTCAGGAATCTAGATCACAAATGCAGCCATAAAGAGTTAAGAATTAACTTTCTCTTATGAAATGTTAAATATGTGCAACTTAATATGTTGTATATCATATAAGGAAGTACAGATTTTTAACGTCTTGGATTTTAGATATTTGTAAAATATTTCAGAAATATTTTTGTTTTCTTTTATATATATATATATGTTAATTTTCTCACTCTGTATATACAAGGATGAATATTTTGGCATTGATTGAATTGTCTGCTTGCCTATTAAATCTTATTTTCTAAACATTTAATTTTTTGCCTTCATTGAGTAAAATCTCAATTCAATCCTGAATAATCTGGTTTTTCTAATGTTTAAATATGTGCCTTTTGGTTTCACAGTACATGGTCTCAGATGTAGCATGTCATATAGTAGCAATGAAAATAAAATTTGAGCTTCCTAACTCCTGAGCACTACTGGATCTTCTGAATCCAGATCAATCCTCACCTACATTTATGCAAAAAATTTTCATACTTCATGGGTTACATGCCTAACAACAATATTTTTTTGCATGTTAATTTAATTAGACTCATAGCACAAGAATATTTAATGTCTCCTAGGAAAGCTGGAAAGTTAATATCTTAGGAGTACTGACTTTAATTTCACTGATTTTTGTTACTGAATGAGTGGAAACAATCTGTGGAAGTCAGGGAGTAAAAAGTCTGTGAGGAGAAGAAAAGAAACAGAAGCACATACTTTGAATTACTCCTCATTCTCCCAATGCCTTCATTATATTAACAGTATTTTTACAGCCCATTTTGAATGCACACAGGATGCTAACCACACCTTCAGCATCCCTGACAGCATCTGTATATCACTCTGGATTAAAAGCTGCTGTCTGATTTGATAGCACTAGTTTCTATGTTTGTCTCATTAAAATCAGAGCATTTCCCAATACAAGGCAGAATAGTGTAAAAGATGTGCTGAAAACTTGAAGTCAGCATGTGTTGGTTAGGTCACAAAGGTAATAATCATCTACCTCTGTGTGTCTCTTTGTGAAGCAGGATTTCAATGTAGTCTTGAAACTAGGGAAGGTTTAGTAATAATGACTGTACATGCAGAACATGAAACCACCAAAAAACACACTAGGACAGTAGCTCAGCAGCTTCTCTTTGTAACACAGCTCAAATAATGATAGGAATATTTTTGATGGTACATTGCTGGATTGATTGTTTTTGCTCATCTCTGCTGCTTGATAGACCAAAAGAAATTTCTGCTAAACAGGGCGAGTTGACTTTCCCAGGGAATCAATGAAAGAATAAATAATTTAATAATGTTAGTAATAAAAAAGCAGGAGTCCAATGTATGCTCCCTGAAGGAAGAAGACCAGAAAGAAATGTAAAGTTAATTACAGCTAATCATTTTAGTCATTACTTAATTAACTTGTGATATCACATTTCTATAAAATTCTAATTCTATGAATTGGCATTATTCTAAGATTCCATTTATGTGCTATATCAATAGTCACACAAGAAAAAATTAGATTCATAAAACATGCAGTTAGACTCCAGGACACCAGAAAAATCTAAGTCTATATCTGGGAGAGAATTTAAATGATATCTTACATGTATAGGTCTTTTCTTCTGGATTAATTATGTAACTCAAAAGACGGATGTTTTCAAATCAAAGCCATACTTTGACTACTCAGAAAACTTCATAAAAGGCATATACAGCACTGATTTCCATCTGATAATCTGATAAGGAAGCCTCAGAACCAAATAAACATTTAAACTAAGATGAATCTCAAATTATTAGCACATCTGGAACCTACTGGAAGAAATATGTACAGTGAAGCAAAATCCTTGATGCAAATCACAATGTAAAAAATAGCCATCAAAATTTTACCTTTTAATTAAGAAGTACCCCAAACCACTTAGAGCTTTCCATTCTCAGATAGTCTGAATTTAAACACATTTGAGTGTTTTATCTGCACAGGAAGAACAAGTCCTACATATGTTTTGGAAGAGTTTCCTGTAAGACTTGCCCCCAAACTTTGGATGTCTTCCAGTCAGAGAGAAAGAGAGCATATGTTTGATTTAAAGAGAGAAATACCAGAGAAGCAGTAGGTAGAAAGATGAGTTGAAGGGGGAAAGTGAGTTTCATTTTTCACACAAAGACTGTTTTGAAACTTAATCTTCAGTTAAAAGGCTTGACATAATTCCAAGACTTAATTTATTTTGCCTGAGAGACCATAATTTTCAGGACAACTGTTCCAGCATTATAGAGAAACTCAGCCAAAAGGAAAAATAAATATTTTAAATGAGATACACTAATTGCCAAGAACATAAAATAACAAGTAATATTCTAGACCCGTATAATGATCATTATTTGGAATAAACACTAAACCCCATGTGACACAAGTTTACTTTTCAGTGGGTCCTTAGAGTTTCAAATCGGGTTTTTCTTAGGGGTAAAAATAAATATTACCAATGAACTCCATTTTTTTTGGTGCTTATGATCCCACACAAAAGCCTAAATCATAAGGCATTTTGAATGCTTTGTTGCATGAGAGTGTTAGTTAATTTGTATCTTTTAATGCCTTAATTCAAGGTTCTTAAGAGGTACATTATCTAAATAATTATGTGGATTGTTCATTGCATCCTGTAGAGTCAGAATGATCTGGAATTAACTTGTATTATGAGTGCCATAAAATCATACGTGTATCAATTTTGTTATTGATGGGGTGAACCATGGAGTAACAAATCCTTCTTGTAGTTTTCTTAAATTAAGGAAGTCTAGATACGAGAGACTAGACCTTTTCCTCTTGTTTGGAACATAGGCTTTGCAAGCAGTAAACCAAAAATAAACTTCAATAAAACCAAAACCTGATTTCCACCGAAATCGTGAATGTGAGACTAATCTTTAAAGGAACGGCATTAGATATCTAAAGCTATGGCTTTTCAGGCAGGATGGGGCTCATCTGACAGATGATGATTTCCTTCCTCCAGTGTTGAACTGCTCTAAACTTTCTACAGGATGATTCTCCAGCTTGAACTTCCCTTTTAGCTAAGTCTATTTGCTTTGCATCAAGAGATGTTGACAGTTTTCAGCTCCAGGAATCCAGATGGTGCAATGAAAGTGAAGGATAATACCAGATAACTTAGATTTTTTTCCCCTCCAGTACATAAAGGAACAGCTTAATGTCAGGTCAATTTAAAATTAAAACAGAAAGGGAGAGCAAACAAGAAGCATTATGCTCTCACTCTGACGGGGACAGTAAACAGGAAGAGAACAGATCAGGTAAAAATAAGGTGCAAAGAGGTTAAATCTGGAACAGCTTTAAAATAAGTAACTTAAACCCCACTGTTTATGTGAAAGGCCATTACTATGCACTGTGTCCCAAATTTAAATCTGAATGTCTTCTGATTTGTATTAAGACAGTTTAACACAATTCTCTCAGGGATTCAGAGGATAAAATCAGGATCTTCACGGTAAAAATTAATCCTAATAAAAAAAAAAGCTGAACTATTTCAAGCAATCATTCATCAGTGAAGCATTTGAAATAGCTATATATTCAGGTTCTTTCATTTTTCATAAGCCCTGTGTTAATTCACTGCTGGCATCTGCTGGGCAAACTTTACAGAGGTTATTACTACTGAAAAGGTGGAATTAATTTCTTGTTACAAGAAGTGCACTTTTTTAGCTTTCACTTTTATCAGAGGATTCCTATCTCTCCTTTCACACAGAAGAGAGGTTGCATAGGACAGGATGATCATCTGGGAACAGGTCTGACATCTGGTCCAGAAATTCTGAGTGGTTGAAGGTTCTAGCTTTGGCCTCATCAAGCAGAGATTTATGGTAGTGACATCCAAGCAGAATGCAAAATACCTAATCCCTTATTTTTCACCTTGATGCTGCCAGCTCCTTCTCTTCATCTTCACATTGGACTACCTTAAACACAAGCATTTCAGAAGGGAAGTACACTCCAGCTACAGCCAAACAGCTGTGCTTCTTCAGCAGCCACTGAGAACATCTTCACTTAAGGCATCACCCATTTCATTGATTTCAGAGAAACTGTAAGGCCAGTTTATTTGTTCACAGAATGCTCCACATCAAAGAAATGGCCCAAGGTATCTCAGCAGCTTTTTTTTCTTTTTGCAGTGGAACCTTTCCTCAGCAGCCACAATCTCGAGAAAGGAAAGAAAGAGGAATAGGAAATCAGGGTCTCAGTCACCCAGCTTTGAACTCATTACTCTAGGATATGAGAATAAGCACACTTCTGCTTGCTTGCAGAAAAAGAAAAAAAGCACATAGATAACTTTCAGTGCACTTTCCCACAGCTGAAAACAAAACTCAAAGAAGTGAAGAGGAAATAAAGATATTTTTGGAATAAAGGAATGTAAAACTTCAGAAAAAAAGTTGTATTTTAGCTCATCTAGTGATTCAGATTTACTTAGTTTAAATGACTAACGCTTCAGAATCTTGTACAGCATTTGACCTTGAAGCATTTTCTCAGCAATTAACACAAGCAGCTAATGTCATGTACACACGAACAGTGCAGTTCTCAAGACCCAGAGATGGGCAGAGAATACTGAATTCTCTACTGCTAGTTCTGGAACTGTTCTTACAAAAATGAAAGAGCTTCCTTGTACAAAATCCTTCTGGTGATTTCACCTCAAACAGATACAGTGCTCCTTTATGGAGCTTTTATCCTTCTCTGCATTTGTAAATCTGTTTAAATACACTGCCCTCAGCAATGCTTACAAATTAGCTGACACTTCTAAAAACTATTGCTGTGGTTTTGATTTAAGAGAGTTACTGTGCTTGGCACATATTAATGCAAGACTAGAGAAAATGCAGCTAGCATTTTTTTACATATCTATACATGTATACATATACATATATCTTCACATACATGTACCAACTACACTCTCACAATCTACACATGCAATAGAAATCTTTTGGTTTAGAGCAATAGTCACTGTCTCTGAATGTCCCTGGAGATAGTAACTTTTATAAAAATTGTGAAGCATTATTTCTCTGTGATATTTACCTCCCAAATCTGATGTCTTAAGATCATGAAATAACCTTAGATCTGTATAAATTGCATTTTATTGAGAATGTTTTACCTGATTGAATTAGCAGTTTCATTTTTCTTCTCTGTTCCTGACATATATCAAAATTAGATTTGCTCTTTAATTTAAACATTCATACATTCGCTGATGTATAACCTTTGACATATTAGGGATCCCACAAATGTCACCTGCTGAGGCAAATCTATGTTCATATCTGTTATAATTTCCTATATATTATTTTATATACTGTCACAGATAATCACAATCCCTGGAAGGTTTGTGATGCTATACATGGGACATTTCCCAAATATTTCACGACAGTTCTTAGAATCGTAAAATCACTTAGGTTGGAAAAGATATTTAAGATCATTTAGACCACCCCTGTGGCAGGACAAATTTATATTTTTCATATGGGTTTTTCTTCTTTTTTTTTTCATGCTGCTAGCATAAAAAACAAAATGAAAACAAAAAGAAGAAATAATGCCAAAACCCAAAAAAGGCATAAAAGTACATAGATTGCCATTTCATTTATTGAATAGAACTGTGCACTGAATACAACAGAGGGTTCTGCTTAAAAAGAATAACTGTGCTATGTGGTGATCAAAACCAAAGATATAGTCACTAGACCAGCCTCTGGGACTGTGTTCCTTTAAAAATCATCAAATATATCATCTGAGTAGTCTCATTTTTTCCTTGTCATTCCCCTTGTCAGAGTAAGATTTTGTGTAAATATTAGTATGGATAGTAAATTTCCTGTTGGCCACTATTTTCCCCTCAATTTTTCATTGTACCATACTCCTAGGAAAAAAAAAATTTAAACAGCTTAAGGAAGAAAAATTATTCAGTACTCACTCTACACATTGGAGTGAAATCCAAACTTCATTCCCAATGAGAGTTTCTTAAAGCATTCGGCCCTGAAAACACATTTGTAGCATAAATTAAAATACTCCAGGGTGACAACAAATATCTGTAGAGTCTGTTCAACAGACATAAGTACTAAAACCTTATTAGACATTGGTTTTGGCCTCTTCAATTAGGAACAGCTTGAAAAGCAATCATAACAATTTTAAATAAACTAAATGTGTTTAATTTTTGTATATTTTAAGTCTTGGTGCTGCATTTATAACAAAGCACTTTTGTTCTCAAGTTAAATGACACTTCAGCACTGAAACATTTGTCATGCTGGGGAAACATCTGTATTTAAAGCAGGATTTGCATGCCAAGCTTCAGGGAAATGCTAAGATGTCATCAACTTCAGTGAGCCTGAACCAGCCTACAAGTCAGCTGAATCTGTGTTCAAGTCTCTGTGCTAGACAAAAAATAATGGCATAGCATATGGCACTGAGGCATTAACTGCAAATTGGTCCTGATGGAATCTTCCTTCTTTGCCAAATCTTTCTGTGGAGACAAAGAATTTTGAACAGCCTTTGAAGTCATGGAAGGTGAAAACTATGCAAGAACCCTCGAAAGAAAATGGATTTTTCTTCCTCTCTCCAAGACCTCCCTTCTGCATGGCATTGTTCTCCACCTTCTGGATAAAAGCAAGCTGCATTAGCTTAGTTTGTTAGCTCTTTGCTTCCAGTACCCCTAAATTTCTTGATATTCAAAGAGACATCCAGTTAAAATAATTTTGGCCACTCCCAGAAAACTAAAATTCCTCTCCATATGCATTGGGTTACAGCTTCTGAGCTGCACAATTCTGGAGAAAACGCAGAAGAAATTAATTTACATGAACTTAGGAACTATTTAACAGCAAAGGCTGCTCCAGAACATGTGACAAACTGTGAAGGTTTGTTAAGAGTAGTTGAAAATATGCATAAACAGCTCTCACTCGATTTCTAAACGAAATGCTAATCTAGCCAAATTGACCACATGCAGATTTTGCTCCCCTCCAGGCAGAGGTGATCAAGTCCTCAGTTCTGAAAGTCAAAAAAACAGCATTCCAGAAGAATTGAAAAGAGCAAGAAAGATGAGACTTTGCAGTCACAAGTGCAGATTAGCACAAATCTTTACCTATAAAGACTGTATCATTATAGTATAGTAATCATTCTAAATTTTCAGTATTGGGATTTTCTAAAGGGGGCTTGTGATCCAGCAAAGGTATCCTCAACAACTGTTACTGCTTACCACTCATTGCCCTTGAACTGTGGAGTATAAATATATTTTACACTTCTAGAAATTGGTAAATACCTGCTGATCAGCAGCAGGACTACCCTATTGTGGAACTTGGCTGCCTCTATAATAATACAACTTTGAGGAAAGATCTGACCTGCAGAATCATAGTTATTGGTTTCTAATCCTTGACTTTTTTTATCCTCGTATTCCAGTAGTTTTTGAATATTTAAAGCACTCAAAATATGTAAGCAAGACTCTAATCACCCTTAAAGAAATTGTGCCTGCTGGGTCCTCAATATTTAGCTGATATTCAAAAATGTTCCAGGTAATCAGAAGCTCTGGCATCAGTGTTTGGCTAACTCCCAAAGCAGAAATGGAAGTTACTAAGAGAATGCATTTTGATTTGCAAATCTTTGGTTTAGATTTAATACATATTTATATCTGATTAAAACTCAGAGACTGAAATACAACTATTATAATTTAATTTCTAAAGCTAATTTTTCAAATCATTAGTAATTCATGCATTTTGATCAAATTTTCACTCTCTAGTAATTCTTTACAGCATATCTTTGAAAGTGAGCTGCATAAAAGGTTTTATGATTAGACAGATTCAACCAATTCAGTAGCTTTGTTTATAGGGCAGCTGCCAAGACGTGAGTCACCAAGTCAGCCTGTGACATGCCCGCTTGTATAACTTGTATTCTTTGGCAGCTTTTGAGGGGTTTGCACATCTCTTATTGGATACATAACTCCACTCACATATCAAAAAAAGATAAATAGAGTGATAGATTTGTGTAAAATTAGTTTTAAAACTGTACTCATTAAATCCAGTGGAGATCAGTGTATATTTTTACATCCTGCACCACCCTCTAACTTGGAGGTCAAAGAAAAGGCAAGCACTTAGAGCTGGTAAAACACAAACTTCTTGTCTTACATCAGACTTTTGATTAAAAGAACAGATATAAAATCCATGATGATAGTGTCTCTTCTAGCAGAAGCTGGGAGATATACCAGCCAAAAGAGCAAATTTAATCAATTTGTCACAAGAACCATTGACTTCAGTCTGCTGTATATTGATAGCCAGTCCTATGTGGAGACAGAAATCACATTCTCTCTTTCTCTCCATCTATTTAATCAAATTAGGGAAAGGGCAGTGCAAAGGGTAATAAACCTTCAAGCACATCTGTTTGCTCTTTAAGCTTAAGCTGGATGCAATATCAAAATAAATGGTCTCCATCATTCAGAGATCTGTTCTGCTATTTTCGTGCAGCTTTTTATGCTCTGAGAGTTGTTTCCTAACTAAATGGCTCAAACAGTAAACACTTTGAGAGATGATTTGTTTTGCTTGCTCTAACATCTAGAAAATGGTTAGGTTTTTAAACTTCTAAGTCTGATACATCTCAATTTAGCTCTGGATTGAAAGAGTTCCTGAGCATCAACTGTTACTTTTTTGCTCCTAAATAAGGTTGATTTCGTGGAACAACCAATTCTCAACAACTCTGGCATCCTGTTTAGGTGGTATAATACAATTGTATTTCATATCAGATTTTAAAGCTTGTAAGATATTCCTATTTATCTTTCTCTGGAAAAGAAAGGAAATGTTTTGTTTGCTTTCTCATATCATTTTGCCTTGGAGGATTCCATTAGGCCAGTCTGAAATCGAGAATATTAATTACTTTATATACACCGTTACGTCAACATGATCTGGAGGAAACATATTTTTCTGGGTTTCCTGTTCTAAATGATGTGGTTTCAGATAGAACATTTGATAGTTGAGGACCGGGGCCTCTCTGCATGCAGTAAGTTCTTCCTTATCAAGTAAAGCATTGTTTTTAATTTCATGTTCTGTTAGTGACAGGCTGAAATGAAATTACACTATTTTTCATATTTGACCTTTCCACACCTAAAGCTTCATCTTTTTACATTTTGAGGTAGGGTGTCTGATGGCTAAGGATGAGAAGGTGAAGTAAAGGAAGCTGTTGAGGAAGAGACTTGATAGAGCCTGAGCTCACCTTAGAGGACACAGGATCAGTGTGTTTCCCCTGCTCTTTAGAATCAGACTGGTATTGGGTAAGTTTCACTTGAATTCTGGTGAAACACATTCATCAGATGACTAAACAGAGAAGAAGCTGAAAACAAATTTGTCACCCACTTACTGTAGATTAGTCCACAGCCTGAGAGGTGAAATGCCAAAATTCTAATGAGGGAACATGAGCCAGA
The DNA here is from genome assembly GCA_013398615.1 of Brachypodius melanocephalos. Classification (NCBI taxonomy): domain Eukaryota; kingdom Metazoa; phylum Chordata; class Aves; order Passeriformes; family Pycnonotidae; genus Brachypodius; species Brachypodius melanocephalos. The sequence continues at coordinate 14,601,967 of VZSR01003049.1, forward strand.
ATCAGTCAAGGGAATAAAGGATAAGGAGACAGGCAAGAATCCATACAAGCTGCAGGAAAGCCTTCTAAGGGGCATCTCCTTCGGGACAAAGAGCTCTCTGATGTTCCAGACTATTTGATAATCTCATCTCTGCTCCACTTCTGATTAAAGGTTGGACCAGATGGTTTTGTCCCTTCCAGCCTGGCCTGTTCTGTTGTTTTGCACATTGCTTTTTTAATACCCTCTACATGGGCTATACTATGGTGCTTCTGGGAGTGCTCATTTTCAGACCACCATAACACCCCACAACCAGTCTGAACTCTGGTCTGTTGACAAATAACTCACATCAAATGGTGGCAAGCAATAGCATAAAGATCCACTGTACAGGGACACTCTATGGCTAGGTATTTCCCTCCTATAGAGAAATAAAGTTTTATCCTTTTTTTTCCTTTCCTTTTTTTTTTATTTCTCTAGTAATCACTGAGTGCAGCTGCATAGTTCTACTTTCCATGACCACATCCAGAGGTTTAGAAATTATACGGAGAAGAATGGGCTGCAGGATTTTATCTTGTAATGAGTAACTGATAATACTGCTAACTGTAGGGTAATGGGAGGGAAAAAAAAAATACACAGAAACCTGAAACTCTGTGTGAGGTCAGCCTCTTCCTGAAACAGCAGAGACTCTACTTCCATGTGCACATCCTGATGAAAGAAGGAGAGTTTCTGTTTATGGTAGAAAATACACCCAGTGCTGTCAGCAGCATGAGGGCACCACACACAATGTTTTCATTGCTTCTGAGTTTCCCTTGGTGAACAGAAAAAACACATCTAGTCTAGGCTGAGAAAAGGAGAAGTTTGTCCTACATTGGCCTGGAAATAGTTGTGGAGAGGAGGTATTCAGAGGGCTTCCTAGGCCATGATATGCTGCTACATCAAAGAAACTCTAGACATGACAGACAGGGATGAAATAGAGCAATCTGAATGCTTGTGTATCCCTTCAACATCAATTCAGCCCAAAATGAGGTCTGGGGATTTTACTGTTCCTGCCTTCCTCATCCCATTTCTTGTCCTAGGTACCAGCAGGAATTGTTCAGCTGATCTGGACTATGAAGCAAATGCATACCTAGGTGGTCCTAATTATACAGCTTGAAAATCAAATCAAAAAACCTCACATTTCCAGGCTTGGAAAGCAAGTGGGCAAAATGGACTGAAAGGCTAAGAAAGGAACTTTCTCACTCAGAGGACGCTGCTGCAGAATTCATGGAGATGCGGCACTTTTCTTCTTTGCAAAAGCAGACAATTTTCAAAATGGAAGACAAATTATAGAATCATGAAATTGTTAAGGTCAGAAAAGTCTATTAAGATCACCAAGTCTAACTGTCAACCCAGCTACATCACCATATTCACCATTAAACCGTATTCTCAGATGCCATATCCACATTTTTGGAACACTTTCAGGGTTGGTGACTCCACCACATTCCTGGGCAGTCTGTTTCAGTGCTTAGCAATCCTTTCAGTGAAGAAATTAAGTGAGATTACTTTATTAAGGCAGGATTTCTCACACTAAAACACCAAATTACAAATTAATTAAATATTCTCATACCTCTGATCTCCTTGTGATTTGTAAGAAAATATTGTTTTCTATGCTAGCATCATGTTGAAAAGGCTTTTAACTTTTTTTTAGCATTAAGGAGAAATCCAGAACCACTTCATATGAAAATTTTAGTGTTAGTGGTAGACACAGTCCTGAACTTTTTTAATCTGTTTCAGACCAGGAGAAGTAGATGGATTTACTAACATTGTTTTCCTTTGCAGGTAGGGAGCTCAGGCCAAAATACTGCTATTTCAATGGTAATGTATGCTATTTCACCAAAGAAAGCATTTCTACCATTATGGTAGAAATGAACTCAATATTGGTTTTTTCTCAAGAATCCATGACCTCTTTGGAACCGAAACTCCCTTTGACCCTGCATAATTAAGTGCTGTGACTACCCCATTGTGCAGGGGCAGCAATTTTTTAACTAGTAACTGATACTGAAATACAATTTCTACTTTTTCATGAACACTAGTTGTCACATAGACATCACACTACGTTTCAGACAGATTAGGCTTCAAAGTACAATACATTCCAGAAGGAAAGAAACTGACTGGGCAAATAAAGATACTTTCTTTCTATTAATATTTAAAGACATCTACGTAACAGCACGCCATAACTTCCCTACTCTCTTGTTAACACTTGAAGTATCCAGACAGGTTTCTGGAGGTCACATTGCAGTACTATGAATGAAGCTTCATAAAAAAGCTGTGTTACCATGTTTCTGCTATCATTTGTGGCAACATGTAGTAATAAATATGTGCCCTGTAGCACCTGTGATTCCTAAGCTTTTTCAAAAATAAACATTAGATAGAGCAATACATGTGCATGTCTGTTTAGGGGTTTTTCCAGCTCACGGATAATCACTTTCACTACACAGGCTCCATGAGAAAAAAATGCAATGAAAGTATACCACCTTCTGTTTCTGGTGTAAAAAAAAAGAAAAAAGTGACAAAAGTGGGCTTACTGAAAAGCCACTGCTTTGAAGGACATGCTTAAATACATAGGTAGTATCAAAACTTAGGATATCAGGTTAAAAGGGAAGAGACACTGGGATCAAGAACCTGCCTACACCCATGCTGCCCCTTTTCCCTGACTGCCAGATGCTCACCCCATTTGATCCTGTTACAGGCTTCCTCAGAGCTGTTCTTCTGCACAAGCCAGCTGCTGGCCAAGTGCCACAGTAATCCAACAGTCTTTGTATCTCAGAACGTGAGTGACAACTTCCAGAGGGTTGAGCCAGTTCATATCACTAGGGAACACTGACATCAGCACTGGTCTGGATCGTGGAGGTACAAGGATGACTGGCAAACCCACATCCTGATCTCGCAGAAAGATGTTTGGAAGTACATGACCAGGCTTGCACGGTCTGCTTTTCTTTCATACTGTTGGCCTGAGGAGAAGAGCCTATTGGATTAACTAAATATTTCATTTCCAAACATAGATGGCATTTGCTGATTTATGGCTGCTGAAATTTTGAGGGAATTCAATTGTACATTTATAACTTTTTCTCCTTTAGCTTCAGGGTTTTTCTTGTTTGTTTGTTTTTTACCTGTTAGCTATCTGTTCCTAGTTTGTTATTTAAAAAAAAATTCTTTCATTTCTCTGCACTAGTGTGTTCTGAATCAGAGGGTTCCATGTATCATTAATTTACAAAAATTTGCTGATTCCTGGTACACTATGAAACCATTTTTTAAACAATAATGAATGTCCTCTCTCTCCCTAGAAACTTTGCACCAGCCAATGCTACAGAAGAATATGAAAGATCTATGAAACAACTAAAAAGAAAATATGCGGGGAAATATTGCAAGTAAAATGCCTTGTGAATTTCCTACTTTCTGGGACATTTCCATGTGAAATTTATCTCAGAAGAAATACTACAGTGTAAAATCACTAGCCCTAGTTTGAGTAATTTACTTCAGAAAAATTGCATTCATTATAAATCTTGACTTTATGTTATAAGATTGGCAGAAATTACCTTCTTTGAGTGTGTATGAAAAACCAAGGAAAACTGATAAAATACTATAAGGTCTTTGGGCAGTGGCAGACCATCCTCTCTTTGTCTTCTACCAACAAGTTCTTCTCAGCCAAACACAGAACTACACCATGAAAAATGGTTTATGTTTACAGGAGCAGGCAACCTCTTTCCTCCTCCTATTTTTTTGCTACACCACATTCAGTCCAGGAACATGCTGGAGCCTTTTGCTCTGTCCTTGGGTCTATCAAACCACTGGCATTGATCCTAAACTGCTTCCCCAAAATGCCCTTACTGAAGAAGAGGAACCTGCAGAAGTTAGTACCAGCAGCTTCTGCCTGGGTTTGGCAAAGGGATTCAAAAATCTAACTGGAAAACAGAGCGAAAATTAGAGGTCAAAATAAATAAAACAGAAATTCCAAATAACACCAGAAGGTCCACTAGAAATATTACAAAATGTTTTCTGGTTTTGTCTCTTACTCAGCTCATGTTTTGACATAGCCCCTAAATCTTTACATGACTAACACCACAACAAACCCAAAAGTGTTTCTCTTAACAAGAAAACACTTACCAAGGACCCCTTCTTCAGAAACAGTTTTTGCTGAATACGGGTTAGGTAGGTGAACCTCTTCTAGGAAAATAAGCCTGGAGTTAGAGCCACCAAAGCCAATTTTCCATCCTTCTAATGTGCATCAAACCACAGAATCATCTGAGTTGGAAGGGACCCAGAAGGATGACTGAGCTGAACTCTTAAGTGAATGGACCATACTAATTTTATTCTTAAATTCACCTGATTCAACTTAAACATTTTTCTTCACTTTAGTTAAAAATTAACTGCCAGCTTTTGTTTATATACTGATCAACACAATTTCTAACCCCTAATGAAATGAAACATGCATTACTTAATTTGCTTGTATGCTTTCCCCCAGAGTCCACTGTGTGATTTCCGGAATGCTAATTACTTCATAATTTTTCTTTTTACTATCCACAATTTTGTTGGGGATCCAGAGAGAGAGGAATTTAAGCAAAATTAAATACATTGCAGAAAGCCCAGTCTTGTGGTCACATTCTGCACTGCTATGTGATGTTTTATTACAGTACCCATTCTCACACAAATGAAGCATACTCTAGTTTCTGTGCTTGGTTGCGCAGAAATTAATGACTATAATTTACAGTGCAGCACATGAAGCAGGAAGACACTAAAGATTAAGCCCCACCTTCAAGAAGTCTATGACATTTCACAATTTTTCTTTAACGGAGATAGTATTCTATATGGGCAAATTCATATGGGCCCTTGGTGGCTACAGAGTGTTGTATAAAACTTCTGGGTAGCTCTTTAACCACTTTAACTGCCCTTTTTATACAAACAGTGCTGCTCTTTGCACCTAGCAAGCATTTAATTAGTGGAGGGAAACAAAACAGCACTTTCTTTAAGAAACACTGAGGAATGAAACAATCTGCAAGATTACCACAACCATCAACCCCTTTCCCAGCCAGACAGAAGACTCACTCGAAGTGTTGTGGTTACATATTCTAAGGACTTCAATTTGCAGACTGAATTTTACAGAAAGGGTTCCTGTAATGTGTAAAGTGTTTATGTCACCAGAATTTCACTCCTGTTTGTTTTGGAAGATGCTTGTCTGAATCTAAAATGAAGGCAATTGGTTTGCCCTCAAGGTTTAGTTATTAAACTAATTATTTCCAAGAAAAAAAGATGTGGGAAATAATTAATTTAAAAGGCAGAATAAATAATAAGGGGAAGATGGTTACAGAAGAAATATATTTTTTAAAAAAAATCTAAAAAAATCAATGAACTGCAGGAAATATGCCACTGGAAAATAGGATGGGCAGATAAGTAATAAACTATATTTATTTGCTTAACATGATGCCAATTTTCATTTGCAAGAATTAACTGTGAAATACAACTGAAAAATGTAGTTGATTTGCAATTAAACTTTAGCACCAAAAAGTCCTTCTAAAGAACATCTTTATAAAGATATTAAAGGGCATGCATATAATAGACAAACATAAATGTTAACAAATGCTCATAAGAAAGCAGTGACAGTACTGTTGATTTTGCTCTAAATAAAAAACTGGTAATTACCTATTAATCATAGAAAAAAAATCTTTCATAGAGATAAACATAAAATGAGTATGTAGAGAGAAACATATACACTATTTGATCTGTACTAAAGAAGAAGGTAGTGTTCTGGATTTTTTTTTTATTTATTATCTCAGCAGGGTTAATTTGTTTCACATACATGCTGTTTGTCAGGGATTTTTAATCAATCCTGACAGTTCTCCAGTTAATTATTAAAATGCCTAAAGCTTCTGCATGTAGTTCTTGTAGTTGACATAATGGAAACAGAATTGAAGAGGTTTTTCTAAGCAATTTTGTGAACATAGTGTTCAGAGCACGAGAACAGGGACATCTTACCACACTATTTGTCTGTTAAGAAAGGAAGGACTAATAAATTATGTAATTTCATGACAGATGCTGGTGGATTAGTGCTAACATCCTAAAAAAATTAACAGTTAGGAGTTACTAATTCACATACATGCACCTTCATCCTATTGCCCAGATATTTATATGACCTTTCAGTACCTCCCATGCACAATACCTGCAATAATCAGATTTTTATTTTGTTCCTATATTTAAAAGGGATCCAGGAGGAAAATTACTTCCTGCATTTATGGCCACAAGTCAGAATAGCCCTGAGCTGTGTTCCTAATGACATTCCTTATCTGTCGCAATCTTGGCTTCCTGTTGTATGCTGGGCTTTTTGGGAACACTCTGTATACTCTAATCTTGTTCTTTTCCCTAAAACACTTTCACATTTAAAAAAAAAAAAACAAAAAAAAGCAATGCAATACAATGCAGGGTAACAAATTTATACTGAAAAAAATCCAGTAAATTTGGAAAATCTATCAATTTCAGTCACTGTAAACAGGCCAGGTCCTAAGCACCAAAACTGACTACAGTTGGGCAGAGCACACTAGTGTGAATATTCAGCAGCTATTTTATAGTGTTTGGATTTTTTAAAACAGAAAAACAGGGATCAAAATTGTTATGAAATCCCTGAAACTGGAACAGCAACATTTTTTTGTGTTCCATCTTCCTACAGGGTGAGGAAAGAAAAAATTAGTAAAAAAGTTACATGTCTGAAACGCATGCAGCTTCTCCTGCACGTTTAATGAAGCACTCTTCTGACACACAGGCTTTTCATTTAGTCTCTTTGCATTTTAACTCCATTAGAACTACAAGCAAGGCAGAGTGAAAGTATTTCCCTCTGATTTATGTAAACAGTGGATGTATGAGAGTACACAGGAATTGTCAAACTTCCATATCCTGTTTCTGATAGCACTCACTATCACTGTCAGAAGAAAGCAGGCAACAGTCACAAGATACCCCTATCAACATAGACAGCTGTTCCCACCCTCTGAAATCAGTTCATGTCTAGAAGATAACGTCAAAACAATTGTAAAAAAACACAAATAATCTTGTTACCTCTACCAAGCAGCAGCCTGTTCTTTAGTCCTTTGGCTTTGATGTTACGTGAACATTCTTGACCTCCTAGTGTATTTGCAAAAGAACATCTCATTTCTCCATCCCATCACAAGATCCCATCTCTTACTCAATTTTGTTGCCTAACAGAAGACTGTTCTTTTTCCCAGGAAAAAGACACACTTCTACTGCAGGATTGCCAGTGGCAGCATACAGAAACAAATTGTACCAGGTTTCTACTCTACAACCACCCTCAAGATATCTCAGTGATGTTCAAATTACGCAATGTATTTGGCCACCATAAAAAGTCAGAATTTATTAAATATTATTACACAACTTTCTATGGAAATGCACTAGCAATATCAAAGTAGATTCCCTCACACTCTCTACTTTATCAGTGAACCTGGTGCTGCTTCCCAGCATCAGACAACAAAACTTGGAAAAGTCATTGAGACCTTCTGAAAATGCATAGAATTCTTAAGGCATGAAGTGAAACCAACCAAAAGAACAATTTAACATTTTTTTCCACAACCCTAGTACTCTGCTTACCTGTAAGAAGTCATGACTTCTTCAAAGTAACTTCAAATATGATTTGAAAAAGAAAATTGATAAAAGCTTTTTCAATGTGAATGTTGACTATTTCTACTGGGAAAACTGAAAAGAAAATTAAGCATAAGTTTAAATGATCTTTATAATAATCATCCTTTGCAAACTCATGTAATTTTCTCCATCAAATCTTCAAAAATATTATTCACTGATATCTGATGTTACATGAATGAAATTTCTGGTGAAAAAGTCAGTTTTCAAAAGAGGTTAGGAAAAGTTATAGTGAAAAATTGTTCTTGTATGGAGTGAGAAAAAAGAAACCTAGTAGAAGGATTTAGGTGAAAAGTCTAGTCTCTCTTTGGAGAGACTTTTAATTTAGCAGTTCACCTTAATACAGTTTATGTTCCTCTTGTTGCTGGGTATTCAAATCATATCAGGTGATTTGAACAGTAATGTAGGATTTCAAAATTAATTTTTCCCCTTATCTTCTGCATCTAGTCCTTCTATGCCATTCCAAAAAAACCTAGACAGACCCTGCTGGGTTAGATCTTCCAGCACATCTCCATAGAGACAGGACTTTTCAGACAAGATTGTTCTACAAAAATCTACCATGTTGGGATTTCCACAACTTATATCAAATGTCCCTTTCTTCATAGATTTCACTCTCAGAAGATTTCATAAATTCGAATTTATTTTACAGACTTCATCCTGTTGTACTGGACTCCAGCTCAGTAGATTATACTAAATAATGCCTCATTGTTGCATCTAAATTAATAGTGTCAGGACAGAGATGCAGGCCATGTCACAGCTGAGTGTCAAAGAAAGAGAGACAGAAAAGAGTGAGGCCCCCAAGTGCTCTAAAAGTAAAGGAAAATTTCTCAGTTAGTGTGAGATACTCTGGCAACCAGCACAGCCATGCAAACCTCCAAAATAACAGACACTGCCAACTCTTCTGTTTAATAAATAATTAGAAACTGACTAATGTACTCTAAATTTCCAAACTAAGAGCAGTGTGAAGACTTATTTCACAATAGAAGGAGGAGGACTATAATGTTTGTATCCTTTTCCTTTGGCAGTATCATTTTATGTAGAACTAGCTGAATGAAAATAGACCATATAAAAAGAATTTGAGTAGCACAGTTCAGTCTTATAGAATGCTGGATATCTATTTTCTCCATAAGGAGTTTGATTTATTCAGGATTCCCAGAAAGGGGAGTCTTATTATGAATGACCTCAAGCCTGGTTTCAAAAGGCCACAGGAATGTTCCCACTCTGAAATGTACATTTAATTGGAAGGTATTAGTCTACTCTTCAGAGTAGAAAAAAAACCCAATAGACTCCATCTGCCTGAGAGCTCAATATTAAATTGTCTTGCAATTTTCTGATCCTTTCTCTACCTTACTAGGAATCTGATAGATCTTCAGCATAAAGAAAATTGGATTCTCATTTCTCTCACCTGTTCTTCTTTCCCTTATGTCTCACTCCATGTTCAACAATATGAACTCTGTTGTGTGTATGCAGATGTTTTTAATTATTGTCTGAGAACTATTTATCCAGAAATCCCCAAATGGTTACGGTTTTTCCCACTAAATTATTCAAGCTGAAACCTTTCCACAAAGGAAAGTTTCTATCCCTACATGGAAGTGTAGTGATACCTGGCAAACCCCGTTATTTTCAGAACATGAATGGGTTAAACTTTAATTTATTATGATGGAGGCCAGTGGTGCAGAGTCATCCCACAATGAAAAGAAACACCACATTGCAACACAAAGATCTCTGAACACTCTGTACAATCATCAGTGGATATCACGTCAATGCTAATTAAATAGAGTTCAGTTCTTTTGTAAGAAGGTATGGAGAAAGATGCCTCAACCTGGGAAAACTGCAGAGTTTTCTTGGGTAACATACAGCTAACACTTACCAGTTCTGCCTGGGAAAAAGAGAAGTGTTATGCATGTGTATTAAAATCTGAAAGGGAAAGAAAGTTAATCTGCTTAAATGCCACTGAAGTAACCTGTAATAAGTAGATAGTGTGAAAAATAAAAATAAAGTACTTGTACAAAGCAAATCAGCTTCCAAGATAGAAGGATTCCTAGTGCTAGTTGTGGATAGAAATTCACTAATATTACATGTTATTACAATAATACAACTCCCTTTTCTGAAAAGTTGTTAGTCAAGACAAAACTGTTGATTTCATAAAACCTGTAACACAACAAAAAGGTAGTAATCACTGATCATAGAGGTATTGTTGCACATTTCTTTTAAATTTTCTTTTAAACAAAGCAATATTTACACGCTTTTAATTCCTTCTATCTTACAGATAATTCCACTGGGCTATCTTATGTGGTGGCTACTCATATGCTGTCTGAATATTTTCCATGCAAACAGGTTATTCATTGAAGTCAAGGAGTACACATTTTTGAACAGGCAAGAAGGGAAGATCAATAAACTCTTCACATGCAGCACAATACTTCCAAGTCCATTAGGACAGAAATAGAAAAGACCTTGACTCTGGGTAAGCACTGCTCAGCAATAATGAAAACAATCCTCTGTTATCAACATTGTTTTGATCATAAATACTAAGCACAGCACCATGCAAGCTGCTATGAAGAGCATTAACTCTATCCCAGCCAAAACCAGTACACTCACAAACATCAACAAAGTGATCACAACATATAAAAATACTTGACAAGATATAGGTCAAATATGCAATGCACTCAGCTCAAATCCATTTATAAATAAGGTTGTTATAAACCCTGAAAAGAGAAAAAAAATCTAAGAGGAGGGATAGATGCAGTATCTGAAATCACTATATATTCAACATTTTTCACTTAAAGAAAGTAAAACATTATCAAATTCTAAAGGCAGGCATGTACATCACAGTACTTTTAAAGAATTTTTCATGTGAAAGCAGGCATATACAGACACAACCCAAACAGCTATCTCAAGGTCTCGAGCCAATTTTTTTTGAGAGAAGAGAACTAATGAACATTTAATAGTGCACACGTTGAATTTGAGATATTTGAGCATGAAAGAGATGAAAAATTGCAAAATTATTTCTGAGTATTTTTACCTTTGTACAGGACAATTCTGTTCAAGAAGACAAACAGGAAAGCTGAGAAAAATGTTGGATATTTTTGTGTGTGAATTATAGTCTCAAAGGAGGTACAAAGTCAGTGAGAAAGCAATAATGCAGAAGAGGAATTGGAATGAAAATTAAAGGTTTTTATCTTCTTGATTAAAAAAACCACCAAACCCATAGCTTAAGAGCTTTTATTGAAAAGATTAATTTTACAGACACCCAGATGAGAGGGCTATATTTTTGTTAAGGATATGTCTGTCATATCTTCTTTTTTTGTGCAGTAGGTTTTGGCCAACTTAAATGCCTGATATTAAAAAAAAAAAAATTCAAAAAAAACAAGGACATAAACAAGTGTAACAAGTAGAAGTATCATTGGTGCTTTCTCTCCTGTTTCTAAAAGAAAGGTAAGTTGTTAGTTTACAAGATGAAATTATTTTGGCTGGACAAAGAGCAGTGGCCACCATGGTCTGAGAAACTGAACAGGCAACAAAAGCAGCAGTTGTATGTTCATTAAATGTAACAGGAAAAGATGACAGTTTGTGACACATCAGACTAACTCCCACTCTGAGCAATGTGTTGGGAAGAACAAAATTCCTGAGGGCAGAAACTTCCATCACACTGGATACCAACTGGAGTTTATCACGATACTCTCGAGTCTGACTCCAACCTGTGTCTTTCCTTTGACCAGACAAAACCAGTCCAAACACATGCAGTCACTAGAAAACATAAAACCTCTCTGGCAAGTGGCCACACCAGCAAGGAAGTCAAAGACATTGCTTGACAGCTGAACAAAGTAAGCATCACACTGTTTTTCACCTGAAGAAAGCGAGTTCTCCATGACCTGGGAGCACATGGTCAACAGCTGGGTACATTCAGCATTTTGTGGTGAAGATGGCTTCAGGGCAGTAGGGGCTTCAAGAGTGACTGTCACAACAAGGAAGTAAGGGGTTCAGAGGGACTGTCACAGAAGGCAGAGCAGCATGAGGTCCCAATTAAAATGATTTGGCAGAGATGCAAAAGAGGAGGAGCAAAACACATCCACTCCGTGGAAAACAAATTCATTCTACTGTCCAGTGAATATACATCAGAGTGACTTTCTGTTTATGAGTCATCTGCCATTTTAAATACTATAAGTTAGTGTAGCTGTTGTTGGTATGCACTTAGCATTCAGAAATTCAAGGAAACACCCAGCAAGTCTCAAGTGCAAAAGAACAGCACTAAGGACTGTGAAAAAAAGCTGCTGCAGTAGCAAAACCAATAAGGTTTTTTGCTGTATCTTGACAGTAGAGAGTGCCAATATCTACAGCAGTGACAAATCAACATGCGTAAGTCATTGATAATAAAACTGCTGCTAGTATGACATTCTCAGTTCCTCATGCTGCTTCCTAGGATCTACAGCCAGTGCTGGTATGCTGCAAACAAATCTGAAAATGTCTATTAATGTTTATTAGCAGCTTCTCTTTATTTCAAAGGATGAATCATCTCTTGGCTCCCCGAAACTCTGAGTTAATCTTAGCCACTCCTGCACTGACTCATACTCACTACTACTACTACTATTATTAGTATTATTATTACTATTACTACTCTAGGGAGTTCAGTGAGGTACTCCAGTCCATACTACTAGTGCCATAACACACGTGATGCATCCCAAAGAGCATATTGCTTGTGAACACTGTATGATGCCAGGATGTATGGGAAAATGGAAACATAACATCAGAAATATGAAATATATTTGTTAAAAGATTAACAACTAGACAAGACACTTGATAGCTCTCAACATTATATTGCTGTTGAGTGATTGAATTAGAAAATAAGAGCACTAGGAAGTTCTAAGGAAACAGAAAAGGAAATCATCCATTTGCAAGCAGGAAATCATCAGCCAGGAGCTTCTTCATTTTTTCTCTTGCTTTAAGAAAAACAAGAGGAAATGCACTGTGACCATGAGAGATAATTTTCATCATTCCGTTTTCTCCAGAATTTTGAAGGACATATTGTAAATGTGTGTATTCCTGATAATAAAGGATGATGCTGTGAGCCTACTCTACCACATATGAGAGGTGCTTATAATAAGATCCAGAACAGGTCAGGATTGGCAGGGCTCCACATATGAGTCTTTACAACTCCAGAACTACTTTACCAGAAAAACGTAAAATAAAGGGTGCTATTCCTTAGACATACCTTAGTTAAACACCCCTTCTCTTAGGATTTCAGGAACCACAGAAGCAAAAAAATGCAGTAGCAGGATTCCTTAATGGACGATTTAGCTTCAGGTTACAAATCTCCTGCTGTGACTTCCATCAAAGTAAAGTACCCTCAACAGGTACAAAATATCCATGGCACAGATAATACAGCCTCAACCCTACCCAGCTCTGATGATCACATGGTCTGCTGCCTCTGCTCTAAACTAACATCCCACTCCTGCAGAGCTGGTTTATTGGGTTTGTTGATATTTTTTGTGTGCTGGGATTTTTTTCCTTTCTTTTTTTTTTAAATTCAAATGACATTCACATTTCATGTTCCTCACACTAAATTTTGCCACTAGGAAACTGAAAAGGAAAATATTTGGGTCTATCAGTCCACAAGCTAGGAAGATCCTCTGAATTAAACAGACTCATGAGCTTGCTTAGACTGTAATGCACAAACCCCTTGGAAGCATTATTCTAACTGAAGTGACCTGAATATGAAAAACAATTTAATAAAATAACATAATTCTATTCTACTGGACATGGAGCTGGAAAGGATAAGAAAAAGTGAAGAAATAACTTATTCCTGATTCTTTAAAAAAATCAGATACTTTTCACTGCTTCTCATATCTCCTTTAGTAAATCAAAAGTCAAAAATTCTCTACTGAATTTAACTGAATTACCAGACCTAATTGTTTGCCTGCATTATTACAATCAATATTAACAAACATAGCTATAGTGGAGGCTAAACCTAATTGCTAGTAATTATCCCTCCTCTGTCTCATGGTGAAAAGCAGACTTTATTTTATTCCAAGGAATTACCTTCATTAAGTCTGATGTCCTGTTCTGTGCAAGGACCATATGCATATTCTCTTATGCTCTGGATCACTCAATAACCACAGAATCATTTAGGTTGGAGAAGACCTTTAAGAGCATCTTTTACAATCCTTAACCTAGTGCTCCCAAGTCCACCACTAAACCTTGACCCTGAGCACCACATTTGCACTTCTTTTGAATACCTCTGGGGATGGTGAAGCAACCATTTCCCTGGGCAGCCTGTTCCAATGCTTGACAGTCTTTTTGGTGAGGAAATTTTTCCTCATATCCAATCTAAACCTCCCCTGGCAAAACTTGAGGCCATTTCCTCTTGTAGGCTTGTTACCTGGGTGAAGAGACTGACCCCCACCCAGCTACAACCTCCCTTCAAGTAATTGTAGAGAGTGATGTATTTTTCCTCTACCCCATACACCATCCCCCCTTTTTGAAAAGACTCTCCAAGCCTTCTGTCTTATAATTTTGTTCCAGTGTCTACTTTTTTTTTCACTATTATGATGGCTCTTCCTTCTACTTACCAGTGTTTAAAAGTGGTTCGCTTTTGCCCTTTTAAATTCATGTCATCAAAGCTCCCAGAGCTACTTGTCTGTGTTTTGTAATCCAAAATTCCTTTTGCAAACTCTTGAGACTGAAAAGATTCTTTCCATAGAGCACATAGCTTTCCCCTTCATTTTTTTTCTCTCTTCTGATGAACCTTTTGTCATCTGATAAAATGAGACCATTTAAAGATGAATAAGGTAAATCTGGATTTACTCAATTCATCCACCTTATTAATCTTCAAATTTGGAAATTAAAGAAATAAATTATTTCTTGTGTTTTGTTTATCTTTTCCATCTAACTGCACAAAGCCAATATAAATCTGTTCAGTAAAACTGAGCAAGAATTGAGGTGACCTTGACAATGGATCTGTAATAATTTTGTTACATAGATAACAACGGTTTTACTGACAAGACATTCAATTTATGTACAATAATTCTCTGTAAGTGATAAAACACATCACTATCGGTGTTGGATGAGATACAAAAGGACAGATTTAAGTCTGATTAAAATTCAGTGGCTTATTTCAGCACACATAACTATGAGGGACTTGCACTTGAATGCTCTGTGAAGTATTTACACTGATGTGATGTAGTAGTGTGCTCTGAAATAGAGAAAACTGAGAATCAAGCAGGCTGGCATTGAGCTTGCCAAGAAATTGGCACACTTTGTGACTCAGCTCCAGGATGGGGCCTCATTGACCCAATAAACTAAATGAGACAAATTGCTTTCAGGAAAAAGTCTGTTCTGAAGGCAATCAAAAACGTGATTTCCCACACAAAGTTCATATCAGTTCTTTTATCAAAATAGTGAGGAATAACTGAAAATCCCCTAGTATTAAACATTAATTCTCTCATCCTGACTTTTATACACAATACTGAAGCTCAACCCTTTCTGGGCCACTTCTCTATGTAAACAGTTCACCCTGAATAATAAATAATCCTTTCTCCAACTTTTTAAATATTTTTTTAATATAAAAATCTTCTCTTTTTAAAACTCTCACCGGGCAATGAAACCTACCTCATTTTCCACAGTATTCCCTCAGTCCTAATTCTAATTTAATTTTTCCTGTATTTCATTTATAAATTTGTATTATTTTCACTGTCTCACTAATGCTGGAATGCAAGGTATATGCTATCTGTCACGCTTGGTGTGTCTTGTTTGGTTTGGCTAACAATTTTCACCAAGTAAACTCAATGTGGGTTTGTTATCTCTACCTATCTCTGGTTGTAAATTCTTCAGGGCAGTGACTGAGACCTCAACGAGGTACTGAAATCTATTAAACAAACATCAGTAGTTAACCTGTACAGTAAATTTCCATTACTTCACTGACAAACATATTACCAAATACTTTTCAGTACAATAATTGTCAGTCAACTAGTTCAATTCCTGAACATCAGAAGCTGATATAAATGGAAGAAGCATATTGAAACTGTATGATAACCTAGGTAACATAACACAAATCCTACTGGGCACCAAAATAACAAACATTTTTGCTCAAAGCCACTGGTTGTTGGGATAAATCAAACATATTCTACTTTCCATACTCTGTCAGGTTGTTCTTTCCATCCTCACTGCACTTGTGGAGACATACAATGCACAAAACAGCTGTATTGCTAATCAGTAACATACCTGTGTAAAACACTAAAAGCCTCAGCACTTCCCTGAAACACACAGAGATTTGGCTGTGCCAGCCAGATAAGAAATGGGCCAGAAGGACAAAGATAAACTCGTTAGGACTCCAAGACTGTAGAACAGATTCTGTGCACAGCTGCAACACAGCAAGGTATTCAACAGGGATAAACACCATTACATTTTACATGGTGGTGAAAGATGGTTCCTTCTCACTGAAGAACTCCTCAATTCTCCTCCACATTCCCATGGCTGTAATCAAATCAAGTTGTAGGAAGCCTAAGTCTTCCCATTCTGGCTTTTCATTATTGCAACCCTCAACTTGGAGAAAACCAGCTTAAGAGCAAATTAATAGGATTCTACAACGCAATTGAGCTTGTTACACTGTAAGATCGCATTGTGTAGCGATCATCTGGTACTCATACATTCCTCAAAAAAAAATCCAAGAAACTTTCTGTCACTTCTGTTTCAATGATAATTTTACAACCTGAAATCAACAGAAATTGTACACTAGAGAATTAATTCGCTCTTAATGCCCTATCTGGACAAGAAACACTGACTATGGTTTGGCCTTTATTATTTCCAGCCTTTTCAAGTACTTGGGAAAACAGGTGGGGGGAGCTCACTTTATTTAAATTCCAGAAAATTAAATAACTTACACTTTAAAAATAACATCACTCAACCTTAACAGTAAATGCTCAAGCACTGTGTGCAAAAGCCAGCTGGAGCACTTATCAGCAAAGAATTTTTATTATACTAAATAGAGAGAGATATCACCAAGTTAACCCCATGCAATTAGTTAAAAAATAATTTTAAAAAAATTTAAAAAAGGAAAAAAAAACCCCAAGCAACATGCAGGGAATAGTTTCAAATCACAGTTTCTATTATTTAAGAGCATCCTACCTTGCTTATCACTTGTAAGATAGACAGCAGTTAATAACAAGTAGAGCACTGAATGCATTATGAGGTCTTTAAGAATTCACACACAGATAAATGGGTATCCAAGGAAAGGACCACATGTCCATATACATAGAAATTCTGACTATACAGTAATGCACAGAAGTCTGTTTTCAAACATTTGGTGAATCAAATTCAGCCAAAGAATAGCACTAACTTTCCAGCTTGCAAGATTCAACTTTATCAAATATTTTCAAAATATAATATGCCCATTGCTTTAGAGTGGTTATGTCTTCTAACCACAAAACAAATGGCAAGAAAACAGTTGTTTGTATTTAAAACAAGTTATACTAAAACCCAGTGGTAATGGAAGTTACTGAAATTCTGTATCACCCAGGGTCTGATACACTACTAATAACTACACTAATACAACATTCAGTAATTATTTTGTAGCCATAAATGGCAAACTTACCACTAATCCTCTTTTGGGTTTTGTAGAATAATTTATTTTAGCTCAGGAAAGTTTAGAAAATGCACCTACAGTGCCATCTTGTGGGAAGTATCCATTTTCCATTGATTAGCTTTCCTGGATGAAACACCCACTCAAAAGAAAATTTAATTTTCTTTTAGTACACTGCTCTTACCTATCAGACAGGTATTTTTTTTTTGTTTTTAATAGGAAATTATCAGTTTAACTTCAATTAAATTTTATATATAACATAAAAATGATGAGACAGATTCTGCATCAAATTAGTACTTCAAAGATCAACTTAGATAAAACCAGCCACTCAGAGACAAAAAAAATCGTATTACACTGAATGCAGCTGTGACCAAGTGGAATGTTCTCATTTTCCAGCCATATTTGTAAAATCCCTCTTTCAAACACATCCTCTCACCTACAATTTAAGCAGCACCTGCTCAGCATCTCAAATAATGCCCCCAGCAACACCTGTACAACATTTCTCACCCTCAGAGGAGCTGTCACGGAGCAGAATTCACGGTCAGAGTGGGAATAGCTCCCCTGCAAACATGAAGGAAGCACTTTATCACCCTTTACAGGTTAAAACCCACTTCCATTCCACTCTAGGCTGTGAGAACCACAAGGAACGTATTCTTCACTCAGGGCTGGTAAATAAACATTAATCAGTTCCAAATGGTGTTATATCAGATAGACTCAGCAAAAGAACAACAACTTGCTTAATTTTTTATTTTCTGGATTTTTTTTATGTTGAGATTGATGATCTTGAAGGGAACACACATAAGAGTGAAGATTACTGGCCAAAGTGGGGTGGCAGACATGCAAGAGGTTTTACTTGAGTGAAAATTGCAACAACCAGTAAGACCCTCCTTAATCATGATGAACCATAAGAGAGTCAATTAACAGGCTTATCCAGACCAGAAATAATATTTACTACTGGAAGAGCAAAGGGATCTTCTACGTCAGTAAGCAGCGAGTGCAAGTATGTAGTACAACAATTGGCTGCTATGACATAGTATTTTATGACATTAACAGCGATAAAGATACCTTAAAATCTCCATTAAATTCTGCCCACCTCCATGTGGAAGACTTCAGAATAAGAAAAACAACAATTTTTCTGACTGAAATGTGTCAAGACTTTTACAGCCAGAATTGAATGTAAAATTAAAGCTAGAATCATCCTTATGACATATAGGAGGACCACATGCCTGGAGAGAGGTGAAATTCCCAATCACAAAAATCCAGCTATCTTTTATTTCAATCACACATTTAAAAACCAAAAAAAACAAAACCCAAGAAACACCCAAGTAACTCTCTATCCACAAGTTGCTGGTTCAATAGGGAATTTCAATGAATTGATTTCTTTTACAGCTGCTGGGCTGAGCTGGAGCTTGTATTACCAACAAGCACAGTTCTATCAAAAATATCCTGGTTTTATCCTGCAAATGTAAGATCATCTTCTGCAGAGCCTATTAAGTTGGTCTGCCTGTTGAATTTGCATATCTGTTAAAATGGAGATGTTGATGTGCTTTAAAACCAAGTGGAAAGGTAAAACTACTTCCAAAGACAAGTACTACAATAATGTTTTTAAAAACTGTAAAGCTGCTTAAATGTTTTTGATTATAAGAAATAACTCTAAATAGTTACTTATCTAAGGATGTGAATTAGTCTGTACACATCCTGGTCTCCTTCCCTCCTCTCTCCACAGGCTCTCCCACAAGGGCAGCTGCAGCACCACATCCTGGCCCAAGTCAGAAATCCTCATCCCTCCCCGCAGCGGATCCAGTCACGAGAAACAATAACAAAATTATAGGAAAGTTTTTATGCAATAGGTTTACTTGTTTAAGTAAATATTATTCAATTAATTATATGTGAATATTATACAGCATGAAGTTATTTTCTCAGAGACCTTTGGGGAATCTACTGTTGTCCAACACAGGTCAATACCCAAAACAGCCTGGGACTTTTGGCACAAGAGAGGAAAGTGAAGTGGAACTAGAGAATAAGCCCAGGTAGAAATGGGAGAAATTCTGAACCCACCTGTTTATTAAATTTCAATAAATGGTAACAAGCATGAAAATATAATAGAAACATCCAATCTTTTGAAACAATGTATACCCATAAATGTATATTGGTACATTTGGTCTATGACCAAATACACTTTCTGTACCTTAACATGCCAGCTCTTTCTCTTTGTCTTGACCAATGCATAACATGCTTTAATATTGTACATAAAATAATCTTCATCAAATAATTTCCACTTCAAACACAGGATTTGGCACTATATAAGTAGGAAACATATGTGTAGCATACCAGCACAGAAGACTGTAGGTCTGCAAATGTGCAGCATCCTCCTGATGGCCATTATTACAGTAAAAGCCCAGTATTCATACATAAAAATTTGAAGAAGTATTTTTATTGCCTTAAAGCTGGACATCAGAAATCACTTTAATATTTTAGAGCTCTCAACTCAGTGTGTTTGAAAGGACCACATCCCCATGAGCTGTTCAATAAGGATTTGGTGTTAGTTCACAATTCCCCTGTATTATTTAAACATCCATCCACCTTTAGGGGATTTTGTGCCCCTTTCCCCCAGAGTATACTTGCATAATTTCTCACAGATTCTTGGGAACTCATAAAAGTTTTATATACGCATGTCAAGATAAAAACCACTTTCAGGTAAGTAAAAGTAGCGCCTGCTCTGAAAAGCTGTAGGCATCAAGAGAGCTAAGCACTTCTATGTTGTTTTAAGGCCTTGACTTTGCATACATTTATATGTGTATCTCAGGAAAATTCCCGTGTGTTGCTTATATTAATGGAAAAAATTACACACTCGATACCTTAGGTGCTATACTATTGGAGATTGAACAGTTTTTTCAGAATGCAGAAACCAGGAACCTTTAAAATATTAATTTTTTAAGCATTCCTCCTAAAAGTCCTGATGAGGTTGATAAATATATCTTGAGCGTTCCAATTCTCTTAAATATTAAATGACTGTGGTGCCCATTTAAAGAGAAATTATACAGTTTATTCAGTCAGTGAACAAGGTAATATCAGTACAGATTTCAGTGGTGCAGTATCAGGCCTTATACTGCCTTTTCTGTGACTTTTAAATTAAAAATATTTTATGGTCACTTTTCTCATGGAAGTTTCATTTTTGCACATTAAAAAAATGTTCAAAGCATTCATCAATAAAATAATTAAGTATATCCCACAATGTTAGTTTATTTAGACACCATTCAAAAGACATAAGATGACAGTATTTTATGTTTATTAAATATTTAAAGTAACCAAGACAAAAGTTTTTAGAACTGAAGTGTTTTTTCTTCACATATATTATTCTTTGTTCTTTCTACATGTGCAAATTTATTTATCTGTTTATCTCTCTTCTTTACAGTACATCTTGAAAAAATACAGAGAGCTATGGATGAAAAGACAAGAACAGACTGAGCAGCAGCGATAATTTGGAATCACAATCAAAACCCCTGAAAAAAGATTTCGCCCTGCCTCCCTCCCTTGTTTTTAAATGTTGATTAAAATTTCTCAAGGTGTCCAGAAAATGTGTCACAACACATTCATACGTCTACATTCCTGAAAGAAATTACAAACATGTTCACTGTCTTGCTAATGGTCCTGTTTTGAGCCAAGGATATGCTCATGCAATAGTGATACATATCAGACAAAAATATTGCATAAAAATAATAAACAAGTCAAATTAAGGATTGTACAAGAGCTATGAGACTTTAAAAAAAATCAGCAAGTAATTTCCTCAAATAACAGGACTTTTAATTCATACACCCTTATATACCATTCACTTATTATGCAAGGAATGACCTGCCTTAGAGTTTTTTACACATAATAAAAGGAGTTAAATCTGTGAGTACTGGTACTTAAACAACCTTATAAACTTCTGCAAGACTGAGGTGGCTATAAAAACTCCGTTCATCACTTATAAATCACTCCCTTTCTTTATCTTAATAGCACCAGCATAAAACTGAATGATAACAGTTCCTGTCCAGATTTACAGTGATGTAACTGAGCTCAGCACTTGGATCCATATGTTTTAGTGCCTGCTTATTTCTGTGCATACTTAAAATATCAACCACATAGAACTAAAGAGGTTGCAAACAAAATAAAGTTCCACTTATAGTTTTGCTGTATGCCCACTACAAAGCACGTGTGAACAAACAGAGAAACGTGTCTCTGTATGGCAGAGCTAGTTTGAACTTTATATTTAAAGGCATATACTGAGCAGGGAAAAAGGAAGTGCACAGTCTAACACCAAATGACAAACTGACTTTCACCACTGTCCTGCTCTGTCTCTGAACAGGCAAGTGACACCAAGCTGCATAACAAAGAAAGACGTGCGATTTCAAGAGGCTGTGGAATAGAAAGCAGAAGACCGTGTAGCCCAGTTCTAGAAAGAAAATCAAACAGTCATATTGAACAC
>VZSR01003049.1:14623758-14888590 GCA_013398615.1 Brachypodius melanocephalos
GCCACAAGATTGTCTTTAGCACTATCTCTATCCACACCAAACCAGTACAGAAATGCTATTGTTTAATTTATCTGGGAAAAAAGCTATAACTTTTTGTTAGGAGCACTACATTTCATTTCACATGAGGTAATGAAAAGAGGACAGAGAAAGGGAAGAAGACCAAAACTATTTTTCTCTATACTCTCTGGTAGGGAACTGGGGATGTGTTCTCTGTGCTGCCAACAGAGACAGTCAGACCACATGTCCTCTAAAAAGATATTTGTGTCTGTAGCTTATTTCACACTCCAGCATTGTACTGACAAGTGCCACAGGACACGTAAGCAGAACTTAAATGAAAACATATTGACAAATCCCTTTTGAGTGCTCTGGTTTAACACTAGAGAATTATGTTGGTGTGCCACCAAGAAGGTCCTTCTTCCATAAGTTTACTGCACAACTACATTACTACAACCAACAAATGGAGATAAAGTTCACAATGAAAAATGTGACTGATTTTATTATGACATATCTTCTGTTAGATTCTAAGCTTGTTTTAATAGCCTCTACTTTTTTACTTCTTTTTTTTTCTTTTTTTTTTTTTTTTTCCCTACAAAGAACATAAGACGACAAAGCCTGGTGTGTTTAACGGAATCTGAAAACACTCCTGAAAGGAAAGGAATGTACATGAAATTACAGTTTAAGTTAGTACTTAAGTTAGTACTTAATTTTGTATCCAAATCAAAGCTTCTCTGCATTGTGTTTAAAGCCATCTTGCCCAAAATTTTCTTCACAAATCTAGAAAAAAAAATTCTGTAAACACACCTTTCACATGTGGATAGAGAACAGCAAACATCAATTGCTTTCAAAAACATTTTTTAAGATAAATTTTCTTTTGCTCTCAATTTTACACACAGAACCATGGTATTTTCAATCAGTCATGTATGTCTACCCTGGCTAGACAACAGACAAAATGTTGTCAAATGGAATTTCCATATTTCTTCCCAAAATGCCTTTTGTTTATAAAGAAAAATAATCAAAAGATCTCCAAGTCCTCCAATGGTCTCCTCACCAAGCTGACATACACCCTTCCACACCAGTTTCTCACAAGCTGGAAGGATTCCAGAAAGTCTCCAAGGACAAATTTTAGAAGGAGGTCCTAGTTAAAATATTGGCAGCACATAAATTTGTCTTTTTAATGGCAACCACTTTACATTGTTTAGCACATTTAGCAGGATTTAAAGATGAATTTAATATACTCACAAACTCTCAGAAAAAGCCTGTGAGGTTGAGGGGGAAAAAATGGTGAGAGATGAAACATATAGTCACTGCCAACAGGTCTTGAGCAAGCACTGCATAAGCGGGTGAAAAAAAATCTAGTGACTGTGAAGAGCTTGATGACAGCTCTGGGTCTGCTCCCCTTATTCAACTGTTTCCACTTATATTCACTTCTGCATCTGTTATATATTATGGGGTGTTTTTATTAGTAGCTTTGGATCCTCTAAAGCAGGTGAGCATGTGTTCAAAAGACAACTGAAAAAAAACATTAGAAAGAAAACATGAAACAGTTCAGAGAAAAGCACACGAGTGTGCTCTCTGCAAATAAAGGCATCCTCATTTTAATTGTCTGTGCCATTTGAATGGAGATAAAATTAGTTTAAACAGTTTAAATTTAAATTAAATCAGGGAAAGTAGTTGATGCATATAATCTCTCTTAGCAAGGACTGCTCAACAAGAACAGCAAATATACACACCAACTGCAAGAATCTATCATAAAACGATATGCCTTAAGTAATTTCCCCCATTTTCCCATCCTTCTTCTTTAAGCAATTATTTACAACTCACTTGATAATCTTGCCCATTTTCCTTTGTATTTATGTGTTGACAGAGGTCTCAAGTCAGGAAAGCATTTGAGATCCAAGTGCATAGTGGCAGGGAGAGGAGTTCATTCCCCACAAAATGTCTTCCCTGAATATGAACTCTTTGGCCAAAGGTCATGAATTTATGCTTTTGTTTTAAAACTGGTCTTGGAGGGAAAAGAGAAAAAAAAAAGAAAAAAAGTAACCCACAGATTTGTATCCAAAGTACTTCTTATCTCTTGAGTTATACGTAAATTGGGTTTTGTAGAGGTTGTTTATTTGGGGGTTTCTATCTATATTACCTATATTTTAATACCTTAATTGCTGGTTATGAAAATATGCAGTTTTACATTTGGGACTATATGCAAAGGTATTAAATAATAATTATTCTTTTTTTTTGTCCTGCTGAGAGTACATGATTCTGATAAAGACTGTGAAGCACTCCACAGTCCAATAAATTGTCATTTCATGTCTAAATGGTTTTGAGGTGCTGCAGAACCATTTAAGCACTTGACCAGCTCCTCCCTCAATGGAATACAAACATCTGTATTAGAGCGTAGATACATGATTCATTGTCTTGTCTTCAGACAGTAAAGCCAGTTTAAGATGTTCCCATGTATTTCCTCCCTGACTCCAGTCATTCACTGCTTCCTTTAAGCTGCTCCCTGAAATAAACCAATTATAGAAAAGTCCTGCAAAAAAAAAAGAAAAATCTTTGGTGCTCAGGTGTTTTACCTACAGTTAAATGCCTCTCTCTATTTGTGATCACAGAAGAAATCACTCTCTAAGTTTTAAGTACTTATTTATTATTGGAAGGTAGATATTTTTCTCTTAAAAAACATGTGGTGGTGACGTCTATAAAGTAATCCAGAGGAAATTGTCTGGCCCACAATGACAAAAAAAAAATCCATGAAATTCTGGTCAAGTCATCAGGAAGCTCTCAGAGAGACAGTTTACATTCCATTTGCTTTTCCCAACAATTCTTACCTTGTAGCTGTACATATAATGCAATAAGAAGTAAAAAGTTTTGTGAAGCAGGAAAAAAATCCACCAAAACACATTTCTTGTAAGAACTATTCTACAGACTGGTGGTTAAGACAATTCTTGAACGTAGAAACATATGTGCATTCTCACTTGCTGAGGGAACTCCTGCATGTCCTAAGCCATGACACAAAAGGCAAGTCACACAATCAGAATCATTTAGGTTGCCAACAATCTCCAGGATCATCAAATTTAACCTTTGGCCAATCAAAACCTTGTCAACCAGACCAGTGCACTGAGTGCCACATCCACATCACTTCTTGAACACTAACCACCTCCCTGGTGGTGGTAAGTGGTTTATAATGTTTAACAACCTTTTCCATGAAGAAATTCCTTCTGATGCCTCACATTAACCTCGGTTTATGCAGCTTGAGGTCATTTCCTCTTGTCCAGTCACTTTTTGCTTGGGAGAAGAGGCCAATTCCCACCTGGCTACACGTTGCCTTCAGGCAATTGTAGAGAGCAATAAGGTCTCCTCCGAGCTTCCTTTTCTCCAGACTAAACAACCCCCACTCCTTACAAGATTTGTGTCCCAGACCCTCCACCAGCTCCATTGCCCATCTCTGGTCTCACTCCAGCCCCTCAATGTCCTTCGTGGTGTGAGGGGCCCAGAACTGGACACAGAATGTGAGCTCCAGCCTCACCAGTTCTCCCCAGTTTAGGGGGACACTCGCTGTCCTGCTCCTGCTGGCCACACTATTGCTGATACAAGCCAGGATGCCATTGCCTTCTTGGCTACCTGGGCACAGCTGGCTCACATTCAGCCACTGTCAGACAGGACTTCCAGGTTCTTTTCCTCCGGGCAGTTTCCCAGCCCGTCTGCCCTGGCCTGTAGCGCTGCACGGGGTCACCGTGACCCAAAGGCACAACCTGGCACTTGGCCTCGTTGAACTTCAGACAACTGGCCTTGGCCCATGACCCAGTCTGTTCAGATCCCTCTGTATAACCTGCCTGCCCCCAGCAGATCAATATTCCCTCACAAATCAGTGTCACTCAATCTCCTCATTCGGATGGATACCAAACAGGACAGCCCTCAGGGGTTACATAACCTTCCAGCCACTGGTGACTGCCTGAAAACTGGATGGAGCACCACTCACCGCCACTCCCTGCTCCTGACCATCCCGCCAGTTTTTAACCCAGTGAACTGTGCCTCTGTCCAACCTGTGGGATGCTAGCTTCTTCCCAGGAGAATGCAGAAGACACTATCAAAAGCTTTGCTGAAGTCCAGGTAGACAATACCCACAGCCTTTCCCTCATGTAATCCTGCCACCAGTCTGGCTCGATGAGTGCAGTGAGTGGGCTCCAAGGACATCTATCAGACCAATCCCCAAGGAAATATGTGTTGGTTTCAGATAATGACTGGGTGAAAAGCTTCTCAGTACGGGTTAGTAATGTATGAATGAGTCATGGGAATTCAGGCAAGAAAAGAAGAGTGTATAGTCTGTTTAGATAAGATTTTTCAACTTTTGTCAGGTCACTCTAATACCTGAAAAAAATTTGGTTTTCTCCAGAACATATTTATTGAGGCAGACAAAAAAAATGCATCACAGTATTGTCATAAAAATAAATGAAAATTCAAATACATAATTTTAAATTTTAACAGGAAAAGTTTTATGATTTTCAAGGAAGTTACAAAACCAACTTTTGCTGACTGTCTTAATAGAATTTGCTTGCCCCTTTTGTGTAACCATAATTCATCATCTTCATTTTGACAGGCAAAATATTTCACACAGCTGCAGAAACCCTGGAAACACTTGTTGCTTTCAAGTTCGTGAAGGTATTTAAAACAAGTATATCTCAAAATCTCTTTTCATAGAGAAAAGATCTTGAATAGAAGAGATTATCCCAAGACATATTTGTTTCTTATTCAGAAAGTAATCCATGTTGCTTAGTCAAAATATTCAAATACATTAATGGATGCCTCTAAATGGTGTTATTGTGATTAAATCTGCATTCTGCTGCCTAGAAAGACAAGCATTATATTCTTAACAGATGTAGTGTTGGAATGGTTTTATATTCTTGAGAGAAATTGCAGAATATGATTTATCACCCTGACTGAAGGGAAATGATACTGAATGGAGTGCTCTCAGTGACGAACAACAATTCCAGCTCATTGAAATTCTCTAAAGAAAGCAAAAGATGGTATCATTTCACTATTAAACAGTTTGGAAAAGCAGGCTGGAGTGCTGAAACCTACCAGAACTTCTATAACTCATAGCCTTCCACTTTCTACTTTAAGCAAGGGAATTACACAGTGTAGATTATGGGACCTGAGGCTACACACTGTAATTTTCATCATCTCTAAGGAAGGATTTAAATATGTGTACAACTTTATGCAGAAACAATTGTTCTAAATGATACAGCATTTCTATACAGAAGCAGTCAAATCTAGATGTTTTCAAATCTAGCAACTTGAAATCTAGATTTCCAAGATACTGGGTATGAATCTCTCTGGCACAAGAAAAAGTCAACCAAAGGATAATTTTCAATTAGATATTTCAATTGAGAAATACATCAAAGTCTGTGACTGGTGTACATAACCTTTAAAATATTCACATACATATTCCAGTGAAACAACTTCTATGAGTACCAGAGGTCTTTACCTTTCACATCAGATCAGCAGCAAATAAAGAAGCAAACCTTGTTCACATTACTATGTCTCTCAAATCCTTTAAAACTTGACTAATTTTTAACTAAAGGAGAATAAGTAATTTCCCAAGAACAAATATTTAAACTTACTCCCCCTCCTCCCCCCCCCTTTTTTGACATTTTAACATTAATATTTGAGGGGGTTAACTTCTAGTCAGCATTGCATTAGCTGTTGCTCTAACAAGTGTTAATGCAGTTCCTGCCTTTCCTCTAAAGAGCTATAAAAACATAGTACTTTCAAAATTAAGGTAAAGACATAAATCTTTGCTCCAGGTGTTCCTGAATAACTCCATAATCTGAAATGAAACTAGTCTTGATCAACTCTGAATAAAGTTTGAATGCAGTATAGATTTGTACTAAGTTAAACTACCTGAAGAATGAGTACGTGAAACAAACCTAAACTTACTAACATATTTACTTTCTGGAAGGCAGGTTAAATGAACTTTAATACCAGATTTGAAAATTCAGCTGTAAAATGGATATGCAAACATGATTAATGAGTGCTGAACACCATCCAGATCGCATACTTACTTGTAAGAACTACAGCAAGCAAGTAAAATTTCCACCCTTAAGTAACAATTCAATTTAAATTAGAATTGCAGTTACTCTTTCATTTGAAGCCATATAGTTGCCATATATTAGAAAAACCTGCTTAGTAAGAGAATAAAACAGTTTAGTACAACAAACATAAGCAGCAACATTTTCAAGTACTATTCCTGAGTGCAGAGTGTACAACTTCTTCTCTGCCAACCCTAACACAAATCCTTTTGAGTCTGTACCCACTAATCATGTTCCTACTTTCAAGGAATTTCTGAATGTCTCCCCTATCCCCCAACCACCACCACCACCACTCACTAGAAAATCCTACCTCATTATCTTGACTGATTGCTTCAATTAGTGAACAACTCAGTCACTTGCATTATGTTCTGTGTTTCAATTCCAGGAAAGTAAACCTTCCCTGATATACTTCAGGTTTATTTAATTAGAAGGAAAATTAACTTAAATGCTCTATAGACACGGTGCTGGGTTAGACTGCCTGAATAATGTTGATAAACTGTTTGCCAAGACCTTCCTTGACCACAGATTGCTTTCTCTGGTTGACAAGAAGCTCAACGTGACCCTGACATGTGCATTTCCAGCCCAGAAAGCCAAGCACACTCTGGGCTGTACCAAAAGCACTGTGACCAGCAAGCTTTTTTGAGACAGGGGATTGTGCCCCTTGCTCTGCTATGGTGACATCCCACCTAGAATGCTGCACCCAGCTCTGGGATCCCAAAATAAGGACATGGACCTGTTGGAACAAGTACAGTGGAGATTTACAAGGCTGCTCAGTGGACTGGAGCACCTCTCCCACGGAGACAGGCTGAGAGAGTTAGGGTTGGTCAGTCTGGAGAAGAGGAGGCTCTGAGGAGACCTTAGAGCAGCCTTCCAGTACCTCAAGGGGGCCTGCAAGAGAGCTGGAGAGGGGCTTGTGACAAGGGCATGGAGTGACAGAACAAGGCGGAATGGCTTCAAATTCAAAAAGGGCAGGTATTAGGAAGAAACTCTTCACTCTGAGGGTGGTGAGACACTGGCACAAGTTTCTCAGAGAAGCTGTGGATGCCCCATTCGTGGAAGGTCAAGCTGGATGGGGGTTTGAGCATCCTGGTCTACTGGAAGGTGTCCCTGTCCATGGCAGGTGGGCTGGATCTAGATGATCTTTAAGGTCCCTCAGGACTTCTATGTACATGGTTGAGAAATTAAGGATTCTCACTTTTCAAAAAAAAAAAAATTACACTTTTCAAAAAAATATCCTCCCTTGTGATATCACAAGAGAGATCCATTCCTTAAGCAATTGGCAATTTAAATTGTTCTCAAGAGTTTCTAGATAGTGCTTGAAACAAAGAAGCAAGGATCCTTACAAAAAGGCTACAAGAGAAAACACAATGTTTTTGCAATATAAGAAATCCATAGAATTCAAATTTGAATAACATAATGAACAGTGTAAAACGTCTTCAGGTTCAGCGACAGTTTTAACAACCAGGTATTTACTTCAAAGCTTTTTAACAATAGCACCATTGAAGAGAAGAAGAACGAAACAAAGATCATGTTTTCTGTGGGACTCCCACTTTTTTATTTCCCAAGACAACTCTAAGATTCAGGTTACTATCAGTAGAATATCAGTAATTATAAGGTGACTTCCATCACGCTCTATAAACAACTGTTAATGGCCCTTCTTATGCTTTTTCCAAGTAAATTAACTACTTCATCTAAAGTCAAGAGCAGCAGTTAAACTCTCTGTTGAGGTGACAATGATTACCCACTGTTTTGCTAAAAACAGCCTTTCACACCTTTTGCCCTATTTGGAAAAGCAATGTGAAGTTTTATTCCTTAGCTCTCAGCTTTCAGACCAACCTGAGCTTTGAAAAACTTCTGGAAGCATCTGAGTACCTAAAAACGTGGGCAATCTAAAGGAAATTAACCCATCTTGTGACAAAAGATCGAATCAGCAAACACGTGCATTAAGGCAGAGGAAAAAGTCACAGGGTAAATGGATAAATAGTGGAATATTGACTATTTTAGAAAAGGAAGGGAATTCTGCTGGCTTTCTACAGTACATGGACATGGAAAGGAGATCAGAAGGCTTCTATTTATCTCAGAATTATTAAATACTTAATTGCTTTACAAGTGAAAACTAGCACTTTAAATCTGAACAGTTTTAAGGAAAGGCGCAATACATTCAGATGGAGAAAATTTTAATAATGTGAAGATAAATAGCAAGGTCTAATGACAAAGGGTTAACCAGATTGCATAAATTAGGTTGGACAGATTATTTCTAGAAAATTATATTGTCAAAAATGTGGCCTACCAATATATCAAAGAAGTGCTGAAGCTTTGTCTAAGCAAAAGCATTTTGGACCAGGTGTCCCTCATTGTGGGTTTCTAGGTTAGCTGAGGGTTAGACCTCAAGTCTCTGCTGACAGATATTTGAGTAATACTTTATTTGGTTGCTTTGCAAGAAAGGGCTTAAATGATTGCCTTTGCTGACAGGAATCTTAACATTAACTTGAATTTGCAGTGGTACCTGTTTCTCACAGGTCATCTGAGGAAATTTTAGGTATGTAAGGGGCTTTGAATCGTCCTCAATTTCATCAGATGTTTCTGTGTGGCCCTAAGGTCTTGGGCAGACAAATTGTTAAAGCCTAGTACCAGAAAGGGTCTCAGAAACCCAAAGAAAGAGGAAAAAAAAATCATGAAGTCTTTCATACTAAACAGACACAATGGTTAAGTGAGCTGAGTGGTCAGTTTAAGGTGTTTATCTTTTTAATGATTTTACATTTAGAGTCTAAATGTAAAATCATTACCTCCAAGTTAAAGTTGTTATTAAGTACCAAGTAATATGTTATGTTATACTACTGACAGTAAGAAATTCAATTCCCTTTGAAGGATGCTGGACTCAGCTTAAAGTTGTGTTGCAATTATGTGATAGCTATGTTCATTCCCTAGAATCCATCCATTTTTTTCTGTGATAAATGTCTAATTTTCTTCAAGTCATATAAACATTAGGTATACAATACCTAAAGACTCAAAATGAGAAGCAGAACCCTTCTTCAACATCTTCGTTTGAATGGGATTTTTCAGGTGAGAACTTCTTTTTAATATTATGCTTCCAATTTTCTCCTTTACAGACCACATTTTATATAGACCTAACATGCCTAAAAGAACCCAATGTTTGACCCAAGGAAGGTAAAAAAGAAAGGGAAAAGACAAAACTGTTTTGCTGGGATAAATCAGGAGGAACAAGTAAAGAAAGAGAAATATATGAATATAGAAGTCTGTAATTTCAAAAAGGTTCTGATGATCATAGACATTCCTGAATTGTTTCTTTCAGACAATTCTCTGAAATTTCTAGAATGACATTTTGTTAAGGGTCAGACAACAAAAAACTAAAGAAAACTTTAAAGAGGCTGTTTAAACAAAGACTTAATGTGTAGTAAAGATTTACTGCTCCTACTGTTATAAAATAGAAATATGAAATCTAAATCTACTCATAAATGTTCTGGAAGAGGTGGTTATCTTATGATCATTTTGGCTCGTAATGTTCAGACTGTTAAGATCAGAAATGCTGAAAAAAAATTTACTGAAAATACTGAGTGAAAAAACAATTTGCTGAAATAATTTAATGCTGACAAACATTAAGCAAGATATATGACAAAAATCTAACTTTGCAATGAGTTCTAAGTTGATTCTGTCTATGCAGAAGTGAGATATTGGATGTACAGTATCTCACTGCCCAGAGGCAACATAGGCCCTTTGGAAAATATCAGAGACATTAAATTTTGCTTTGAAGAATTCGGGTTTCAAACAGAAAACAGAAGACAATAATGTATTTGTATGATTTATACAGAATCTCAAGCTAATATCTACCTATTCAAATACCATTGGAAAGACTCAGGTTCTTTTCCTATTGACCTGTTTCTGTTCTGCAAACATTGTTTTCATACTTCAAGTTTACTGTTTATGTATTTTGTTCTCCCTCCAATCATGCAAATGATACAAATGTAGTCACAATTTCACTTGGTTATCTTTACTTGCTTGTGTGCTTATCTACAGCTTCCATGGAATATTTCTCATATTTACCTTTTCTAGACCATGACCTCTCTCATGGTTCACATTCTGCAAGAGCCTGCACAATGTCCCCTGAAATAATTTTTGAAAAATTATCCTAATTGATACAGAATCTCTACCAATAGACTAGAATGAGGTAACAAGAACAGCACTTCTGCCATGGTGCTTGACTGAACCTGTTAATTTATTCCCTTCCTTTTTCCTAGATTCACTGGAACACAAAACCCACCACCACAGCTGTCTCCTTCCGAAATTCAAGGCACAAAAGAAAGGTCACAGATTGACCTGACTCAGTAATAAACACCACTAACAAGTTCTTCTTTACTGAAGGAGAGAAAAATTGCTTAAGAGCAATGCTATTCAAAAAAAGATAATGCAAGGACTTGGAGTAACAGGTATGTTAAAAATCATATCACAATAATACAGCCAAACAGTATTTCTGATATTTCTTAAAGCTCCTGCTTTGGGATTTTTTTTTTTTATTTCACATAATCACAAAATGAATTCTGTTTACACTAGAGTATGCGGAGTGTTGATTTTTTTCAAAAAACCCCCCCCAAATATATGAAGATAAAACCAGAAGTGAAAATCAGTTTTAGTACTGGTAGCAGAAGCAATGAGCTTGCTCTTCTCTGTCTTTCCCCAGATATGTAATCTAGACATTAAATTGAAGAAGCAGTTTCTGAAACTGAGAAGCAGAGCTTCAATTTGTAAACAAGGAAAACATTAGTAGGCCAGATATAAGGAAGGGAAATGAAAGGAAAGTAAAAATCCCTTTCAGCTACAAAATCAGTTCTAACTGAACATACAATAAGGACTAAATGACATACCTGTTAATAATAGTAGCAAGAGGGCTGGAATCATGTGCAATAATGCATTCCTCATTGACATCAAGAAAATCTTGCCTAGCAAGGGAGTAGATGTGCATTTAGGATGCGAGAAATGTAACCCAGTATTTCTGTAGAGATTTTAAGACCATATTGTTGGACATCTTTTCTTAGACATTGGAAAATATTAAATTTGAGGGATTATATCTGCAACAGACTCAATGTTACAAACAAGGGCCCAAATGAACAATAGAAATTATTGTTCATGAATATTAAATTGAATTTCTCCTATAAAAAACAATTTTGAAATATTCTCTCTATTGCAGGCAACTTTATAATTTTAAAGATTAAAAGCTTAAGATTTTTATATAAAGCTTTATAATTCAACATCTTTGTCTAAAGTTCATATTTCTAAGTGATTGACAAATTTTATGGGGGAAAAAAAAGGCTGATTGTCAGCTTATTGGTAAGTTTAGTGCTTAATCTTTTCTCAAACATAAGGACCTTGTTGCACCATTCCTCCATTATTCAAAGTTGTTATCTTCTCCATGACTTACAGAACTGCAGCTAATCCATTTCCTGATAGGACAACATTGGCTACTGCTATCTGGAAAAAGCAGCAAATGTCAATCTCCTATGAAAAAATATAGCTTAAAGACTAAATTGTTTATACTATAGTAGACAGGTCTGTCTATGTTTTCCAAATACACCAAATAGAAAATATGTATCCTACTTTATACGCTTTATTTAGGTTCTCTCTGCTAAGAGTCAACTTTTAATTTTGTGTAATAATTAGCACTGAAGCAACAAAAAAAGAATGACTCTTTACCAAATTGTCTGACTTAATGTTCAGATGTAAAAACATTTGACTCTTGGGAATGGTACTTTGAAGGGCCAGGATGATGATCTTTGTGGGTCCCTTCCAACGCAGTATATTCTGTGATAATTTTTGCCTAAATTACAGGCTTATTTTACATGGAAACAGGATATTATTTCTTAAATCATTCCAAATACTACTTCAATTTTTAACAGGAAAGCATTGAGCCTTTTTATTCTATAAAAGTAAAAATTATGAGTTCAGGTTATCCTTACTTGATTTTACCATTTCTGTTAAAAAGTAGTATTAATTATGATTTGATTTTTTTATTAATATTTATAAATATATTCATCCCTTCAGTTCCCACAGGTAGACACAAAAACACACAACAGTCATGGTGGGATGCATGAGATAATTCAAGTGCATAACATGAACACCATTTAACTTCAGATCCCACCCTGAGTTAATGATGTATGTGCTGCTGTCCAGGATGTTAGGACTGGAGTCACCAAACTAGCGTGGTTATCAGCAAGAGCGCAGTTAGCGCAGCAGAGATTGGCGTGTTCTGACTCACAAACTTCCTGGGTCCTGTAGCCTGTGCTGACCTCAACATTAGCCCCAGCAATGAGTCAGGACCTGAGCTGCTCAAGTTACTGATAACTTAGGAATGCTCCTACTGGCTACAGTTAACAACTTTATTTACATGGACTTGGAGTGATTACCTGAGCTACCCTATGCTTCTGAGTATGGCTGTGGTTTAAATATTCACATTAAACCTCACTCAGGAAAAATCCCACCAATCATTCTTCACTCTCCTCCCTCCCAAACATTAAATCCATAAGCATAACAGAAATAAATACTGTTAGCATGCCTGATGGGACTCAAATGGTGACAAAAATGCAAGATACTGTAAATGAGGAGCTTAATGAGAAATCAAGACAGCTTAACTTAGGCAGACATTTTAAAGTTAGCTATGTGCTAAAGTGTGCTGCTGAGGTCTGTCAGCACAGGTCTGGAAGGTCTATTACCCAAAGCTCAAAAACCCTCTCTGACATCTGTGCACTTTTAGACAACCTATCAAATTAAGTTTTCACCTCTTATTTACAGGCCTGTGATTTGTACAAGATTAAAGATACTGTCACATTCCATCTCCTTTTACTAATTAAAGGTTTGTGAAACCATTTGCTGAAGCAATATTGCTGTCTATCCTGGTTCCAGCCAGGAGAGTTCATTTTTTGCAGTAACAGAGAGAGGGTGTGATTAGGACATGGAGGTTATTCTATTATCACCTCACCTCATTGCTGAGGGCAGGGGAAAGAGGCATTTGTCCAGGGAGAAGGGGCTCCTTCTGGGTTCAGTAAGCATTTTACAGGGAATCACTCTCTTTTGAACTCTTTGGTTAATAATTCTGTTGCTATTACTGTTTTTCATACCATATCACGGTTTCTAGTAAATTGTTCTCTTCTCAATCCATGATCTTTGCCTTTTTTGGCTCCAGTTCTCAACTCCATCCCACCCAGCAGGAAAGAGGAGGGCAAAATGGGGAGAGCGAGCAGCAATGTGGTTTTGGAGAGTCTCAGTGGGGGCACTGAATTAGAGAATACCATTCCTAATCCAGGAGAGCTTTAATTGGTGCCTACTGTAGGGCATGAAGAGTTGAGATAACAGATCTGCCCAGAGGAGGTTGGAAATAATTATGATCTAAGGATTTGTGTATTAGGTATATATGAAGCCACTGGCCACAAGGTTGCTTGTTCTGTTCATATGGGTACAGTACCTAACCCTGTCTGACACATATGACCACCATACTACAGTGTATTTTTCCTACTCATTTGAGCTGGCTTAATTTCAAACGGTTCTCAACATGAGTATACTTTTAATTAAATGAACCCTCTTGGTGTTTTGTGCTGCTTGATTGTCAGACACACTACACTCTGAAGGTAACTTTTAAAGCAGTACTTAAATAAAGTATGTCCTGCTGATACCCACTTCTGGATCATCCAGAGCCTTTTTCCTGTTTGCCTTGTAGTTCTGTTTTTATCTCCTCCAGAGGAATTTCCTGTGGGCCTTACTTCAATAATCAGGAAAGTCCTCCATATTCTGGGTTTTGAATTTCAAGGCCTCACCTCTCTGAAGACTTCAGTTTACTCTTTAATCAAGACTACTTCTCTCCTTAAGCAAAAAGGGATTCACAGACAACGTATTTTTATTTATTGCTAAATAAATACGTACCTGTATAATTATACCTGTACAGCAAAGCTCACAAACCCTACCAGAACGCCTACAGATGTTCTGCTGCTGTTTGTACTACTAGATCAGTAATAACACATACTTATGTCAGTCTTTAAAATGAGGGCAAAACAAACAGAAAACTCATTTAAAATCCAAACATTAATCAAAGACATTCCTATAATAAAAATACTTCCACTCAAGGCTGAAACCTTTAAAACAACAATGAAATAACATTAATCTCAGTGCCTTCTCAATCACTAGAAAAATTGCCTTTTGTTCTTTCTAAGCTAAAGTAACATAACTGTTGTATCCCTTCCCTCTGTATATTTTATATCCAAGACAATTTATGATCAGTGCACGAACACAGTATTATGCAAGTCCAAGTCAGCTTCAAACAAAAAGATTTATGTTTTGAGTATGACATTCAATCACAACGTAGTTAGAGCAACATATTGTTTGCTGGTATAGCTTCATCAAAAAGGCTATATATAATATAGAGAATACAGAAATGTTCCAACACAAGAAAAAACCTATAGAAAATTTGAGTCATTGATCTTGTTATGTCTCAGCTTAAAATGGAACTTGATAAAGTATTCAGGCTAGTAATCTTCTGCCATATCAGCACCTATTTTTCTGTAGTTCACACAAAAGCACAGCTACTTTAACTGAAATTATCACAGCTGTCAACCACTTTTATAACTACAAGAAGCTGGACCCTAAGTTACCACTAATACATAAGCTCAAGTAAGTTCATGAACTTATCCTTATTTCCTTCAATAGGTTCCAATGGGATGGTTTCAATTACAAGAAAAAAACAGACTACATTTTTTTCCGTTAGCTTTTTCCTAAGTACTTCTTAAAGCGGGCATAAACAACGAACCAAACCACATCATACTCAAGAGAAAAACAAGGGGAATCTCCTAATTTTGCAGCTGGAGCAAGCAGAAAAATAAATTATTATCAGTGTCTTCTGCAACAACACAGGGACAAAGACTATGCAAAGTCAGACTATCATTCAGTTTATAGGAAAGTCATAGTGCATTGTACTTGATTGCATTGAACACACACTGCTAAAAACAACTGAAAACTCTTCCTGCATATTAAAACTTATATTGATAGCAATGAAATACTTCAAAGTCCATGAACTATATTGCCTAGTTTATCACTACAGTTAAACTAAGGTTGTAAGGAGAATATTTTTGAGATTTTTATAATATAGTGATTGCCTATCTGAAATATTTTTAATGTGTTACACATTAATACTTATTTATTCCACAATACAAAAGATTACAAAGAATATTCTCCAAAGATTGGGTTTGCATTTGCCTGTATATTTTATGGTCATTTTACACAGAAAAGAACGGTTGTGTTTTTTAGGTATTTTTGAACATATGAAAAATACACCTCTACATCCAAAAAACTGGCTGGGGGGGGGAAATATTTAAAAAAAAAAAAAAAAAAACGCAACCAAAAAAAACCCCAAACAACAACAACAAAAAAACCACCACATGTAATAAACAAAGCTATTTCAACTCCTGAAAACTGGCCCAATTCCGAATTGATTTAATTTCCTTTAATCCTATTTTCCATGTTTTTCTCAGACATACATTTGCCCTTTCATTCAATTTAAAAATAAGTAAGTTTTCATGAATGTGTATATTGGAACTTTATACAGGAACCTCTTCACTTCTAGCTCTCTGCAGACTCAGGGAAAGATATCTTTCAGCAGTAAAACACCAACTTGACCCATTCTCTCTCCTGTTGCAGTTACTTGTTGACAGCACAGCAGGCTGCTCCAGCTAGAAGTTCAGGCACAAACATTTGGATGCAATGTCATAAACTGATCACAGAGCTGATGTGGATGAGAAAAAATAATAATTAAAAAAGACCACCCAAAAAAATACAGCCAATATTCCTCGCTATTTATTTTCAGAAAAGTGTATTTAAGTCACATCAGTTTAAAAAAAAACCCAGTTAGATAACATAGACAGATGGGAATGATCAGCGCTGGGAGGAAATCCCTTAAGCTGCCAAAAACTTCAGCTTTGTGAAACTATTCTCAGCACTCATGGAAAGTATTCAAGGTTCTCTAACTCTTAATCCTAGCTCATATTTCAACATGCACTCAATGCAATGCAGCAACACCAGGTAAGAGAACAGACACACAAGTGTGAAACTTTATGAAGACCTTGCAGTATGTTTTAGAAATAGAATTGCACCTTTGATTAAAATACCCCAAGGCATAATATTCTTTGAGATTGCTTATGCTAAAAATTTATCATTATAAACCTAACATTGGAAAAACTATGTTTCTGTTGATTTTGAGTCTATCATCAAGTGATTTTGCTTTATAGCATAAGTTTTCTTTACAATAACTGTAATGGGAAAGGGGAGAGGAAAACCAACACACAATGCTGTATTAGAACATGACTGCTCATTGCTACTGCTAACTGTTATGAACCTGTAACTAGAGCAGTTTTCTCCTAGAGAGTACAAAGCCTCATCACTTCCAAATCAAGCATCTGCTCTAGATTGTCTAAAGAGAACGAGTTTTGCAATGACTGACACAGTGTTACTGTCTCAGGTAAGGTCACATTGCTTAAACAGAGATACTATCTTTAGTAGTCCTCATTAAATAGGCCACAGGATGCTCATGGAAAGGAATATCATAATTTTGGTACTTCTTTTCCCCATTTGGGACACTCAAAAGTGTTTTAACCACTATCCTTGTACTGACTGCTCATCTGCCATAGGTGACAGAGTGCATCGTCCCCAGTATCCTACAAAGACCACAACACAGATCTCTATCACCCAGGAATCTGCCTACAGACCACGGAAGCAAAATACTATCATTAAACCATTTTTGCAGATATAATACTTTTCTTGAGGAAGCATAATTTGCTGTCTGAGGATTATAAGTTATTTTCACCACACAGTTAAAAAATATATTTAAAAAAAAAATAGGAACTATATGCAGCATAAAGTGTTTGAAAAGATAACTGTAAATAATTAGCAAATAAATAATTTTAAGGGAGAATATAATTGCAACTGTTTGAAATGCCTAACTTCCAATGTCAAGACAAGTAGCTGATAGAAGAAAGCTGTTTCAAGCCCTGTTCAGTATTGATTAGTAAAGAATTTCAAGCATCTATAATACAAAGTAACTAAGTAAATTGCACAGTTAGTAGCTTCTAATATATTTTGATCGTCTTACTTTTCTGTTTCTCCTTTACAAGATTAAACTGTAAATTAACCTTTACAAGATAATAATAAATTTCTCAAAGTTCAGTTTGTCTGTATCCTTGATTTTAGGTTTTCATTACTCTATCAGCTGCTGGAAGAAGGAAATAGTTGAAGTTGGGATTTTCAATTTTATAGCACTAGAGATGATATTGAATTGCACACAGAGAAAGAACTTTTTCTAGCACTCACTGCATTCCCCAGATGCATTCAATGATAAGTTTCTGTAACTTGAATCAAGTATACTAACATTTCTCATTTTTGCCATGGTATCAACAAACGATAGTCATTCCTCTTGTTCCTGCCACAAACACTATCAAATATCACAGAGAATAAACATCTTATTGAACACAAAAGCCTCTTTGACTCCAAGGCAAAGAGGAAAAATAAGAGACAT
Organism: Brachypodius melanocephalos; assembly: GCA_013398615.1. Taxonomy (NCBI): domain Eukaryota; kingdom Metazoa; phylum Chordata; class Aves; order Passeriformes; family Pycnonotidae; genus Brachypodius; species Brachypodius melanocephalos. Next base: position 14,641,405 of record VZSR01003049.1, read on the forward strand.
AATTCAAAATATTTGACCATAGCAACTTAAAGCAGACAGAAATATTTTTACTTCTTTGATGAATTTATGAAGATTTCCACAAGATGGTGCTGTAGTCCTATTTTAAGACAAGTTGCTCCAACATTTAGAAGAAAACCTCATTTCATTTCATTGTTAGAATAATGAACAGTGATTTGCAAGGCCTAATTTCAATTAAGGGGCAAAACACATTCCTACTATGTATTTTTCCAATCTTTTTTGGAAGTCCAATCACAGAAGCCAAAAAACCACAGAACTAGTTTATATAACAGATCACCGTAAGCTCTTCTGTTTCTATGTAATGTAGTCCATTTATATTCCATATGGTCATAGAAAAAAAAATCAGAATTGTTGTTCAAACACAGAAATCACTTTTTACAGCAGTCAAACAGCTGCTTTTGCCTTCATCTGCAAACTCTGGTCCCCCAAAAATTCTGACTGGTTTGTAATATTAAACTCCAAAAATCTTTTAAAGTGAAGTATTAAAAAACAAAGGAACCTCGATATGATAGGCTACCAATTTACAAAGAGTAATAAACAAATAAATCTAATCAAGCCTCACACACCTTTGGTTTAAACATTTGTTTATGGAAGTCTTACATCTACTTATGTCTCTAAACAGAAATCTTAATATGGCTTCAAATAATGAAAATGTTGTGTTTCTTTGTATACTGACTGGTCTCCATCTGTGCTGCTGGTCTTAAAATGTGTTGGGTAAGAGCACTAAAACACTCAACACATCTCTTGCAGTCAAAGTCTGTGGACTTACTTGCACATTTTAGTGTTTAGGATCAAACTGACCCTCACTTTGTCAGTGTTAATGGAAGCCATAAAGTGTTGGTGCTCTCCAGCTCAGCATGAAAACTTATATTTAAAAATAAAAAAAAAACAGCAAAAAAGGTACATATTTGAAACTGTGTATATAAGTTTTTTATTAAGAAGTATTCAACAGTACAGATGGTAAGATGGTATGTAAGAATGCCTCTTGGGTGTAATACTCACGTTCCAGCTGGAATGTTTCCAACAGGATGTAAACCACGGTCCCCAAGCCCACACTTTAAAAAACATATTACTTAGCACACTGCTAACAAATGTCAACACAAGAATACATTGCTGTAATGACTTCAATTTACAAAAGTGCAAGGAGGGGGAAAGAAGCTATGTGAACAGTCTTTAAAATCAAAAATTGTGGTGGAGAGGAAAATCAATACACAGATGCATGAGTAAAATATTTATTCACAGCAATAACAGCTCCGGTGATCACTACAAATTTGATACATTAAGAATTTAATGCTGTACAAACATACATATTATTTCTGGTATCCATAAGTCTGCAGAGACCAGGTCTGAAGACCTGTGCTTTCAGGTACTCCCAGAGGTGGGCTTGGTGTTTTGAACAAGTTGAAGGTTTCTTCAATTCTGCAAATAAATTTTGTTTACATACACTTAATAAAATAAGGTACAAAAAACCTGGCTTGCTTTTAACTTTCTAATTATCCAAAACACTAACAAGCAGCATGACCCCATAAGTTTTCTCTCATCCTGCCCTTTTCCTCTGCTATTGGTTTCTATTTTAAATGCCTATCAATAAACCTTAAGTACACAAAGAAAGAAGTAACCCACACAAAAAAAAACAGAAAAGGCTAGAGCTCTTTACAGGGCATGCACTTAGAGAATAGAAATCTCTTGCTAGAGAAGCATTGTAGAGCAACACATTTCTCTTCAAGTACAATAAAAATGTAACAAAAAATTTTATTATAGATCTCAGAATTAATATCAAATACATCTTAATACAGTTATTATTCTGCTTAGGCTGAAATTGGTTTTACTTTTCCTTAAATAATAAAAAACAGTTAAGATAACACTGGTATTTTTCAGGAAGAAAAGTTCCAGGGAATTTCAAACAGGAAATAAATAATATTCCTATTTCTTATCAACCAAATTCTAAATATTCTTTAATCTCTAGTTAATACTATTAAGAGTGCTTTCTATTGCTTTTTAGAAACCAAAACAACGACTCATCCCACAAATACAAAACTGTAAGTGGATTTACTATGCAGTAGAGCCATAAGGAAATGCCACACCTGATGTAGAGACTTTTGAGGTTTGGAACACATATGTACACTCTCTGTGTGCCTTAGTCCAGCACAACTCCCTCCTGGGAAATAAATTCCTGCTGCCCTTTCCTATTACTTACATTTTACTTATCTTTTCCATTCTTTGTCTTATTGTCTCCTACAATTTAAAAACAAGAAAGTGAGTGAACTCTTCAAAGCTGACATTTTTCATGTACTTTCAACTTAAATTCAGAGAAAACGTGACCTTAAGCACTGTTTACATATTAAAAGTACTTTTATGAGACAGACCTAGATGTAGTTTTGCATAGATTCCTTGTTTTTCTACTAGTATATACAACTAAAACCAATGCTTACTTGTTCCCTTGACCTCAAAGGAAATCAACTGAGCATTCAGCAGTTTTACTTACCTTTGAAATGTCTGTCAGATCATGAGAATTAATGGTCACATCTTTGGGAGATGGGTCTGTGGATAACAGTGAGCCGCATCCAGACGACTGAAGATGTCTCTCTGGCATCTCCTCATTCCTCTCTGTATCTATAGAGAAATGCTCAGTTTCATGTCACCTTTGCCTTTTTGCTCTCTTTTGCAAGGTCACCTATCAAATAACTTGATTTACAGTAGGTAATAACAGAAGAGAAAGCATTGTTTAGAGAGGGAAAAGAAAAAGCTACTATGAGAGTCCAAAATAGGTTTCTCATTTTTCTAAAACAAATGTAATATTACACTGTGTATAATATATATTATATACAAAAATCAAATTCCAAAGATTACTAAAAAGATTATTTTCTCCTGATTAGACTAAAACCAAACGTTATGAACATCTGATTATAGTGCCAAACATTTAATAGTAATTTCATACAGTTTACGTTATTATTATTATTCTAAACATGTCTTTTAATTTGTGCTAAGTAACCTGTCTTATAAGTAGCAGTTTTTTTATTGTTTTTTTGGGTTTTTTTCTCCTTTGGAAGGCTGTGATACTCTTTGCAATTTCAGATTTCTATTGTCAGGGTAGACAACTTAGTATCTTGAAAAAAAACATGTTTCCATACCCATTTTTTAATAAAGTCACCATCTATACATCATACCTTTGGAACATACTTGGCTACATTATTTTGTATCTAAAATTCATATTAAACTGTTTTTAAATACCTAAAATTAAAAATTGTTTATTTGGTACAGCTGTGATTTCTGAAAAGTGCTACAACCAGAAAGAGCCTGACAAGATTCCAAGTACTATACACTCAGATAAAAGAGTTAAGACTGCCCCCATAACTTTTACACCGAAAATTTCCTGAATTTTAGAAAAGCAGGAGTAACAAATTCAGAAGAATCTGAGGAGTCTGAAAATATGAAAATTCTCTTTCAAAACCCATTTGTCTGTTTGCTTACTACAAAGTCCTCAACTGTCAGTAACACACCATTAAACTTATCAAAGGAAGTAAACATGTTGCAAGCTTTCTATGTCCTGTAAAATGAAGGTCCCATTTCTGACACTCCACGAGAAAAACAAGATTTGACATAACCAAGAACTGCCTTCCTAATTTCCATGGAAACTGGATTACTGAGACTCGCTTTTAATTACAATTCAAGAGCCCAACACTGGACAAAAAAAAGGCCTAGTATGTGAGAATGGAAAATAGAATATCCTCCTTACCAGTGGTGGTAGGAATAACAGCTGCCACAAGGGAAACAGGCCAAATCAAGGAAGAGAACAGAGGGTGCTCAGGAAGCTAATAGAGCTAAGGGCTAAAGAGCTTCCATTGAGGAAGACAGAAGAATTACTCATGGCCTGGGCAGTGCTTTTAACTTCTTTCCCACTCAAGTCTGCTTCATTTACTTCTTGTATGTTATCAAAATTAAGCGGAAGTTGGAAATGGAAGAAAAAGATTTTGTCTCTCTCTTCAAAACAAGAAAGTTTATCAAAAATGCCAGCTGGACAGCTGCTAGCTGCTTCAGAGATGAAATGTAGAAAACATTTAGTACTGAGTTGAAAAACAACAAAGATTATGAATCGTGATTTGTTTGAGCCCCATTAAAAAGAAGAAAACAGCAACCTAAAAGATATTAGTGACAGCAAAAATAACTTCATTCGTGCTTAAGAACTGCGCATTTTTAAAACACAGTGATAACTGCTTTAAAGTCCAAATGACAGTATTGTTTTTCACAGCTTCAGTAATAGAACCTTAATTAAATTTGCATCTTTGATATTTTTAGTATCTATTACTTACTATGCCATAGCAACAAAATCATCTAAGGAGTAAGTTAGAAATATAAAATGATGAGGAGGTTAACTTCTAATCTGCAGTATGGTTTTAAATTCAGAGACTGAACTGCAGTTACATAAACTACTTTAGTCAAAGTCAGCAAGAAGTGTTTAGCATATTTATGTTAATTAAAAGGAAAATCATTAATACTCACCAGGAGAAACTGGAACGCTACTAGAAGTATTTTCTCGATTTATACTGCTGAACTCTTTAGGTAAGTCTCTCTGAAATACAAGTTCACTACATTTTAGCCATACACCCTGTTTAAATCATCTTCTGACTGAACAAAAATATATTTAAGTACTAGATATGTATGTATTTGGTTGCAACACCATCCATATATGTTGGCACTGCACAAATATCTCCACAGGACTAAAAAAATTCAACATTTCCATAAAGGCACTTCATTAAAAAACAAGTCTATTTAATGGGTCTTTTTTTTTAGTATCAATATTGCTGTTCATAAAGAGGTCAAAACCAGGCCAAAATACAGAGCATGTAACTTAGTTATAAGTAGAATGGACAATTAGAATGCTCTTAGCCTGTACTAATCATTTCATCTCAACATTGGCTGCCATTAGCTTAAAATAAGTGTGCCACCTTCTACCACTGGTTGATATTCAAAAAACCAGTCCCCAGTGCTAAAAACATAGCCTATAGACTAACTGAAATTCATTCCACCTAAAAGCCTTAATACTCAGAAGGCTATTTTAAGCTGGTTTCCCAGGCTCCTAAGTGAGAGAGGGCTCTTTTAAGAAACATTCTCAGTTTACCTCGATCTAACTTTAAAAAGGTTGTTCACAAGCAAGAAAACAACAGGATGTTTGAGTTCAACTTTCTAATTTCAAAGTAAAAAATGCAATACTCATCTAGACATTTTTTTATTACCAATGAGTTATCATTACGATTTGACATCTCAGCCTTTAAAATATGTCACTTTATATACTGGAGTAACTACACCAGCTAATGGGAATACTACACCCAAATAAATGAATGAAGGAGAAATAGAAGGTATTGTATGGGAAAACGCTGGAAAAACTGCAATAATGTCTATCTCTTTAAAAAAATACAAAAATAGAATCTGCACAGACTATGTCTGTTCAATTCCTTTCATTGAAATGGACTTGGTAGCTTTCAGACTTTCCCAGAGCTAAATGCACAGCTGCTGCTACTTTGGCAACAGCAAAAAACAGATCTTAGAGTGTTCCTGCTATGTTGGCTAGATGCCAAAAAGTCTCTGAAAAGTGCAAGAGTAAGAGAGGAGTAATTCTGAATTGTTTCTGTATGTGTGAAACACAACTTGGATGCAATTTCATTAAACAAAAAAAACCCAGCAATTCTGTGTCCCAAAGCACTATTTCTTAGCAGTTTTCAAATGTCTATTGCAAAAGAGTTTTGAAGACTGTGCGTGCATACATACATATACAGCCTTACATATTTTTATATATAATCCCACACAGAAACTATAACTGAACTTGTTTCTGCAGGTGAATTCTTTCAGTAACACGCAGTACAGAAATACAATTATCTCACTGGAAATTTCTGAGTGATTTTTTTGAGAGTATTTTCCAAATACTATTCCAACCATATGAACAACTGCAATAAACATGTTACTGAAGCAGTAATAAACCAAATTTACAAAAACAAAAGAACAAGTCTAGTCTGAAACATGAGCTTTCCCATGTGCTACAGTAATTTCTTGAAAAGAATACACTTGAAACAGGAGAAAAACTGTCTATGGCTGTTCACCTGAAGGTCTCATGAGACCACTGCTGGAAAAAAAAACCATTGTTGGTGGTATTATCTGGACACATGTCTACTGATCCATAAGAATCTGATTTCAAATGGTAAATCACTTGAGCTACTACTGACCTAAAACTGTTTTTTTAAAGTGATTGAGAATATCCATCCTTACTAATTGAGCTTCAGACTAGAAATAACCTGGTGATCAGTCTAAACACCTGCCCATTTCAGGACTTTGCATAACCACCACGCTTTCAAGGCACACAGTAAAACATGTCTTGCATACAAGTATTAGCACTTATACTTGTATACAAGCATCGACATTTTCAAATTTGAGTGGTCAGCAACATGCACAGAGCTCCTGGTTATGAATAAATTCAACAGTTTTATAACTACAAAGAAAAATCCAACACCAATCAACACTTTTCCACAAGGGTCTTCAACTTCTGAAAAGCATCTGACAGTATCTGAAGGGTACACAAGATGCATGAGAGAATAAATTTTTTGGATCACATCATTAATTTCAAAGTGATTCTATGGTTCTCTGCAACTCAAAATATTTACATGTGCACATATATCAAATTACATAATGTGCACACAAGGACCTTTCAACAGCATGAAAAATAACCCAGAGTCTTAATTCAACAAGAGGATTTATTTGCTATGCCAAATGTAGCCACATCACAACTGTAGTGCTTTTACCCATTCAAAAATGCAATGGACATTACTGACAAGAAATAGGAAGTGAGTGAAGAGAGTGGGAATGGGAGAAAAAACCCCATTGATTAGACTAGAAATTTCAAGGACCCATAAATTAAACACAGGACTAAAATAAGAATTAACTTTTGGATTAACCCTGTATTTTCCACTGTGCAATCCATCCCTTTTTGTCACTATCAGTTGCAGAGAATGAAGACTCCATGTTTAAAAACTTCCTTCCATAACTTCAGTAGTAAATAAAGTGACACTGAATCATTACTAATGAGAACAGATGGAGAGCTTTGGTTCATAGAGTATCAGAGAATAGAATTTAACAGTTAAGAAAAAGAATACCATCGAATTCATAAACAGCACTTGCATTCAGATCCTGCCTTTAAAACCAGTGGAAAAAACACATCAGGAGGCAGGGAGGGCAGAAACAGACCAACAAGATTGTGTTTGGGCAGGTTTTGTTATAGAATTAAAAGAGAAGTTAACACACCTTTCTGGATTGTAACAACAGTTCTGTTTCAAGCAGCAAAACTCGATTCAGTAAGTTATTCCAGTCCTTCTCATCTATGATCACCTTTCCTTGCAGTTTCTCTTCTAAAACTTTTAGCTTATCTTCCATCCGATCTAGCTTATGAAGCTTTTCCTGGAAATCTGCAAGCTGATTCTTTAAAAACTCAATTTGTGAATTTTCTTCTATGACCTGAAAATATCGATAAGAACACGTCCTCTAATTTCAAAACAGAAACAATTCATCATTTGATCAAATGAATTAAGTGCAATCTTCAAATTCAGTAACTACATCCTGCTACATTAGAAAATTACTTTTCTTCCAGAATTACCAAAATATGCCTAATCAGGGAAGTAGGCTGATTAGTAAGCTTTTAAAAGAAGCTGTTGACAGAATTTAGCCTTGAAAGAGACAGTACAATTTAACTGACTTTCTTCAACTTTTTCAATACATTTATTAAATATCAGATGCATTCTCCTGAAGAATAACTATAATGTAAAAACCTTTATCCCTTTAGAAAAATCCTGTAAAAAAAAAAAAAAAAAAGACAGCATCTTAAAATAGAAGCTCTTACTTGTTCACATTTAACTTCCACAATATCATGATCTAGGCGCAATTCTTCCTCATTCCCTCCCTGTGCTGAAAGGGGTAGTGGACGAAGGTCACCACTAACTTCATTTCCTGAGTGCCGTTCAACTAGAGGCTTCTTTTGAGTACATTAAAACAAACAAACAAAACCAACAAACTGCTGGTGTTATTCGTTACAAGAATATTTCAATTCGTTAGCCAACTAGTAAGACATAAGACCTATTATTTCAATATTTATTTAAATCTAACTATCTTATCCCAACTGCTTACAAAATACAGAAGGCAAGAGCAGGCAGTTTAATTGTTAAAAAAATCATACAGAGTTGAAGGAACTCTGAAGCTGTAGAACAATATATGCACACACTTTACCATATACTTTACTGTGTACCTTGTTTCCTTTCCATAAACAGTAATGTAGACATGAATGTCTTGCCTTAATGTAAAGGTTGTTAGATTTCTAAGTGTGGACTGGAAAACATGTTATTACATGCAGCAAAATTCATATGTATAGACAGTTCCAATCTCACAACCACGACTAAAACATTAAGAACAAAAAAGGTTTCACTAGAAAGATTAGAATTTTTCCTTTTTGTTGACAACTGTCAGCAAAATAGCTCTATGAGCTACACATTAGTTTCCTTTGAAGGCTTCCCTTAGAGAAAACAAAGAGAAATTTTGCAATTCTTTCCAGGTGGATTAAATCCTATGACACTATCACAAAACAAAATACCTAATGATTAAGAATGCACAATTGGTAGTTCTGTGCATCTTAACATGTACAGATTCCTCAATGTTTTAGTTAAGCTGAAACTCTCCTCTGTCTGGGAATTTTTAAAACAAACGTATCTATCCCCTTCAGTGCTACAATTAAACAACTAGAAGAGAAAGGGAAGCCATTCCAAATACTTCCTTTGGGAAGTTTTCCTCAGTAAAAGCAATATTTTCCTTATAAGTAGTAACCACCAACTATTAACAGGCAGTCAGAGTCCTGAAAGTTTTCTACAATTTTATATTGCACCCTTTTAGCAGAAATATCAGGAAAGCTGCCTCCTTCAAATGTCAAGAGTGACATAATGTAGAATCATTTTTACTCACTGCATAGTCATTTTACCTTTGTAAAACCAAAGCCAAGAAGAATGCTACATTATGAAAACTTGCTGAACAGATTCAGACAAAGGACCAAACAGTGTTTTGAAAGCTGTGTTGAAAACACGTGTTAGACCAAGCACACTTCACTCTTCAAACATGATACAGCTCCTTTGTCCCATCTTATCTTTTTCCATTGCTATCCCTTACACTTGATATAATTCAAATACAGCAAAAACAACAACACTAGGTCATTACCACCAAGACTTTGAGATCAATTACTCTGAAAAAGAGAGAGTACAAAACATCCTTTGTATTTCAGCTATTATTTCAGCCAACCACACTTTGGGGAAAAACACCAGTCCACCTCAAAACTGCTTTGATTAAGTATTAAAACCTAAATGAAAGCAAAATTTCAGCAAGAGCCAGATTTGCTACAAATGAGATTAACCTTTAGATATAAAACATAAAATTTTTTTTCATACCTGTTTACTATTCAGAGCACTGCCACTAGGATCAGCAAGACCTTTACCACAATTTGACCATACTTCAAATTTAAGAGGTCTGATTTTTTTCCTCGTTTGGGATTTAACCTCCAAAGTGAACAGAAGAAAATAACACAAGAAAATTTTGAGGATTCCACATCCCACTTTCTAACACCATCATTAACAGTCAGGAATATTTCATGGCACACATACATAAACACATTTAAACCTCTGTAGTACAATTGTGTCTTTAAAAAAATTAAGTATGACCCAAATTCACAGAGAACACAGATCCAGAAGTGAATGCCATACTTTTACACTCATTAATGCCTATGCCAGGTTGCATCAAAGCTGGTTTTAAATAGAAAAGACAACTTCCACCAGAGTTGAAATAATACAAATATAAAAAAATGTAGTTATGTCTTCAAAACTGACAAATTACATAGACAGAAGTCCTGAAGACTTGTTAAAAACTCAAAGGAAACAAACGCTGTAAAATATTAAGACTGGAAATTCCTTTCATTAAAGCAGAGACTGATACACAACACACACCGATAAAAAATAATGCCATTACAAGTACTGTTGATGAAAATAATCTGATTTGATAAAGAAATACAAGTGTCATGTTTAAACTGTTACAGAAATTCAACATGAGACGATTTTGCTTTGCCTTAAATTTATCCGAAAAGTTTATTGATTGACATGTTCACTGTACCAAGAAGTGTAAAAGAAAATATATCACTTACTGCAAAGACACCAATTAGATTTATCTTCATTCTAATTCTTTTATACTACAAAATATTGGCAGCTTCATGTCTTGAATGAAAGCATTCAAGCATCTTACAATGGAATTTCATACTAATTTTCCATTATTTGGCCCATGAGCAATGCTGCATCTTCAAAGAGAAGATGAAGACCAGTTTATCTGCAGCATCAAACATGTCAAAAGAAACTTAAAATAAAGGTAACCATTTGATCAGTACCTTACTAGAGTTACTCAACTCCTTATGTTTCTTCACCACGCAGTTGATAATGTCACAAACAATTTGCATTTTTCTTTCCGCAAAGCCAAACTGAAGAAACTGCTCTTTTGTTAAAATTGGTTTATACTGAAATTGATCTCGAAGAAACTGCAACAAAGTAAGAGTTTACTTCACTTTCAAAATCACTTCACAATTTGCTGTAGAAATGGCATGCCCATATTCTTATTTTACTACAATCTTTTCTTTCATTCTGCATTTCAGCAGTTAAGCCTTTTCTCATTCAAATATTTTTATATATATAAATATACATAGCTGCTTCTTTTAACTAGGCTTTAAACATACCTCCTCTTTCATTCATATCACTCTTGTAAACTTCAATTCACAGTATTAAGATTCAAGAAATGAATGGCTATAGAAATGAATAAGAGCTTTTAAAGTGAATACACAATAAAGAGTTGTATTAATCTCAGCAAATGCATCAGAGGGCTACACAATGCTCCCACAGAACCCTGTAAAGCAGTCTCTCAGATGGAGAACTAGTCTGAATAAGCCACAATTTCTTAATTCATCAATCCACCTTTCATAAAAATGTGCTTTTGTATATTTTAAGGATAGTTAAAAGTTATTTTCAATCAGTTAAGAATTTGATTCCAATTTATAAAAGGTTAAGTATTCAATTTTATGTATAAAAATAGCATAGTGTTTCAAAATAGCTGTATTTCTTAACTGTGCTTACATTACAATTCTTGTGATTTTTTTGGTGGTTAAGATTTTTGCCAAGGTCACTTCTATAAATCTTATTGTCCAATGTTCTTCAAAACTAACATCTAACATTATTGTTTCTGCAAATGTCTCAAAATTGAGATTTGGCTACCACCACCCATCCTTATTTTCATTAAAATCTAAACACTTGCACACAGTGACCTACTACTCATCTTAAATACTAACAGTACTAAAACTCACGTTTATTGCCAAAAATTTTCACTTTGTAGCAAAGCTCATAGTAAAGGTTTAATTTTTGTGAAGTTGTTCTCCAACTCATGTTTCTTTTGCAAAGAACATGAAGAGATACCTTATAAACAGCTTCAATAAAACGCAAGTCACTCTTGGCTGTCAGTTCCACATCACACTTTACCAAAAGCTCTGCTATGCAAGTTGAAAAAGATGTAAAACAGTAGCTGATGATAGGTAAAAATGCAGCTGGATCACCCTTTACTAACCTATTAGGAAACAAAAGTATTTTACAAAGTAGAAGGTAATAAAAGCCTTTCATTACATGAATTCAAACAATTTAACTTGAAAGGAATAAATGCAGCCAGCATGTTATATCCAAATATCTTTCATTTTAAGTTTTTTTTGTCCAGGCATCTCTCATCCAGCCATCTTTGCTGTTATCGGTAAAATGCTAAAAAAAGTCTTTTTGTGATCTTCATATAATTTAAATATTGTCAAGTCTAAAGCCCATCAGCATTTCCAGCTCAACATTCAGACCTTTTTTTTTTGTTTGTTTGTTTCTAATCTTGACAGGATGAAATTTCCTGAAGGAAGTTTTGCACGCACTTCCGAAGAAATCAGAAAGGTGAGATCAACCAAAACAAAGACAAGAATAGCAGAAGAGAAGCAAGACAGCAATTCAGCTCAGGATTGTTCTAAGGATTGCTCAGAAGAGCAAAACTGCACACTTTTAGACTCCAGTTCACACAGACCACACCCCAAGTTCCCATGGTTATGTTCTGCTTACTTATCACTGTATGCAATGCTAATACGTATACATATCCTGCTTACACATCTTGCTGTCATCAGGTATGAGCATAAATTTTCACACTGCCACTTACACTGTATAATCCACATCTCTTGGATAATTTAACAAGCGAAGTCCTTGTTCTATTTTTCTTAAACTCCCATTTAGGTCTCCTGTTGCCATTATTCCAAATGTTATTCTTCTTTCAGGTTATGAAATAAATGTTAAAAAATTACATCTGTTCAAAAAATTATGTACACAGAAATTACAAAATGCAATAATCACTTAAATTCAATTTTCTGCTAGAATCTGGGAGATTTACAGTGGGCTAAGTTTGTTGTGGGTGTTTTTCTTCTTGTGCTTCTATGGTGTTCAATCAGCAATCCTCAAGATCCAGCTATTCCCATGTGTTCTGTCCTTGTCAAAAGGATTTTCTTCCTACTTAATCATCAGGTTGCTTTAATTTAATCATTAGGTTCTGGGTTATTAGTTGCACTAAACATAAGTACACAATAGTTACTGTTAAATGCTTGGAAAAATTCAGTGAATTATTTGGAAATTGAGGCAGCTATTCTTCCTGCATTATGTTACAATGTGATCCGTTCTACGGTTTTTTGAATTTAACTAGCTATTAAGACAAATCTCAAAAAATCTGACATAAAACAGAAGCTTTCATCTGCAATACAAATACTCACAGAAGACACTCCTGCAGGATTTTGTCTAATCAAATACGCTGTTTTCCAAAAATATCAACAATCCTTTCTTTCTACACCAGACCTCCGGACGCAAAAACTGGTAACTACTGTCACTACAAAATAGCTTAAGAGATCATAAAAATAACAGTCAAGTTGGCAGCAAATCTTGGGAAGGTGATCCCAGTAAAATGAGCTACATAGCTTTTGTCTGTAGAAATTCGTAACAGAAGTTACAGAGCGTTGGCTAACAAGAATAAAACAGAGTATAATAAAGTTTCAAGATATGATAATATAGAACTTTGAGCAAGTAGCTCAAAGAACAACTCTCAAAAGTGCATATGATATTCAAAGGATCAATGTAAAAAATAAGCAAAAAACCCCAAACAAACAAACAAAAACAAAAAAAAACCCCTACCCCATACAAGTTACCAAGCATGTTAACACTGTAAACGCTGTCTTTGAAATGCTCAACAACTAGATTTTAGATTTCTTCTAACTGAATCTGGACTCTACTGTTGCATAGGGCGAGGAGCTGGGGGAAATCACACCATTACGCAGAGATGCAAAAACGTCACCGACAAATGCGGGACTTCGCCGTCGTGCCAGCTGCGACACCCTTGGCGGAGAGGCCGCTTGCACACCAGCGACCGGCACCAGCTGCGCGTCCCAGGCTGGTTGCCCTAGGCACCAGCGGAAAGAAAGCGTGTCCCAGCCAGGACACGGCAAGGCGGGCTGCGGTCCCGGAACCAGCGCGCTCCGGCAAACTCGCAGGAGTGGGACCAGGGCGGCTCCCCACTCACCTTTGCTCGCCCCTACAACAGCCGGAGTGCGGGCCCTCTGCAGGGCTCGCCGTCTCCGAGGAGAGGGAGAGCCCCGGGTGGGAGCCGGCCGGCGCGGCGGGGACAGACCCCCGGTCCCAGAGCGATGCTGACGCTCACCCGCACGGCGAGAGCACCGCGGTTCCCTCGGCAGCGCGGCCGGGCCCCTGACGCGACGGGCACAGACCGAATCTGCCGCCGCCGATCCCGACGGGCACTTCCGCTTCCCGCGCGTCCCGCCCCGCGGACGTCACTTCCAGCAACAACATCAGACGTCAGAGCTGCTGGGGCAGGAGTCGGGGCGGCGGCAGCGGCGGGCTCGGCCTCCCTGCCGAGGCTCCTTCCCTGGGCCTGTCCGCCTGTCCCCGCCGCCAGACCCGCGCAGCCTCTCCCGCCCGGCGCGGCCGTCGCTCGGAGGCGGGCCGGGCTCGTCGCGGCGGCGGTTGGAGCCGAGCTGGCACAGGTAGGGCCCGCGGGTGCCGCGGCGCGGACGGACGGGCGGCACGGCCAATCGGCACCCGCGGCTCCCGGAGCGGCCCAATGGGGCCGGGGGGCGGCACCCACCGGGCCGCGGTCGCCGGTGCCCCCGAGAGCGGGGCGGCCGTGCCCGGGCCGGGGCTCGGTGCTGCTCGGCTCCGGGTGCGGCACGACTGTGGAGCTGCTCGGGACGCGGTGTGGCCTTAGGCAGCTTTGGCCCTCTGCTCCCTGAGCCTGCTCCGGACCTGCGGGACGGGCTGTGCCTCCGCCCGCCAGCCTGGTTGCCCGGAGCCGGGACTGAAGGGATTTCACGTTACGGGGGGCACCAGCAGGCGTCGGTTGCGATGCAGCTGCTATGAACGAAGCTTCAGCTTCGATAGGATTGCATCGAAGGAAGGAGCGTTTTCCTCTTGGGATAATCGTGGCTGCAAAGCAGCAGCTGTAGGGCTCGGTTGCCATAAAGTGAAGAGTGTTTATATCTAGAGTGCATGTTGGTTTTTATTTAATGAAGTAGAATCCAGTACTAATGCAGCATTAATCTAGATTACTTTTAGCATCCTATCATGCTTGTCAACACTGCGAAAGAATTTATTATGCAGTAGCAAAGTAACATGAGGAAGACACAAATAGAATTTAAATCAGACTTTGATAGATAGCAGACAGAGCTAGAGAAGATCAGCGATATATAAACAAGCTTGATGTTATTTTTACTGTGGTAGTTACTACAGCCAAGCTGTCAAGAGGTTCCAATTACTAGATAAAATTGCATTAGAAGTTTGAAAATACGCATTTGAGTGGCATACTGAATCTGAAGATTGAAAATATGTATTCAAAATAATTTTAAAATGCAGTTTTGGACGTCATTACTTAAAAGGCTTTATAACAATGGGTTTGCTGATCTTTTACGATGATGAGCTCTGAAAGCATTCTTCCTGGATTACTACAAAGCTGAAAGTAATCACATGATCGGGAAAATTATATGAGTTCTAACAAATGGCGTATACGCTGCTGAATAGCTACACAAATAGCAGAGTTTGTGGATTTTCAGCAGCTAGTTCTAGACTGGTTTAACTTCTGTCTCATTTTGTTTCTTCTGTGAAATTTCTTCAGTTGGTCCTTAAAATAACAAATATATTTTTAATTTTTGTTTTACATTATAAAAAGGCTTTTTATACTATTTCTGCAGTGAAATCCTGTCTATAAGTATGCGAGTACCTCATTATAAAGCAATGTTATGCTACTAGGTAAGAAAGTTTGAAAAGATACTTATTCTCTTGTTTCTGAGCACTCAAAATCCTTACTGCATTATCACTGAAGTCATTAAACTTTGTTTCAGTGTCATTCACTGTGCTACCCAATACATTTTTGTTTCCCTCTATGTTTTATAGTACTTCATTGACTCTAAATACGGGTTTTAACATTAAATTTTGAAGGAAGTCTGAGGAGTCCAAATGTTCTGAAATCTAAGGTTTCTTAACTTGCATGGGATATAGATAATATTTGGTACTCTTTGAACAAGCCTATTGTTAACTTTGTAGCTCTTCAAGCATGGAAACTTGGGAAAAAAATCTTCTAGGGTTTTTAATGAGTCTTGTTTTCAGTATTTTTTCAGCTGCCTCATGAAGACTGATTACATTGTCAACTTAACTTTGACAGAACTCACTTTGCCTGTTCAGATCAGTCCTAAAATTTTACTTATGTGCTGAGTCTGTCTTACAGATATTTATAAACATCCATCTAATCTGGATTTTATGTCCAACAGGCTCGCAGATGGGTCAGGGACTCTGGAGAATTGCTAGAAACCAGCAATTGCAACAGCAAGGATACAGTGGACAAGGCTATCTTACCAGAGAGCATGGTAGGAGGATACCTGCTAACAATGTTTCCAATACAAGCCATCGCAAACAAGCGCAAGGAGGCATTGACATCTACCACCTGCTGAAGACAAGAAAATCTAAAGAACAAGAAGGATTCATTAACCTGGAAATGTTGCCACCAGAGCTTAGTTTTACCATTTTGTCATACCTGAATGCAACTGATCTCTGTCTAGCATCATGTGTGTGGCAGGATCTTGCTAATGATGAGCTCCTCTGGCAAGGGTAAGCACGAGAAAAAGAAGTATCACCTGGACATAGTAAAAAGTATTAGATTTTACATAGTAAAAAGTATTCGATTTTAAATTCACCTCAGTAAGTGCTTTTTGTCTTTGTAACCTTAACAAAGGTTACAGAGGATACATACATCATTTAAAAATGTGTTATTCTGGATTTCTAATTAGTGTGGGGTATTGCTGGAGATTACTACATACACAGGTGTGCTTGGCACAAGTATATGTGTGTATTATTATACACCTGCTGTTTGAGATAGCATGGGGTAAAAATAGGGACTTGTCTTCACTTTTGTATTAGCTCAAAGCACATCTCAGGTGTTTGTATCATTGCTTCTCTGAAGTTCAATCAGTTGTCTAGCTTAAGCAAGCAAACCTATTCAGCCAAGCTTCCAAATGGAGAGGAGTAAGAACTTGTCTACTACACTTGCAGCAACTTAGGCGTATCTTCTTTGGAAGATGGTTATGGAGGGAGGAAAGAAAAGGTCGTTCTTTTTCAAGTGAAATTTCTTCAGCCTAGCACTTGAAACACTTTAATGTATTTGTACGTCTGGGAAATAAATAAAGGAACATGCTTGCAGACAAAGTAGTGTAATATCAAAATGTAATTAACATATTCTTTGCTGTTTTATGTTTTACAGCATTAGGAAAGACTCATTAAATCATATGTGTCTTAGAGTAGATGGTCAGCAGAACTTGTAACTTTTTTCATTTTTTTCCTCCCTTAACTGACAGTACTACTACTGTAGAAGTTGGGTTGCTGTTCAGGTTATTTTCCTTTCGTTATGCTCTACATCTCTTCCTCCCCTCATCTATTTCCTTGCCCTGCTGCATTTGAATTAAGCAGCTTCTCTTCCTATCATGCTTTTGAACGTAGAAAAAGGATAATGCAGCATAACTTCTTAGTCACAATTATTCTGCTGTTGGGGACTGTTATATTGATAGGAAACAGGAATTCTAGAGAAAGATACCAGTAAGCTTCTAAGTTTATCAGTATGCATTGTACTGTGCTCTCAGTTCTTGTTATCAAATCCACCTTAAATACAAATAAATTCCCTAGACCAAAGCTTGAAGATACTAGAGCTTCTTAATTGCATGCAGTATACATTCTTAGCATGTGGGGTGGAAATATGTGTTTTCCTTGAAGTTCATTCTGGGAAACTGTTCAATCATTTTTTGTGAAATCTTTCCAGATACTCACATTCATACCACATTTCTTTTGGTAATGAAAATGTGTCCTGATTTAGCAATAAATAAAAATCTCAATTTGCATAATCTCTGTGAAAATCTTCACTATTCCTCACATATGTTTAAGCTTTGGCAAGTACTGTGGTTGTAGTTCCAAACTCAATCCAAATAAGACCAGAATGTTCCAGAACTGAAAACAGAATCTTTGCTATGTCTCCAGTGACTATCTGCTGGGTCCTAAATACTATTCCTAATTAGTTACAGGGCAGGTGTGTTGAAGCGGAACTACCAGTTCAATAAGGAATCTAGAGTGTGTAGAAAGGGAATTGCAGATGGCATCATCAAAGAAACTGAGATGAGGGACAGAAACTGATGAAACTGAGACATGGAGTCAGAGTGGAATAAAAGGGAAAGAAGCTGAAAAGAAGCTATAGAAGATAAGAGAGTGATGGGGCTGGATCTAGTCATTAGGACTGGCCAGTTAGGATAAGAGGAAGAAGAGTTGGGGAAGGACAGATGGGGAAAATGCTGAATTAATGGCATAATTTTGTGCAGATATGGTGTCCGATTCACTGCACAACTGGAGCACAAGAAAAGAAACAATGTTTTCATCTGCCCTAGTACTGCAGGAGCACAAGTTGTCGAGGTTCTAGGAGTGCCAGAGGTCTCTGCTGGTTGATTGTCATTATGATGCCATCTACTGAGATATGTATTTGCACTCAAATACACCAAAACCTCTATGAGAAGAAAACAGTAACCATATAATTGAAAATGTTAGAAAAACAAGGCAAAAGACTTAATAACTGATACAGCAACCTACTTCTAACTTTTCCCACAATTTTAGTATTTAACTTTGCAATGTTGATTACATTTTTCATCTGTAAAATCCATTAATTCAGAAAGGAATTTTTATAATAGATTAATTCTGTTTTCATAGGTTGTGCAAATCCACTTGGGGTCACTGTTCTATATACAATAAGAATCCGCCTCTAGGATTTTCTTTTAGAAAATTGTACATGCAGCTAGATGAGGGCAGTCTCACCTTCAATGCCAATCCTGATGAGGTAAGTGAACTGTTACTGATAGTAATAAACAGTTACAATAATTGTGATTATTTTTTATAATTATAGCCATATAAAAACCAAGTTTTAATAGATGTTTGTTTTACTGTAGGGATGGTTAATACTGAGCTACAGCCATATTCTGCTCTTTTTTTGAATATTGTACCCGTGTACATCATTTACATGACTTGCCTGTTAAGTGCTCTGTACACTTCTGTGGATGCCAGAAATTCATAACCATGTAACTTAGGAACAAGGCAGATATCCTGACTGAAGAGACAGTGGTGAACTGTAAGAGCATGACAACGCGCTTACATAAATAAAAATGTTAAAATGCAGAGTATGAGTTTGGTTCCACTTTAGGCAAAGCAGGATGAGGTATAAAGTCTGATTACTTCTATGACAACTGCATTTTCTAGTAGGGGATTTTTACCTATTTCCACTATCAGGGAGCAAATCTTGGAATATGAAAAAGATCTACTGCTGAGCTATCCTGAAGATCAGTTTGATTTAATTTCTGTGGGTGTTTGTTGAGCATAATCTCTCCTTAGAGAACAACATAAATTTATCTTTTAAAAAAAATCCCTTGTCAAACTGAAAGGTTTCCATTTATAAGTTCATGTAACTAACTGGAAAAGTCAGTTTCTGCTTTCAGTCTGTCACCTTTCAAAGAAGAAAACAGTTTGAGAGTAGACAGCTTTTGCCTGGGAGATAGACAGTTAATGCCAAAGTGACAGAGAGAGTCTTTTGTGTATAAAACCAGACTCCTGCTTCATGTTTCCTAGGAAAAGAGTGTACACAGTAATGAACAAAAAATGTTGTTAACTTCCTGCATATAGTTACATATACACATGGAAGTGGTAATTGAATAAATCCAAAGTAGAAAAAGGGTTGAGATATGAAAAGAAACTTCTAGAATCATATTTCACCCTGCTTATATGATATAGAAAGTGTTAACTTTTGACCATGGGGTAAAATAAATAAAGCAGTTCTATGAATCATTGCAATAATGTGATTTCATTAAAGTTATTGCTTTATCTCATATTCTGCTTGATTAAGAGACCATTACTTTTATCAGTCACAAATAGAGTGTTATGTCATTAGTACTCTGCCTTGAACTGTGATACACAGCATTGAGACATCAGCACCTGGCCACTTGAGTGATTAGTGTTGTTTTTCTGTAGAATTTTCACAAATTTAGTAATAAATGTAAAAGTTCTCAAATGAGATGCAATATTTAGGTAACTTGCATGTTTTCAGTAACATATCAAGTATATTGCTACCAGCATTGTCTGTCCAAATTTTTCTTTGTATTTCAATTTGTTGAAAAATATTTTTTCACTTAACTATCTCAGTTTATAATGTGCCATTATATTTCAACATTATTTAGAATAATCTTGGTATGTTTAAAGTGTTTGGATCCTACAGAAAAGGTACTTAATAGAAGATGGATTATTTTTAAAAGAAATTAAGATGTGCAAATTAGAGCTAACTTATGGTATACCTAAATTAGGTATTAACTTTATTATGCTACTCTTGCTTCTTCATTGTTGTTATATTTTACAATAGAAGTATAAACACTCTGCTTCAATGAGAGATGAGAACCTCAGGGTATCTCCTAAGGGCTCTGTTCCTCTCTCCCTGTGGAGCACCATAGCCTGGTAGGAATCATTCAGGGCCTGAGTTTCAGGAGAATTCACAAATACTATTGCTTTTACTGTTTACAACTGTGATATTGGCAGAATTATTATTATAAGGACACTGTGACTGGAACATGTGATATGACATTCCACTATTAAAAATTGTATCTCCGAATTTCCTGCCAAACTCTGCTTTACATTTGATAACAGACCTGATCAAATTACTATAAAAATAGGAATACTTACAGCCAAAGGAGCAAGATCTCCAAAGGACATCGCCCATGTCATGAAAATGGGTAACCAGGCTCCACAGCAACAGCTCCAGAGCTAGCGGTGGCTCACGGGGTAGGGAAGAGCATCTACACACTTTGTGGTAGGATTCTCTGGTTAGCCATTGTTGTGTGCATGGTATTGTGATATCTGCTGTAATTTACCGTGTTGATTGTGTGCATGAGCTTGCATAATTCATAGCAGGTGCTCACATTCTGCTGAAAGGATGTGTATAAACACATGACACGTAATTTGAAAAGTAAACCTCCAGTGCATGTTTGGGTTGGGTTATTTGGGTTTTTTGTTGGTGGGTTGATTTTGTTGGTTTTTTTTTACGTGGCACCACCATTGTAGCCAAGATTTTGGAACCTGGTTTTTGTTGTTTCTTTGGAGAGAGGGGATGGTTAAGTGTTAGTATTAGCACTTGAATATAAATATAATGTTGTTTAATCTGCCTACCTGGTTTCTGTTGTATTTTATTTTAAAGAATGTAGGATGTATGTGAAATGTTTCTCATATAGTTCTCGTTTCATTTCGTGTGTTTATGATTCAGAATTTGTAAGCAACCAGAAGTTATTTCCCATTGTTTTGTATCCAGTTTCTAACGCCCTCCAAAGTATTTTGTCAAGTTTATTGCATGGATCAATGCTATGTAGCTAAAATTGAAACTGAAGGTACAAACAAGAATCTTTTGGTCAGGAAAGATGTTTATTTTTTTGTTTCATTTTTAATGGTTCTAACTGATCTGTTTAATAGCATTTATTTTTATTGACTTTCTGCAAGCTGTACTGTACCAAAACTGTCTGTCTTCAGTGAGGTTAGGATTTCCTTTACATAGGATAATAATAAAGTACAGTAAGACAGTGCTTATGCTAAGCCTGTCTTTCTGCTCTTCTGATTGTCACATTCTACAACCTGCCCTTAGTTTTTGATAGGGATGCCAGTTTTTTCTGACCTTTTCCTGGTTATAAATTGTTAGCCACTTGAATAAAGTTACCTTACATTTTAGTTACAGTCTGTAGATGGTGGAATGTTTGCTGTGCTGTATTTCTAAGCAAAGTTTTTTGAAACGTACCCTATTTCATAGTGGTCTACTAAGCAAGCCAATTTTGAGATGCATTATTTTATCAGTCTGAAAAATATTATATGTATGTTGTAGAGGAAAGACTTTTTTTTGTGATTTATCAAAAAACTTGGAAAGGAACATTGAGCTGAAACTTTTTGATAATTCCACATTAAAATCAGAATAGTTTAATCTTGTAAATTATTAGTTATGGATTTTGTATGCATGAAAAATATTTTCATGTTCTATTTGCAATTTCTGCCATCATAACTTTACATCACTGAGACTGTATTTTAGAGACATACAGTGAAAGAGACACTTTGAAATGTGTGTTACATATTGTGTCCACCTTTGTCACCAAATGACTTGATTCATAACCTAGTAAAACAATCATAAAAATTTGCATTATATAATATCTCATCAATACTCTGCATTGTTCCAGAAGATGCACCATTAGATGTATTAAGATGGTGTACTTCCCTAGAAAAATGGGAACAATACCACACATGTCTAATTACTGGTAATGTTAGTGTTACCTAGAACCACCAACAGAAATTGAGACCCTACTATACTAGATAGTGATTCCAAAATTTCTGTGCCTTGAACTTCAGATATGTCTGCTTTGTTTTGTATGCATATCTAAACAGAGGTGTCAAAGGCAACTACAAAAGTTTTAATGTTGAATGCTGTACTGAAGTGCTCAGAAAGTACTCTTAGCAAAGAAGACAGTCAGTGCAGAGGTAGAACCAAAACTGAAAAAGAAAAGTTTTCCATTTTAGATATCCTATATTAATATAAACAAAATCTATTGGAAACAGGTAGAAACCAAGCAAGGAGTGTCAGTGCTGTAATAGAATAGATTGATAAAACAAGCATTGTGTGCCTGGAAAAAAAGAAGCAACTGTAAAAAATAACAGAAAAAAATAAAACAAATGGCTTTTGTTGTTGCTATTAGTCTATACATAAAGTTGCATATATAATTTAAATTAACACTTCCATACGTTAATATTTTGTCCCGAGCTGTCTGAAATATATTGAGATAAAATGCTTGCTGCACAGCAAGGTAGGCAAGTATCCTTAAGGCATCTTTCCTAATTCTGTAATGCTAAGAACATTACAGTGCTCTTTATCAGAATTTTAAAAGTACTGTTTTCATGTGCTCATTCTGCAGTGTTTCCCAAGTGTTAAAAAGGCCCCTTCAGAGCGGGTAGATCGTGGCACAGAACAGCCTACCTGACTGCAGTCAAATGCTTCCTAAGAGAATCACCAGCTGACTGATAAATAATCTTAGCACAGGTTTTAACAGTATGTAGGGCTACCTACTTCAGCTAGTATATATGCCACAAGCGACCATTTTAGCTACCAAAAGTGATTTACTTGAAGCAAGGGTTCTGAGAGGTTTTCAAGGTAGCATTTACAGTGTTACAAAAAGCAGATTGAATGACATGCTGTAAATCTTGTAAATAAATTTCATTTGCTGTGAGACAAAATTTAAGAACTTAAAAGAGAAATCAGGTTTCCACTGTTGCAAAGTGTTTTTAATAGCTTAGGATGAAATAAAAAGCAACTAAACAATGGCATGTGGTGAAGTATATTTTATTTATACTGTTTACTTGTGAAGGAGTTGAGGAAAACGCATTCACAGAGAAAGATATTGTCAGGCACTATGTGTGGTGGGAGAAAAAAGAATTAGAGAATAATAATGCAAAGACTTTGTAGCCTATCAGATGGAGATCCTACACTGTTACTACGAGCTAGTGCATGAGAAAGAAACTGCAGCATTTACTGTCACAGAGAAACCAACCCATTGTCTGTCTGAAAGAAGGTGTTCTTTTCGTCCTGCCTCTTCTGTGACATGCCAGGTATTTTCTGGATATGTTGCAAACTGTTCGTTAACTGCAGTAGGAGTGCTACTCAAGAGTTCCTCACCAGGCTTCAGTGTGTATTACCTTAAGCTAATACTTATTACTGAAGCAAAAACATAAATCTCATTAACTCAGGATGTATGTAAAGGAGAGATTCTGCTGCTCATCTTACATAAATTGCAAAAATCCTTCTTGTTACCTCCCATTTTTAATTTCTTATTTAGCTCTGGTTCAAGAAAGTACTTAACATTATGTTGTCCATCCATATTATGGACAGACTTAAATATGATCTAATTTGGAGTGAAATGCAAGCTGATAGAGCAATACATTGTCATCCTAAATATAGTTTTTTCTTAAAATTTGGGCATAATACTGCTAGATTTTTTGTTTTACCTATCTAAAAACCTTTATTTTTTATTTTTATAAGCCTTTATTTTAACAAAATAAATGTATGTTGATTAACTGCTGTTTTCTATAAACATATAAGCAAAAACTATGGACCGGTAAAAATAGCTGGTTAATAACTACAGGTGTTTCTTGGCCTGTAAATTGTGATCTTAAACATGTATTCTAACTATTTTCCTGCTTGATGCAAGTATGACTTTGCTTTAATGAGCCACTTCACAAAATGTTCCAAACCTGCACTCAGTCCTTTATTTCTTTTTCACACAAAATTGAAGAGTCCTGGGAAGTTTGGTTTATACACTGAATGACAGGTTGCCCCTACATCTTTGTAGCTGTAATGTAAACTAAAAGGGCAGACTTAAAAAATATTGTCAAGTTTGATATCAGATGATTTATGAAAAAATATTTCAGATGTATTTTAAAGGTGATTTACGTTATGGCCTTGGTACATTATTCTGTGCAGAAATGCACTGTCCCATTCATTTTACATTTCAACCTTATGCTACAGTCAAGATATATTGTACTTAAATATTGTAACACTTCTTTGTAACAAATGCTGAGAACTGCCCCCAGCCCCTGTCAAACTGAGTTAGAAGAACTTGGTTAGTTATTCTCAGGTTTAGATTCTTGCTGTTGAAAAATGTGAACATTTTTAAAATCCATTAGTTGGGTTTTGATTTCTGAGATTATAAGGAAAATAGTTTTATGCATTAGGATATTTCAGTGACTAGAGAGAATCCAGAATATCACTTGAAATACTTTAAATTTGCTGTGTTTATTCTATAAGAAATGTGTTTGGCCAAAGTGTAAAATTCTGGAAATCATAATATGAGTATAAATTATATGCAATTCTGTATTTTAAAACTATTTTTCTGTTAGGCATAGTGTTCTTATTTATGTGTATGCATATTTATATATGTTGATACCTAACCTATGCTTTGAAATCAGCGTGCTTGTGTTTATTTGCATTATTACACATTTAAACAAATGCATTTAATGCATCTATTTGAATGTGATGCATTGTATACATGTGAGAACATTACTGTTTTAATGACAGATGTTAAAGACTGAACACATTATGGCTAAGATTTTCTTATTTGCAAAAGTTGTGAAATTACCAGTTATGGTCCCTGCGACATTTTAAATACTATTACAAAAGTATGGAAAGCAAAATACTGGTATACATGATAAAGAAATTATTAAAGAACCATCATGCTCATTATGGGGTTCATAATTTTAAATTTTCTACTATGACTATATGTAAAATCTCAACCATAAGCTAAATTATTTTTTTGCATTTGATTTATAATTTTAGAATGTATTCTGCATGTTGAAATGTGATTTAGAGGAGGAGGAATCATTCTGAAAAACAAACCAGTTTATTCCTAGGATTACATTTCCTACATTGTGAAGTACAATGCTTGCTCCTAAATGCGTTATGAAGATTAAACATATTTATATGTTCATGTATTTTATCTCAGGGAGTCAACTACTTTATGTCCAAAGGCATACTAGATGATTCACCGAAAGAAATAGCTAAGTTTATCTTTTGCACAAGAACACTGAATTGGAAGAAGCTGAGAATCTACCTTGATGAAAGGTAATTCAAATTTCTCTGAAGACATTTTCTATTGGTCTTCAATGTACAACCTTATTTAACAACATTTTGAATACAGAGATGCCACTTCAAGGATATAAAAAGGCAAGAAAATGCAGCTAGGTAATTTTTCTGCTAAATCTGAACAGTTGCGCAGTTCAGGTATTTATGTGACTGTAACACTTAATAAGAATCCTCAAAAATACCACTATAAATAATAAATCTCATATCCTCACAAAATCTTACATAGACTTTTTGCTGCTTTTTTTTTGACTTGACAGGCTTTTTTCCCTTTCTTATGGGTATTATTCAGAAAAAGTAGTTACTGCTTTACTAAGAGGTGATAACTTTTTAACTAATGTTGGATCATCTAACCATTGCTCAGCTGTCTGATATTTCTTGTGTACAAGTTGCACACACCTCCTGAAATGGAAGGGAGCATCCTCTTGGAGACATCAGGAGCTGCAGAAGGGAGCACTGTCCCTGCTGTAGCGTGCTGTTCTGTCTCCACAGGGCTTTCTCATGCCATCAGGTTGGGGTAGGGTAGTATCATGAACAAGAAGGAGAATAGTAACTGCACCTGAATAGGAGGAACAGAGGGCCAACAGCACTTCCAGCAGGAATCCTCTCCTGCTTCTCATCCTCTCCAGTCTCTATCACTAAAGGAATAAAAGGAGTCTGTAGTGTTATCATATCACCACTGGAAGTCCTGTGCTGTAAAACTTCAGATTTATCAATTTTTTAGACAATAATAAAAATACAAAACCATTTAATGGATGAGATTTCAAGTTAATGTTAGCGACTCCTACTGTCATTTATCTTCCCTTCATAAACAGTATAATCAGACACTAAAAATAAAAACTACTTTTCTAAATGTTGAAACTCACAAGCAAGCTGAAAATCAGGTTAAACATAGAAAAATATTCTTTGGTTCACTTCAACTTTGCTTCCAAATTTTTTTCATCTGTCTTTTGCACATCTGGTAATATGTGTGTGGTCTGAATCTTTTATATCTGTCTGTGTTCAGTGCAAAACACTTGAGAACATCACACCCTGATGGACATCCATGAGCAAATTTGGCCTAGCTGAAGCCTGGTTTTAACAAGACATTCCTGTAACAGCTTCTACTTAGACGTCTGTGACACTCATGAATCTATCCCCTTTACTGTCATTTTTAATGGTTTCATCACAGTGTAAAGGAAGCAAAGCCTCTATGTAGACCTTGATTGAATATACATATAAACTTTGAATTCTGATTCATGTATGTTTTTATGGTATTTGGCTACAAATAGACAAGAACATGTATTTATATTATCTTTATACTGTTAGTGATAATTTTGCCTTTTAGCAAAAACAAAAGTTCATACTATTCTAAAGCTTTAATTTTTACTTTTAAAATCTACACTTTTTCATATTTAAACTGTTAAAAGAAACTTTTTTAATAATGTGGGGTTTTATTCTGCCAGGAGAGATGTTTTGGATGACCTTGTGACGCTGCACAACTTCAGAAATCAGTTCTTGCCAAATGCACTGAGAGAGTTCTTCAGACACATTCACGCTCCTGAGGAGCGTGGGGAGTACCTTGAAACTCTCATAACAAAGTTCTCTCACAGATTCTGTGCTTGTAATCCTGATTTGATGAGAGAGCTCGGCCTTAGCCCTGGTAAGCGAAAATGAGCAGTGGATCAGTCTTTATACTTCTGGATTATGCTACTGGTTATGATAGCTTTAAAATCAGCACCTAAACAAGTATTTCTGAAAGTACAAAATGGTTCATCGTTCCACATGGGTTGGGGAACAAAAAAAGAAAAATACCAAACGTACAGATTCTTTTTTTAGCTGATTAGTTGGGGTTATTTCCATGTTATCTTTCCTTCATTTTTTTTCTTGTGCTTTGAGCTTTTTTCTTTTCAGAAGTTTGTCTTGCAGAGTCTTACACACTTAACATTTTACCTTGTGGACAGTCTCACAGAAATGAAAGGGAATATTGGGCCATATTCAGTTAACAAGCATTTCTAATTGCTTGGGGGAGGCAGTTTTCAGCAGTGGAACTGCTTACATATTTAAAAGATGTGCTTTTGCAGGATGTTGGCTTTAGTTTACACAAACTTCAAGAATCTGTTTAAATGAAAATGTGGCTTTTGGATTATGTAGAAATAATAAGAGATTTGTAAACTCTCATTTGGCAGTGTGCTGACATTATTACTTTGAAAGTTGCTACATTAAATTTTATTTCACTGGGATACCCTTCTGAGTAGTTGTATGTATATGTGTATGTTATATGTGTGTGTATATATATATATATATATATATATATATATATAAAAAAATTATGAGCCTAGATGATAAAGACCATAAGGTTCTTTTAGTGATCATAGTTTCTTTTTAAAACTTTTTTTTTTATTATTTATTCTCTCTTGTCTAGATGCAGTTTATGTACTGTGTTACTCTTTGATTCTACTTTCAATTGATCTAACAAGCCCTCACGTGAAGAACAAAATGTCGAAGAGGGAATTCATCCGAAATACACGACGAGCTGCACAGAATATTAGTGAAGATTTTGTAGGGCACCTTTATGACAACATCTACCTTATTGGCCACGTGGCTGCCTAAAAGCACAATTTGCTAGCACTTAAAATTTGTAATTTTCAAAAACTACATCAATTCAAGATATTAATTATTTTGTAGAGATGGGGGTTATTTTAGTGCTGGTCATTCTAACCTCTGTATGCAATCAAAGTTTGTGTGTGTAAGTGTGTGTATGTGTAAACTACCTTTTCTATCTATTTACTGTGGGAACAGAAGGATTTTTTTTCATAATTTTTTTTAGTTTTGCACAAAACAATGCCATTAGTCTGACACAGCCATTTATGAATGTTAAACTGACATTGCAGTCTAAGCTGAAAACGTGGTGAATTTGTGCATTAGATCTGCTTGAAACTTTAATAAGTTCATTCTTTTTAGAATACCATGTAATGTGTATATATTTAACTAAAGAGATTTATAATCATAATTATTTTATTGTAAAGTATTTTAACTAAAATTTCTCCTTTTATCTCTTAAATTAGTGTTCGACTTTCGTTTGCATTTTTTACAATGCTGACTACCTCAGATACTTAAGTTAGAGGAAAATTGGTCTGAAAACTACAATAAAGTTTGTTCTAGGAGATGATAGAACACTTGTAAAATATCTAAGCTGGTATTTTATACTATATTTATTAACTTGAATTATCATGATGCCAATCTGCTATTCACTCAGTTTTAAAGATTACAGGCTCTGTTTTAGATGAACCCTGATGCCATACGGGGGTAGCCAGGGGAAATCATGCAGTGTACCGAGAGGTTTATGTGATTTACATACATAGCCTATTTTGCAGATACTGAATTTTGGGAAACGGGGCAACTACAATCACCTATTCAGTGCAGTGAGCAAGAAAAAATCTGAACAGAGAAAGTGGTAGGAGTGAGTAACGTGTTGCTGCTTTCAACTGGTTTCCTCAGTCTAGAAGTGTCAATGATGGAAATGCTTCTGCAAATGTATACCAGATGACTTGTTGCTAGAGCTGTTAGAAAGTGACGCTGCAAGATTAGAGCAGTGACTGTGCAGGATTGGAGAGCTGTTTCAGAGTCAGATAGTGAATTACTTTCTAAGTCTGTCATGTAGCTAGATTTTAAACAGCTCTAAATTTATGGAAATACTTCAAAAATTACTTGGTCAGGTTGTGTCTTGACATTTTCTGAAGTGTGGAGAATATTAGCAGGGGAAGTGCTGTGCATGTGCAGGAATTGAGTAAGGATTTGCCTAGTTTTTCTTCAGACAAGTCACAGAGCTGTGCTTTTCTTAAGCTGATATAACATGTAGTTGAAGTAAGAGCTGTTCCTGATTATGTTTGTTTACATGATATTCAGCTGTTGGTAGCATCTGGGTACATTAACAAGTATATTCATTCTTTTCCCCTGCCGTACCATGAGATGAGGTGGGAAGGTATTCTTAATCTGTGAAACAGAAGTAATCTGAGTTTTTGTCTAGAAAGCCTATTGCAGAGCCAAGAATTTAATTCAGGAATGACCCCTTGCTGCCATGCACATTGCCTATGGTGCTGCTTTCTGTTTGGCACCTAGGGAGTGTTACGTTTGTTTTAGATGTGACAAGGACAGTTCATATGAGAGCTACATAAATGATGGGAAGAAAAAGATGTAGCTATTACTGCTGTTTCTAGTGTTTGTAGCTCTGCTCCACAAGCTGAAATGCATGCAGAAAAAGTACTTTTTTAATACATTGTCTTTAATTGAGTGTAAATGCCTTTGCATTTATGTAGCATACACAGCCAAAGCCAGGAGCCAGCAGTATTGCGGCCATGTTCCAGATAGGTTTACAATATCACCTGCCTTGCTCAGGATAACTACTCTCCACCCAGTGCTGTTTCATGTAATCCAGAAAGTCCAAGGATGTGTTCTGCAGTGGTCAGTTAATCTCAAAACCAAATTAAGAGTATATGATACAGTGGGGGGCTTTGTTTAAGGCACAGGTATTACAGAAAAAAATGGAAAACTTATAATTTGTAAAACCAACTATAAAGAACAAGTGTCTCTGGGTTCTTTAAAGTCATCTAAAGTGGAGACAGCAGAATATAGTTTTCTAAGAAACACTCCTCAAAGGTTACACACTTTAAAAGAGTAATGCAGTGAATTTTGAAATTAGAACTCCCCTTGTTAGAAAATATTTTCTCCTCAAAACACAAATGCAGAGCAAGGCTTAATTCTCTTCTGACTTAGGTTGACATTAGTGATACTGGGTTTGATTTTACACTAAGAAGAGAGTATGAATTGTTAGTCTGCATTTCTCTTCATTTCCAGTTACCCTGACACAGAACAAAGCCTTCAGGCAGGCAGAACATGTTTTTTCTGGAGTAGATGAGTACATCTATTAGCAAGGTTTAGAATACTTCAAGGCCGGTGTAGCAGCCAAGAAGATAAATTAGAAACAGGATGATACAATTCAAGTTTCCGTAAGACCAGTCCAGGGGAGAAGAAAACAAAACCCTAATGACCTGCAGATAACAGCATGTGATCTTCACAACAGGATTTTGAACAATGTTAGAGGATTAGCACCCAGCTCATGCTATACATTATGTTACTAACGCAGAGTGGAAGAGAAAACAGCAAGCACAACATGCCAAGTGTGAATTCCCTCAGAGGCAACCACGAAACAACTAATTAATGCAGACATTTCTTCTGTCTTTTTTCCAGTTTGAGTCTAGCTCTAAAGTGGCTGAGACGTAATTTTTTGCATTTTAGCAATCTAGACTACATGAAGTTAAACAATTTTCTGTCTTAAAGGGAGAAAAGAAAGTCTTAATTAGGTGTAATAGTACTCTTAAAAAGTGACAAAAATTGTCTTGATTGTCCTCCAAAAACTCTTTAAAAAACCAAAATTTTTGGCAGTGTTTTCTTTAGTGCACTTGGTGTCTCCACACACATTTTAAAATAATCATACTTCTTTGATCCAGGTGTCACTAAATGATGTGATGTGGAAATAGCTACTTGATTAAGCACTTCAGAAAACTTAGGTAGAGGATCTCAAGCTGAATTACATGAGCATGATCAAGTTTATAACTGCAAAGTGATTCCTAAGCTATTGTGATTCCACCACTGCATGTCCTTTGAACTTTGGCCATGTGGTGTTGCCTTAACTCTTAACTGTATGCACTGTACACAGCACTGAAGGAAGAAGTGAGCCTGCAGCCCATCCCCCTGCAAACACTCACTGTTCTGTCCTAAAAGACACTGGAATTGTTCTGAGTGGCCATTTCTGAAAGTTTGTTAATTCAGTATACACAGATGTGACAGAAGAAAAGTTTTTCTGTTCGTGTTGGGAAAATGAGTGTACCTGTGTCCATGTAAGTCACACAAATGCAGTTCATGTTTGCTTTTATTAGAGTCTGAGGCTCTGATTGCATTTTTTGAAGGAATATGGCATATATTAGCTATTCATATGGCTTTGCTATAGACAGCATCTGATAATATCTGTTTTCTCAAACTCTGTTTCTGTCTGGAGTATTTTCCATTCAAACTCTAAGCAACATATTTATACAGCTTTGACTTTTTAAAATAAATCAAATCTGCTGCAACATACAGAAGCCCAAACAAATGCAAGTTTGAGACATGTTTGTCGATTTTGAAGCAAGTGAGAAATCTGCATTCAGGAAAAAAAAAAAATCAATTTGTTCTCCTTAACCTTTCCCCTCAACACCCTACACTGGAAAAAGAAAAAAATGTAAACAGTTTCAGAATACAGCTTTAAGAAAATAAACTGACTAGCTGGACAAATAAATGTTACTATTTCTTCTTCAGCATTCTGCAGTTTATTAAGGTTCTTAACATAAACAAGTTTATCAATGAGAATTTCTCTTCCTTGAAGTGGTAATAGGTTTGTTCTCTGTGTAAGGAAAGACTTGGGTTGGACTCGATGATCTTGGAGGTTTCTTCCAACCTTGTGATTCTGTGTGATTCTGTAAGGATGTCATTGTGCAATCGGATATTGTTAATAGCTCTGGTTTTAGAAAACAAATATTTTAAGCACTTAAACAAAATTGAGGTGTACCTACTTGATCATGTTAAAATGTCAAAATTATAATAAGAATTTGGGAAGGTCAGATTTACTTGCCCTCCATTCAATTCAGATTTGGGTTTTTTTCAAATATTTAATGCATCTATTAAAATTAATAAACATTAAGGCTGCTGAGTTGTTCTCTGCCATTGTTAAAATCTCCCACCCTAAGCTCAAAAGCACTATTAAAATGGGCAAAGAAGAGATATAAAGTAATTCCTGTGTCCCACATTGCCACATTATGGTTTCATTTGCCTTAAAGAGAAATACAAACTTTTATAATCTGCATGGAATAGCGATTTTAGTAAGATAAAATTTTATGTGATAATCTAATATTATTTATGACATGTTCAAAGTTCAGACATGCCATGTGTAATTAAATCATTATCAAACAGCTAGGAGTAGTTACAGAAGTGTGTCTGTAAAAAACTAAAAGAGGTCACATAGCTCCTTCGTCACCTCAGTGTTTTTGCTAATATCAATGTTAGTAAGTTTGCACTTTTCCTTTCTAATTCATGTAAATAGGCTTAAAGAAAATATTTAAACTGAATACTTCTATTTCCCATGTGAAATTTACTTGCATTAAAAACAAACTTTGTGTACTTAAAATATTAGAAAAACAAAAAATTTCAATTCACTGAAAGAAAAAAGAGGCTCTTAATTTTTGGTTGTGTGGTTCTCTCATAGACCCTAATAGAGAAAACAAGCAAAAAGCACTTTTTGGATTCCTAGCAATCAAAAAAAATGCATTTTTTAAGCTTAAAAACAGTGTATGTGTACCTAACAGAAATCAAGCATGTTTTTGTGAAAGCAATATGGTCAGGATACCAGTTATTTTCAGAGAGAGTATTCATTTGTAAAAGTTAGCTTTCTTCTTGGCAGTGTTGGAGTGGAATGTTGGATTTAATTTAAGATGATTAATGAGATTTTGTCAGACTCCCTGCCTTTACCACCACTGCAGTTTGTCAGCACAACAACCTGGGGAACCCGGACGCCACTCTGTCGCCCAAAACTGCTTTCCAGGAAAAAATAAACCCCAGTAACTAGTGCCAGGTATGTGTCGATGGTATTGTCTTTCAGCTGTTGAAAGTTTAACTCTAAGCTGGGACATTCACACGTTCTGAGGAAGTGAACCTCATTTGTTATTTCAATAGTCTGTTTTTGACAGTGGATATCAGTGTAAACTTAAATTTTTAGAGCAAGCATAGCCATTTTTTTTTACCTTATGAAAAATCCTGTAATCTATGCAGAAAATAAATACTTTAAAAGGGAAAAGGTATGTGTCAAAGCTTATTTAGCTAAGTTTTTCTGGAGAAAGACCATCTATTCAATCTGTATAATTTAATCTGTTCAGAGGAACCCATCCTTGGAGCTCTATGCATGCCAGTAGCTTGCTGAGTGGCAAGGAATGTTCTGTTGGACGTGAGGCAGATGCATCAATGTGTATGCCAAGAGCCAAAATCTGACAAGTTTGCAGTACTTCTCATACATGACCATAACATAAGCAAATGAGTAATTCTTTTGAAATGCAAAGTTGATATTGAAAATTATTTGCAATTTGTCTTCTTTGCTTTCCTTGTGGAAGTTTGTTCTGTTGGTCTACAGTTTGAGCATTGTGTTCTCTTACGCATGAAATAGTCAAAAATCAAAAAGATTATTTCAGTTTCGAAAGCAGCCTTCCCCTTCTGAGAAAACATGCCTGCCTGTGCTGTGCAAGTCCTTCTGCAGTCGCATAATGCTGTATCAAAAAACTGACCTTACATTCACTCCTACGGACCCCTTTATACACCAGTTCTATCCATTAATTCAGCAGGCAAAAAATCCTGCAGGCATCACGGAGGTGTAGGTGGTGAAAAAGAGTTTCTACTGCTCTGCTACACCAGGCAGAACATACTCCTTTGTGAGGCATGATGGCACATGTATTCTTAGCATTGCTTTTATCTTAGCTACTTTTATGTGTTAAAAGAAGTATTTTCACAACTGCAGCTTCCCTGTCTTCATATCCAGAATTCAGGCTAATTGTCATAATTACATGTAACACAGCTGAACTGAAAGATATTTTTATAACTGGACAACTTCTTGAATTTACTTGCCTTTTGCAGCATTAATCACTTGCATGACAAAACAAACAAGGAAATCACAGAACTTCTTTACAAGTGCTAAAGAAGTGCATCTCTCAGCGTGCTTCTTAGAAACAATCAAGATGCTGTATTTTTTTCACATTAAATGTAACTTCTTGTTTCTATATTCCACTTAGGAATTTATATCAATAAAAATATTTGTTACTGTTCCACGCTGTCTGAAGTCTGACAGTACAATTTCTGGTTTATACCAGCAAAAGCTGACATTTTGGGTTTTTTCCCCATGGAATGGCAGAAAAAATTAAAGTAAATACTCAACATTCATCTATCACTGCAAAAAAATGCAATGAGAAATGCTTGGATCTTTTCTTTCCCTATAAATAAGATTTAGATATGTAATAAAATACAGAAGTCACATGATTAGTAATCAGCTTTTGTTGAGTTCTTTTTCAACTTTTTAAAAGTAAAATATGATTTCCCTTTATTGGTATTAAGTCTTCACAATGTGCGTAGTGCTGCATAACCTATACTTAAAATCACAGCACTTAAAGGGCTGATTTGAAGATCTAAATGGAACACAGGCATTATTCTGGCTTCCAATATAAGATAGATTTTATTTAAAATCATAAAGACTCTGAAATGTATTGAAAATTCTTTTAAATTAGTGATATTTAATAATATTGAGTTAAATTGTCAGTAGTCATAAATCAAGATTTATAGCCTGAGTCTAAAGACTCAGATTAGTAAAACAGAAAAAAGCAAAGGAAATTTTCTCTGATAAGACTTCATCAAAGCTAAAATTTTGTTGGTTTTAGTGCAGATCAAGACAGCAGTTTTGAAGAGGTGAGATTGGTGGTCTCTGTAAGAGGATACCTGGTCCCAGCCATATTCATACCTCATCCTCCCTCTTTCCTGCAATAACATGACAGGTTTTCTGCCTTGCCCAACACATCTGCATCTCTCCACAGCTGTCCACAGGGAAGCAGAGCAATCTTTGCAAACTACACCTCTTCCCCCCCAAATTAGTAAATAGACAGCGTGTAATCTTGTTATTTATAAAATATAAAGTGTTCTCTGTAATTTCTTCACAGTGGTTAAATAACAGAAACTAGAGAAATTAGCAGATAAGATGTACTCTCAGTGAGTATCAGTATTTTCTAAGTACAGACAGTTCTATTGTACAAATGCAACAGAAAAAGAAGCCCATGTTGCAAAATGTACGGTTTTATTTCAATAACTTCATTCCAAAGTCATCCTCAAATTAATTTAATGAATGATAATTAATGATCTTCAGTCTGTTTTAGAAGTTGTTCACCACAAATTTGAGCTAAGAAGAATTTTACACAGAATGTGAGATAATACTTGGGAAAATTCATCTGTGTTTGCCTTGCTGCACACGTAACAAGTTACACCCTGGTAAAGTTGTTGCCCTACCCCTGTTAAAAGCAAATCAGTAACTCGAGGGAGGAGATTCAGGATGACACGGAAAGAAGCAAAGGCTTAGAAGTATCTTTGATGACTCACCTCCTAACAGAGCCATGGTCTCAACACACTCTCGAAGGTGATAGATGTCACTGTGTTACCAACTGGAGCAAAGCAGTATTCACACACCTTCTTGGATAATGTATTCTCAATAGTGAAGAGGAGCCAAAAGCAGGCTGAGACTTTGGAGGCTTTATGCTTATTACAAATAGTGCTAGTAATACTGTTACTTCATACAAGTAGTGCTAAAAAGCATTTAACCTCAGAGAAAAGAGAAATAGTAAAATTCAATTACTATGATGCAAAGGAGATCTGTAAAATAAATCGCAGAGTCCCACCTGTACAGGTGCAGCAGTATATTGGTGTAAAGGAAAAGGTGTCTCAGTTTTAGTATGTAACTATATATATTAGATTATAACTTTAATTTTCTCAAGCAGTGATTAAAGTACCGATTTGGCTTCACCCCCTTCATAGCCACTTCTCAGTATACAGTTGTACCACATAATGCAGCACAGGAGAATTTGTGTATTAGTAGGGTGATGAGGTAACCTGTCTGCTGTGGCAGACACTTCTCACAAACAGCCTTTGGTGAACCAGTAGCATTGTAAGACCTTCTGGAAAGACACTTGTTAATTGACGTATTACAAAGTTTTGAAGGAACACTCAAAGGCAGAAGGAAGCCAGTTTATGAGGTGGATGGGATGCAGTTGTTGATACTTTCAGGTATGTATTGTATATTTCTATCTCCATTTCTTCCTTTTCACTTTCTTTATATCCACAAAAGCTTGTTTCTATTAGTCTTAATAATCATTTAGCATTTAGCCCAGGAAACAAAAAAAAAACAAAAAAAAACAAAAAACAAAAAACAAAAAAACAAAAAAAAACAAAAAAAAACAAAAAAAAAAAAAAAAAAAACCCCACCAACAAACAAACAAACAAACAAAAAACCACAAAAACACCAAAAACACCTCACACACACAATCAAAAGAAAAATCTGAACCTTTGAGGGTAAAAAAAATGTGTGATCTTTCACAATTTTTCCATAGGATTAAAATAACATCAAAATTATTAAGTATTTACAGAGTCTTCAGATACTACTTTAATTGCAGTTACTTCATGTGCTATTTTAACTGGAAATTGACAATTAATACATTTATCACTCATTGTGTCAGTCTTACACACCACAAATCAAGGCAAGTTTCTGTGAAAGGACTCTATAATATATTGGTATGAAAAATAATACATTAGATCCACAAGAATAAAGCTGTGACTGATGAAGCATTTACTTATATGGTTGTAAGTGTAAATTGTTATATGAAAATGAAACTGCCTTTAAACAAATAAGTGTTCCAATCCATTTTAAACAGAAGTCCTTAAAAGGAGAAGGTCTTAGATGCAAGCCAAATCCCTATTCTACTGACCATACACATCTTTAAACACATTAAGTTTCTGAGAAAGCAGTGACACAATTTTTCATCTATTTATGTCTCTAAGATCCAGTCAGCTTGGAAGGTCATCACCAAAACCCACTCTCCTGACACGAGTAGTTTTTGGCATAGGTTCCTTATAGGATTTGTTTTGACAGATAACAACCACGGAGTGAAATGGCCAAATATCAAGTTTATTCTTGATATGAAAACTTACACAACAAATACAGTAATTTAAAAAAAAAAAAAAATTCCTGACAATAGCTGCGTAGAGACAATGCAGTTGTAATGTCTTTCCTGAGCAAAATCAGCAGTCTGGCCCTCAATTTTCCAAGCTTATTTGGCAGGTTTTACCAGCTGGGAAAATCTCGATGCTTCTCCAAGAGCACAGCTGCTGCTCTCTGGGCATCATTGCCCAGGCTTTCCTCAATGCACGCTGTGCAGAAGAAGGAGCCACAGTTTTGGATCGTAGCAGCATAAGAACAACACTCAGTTCCTGCAGTACCAACCAGTCCTCTATTTCAGTGAAACTCCTCATTTACAGCAGAATAGGTCCTCCTCTTTTAAGTGCCGAAACTTGATTTATCTTTCTCCTAACCTTGATATGCAACTATTCTTTCTGCGTTAGTGGGATGTTAAAACCTGTTGCATCCTTCGTTTTATGGGTTCTCTGTTCACGCATGACCTTTTGCAAGAAAAAGACTCAGTGTCAGAAAGAGAGAGCACAAACACTATGCTGTGCAGAGCTCTTATTATAAAAAGGTCATTAAAAAAAAGAAAAAGAAAAAAAAAACAGAACAAAACACAGTGCATTTGCAAGGACCTATCCGTAGATACAAATATGTTTCAAATTAAAGACTAGAAATGGCTGCAAGATAAAGAATACTTTACTGACTGGAAAATCTGGTAAACTTATGTCTTTTACAGATATATCTATTGCATTGCATTGTATTTTAAAGTGGCTAGGTTTCATGTTTTTAGCCATATATTCTTGAAATTGTCTCTCTGACTGTAAGCATAATAATTTTTTTTTTTTTTTTAATCTTTGACTTGCTTAGACACTTTTTTTTCTCTTTTCCAATATTTCCCTTGCTGGCATTAAAACAAACAATGTAACATAACTTCCTAACAATACCTTCTACTCTTCCACCGTGATTTCCTGATTTGTCAGAATCTTTCTAGATACCATTCTCCTTAGGCTTGTAGGGAAAAAAAAATTGTAACTGCTCCCAAATTGACAGGGTTTATATGTATGTATTTATGCCTTGTATATATCCTAGGCTCCTGGTCTACTTGCTTGCCAGCATGATTGATTGACTGTGTCCTGAAAGTTGTTTATAAAAACCGGCAGGCTCCTATTTGTACAGATCTGCAAACGCCCAAAGAGAACCCAGCGCCCGGTGATTTCGCTGTTGGCTCTATTCCTGCAGCCTCAGATGGGAGTGCTATTACGGCGGTGCCTATAACTAATGCCGCCGGCGAGCTGCCCTTCCTCCTCCTCCTCCTCCTCCTGGTCCCTGGCTGCAGCGGAGTCCCCGCAGCCGGGGATTGGCACGGTCGCCGGCCGTAGACGGCGGCAAAGCGAGGTGGCCCTCGGGGATTGCCAGGGCGACCCGGGAAAATTAATCAGCTTGTCCTTGCTTAGGCTCCGAGGAGGCGGGGGGATGGCGGGGTGCGGGGGAGTGAGATGGGTCTTGTTTTTTCTTCTCCTGTTTCAGGAGGGTCCCCTGTTCCCCTAGAGTTACAGCCGGGTCACTTCACAGCCGCGTCACCTGGAACAAAAATAAAATGATGAAAAGTAAATGGCCCGCGGGCTGAGGAGGCTTAGTCCAATGCTTTCTTTGTGTTAAAGCCCCGAGCCCCGCCCCACCCGCCTCCACCTGCCAAGACGTAGAGCCGGGAGGATCCCCTCCCATCCGGGGCTCTTTTCCATGTGGATCCCATTATCATAATTTGCTCCTAGTATAAGGGGGATTAAGGCGATTAGAATGAAAATAATTAAAAGATTTTTTCAATTCATGCCTTCACCCAAGGGGAGAGAAAGAGGGGTGGAGAGAGAGAGAGAAGGGAATCTACCTGGAGAAACAGAGATAGGGGCTGTGATTCCCTTTTGAAAGGGGCAATTTTTAAAGGAACGGCAGGATAGGGGGGAGCCCTCGCATTTGTCAAGTGTTTTCCAAACACTAGATTAGTGCTGGCCAGACCTTTGTTGCAACGTGACCCTACTGTTTTCAAATGGGTTTTCCAACCTGTAATTGTTAAGTCCCAGCACTGAATAATGAAATCAAAATAAAAACAAAAAGATTCTCGGACGCTTTGGGGTTTTGTTTTTATTTTGGAAGTGGGAAGGTGAAAAAATCTTTTGGGGGTGGAGTAGTTGATTTCTTTGTTGCTGTTGTTGTTTGTGTTTTGGTTTTCTGTTTTGGTTTTTTGGGGGTTTTTTTGGTTGTTTTTTTTTTGTTTGTTTTTGTTTTTGTTTTTTTTTTTTCCTGTTAGAAGCAAAATTCCTCTATTTCATCATTTGGAATACAGCCATAATCCTGATGAAAGGATTTAAACATTTAAAAATAACAGAAGACTTTTAATCTGATAAAGGGATAATAGTTTCGTCAGCTTCTCTTCTTTTTCAATTAAAGTGCTCTAACAAAATTGCTTATATACATATATATCCACAGTCTCACACTTTGTGTTCGTTTAGGTGTCTTTATAAATCCGTACTTCAGTATTTACTGTTTTCCTTTGCACGGATAAAGCTTAGAGATTAAATCCGTGTCCAAGAAAAGGCAAAAACTCAAAGGTTAAACAGTTACAAGTGCCTTTGCTTTCTTCTCTCTTTTTTTGTTGTTGTTGTTTTGGGATTTTTTGGTGGTGGTTTGTTTGGTTTGTTTTTTGGTTTTTTCCCTAAGGTAACCTTAACATTTCATAACATATTAAAATACAGTTGCCCACCCGGGGAAATTCGTGGGAGATATTTTCAAAGACCGAAGGAGGTCTTCCCAAGGACAGTGGAAGTTGCTCTGATGGTCGCGCCATCTGATTCTCCCAGCCGTGCCTCGGTGCGTGCCATCCCTACCGCGGGCTGGGCCGGCAGGCAGGACAGGGACTGCCGGCAGCGCTGCCTGGCCACAAAACCCCCCTCCGCCTCTGCCCGGAGAGGCAAAGTTACTGCAACCAGTCTATTAACTTCAAACGGCAGAGACAGCGACATATCACATCCCTTCACAGCCTACAAGGAGCTAAATTAAAATTTTCACCCCCCCTGAAAGGACCGCTGCTGATGGAGGAGGAAGGCGCGCCGGACATATGCAGAAAATGTGAAGTTTACAGCCCTAATGCCTCTGCTACCCGAAGGCACAGCCCCAGAGCGGGTAATTCCTTTTACTAACTACTTGACAATGAGCAGATCAAAAAGAAAATCTTGTAGGAAGGACTTCAGGATCTGTAGGAGAGAGTAAGATCCCTGTGCTCCCTGCATACCAGAAAATCCTAACATAAATATTGTGGATGTTCTGCTCTCACCGGCTCTAAACACGTCTGCCCACAGGCAGCACTGCGGTTTGGTTTTAAAGGTTCTTCTACAGCTGGAAAATTGCTCAGCGGGGTGCTGTTATTTTTAAAATAGTAGATCTTTTAGGATGAAATTTAAGTATAGACGTTTCTTTGAATCAACGAGGAGGGGAAATCCCGCTTGTTGCCGAAAGTTAATTATCAGCCATTAGAGAAGTTTGTAACTTCAAATATTTTTTCCTCTATAAATATTATTGGCCTGCTTTCATAGTCACTAAAAACTTTCTCCGGCAAATCGAAGGCTGAAACCCGGCATTCATTTGGCACTAATTCCTTTAGTAAATACTTGTTAGTACCGCGTAGCGCCCTTTGCCCGCTGGGTCTCGCCGCCAGCCCGGCAGTGTAATTCCTGCCCACCGAAGCTGTCATTGATGCAAACCCGCGGCTGCGAGGCGCTTCTCAGTTACCAATAAAACCTTTACTGCGACTCGCCTCGGAGCGTCTTTAGAGAGCGCGCTCGTAGGCGCCCGCTGCCTGCGCGCTGTTCTGCCTAATGCCTCCCTTCCTGATCGCATTACCGGCCGCTCCCCCGGTACTATTTATGGGCAATAAAAGCTCCCCAGGCCCCGGCCGGGCCAGGCTCTCCTCCGGTCAGGACGCAGAGCAGGTGACCGAACGCGCGGTTTTTCTTTTTCAGCGCTTCGATGCCAAACAGAAAATCCCTCGACTTTCTTCCCCTTCATTTCTTCGTGAAGTCACGCATGAAGCTTCGGAGGGGGCGCGGAGTGCCCGCGGTGGCCGGCAGCAAAGGGACCGCGGGGCCGGGCAAAGCCGAGCGGGAGGAGGACGAGAGCGAGCAGCACCGGCAGGAGCGGGCCGGGCACTCCGCGGGGACACACAGCTGGCGGGGACACGGCGGCTGCCCTTCCCGGGATGCCCATAGCCGCTTCCCCACGGCAGGTCCGTGCCGTTCAGAAAACGACGAGAGGAGGGAAAAAGAGAGAGAATGTGATTTTAAAAAATACGTCTATTTTTTTTCAAATACACACAGAGAAAAAACTCCCACAACGAAACAAGCCACCAGCCCAAACAAAAGGTTCAAAACGACACAACTCCAATAGAGACCAAATCTCATTTACCTTTCGTGGCGGGGAAGGTCGCTGTGATCCTCCCTTCTGGCGGGATGGGGTCTCCTCGGAGATCCCCGTGTGGTCGGCTCCCTGTGTCCCCTGGAATGACACAAAGCGGGTACCCCGCGGAGGCCCCCGCACACGTTCCCCAGGCTGGGGCTGGGGCTCGCAGCCGGGCCGGGCCCCCCCGCCCCCGCCATATAAGGCTCTCCGGGAAAGCCCCGGAGGACCCGCCGGTGCCAAGCGCTGTCCCCGACACTTCGGGTCAACCGACCCCGCCTCAGCTCCTTAAACACGGGGAAACCCTCCTTCTGCAGAAACTCCCTGGTGGGTTCGGTGTGTTTTCTGTTGTTGGGGTTTTTTTGTGGGTGTTTTGGGGTTTTTTCCCCCCAAGGGTGTGTACTGAGGCTGAGCTCAGCCAGTTGGGGCTCCTCGGTCACCCCCAGAGCCGCGGGAGCCCCAGCCCTGCCGGGGCGAGGGTCAGGCGTTTGCCCGGAGCGGCGGGATGGCCGGGACGCGTCTGTCTGCAGGGTGTAGGAGCCAGGCTGGATGGAGTCCTCCCTTACACGGGCATTTGATTTAAATCTGCCTCCGGGGAAATGCAAAAAAAAATATAACTTAATAGGGAGGAGAGGGGAAAAAAAATCAAAAGAACACCCAATCCGAAAGCTGACAGGAGCTACAGACACTAAATACGTGTAGGGATGGGAGAAAGAGTAGAAGTAAATAAATCTCGGTTAGCTAATTGAAAGGCAGAAGCGAGCCCTTTGTGTACACAGGGCTTCAGGGAGAGGAAAGCCAGAGCACAGGGAAAGCGGGGGGAGTTCAGGGGCTCCCTTGGTCCTGCCGGCGGGAGATTTACCTTCGCCCGGCCGTCTCCGCCATCCGAAGACAGACAGAAAGGAAGAGAAAAAAGTGCTGGGAGAAGCCCAATAAGCGGGGCGAAATGCTGAGCGGCGTGCAGAGCTGTCCCGGTGCGGGGAGGGAGTCAGGCTTCCCCGCGGCGCTGGGGAGGAGCGGGAGCGGGACGCTCCTGCACCGAGTGAAAAACCGGCAACGAAACCGGAAAGGTGCAAACACACAAACAAACAAACAACAAACAAATGTGAAAAGAAATAGCACTTTTGGAGTTTTTCTTTTTAAACGAGGTGCCTCGGCAAGTGTATTTGCATGCATTTCTCTGTACAAATACACACACGGGGCCTCCAAAACCAGTTATATTTAATTGTTTGTGGACAAAGCTGGAACTTTGTCATTCCAACCTAGTATGATAATTGACTGAAAAAAAAAAAACCCTTAAGTCTTCTTGGTGTCTCATGTACAACCACAAGTTTTCCTCCCTGCCTTTATAATCAATGCCTAATAATTCTCCAAATGTAGAGTATAATGATTATGATCTAACCCTTTCCTTGTAACTGTGAATTTATTCACAGTGCATTTGTTTGAAGAATTTAGTTCTTTAACTTGAGAGAGGGCATAATACCAAAGGATGCTCTGGACTCATGCTCTCGTGTAAACACATGCAAGTCAATCTTATTCCTTCTTTAATCCCTCGTTCACCCACAGTAATAACAACCGTGATGAAGAGCTCCAATTTTATATCTCTTAGGTTCTCCACATGAAAATATACTGATGATCTGCAGTTTTCAGTTTTCAGTGTAACTACCACAAGCAGAACAACTCTCAAACATTTCTTTTCTCAAATGTGACCTTTCAGGTACCCCTCTCCCTGGTATCAAGAGGAGTCTTTCACCACCAGTCCCAAACTTGTTTGCAACAATTCAGCCTCTTCACAAGTCAGCCTCTTCCTGGACACTGATTCCAGCATCATTTCCCTAAAAACATCAGGCTGGTAACTCCAAAGCCTGTACAACCTCTTCATTCATCTGTTTCAGTTAAGGAAAAAAAAGCAGTCTGTCAACAGATCGGTCCTGAAACTCAATGTGCACATATACATATTTCTAATAAATATCAGTACTGTTCCTGTTACCTCCCTTGTACATTGTGGATGCAGTCAGAAGTGTCTTTTACAAGTGGTGTGGAATATTCTTGATGTATAGGTGCATATCTGGGTTGAAAATGGCCTGTTTATTGTCATCAATGCTGTCTAGAGCCAGGCACATACTGCTAATCAGATGGTGCAACTGAAAAGCAATGGCCTCTCAGCTTACTATAGGCCATTACAACTGTGACTGTAGAAAGTCTTCAGAAAAATGACTATCACCTTCATCTGCTGTCATAATTTCCTATCATCTTAATTTTCCAGCTACCAGAAACAGTCTTTTGAAAATGCAGTTTTCATGTAGAAATATGAAGCTGATAAGATAATAATTTAAAATGGTAATTTAGTTTTAAAAATGATGTTCCCCTGTCATGAGATGTGGAACTGAAAATATTTAAGGTGACTGTTCAAAAAAATTTTAAAAATATTTTTCTTTCTCAATTTCTCATATTCCCACTTTTAAAATTAAAATGTGAATTAAATTTTCAGTTCATTTATAAGATTTATTTATGGAAATGTTATCAGACTATTTGATGCACAGACAGCTATAGCCTACAAGAAATCCCGTTGGTGACTTCCAGTCCTCCTCAGGGAGCACAGCAGCAGTTGTGCAGTAGTTAGCAACATTAATCAATATTCCACATCCCACAGTTTAAAGCAGTGAATAGGTAAGGTAAACACATATAAATCTTCATGTCTTAGAGAAATCTTGCATTAGTCTGCCATATGAAAGGGCAAGAAAAAGAAGGTGAAAAAAGCCTTTTGAGGCTCTATTGTCAGTATGG
Source organism: Brachypodius melanocephalos (assembly GCA_013398615.1). Lineage (NCBI taxonomy): Eukaryota > Metazoa > Chordata > Aves > Passeriformes > Pycnonotidae > Brachypodius > Brachypodius melanocephalos. The sequence continues at coordinate 14,685,824 of VZSR01003049.1, forward strand.
GAAATTTCCACACTCGTCCTAGCAGTAGGCAGAGAGGGAATGAAGCACTGGCTGCTGTGGGTGAGAATTGGCTCTTCGGGCAACTGAAAAGTGAAAGGTCAACAGAATGCTCACAGCAGACATTTTATGCCTCAGAAAGAAGTCAAGGGAGAAATGGCTACTTGTAGGTAATTGTAGTGTCAATCTGGCTATCAAAAATGCATTTTCCTCCTATTTATCTGAGAAGCCAGTCAGATTGGCTTTCAGTCCCCATCAATGTCCCCAGGTGGTCCCTTACTGCTTTGTGTGGTGCAATGACAAACCTGGGCACAGGACACTGCAGGAGGTTTCCTGAAAAGTCAGGAGTGGGTTTTACTGCTTATTTCTCAAAGTAATCTGATCTGCTGCCTCACCACCTAAGTTGGTACCACTGTGATTTCTCTTCTTGCATCTGGTCTACTGAATTATACAGAGGGATGAAATTTTGAGAGTTAGCATGAAAGCCATTTTAATGGTTGGACACTCATTGTTCTCATCTTCCTAAAGCCTCTTGATTTGATACAGTCCTTACTACCTAGATACTGGAGGGCTGATTCCTAAAATGGTTACATCAGAATTTGCAAGATAAAAAGACACAGCCCTGCCCTCCATGTTTACACTGGACAGAGGGTTGTGGTTTATCATCTAACTTCATCCCCACTCTGGACACTTGCTTGCTCCTCTGAGGGGCAAGCACTGAAATTTCTTAGCCAAACAGACCCAAGCTCACTCATTGCCTGACGTTATGTTGCTGAGAAATCTGGCAGCAGCTACTTCATGTTGCAGCATGCAAACTGGAAAAAACAAAGCAAAGGTGAGGCTGTGTATGCCAGGGAAGGACTGAGGTGCTCTGTGGGTGTGGAGCTGTGTGGAAGATTGGGCAGCACCAACAGCAGCTGGACCTGGTGGCCCTGCTTTCTGTGGAAAGAAAAGGCAGAGTGCCACATGGCAGTCAAACACAAGAGCTGAGACCTAAACAAAAAGCTTAAAGAAAACAACGAAACAAAACAAAACTGTATATAGGCAAGAAGCCTTTTGGAGTAACACAGATTTCATTGAGAGGTATTAAAAAAAAAGAAGTTGCCTGTGATGTCTCTTGCTTTTCCAAAGGGCACGTTTTACCAGATACCTGTAAGGAAAATACCATAAAACATTATCTAGCTTATTCAGAGAGCCACTAAGGGAGAAAAAAAAAAAAGCTTTCTTCAAGGGGAGTTTGATGTGCTGTTCAGCCTGCTCTGTCATTTTTCTTGTCTCTCTTCATAATCTCTATGCAACCCAGAAACAGCCAGTAAAAAAGAGAGACCCTCTGCTTGTTTAATTACTTCCTGAAAATTTGACAACTACTACTTCGGTCTCATTGGATAATCTACTTTTAAATTACCTAGTCTTTCAAAGACAGCATAATTTGAGTACATTTACTTCCCTAGCTATACATCATGCCTATCAAAATTAAATGCTTCCAACATACCAATGCAGTGTTTTAACATTTCACTGCTGTAATACATTTAACAGCAAATTTAACTTTTTAACAGATTTTCATACCTTTAGCAGTAAAGCACAGCTAGAAATGGATTTTTTTTCTGATGACAAAGTAAAATTATGTAAAAAACTATAGCAGCTTATAAAATGCAAAGCTTGGTGTCAAATTTTGTGGTAATTAAAAGATTTTTCTTTAGTCCTGCTTAAGATAAAACCTATTTTACTAGTACAACTATTTTCTGAACAAAACACGAATCCAGGCATAACTCATTGTGTTTGCATTTTTGCTCTACATATAATCAAAATTATAAATGTTATCTCAAAAGAATTCATATGGTTCTCCTCTGATTTTTAAGCCTTCTTTTCAAAGCAATAAAAATATTTACAGAAATTTAGAATAAACTGTTCAATGCCCTCCTTTAGCATCTGCCATTTTAACTGGTGAATACGTTGTTTTCTAGCAATTCTAGAAATTTTTCTGGGATCTGCATGATTATTTCTACTTCTACATCAGAAAACTATCTTAACAACATCACAAAACAATCTTAAAGAAAATTATCTTAGCAACACGTATTGTTTATCGCCAAAATATGCAACAAGCACGTATTGAGGGTGTGTCTCTGCAGGGTGTGTGTGTGTTTTTTTCGAAGCTGAAAGACTACCCCACACAGTACTAGGATTCCTCCTGTAGAGAAACGGGAAGTGAAAAGCAGTCACAAAAACAGACCTCTCCCCCAGACGTTGAGATGGCTTTTGAGCATTCCTCTCTCAGGAAATCCTGAATTTGAGGTTGGTGGGGTTTTTTTTTCCCTTTTGTTTGTCTGCAGTGACACATGTCAATAAGCCCTATTTTTAAATGAGAGTAGTTTTAATTGCAGGAATGCAGGCAGATCTCATGGTGGATCCTGTTGGTATAGGCACCACATGTGTGTGCATGCATGCAAGCCAGAAGACTGTCTACAGCACATGTGCAGGTCAATCCAACGTGAGCAAAACCAAAAGCAAAGGAGGTAAAGAAACGGCACGCAAAAAAAAAAGAAGGAAAAAGACACCCCCCTCCTTGCTTCTAAATCATCACAAAGACTGCAATATCCTGTTATCTGTTGTAGTAAATTCATATACAAAAATAAAGAAACAAATGTTGCCCTTCTGTGAAAGGAGATAATAAAAGATTGATTCTTCAAAAAGGAAAAATAAAAATCCAAACAGAGGAGAGAAGAAGTACCGTGTTTTAAGCTGTACTCAAGAAAAGCACAGACTGACATAACATTTAAGCAGCCCAAACCTCTTGATATTGTCTGTTGAAGTTGTCTTATGGAGCAAACACTACAGACACGAGATGAAAGGGAAGTAAAAGCCACCGTATATCTGGTTGCCACAAACTTCTTCCTAAACCATGCCACTGACCTAGTGAAGATTAGAATTCTATGGTGATCTTAATTTATTTTTTCCTAATACAGAGCTAAGAGGGACTAAAAACCACCAAATGAATACACTTTTTTTGTGGAGTCCATAACAAATGCATTTTATCTTAAAGAAAGAATATTACTCACCAAGGAATAGTCTTGATTTAAAATATCCATCCTGAATACCTCCTTAATTCTGTTACTATGGTTACCTAATGGTAATTAGGTAGATACAAGAAAGGCAAAAGCATCAAGTTATAACATTAAATGACAATATAACAGTGACATCACTTCAGACACCAATACTTTTTAGTTTAATATCAAGGAATTAAAATCAGTCACCTACCTGTTTCTAAAATTCTGGCTTTTGATTTCATTGATTTACCAGCTCAAGTTTCTTCCTCTCTCATATCCCAAACACATTTCCATGCTTGGGAAATATTAAAAAATTACAAATCTTATAAAAACTTTTGAAACTTTCACTGAAATACCATATAAAATAAGAAATAGTATGCACAAATAAATCTTCCTCCTTTCTCTATTCCAGGTTTACAGCAAAACGTGTGAAGTGAAAACTGATATATAGGAAAATTTTTAGGCACTATTTACAGAACTCACAAGAATAATCTTTGGAAACAGGAATATTTGGAAGGAATGACAGTAGTCAACTATGAATAGGTCAAGAAATTTTAAAAGTTAAGGCTGCTGAACAAAATCATTAGAGATATATGCCTGTGGTTGAACTCTCAGGATCTTACCTATCTCCGTAATGAGTCTGGCCAACAGTCACCAGTAATGTTAGTGGAAAGTGTCCCCCACATTTGAAAACTGCAGGACTTATTGAACTGCCTAAATAAGGTGTTTGGTGAGGCAGAGGGCACACTGAAGGCAGGGAGTAACCCTCCATATCCTAACATTTGCGCACACACTTTCAGTGTGGTTGGTCTGCTCTTGTGCACAGTCAATGCTGTTTTTTGTGTGGATAGTGCTGTAGCAGTTTTTACTCTTACATGTTATTCAATGGCACACACAGATTGGCTCTGCCTCCAAATATTTTATTATTTTTTGTTTTATTTTAGCGTGTTGATCAACCTAAGTTGATACACTAAAAACACAAACCAAAACGTGATCGTTTATTTGAATGTAGTGGATTTTGACTGTACTTAGTTGATTTTGCATAATCACTGTGAAACTTAGAAAATAAACTTCAAATTTCTGTAAAAATATAAATTATGCTATTTATTTACTTACTATCCCATACTTGCATAATATTTAAGGTCAGAACAGTCACAATAGAATTAAATCACTCTTCTGAATGAAGCCATGCTCATCCAGTGATTTATAAAAATGGATTAGATCTTAAAAATCAATCATTATAAATGAAAGAATTCCAGGCAACATCCCACCTGGAATTAATATCTAATTAAGTCCTACAATCTCAAAAGGAAAAAATAAAACTTCTTTAGTGACTTATGCACTGTACTTGGCATTTTCAACTTTTCTAATGTAGAAGCACTTATATAGTAGCTGTCACTCACAATCTATACTTTTGCTTCAGTATCAGCTTTCAAATTCATGTTACACTGGCTATTCCTTTAAAATAATAACTAGCCACTCCTAAACTTCTAATCCATCTTAAAAAGCTTGTACTAAAATTGATTTTCCTATGGAAGTTTTATCCAGAAGTTCTTAAAAATACCTGAAAAAATAAGTTGTTCTGATAGTGGTTCACAGTATAAATTAATAATAGCATAAAAAGTGGACATTTCCTTTCTTGTTTTTTGTATGATGTTGATTTTTTCTTGCAGCATTACAGTATTATTTGCTCTCCTCAACATTGCAGGGCTGCTACACAATAGCCATGTTCCCGACATGAAAACAGCTTTCTGTATTTGAAATCTGTCCCCGTTACATGCACAATCCTCGGGGCAAGGCCCAGGTGTGAAGCCTAGCTTTAGTGAAATGCATTTCCCAATAATCATGACAGAGTCAGCATTTTGTAAAGAAAGTATGTCTGTAAGAGATATAAAATTCCTCTAGAGGTAGGGTGTCATGAAGGTAGAAACAACTCAGTTACTTTAGTCAGACAAGCATTTCTTTATCCTTAGAAAAATAAAATAAAATAACTTTATAGGTGAATGTAATAAGTTCTGTCTAATATTGGGTGATTTTTCAACAATCTGCAATAAAAAGACCATCGGAAGGGGTTCCTCTTCCCCTTAAGAAATTTCTTTTTACTTATTTCTTTTTTGACTTTGAAAAAGAGTAAAAATTATTTTTTAAATGACTGGCTGCAGATTAAAATTAACACTGTACATTTCAATTATTATCAAATCATCAGGGAGCCAAAAGAATTGGTATCTTTTTAATTAAAATATTTTTATCAGATAACCTAAGCCTCTAAGGCCATATATTTGATTTTAATTAAAAAAAATTCTGCTTGTGATCATTGCTCAGAATTAATATACCAAATAAAATATGGGAAGAAAGGAGGTAAAGGGAGGTTATATAGTGTTACCTGATAAAAGGAGACAGTAATATTTAAAATGAGGTAAGTGTTACACCGATTTATGATGTATTTTATCTTCTAGAGAAACCCTAGTTTATCGTAGTGTCGTTCAGTTCGAAACGTCAGCTGTATATCTTTCTGCTTTTGAATGTAACTCTAGGTTGAAAGGAAAAGGTTTGCAGTGACGTGATGTATAAGCAGATCAAAAGCTTGGCATTTTTTCTGGGATAATTCGCTTTGATAATGAAGCATTTTTGTTGTCATAAATACATAAATATTATAAATATCTTATAAATATCTTGAAAGAATATTAATTAATAACACTTAACGTGCCTCTCATCTTCATGGTGCTGTACAAACAACTATGAATCAGAAAGGATGAATTGTTCTTTTTGTTTCAGTCCTCACTCAAATTGTCCTGTAAACATCCTCATCCCATACCCAGTAAGCACGAGAATTTGTATTTTTTTTGCTTCAAAATGAAAACAAAATATCTTAATTCATACTCTGCTTTCCTTTGTATCCATAACAGATCTGTATCAGGAGCCTTGCCAGTACCAAAAAAAAAAACAAATTGTAAGATAGCAGGGCCAAGCAAATCAGCCTCTAAATCCCACACTTAATCTAAGCACTGAAAAGCAAGGTAGCAACCCAGCACCAGGCTAACCTGAGTGTTACAGCTGGGGAACACAACAGGAAAAGCAGAACTGGCACTTGGCATTAGCTCCATGCTGAGAACAAGATGACAATGCTTTGGCTTTTAAGGACACTAGTGAATGTTGCATTATTACATTTTTTAAACTAAAATTATGTGCTAACCAGGATTCAAGAGCTGCTGTGACTGAAGGCAGAAAAAAATCTGTCACCAACCTGCAGATGAGCAGGATTTAGCTTCTTTCAAGGTAGCAGTTCCTGCCTTCCTCAGGCATCCAAATACGTCACTTCTTGGTAAAAGCTCACTAAATACACTGTTGGTTCTCATCTCCTAGGATTATACCAGTTGATCATTTACCATTCAAAATCACAAAAATCATGGATTTCTGGTCCTAATGCTTAAAGGCATTTATCCATCCCATTTCTCTGTGCATACTCATAAATCCAGTGGAGACTACATTTCAATTTTCTTTATACCTTTAGTAGCATACACACACTTTGAAGAAATTAACTGAAGGAAAAAAAGATGATCTTCACTTGTACTGTCAGTGAGTTATTTTGCTCTTTGTAAGCTAAGACAGTTCCCCTGAGCACCATTGTTGATTTCCATTTACAGAAATTTGTAGGATAATGTAGAGCGTAGTCTAAGGATTATAGCAGCCTGACACAATTGTCAGCACAATTTATTAAAAAGTGCCAGCCTGAAGTCTCGTGATCTTCCACTTTTCATCCTTAGAAAACAACTTTTAGTCGAGGTTAGAGTATATTTATTCATTATACTGTTCATTTTTTAGCTCTCCTAGCTTGTTCCCAGAGTAAATGAGATAATAGCTATTTTAATCTATATGCCATTAACATATTTGCCTCATGAGACTTCAGGGTCTGGGCTGTACACTTTAGTGTTAACATTTCAGATGGAACTACAAGAGAAGAAATTATTGTTATACCAGAAGGATTTGTTTTATTTTCACTCTTTAAAAAAAAAATTCCACAAAAAAAAAGTCAAACAAAAAAGTCCACAAAACCCCCAACAACAACAAAAAATCCCCACAACAGATTTTTCCAACTAAGGAAAAGAAGAAACTTGCATAAATCTGCCAGGGACTCAGCTCACAATTTAAGCTCATCCTGGTGGCTAAGGAATTAATAAATAACTGTGGAGCACTCATATACATTCTGGGGATTTAAGTTAACATAATTTAGGCAGCAGGGTTTTATTTATGCATATGCAATCCCTTAGCTTCTCGTTACATCAACTTGTTGGATCCATTGGGCCCATTCCAAACCAGTCAAATGCAAAGGGAGGGTCTCCCATCAGCTTAGAGTGTTTTGGATTTGGCCTGTTGAAGAAAACACGTCTTGAAGACATTTTCAGACTTTCCCTTGGACAAGCTCAGATACTTTGGGAGTTTGGAACAAATTTATAGACAAATATATAAACAAATTTATAAGCCTTACTTTAGGCTTTAATTTTTGTCTGTTAGTCTTCCACTGAACGGCTTTTGGGTTATCATCTGAATCATTTATGCACACACCCAGGCAGATGCACACACGTGGATACACACAAACACATACAGCACGAAGGCTTATGTATAAGCATTTGCTTTTCTGATTCCATTTCATGATTCTGAAAAGGAAAAAAAAGATCTAATTTCTTTCAAAGCCTCCCAGGATAAAAAAGATCATTGAAAGATCCAAATTAGAGCAGTGGTCGAGTTCATTACTGATCTGACAATGAAACAGAAGGGATCCCTTGAGTCTCCCTTCAGTGGGTTCATGTTAGAGGAACATCTCTTTGTCTTCTGTTCACTAAGTTTCTATCAAGATAAAAATATATTTAGAAATTTACAATACTCAATGTTTCACTAGCAACGATTTACAGTCTATTAAAAATATAAAAAAACCAAAGAAACAATAAAATATGTGTTTGTACAGGAGCTAAATTACTGTATCTTTCCCTTTCTTTTCCTTTTTTGGAGAGAAATATTATACTTTTCTGAAACGTTCTGCTGCCCTGGTGAAAAATAGAGAACAAATACACTAACAGGGTCTCACTTTTCCTTTGTTCGCTGTCTTAGCAAACTGACCCTGGAGTTTTGGCAGCTGAGGTATATGGAAAGGAAGTTTGCAGTCAAATCCCTCTTTTGCCAACAGAAGTTGGGTGGAAGACAAATTTGCAGGCCAGAGTGGTCCTTCATAATTGACTGGGGCATACAAATAAATTATAAGGGACTCCAACATGCACATCAAAAGACACCATGAATCACCAGGGACAAGGATAATTTACTCTGCACAGTTCTGAAAAGAGAGTTTTGACTGACTTTCACCTTTTACCATAACACACCCTTTCTCTTGTGTTTTTCACTATTCATAGCATCCTCCAAACCAAAGAAAACCCACAAGGTTCAGACACTGAGCACTACAGTAGCTGTCATCAGCCCCAACACTCTGTCACCTGAGCTTTACAGAAAGTGAACCTGGAGCACAGTCTGCCATTTACCACAGTCAAATCAGCAAGAGACCTAAAAATAAAGCCTCCTCTCAAGCCTCCTATAGCCAGCTGCCAGGGCTCTAGGTGCAGATCTATATTTTTCCAGTCACATAGTGTGCCCTTAGAATCAGAGGGCAGCAAAGAGCCTTTCCCATTTAAATCCATTGCAATTCCAAGAAAGAGAATCTTTGACTTGTTTGCTATGCTTCCCTTGACATAGTGCCTCCAGGGCAGTGTTCAAAATGACCTTACATAACAGTTTACATTCATAATCCATCACTGCAGAGGGAAATCAAAACAACAGACTCTTTCCCGCTTCATTATGAAGGGCTGCTCTTGTTCTATCTTGTGTCCTTGGGAAAGAACCAGTGATGAAGCCAGATTAGAGCTACAGAAAACACAGAACACCCCCACCCCCCCAAAATAACCCTTGTACAATGTGCATTTGCAAATTAACTACACCTTGGTGGTGTGCACTTACAAAGTAGTTGCAAAAATCGAGTGGCTAAAAATCAATAAAAAAAACTTTTCCTCAAAACTCAAAGGCCTCTTAATGCTTATCAGATGACAAATCTACTGAAATACCTCAAGTATCATTTTCAGAAGATTCTAAATATTAATGTATGCACACATTATGCCATTTTTATATGTAAAAATTACTCTGTTTTTAGCAAAGGCTACATTTAATACAGATTTCTTTTCCCTTCCAAATTTTCTCCACCTGTCAACATAATATTTCATAATCTTGCAAAACAATGTTGTTACTTACCAGAACAGAAGAAATCTCACCATCTCTTAACTTGAGGCTGACAATGAAAGCCCCCTTCATTTTACTTGTCAGTCCAATTAAGAAAACATTCTCACCTCAAAAAGTGAGTGAATAAACAAATATGACACAGCGGGTTTAGAGATAAGAACACAATGAATTGATTAAAAACCTCGAATTCTGTAGTATTTTTACTATCACCAGATCTAAAACAGTTTTGTTAAACAGCTCCCCTTCTTTGGTAAGAGAAACAAGGATGGAAGCTGTACAATAACCTTCAGTGCTTCTTGATAAATAGCAAAATAGCTCAGTGGAAATGTTCAACTTCTCTATGATTAAAAAACAAACCTTTAATGTAGTTTTTTGTTTACTGTGTCATAAGTGCAGCGTTGGAAGTCGTTGCCAAAGAATCATTGGAACAGGCATCACTAAGGCAGTGTCAGCCAGCCAGCTCTTTGAAAATGATTCAGTTCCTCTAGTCTTATGACTAAAATAATATGCAGTGGCTCCAGCTCGAAGCCTGGTTAATACATCTGTCCAGAACACATAATTACTTGGTCATAACATTCCCCCGGCCACCAGCCAACAAACCAATCAGCATTTCTTCTTAACTCACTAGAATTTTTGCTGTGTCAAACTGTTTGATCTCTAGGTAGTAAAAATGCAAAAAATGGAAGGACACTGCACTGGAAGGTTTTAATTTAACATAGTTTCTCATGGAAATTAAATCTGAAGAGAAACATGTTTTTGTTGACATTGCTAGAGTCGAGAATTTTTATTCTGCTTTGGGAATGGTATTGACATATTTATCTTGCAGCTTTTTTCTTATCTCTTTACCAGCTAAGATTCTGAAATGTAATCTCCCTTTCATTAATTACTTTCACAAAAAAAACCTCATGTTTATGAGAAAGTTAAATGATACCAGCAAATTTAACAGGCCACAATGTGTGTAAACATCAAGTTATCAATTATGCTTGATTGTGTACACCGTGCACAGAAATGAAAGAGGTGGAAAAAGTCTGTATTTGCACAGATACTGTTATCCACAGTTCTCTACTTGTAAGTGCATATGTTTAATTTTCTGAAACTTAATTTTGCAAACCCTGATCCGGTTCCTGAGGCATTTTGTGCCTATAAAACCTTTGTATTTACTTCACCAGGACACAGGATCAGGAGAACAGTAGTGTTATACTTGCTTCCTATGGCACGTGCCAAAAGTATGCTGAGGAAAGGACTCCATGCACATTTCAGAGTAATGCAATCCTTCTCTGTGTGATATGGTATTTCTAAAGTAACAAAATAAATTGCTACATTTTCTACAGTGAAGAACTTAGGGATCATACTCAAACAAGCAATCTTAAAGAAACTGCATAATTTGCAAGTTCATACTATATTTCTTGGCTTAAGTGCTGTAGCCTCACACAGTATCCCTTTTTTATCAGTGTCTCCAGACAAAGAAACACCTTCACCTCATGGCCAATACTGAGACTTAAAGGCACCACAAGAATACAAATGAACAACAAGGCACTTTCCCTGTCCACATGAGCTATTAGTCATTTGTTCTGACAAATAAGAAAACAACAATTCCCCTAGTTTCCTTCACAAGATTTCACAAGAAGCACACCAGATGCATTTACATTTTTTATTTTAGGAGTAGTGCATGGGAGAGGACAGTAACGTTGCCTGGTTCATCTGAAATGGAAGACTGGAAGGAAGATGAAGCTCTCATTTGAATTCTGTTATAGGTTTTCTCTCCCTAAGTCACAGAAGGAGAATCCTTCTAGGTCACTGGGAGAATCCCTCTTTCAGAAGGAACTAGGATGTGGTTGGAGTTGATTTTCAGAGAAACTCAGTGGCTTTCCTGTCACAGGCTTTGCTATTTATTTCCTGCTAGTATCAAATCTCAGGTTCAGCATCTTGTCTGTGCAAAAGTGGAATTTAAAACACCCAAACAGCATATTCTGAATTCTTGGAGCAGTACAATACAGGAATAGATATTTCCAAGGTATATACATATGTTCTACGAGTGTTAATAATAGTATCATGCATTTCAACATTAACAAAGATTGTATGCATTTAGATGAAGAAAATCTGTGACAAAACTGAAAAATGGTTAATTATAACCATTATGTCAAGGAATAGTGGGGTTCTTATAATATGTACCAGCTTCTACTTGAAATCACCCTCACTTTCCTGAGTCTAAACATTCAAACTGTTATGGTGAAAAGCAAAGCTAACTCTTCACAACATTTTGAGCAAAATAGGAAAACATTTTACAACTTTTATGCTCCACAGGATACTTAGAAAATATACAGACTGGTGTGTTAAGTTTAGAGACGCCACAATAATATTGCCTGAATTCGTGAGATTTACCCACATCAGTTGTCTCTTCATGCAAGTGCACTCTTATCCAGCTTTAATTCTATGATCCTGCATTAGTTATTCAACAGGATTCCTGTATTATTTGGTGAAATCTAGATATGACATTTTTTTATATCTTCTGCATTTATTGTGTCTTTAACCATTACACAGAGGCACATTATCCAGCCTTGCTTTAAATACAAAGCTATGAACTTCATGTATATGTACCCACCTTCCTCCCTCACACAAAGCTGAACAGAGTACTTTGCAGATTTATTTTCTTGCTACCTTACTATTAAGACCCATGAAATGACTGGGTTTTTATCCTCATACAGGATCAAAAAATTCATCAGGAGAAGTCATAAATTTGTAAGACAATTTTCACACACATACTAGAGTGAAAAGTTTGACTATATACATAGGTTCTCAGTGTCAGCACTGAACAGTTTCAGCAGTAATATTGAAGGCTCAATTCCCCTGGAAAACTGGCCACAGGTCTTTCATATTAGTTAAAATACGAAATTATCAAAATAATGTAAAAATCTGAATGATAATAATAGCATTTGTATGCTTTGCTGTTTCCCTCATCAACAGAAGAGAAAACACCCCAAAATTCTTGTGTGTCCCCTAAACATGTTTTGGCTATGTTTACATAGATAATGTCTAGATACAATTTTTTTCCTGAAATATTTATTACTCCTCACAGCATCATAAAATTTCAATAAATCTCACCTTGCCAAAACACCAACTAACCACAGGCACTGAGGTATCTGTTACCCTCTCCACTAGCAGTGAGGAGAGGCACCTGGAATACAAATTCCCCTCTGGAGATGCCTTTCTATCAGTTGTGAAGTTCCAAGCTAACATACCTGAGGGGTAAGGTGAAGGTAACTTTAAAATTGTCTCAGCTAAAATTGCTTCAAATGAAAGACTTAATTTCCACCCTTGTGGGGTGGTGTGGTGCATCCAGACTGATCTCACAGGATGCTTTGCTGAAGCATGACAACCACAGCAATCTCCCATCTCTCTCTTTCCTCTGCTGCCACTCTTTCCAAAGGCAATATTTATCCTTCTACTCAGAAACGAAAATGAAAGCTGGTGTGTGACAAAATGTACAGTGTGATGCAAAGCATTTCATGTCATAGTGAAAGCAGCTTAAAGCCAGCATGCCAGTGATGATATCATTCATAGACAACAGTTAATTTGGGAAGTGGAAGGGAGAAGCCAATATCTCTAGTGTGATGTGATTTTGTACTGAAAAGCCCTCACATAAATGCAGACGTGCACAGGAATGGAATTGAGAGCACTTAGTTTGGGGACTGAACACTAAAAAATGCACAGTTGGGAACCACTTTCCATTGGTTGGTAGATGAGATAATTGACTTTATTCTTTAACCTGTTATTGAACCTCTATTAACATTTCCTGGGTTTTTGCAGTCTTAAGCAGCAAGCTCGATACTAAGAGTGCTTTTTTTTTTTTTTCTCCTGAAATATGCATCTTTTCCAAAATATTTATCATAGTTTGCTCTGGTTAAAAAGAAAAATCTTTAATTACTATTAAATACACCTTTGACTGAATCCAGGCTACAATGTAATAAGTAACTCTGTATTCTGGATGAACTCTAAAGGGCTTCTTACTGTTATATATTCATCCCTTCATCAAGACAATCCACTGTACTTCAGGCAGTATACATATATTGCAGTCTGTGTATATAGATGCTGTATATATTACTGCTTCCTTAAAATAACAAGCAGAGTCATGAGAAAATATAAAGAATAAAGATGAAAGACATAACTGCTTAGTTTGGAAATTAAACATAAATTAAGGTGGAAGAAATTCTCATTATTTACTTAGGGCCTGATCCAAAGCTCTTTAAAGTCAGTGGAAAGAACATCAACTGCACGAGGATTTAAAATGTGACACTACAGTTGAATGCTTTGAGAAAATGTCTGGGAAAGCAGCATCAAAAAAAAAAAGCCTACTTAGAAGTGGGAAGGGAAAGGGCTTCCTGGATTATTTTACACCATTTTTACCTGTGGGACAGTCTTGATCTCAGCTTACAAGGACACGCATTGCTTTTTTCCATCTGTGCAAGAGTGAAGCATGCTATAACTTTGTGGCACTGGATCAAGTGTAAGAAAGGGCTAGAGCAGGAAATAAAATACCTTGGGTGATAGTCACATGAGCACTGCAACTAGGGGAGGACACCTCAAAGCAACTATGCCTGTGACCTCTAGTGAGGTAGAGGCACAGTCTCAGCCCCTTCTGCAGCTCAGGGCAGCAATCCATGCTCCACAGGTTTGGGAGCACCACTGGCACACTGCAGGTGTCAGGAGACCCATGCTGCTGAAACTGGGGGAGATCAAAGAAAATTGCAACCAAAGAAAAGTCACTGCTTCTCAGGATTTCCAGCATCCTCTCCATTACTACCTGACATTTCCACTGATACTGAACTGTGTACCCAAAGTACAGGATGAGACTTTGGGGTTTGATTTTTCTCCCAATTAAATTTGGTTTTCTGGCTCTTTTGTTTTTCTTTTTGCTCGTATGTTTATCCTTTGGGAATTTTAACTAAAGGGTGGGTTGTCTCCACTGACAAGTCCATCCATTATTCTGACTGGATATTAAATTATCATTAAATTTAGCACACCACATGACTGACGTTCAGATATTATTTTTTGAGCACAGATACCTTGGAGCACCTACACAGAACACTTCTATAGACATTTTAATATATTGGGAAGCATGGAGCATTCCATTTGTGTTCCAGGACAGAGAAAATCCTCATTGAATGTGTGTAACACACTTGAATGTGAGGCTCCAGGAATGCACAAAATTATAGGATGGGGACAGGTTTTCATTTCACTTATTTTTTCCTATTCTGCATCCACAAGAGTATGAAAGTCAGTGCTGAATAGTCCTTAAAAAATCCCTCAAAGCTTTCTTCTCATTCACTATTATATTATTTGCTTCTTGACTCTTGCAGTCCATAGCAATCAAACTAATATAACTTACAGTTCAGTGAGACCTTGTATAATATGTAGATTTGGTCCTATAATTCCATCCAACAAAAAGTATGATAAAAATAGTAGTAGAGACCATTAGGTGAAAAAGTCTGGTTCTGTGTAATTGTCAGAGAATCACAGAATTAAATAATTAATAAAATTTGCTTTATTTTATAAAATTATTATGGTAGACTTTTCCTGCTCTGTTTTGGTTGTAAGTCATCCAAGGAAAGAATAAAGAAGGAATTTAGTGTTTGCTTGTAAAATCACTGGAAACAGAAATCTGAGCCAACTGAAGTTTAACAGTAAAGAAATTTACTCACCACCACATTGCTACTGTTTAATTGTTTATTACTTTGAAAATGTACTCCCAATAGTAACATTAAAATCTGGTTCTAGGCCAATCCAGGCACATAAGGTAGAGCTGGAAAAGATCCAGTTAGTTTACAGCATCACATTTTGCAGTGTCAAAGCAGCAAGAATTTCCTTTAGATTCAAGGACATCATAATATCTTGTTTAAATTAAATGCTGAAAATATAAACAGACTTCGATGATTTTTTTCTCTTTTTTTGTTGTTGTTCCTTTCTATGTTTAGACTCATCATAGTGGAAACAACTTCCAACATATGGTTAAAACTAAACAGACGCAGTGATTCTGGGAAAATAAACTCTTACCTTCAAGAACTTATGCCCACCCTGCTGAGTCAGTTGAGAAGTTCAGCTGATTAAACTTCAGCAACCAAATTTAAAGAAAAACTTCCAAAAAAATGTCAGCAATACAAAACAGGTGTGGGGAAACCAACATTCACATAAAGAGCAATTTTCACAGGAAATGTAGGCTCTTTGACTGCCAATTCTATTTATGGCATCTTCAGGTTTCTCCCTGTTCCATTCATACCAGAAGTACCAAGATTAGTGTTTGGTTGCCCAAACCAACTCCACGCCTTTTTGGAATGCTGTAAAGCAGTCTCCTGGGAGACAGCTGTGACATTTCCCTCAGCTCTTGATCTCCTAACTCTAGTTACAAACAGAGATGTTGTTCCTTGACTCTGGTAACAATTTCTTCCTCAAAATGCTGGTATTAGCACCTCCACCATGTTCACTACGGTGCATCAGAGCATGGTGGCTTTACACTGTATGAAGAAAGCAAGCCATTCTTTGGACATCCATTTTGCTCCCAAGTTAAAAAAAGTGTTAAGGAATTCTTCATATAATACCATGCTCTACAGAGTATTTCATTCTACACATATTCTGGCAGACATTCCTCAATACTTTTATTTGAGCTATGGCTTTAGTTATCCTCAAAGAGCTTCTCTATTCAGCTTGTAACTCTTCCCGTCTGCCTAAGAAAAAAAAATCCCCCTATGATCACTCTGCAGGATGATTGCTCTCTTTCCTGAGCCATTGTCACACAGCTGAGAGACTGGCCAGTGCCCTGCTGGGAGGGGGCAGTGCCACCCCTCAGAGGTGGGTCTGCATTAAAAACTGTGCCAGAGGAACTCACCCGGACCCCCAGAGCACTGCACAGGGGGGAGCATCAGCAGCACTGCCAACAGCCACGCTCTGCCCAGCAGCAATGAGCACCACCTGCACATCACCCAGCACCAAGAGGGCCTGAGGCAAGCAAAGGATCCTACCACAACAAGTTATTATATAGCCTTATAGCAGTGAGACTATTTCTATTTTATGGCTTAAATTTGATACTGTGCTCCTCTTCTCTGTTTGTTAGCATGTGTCCTAGCTTGCAGCCTGTGAGGAGAAGGAAACTGCATTCTTTTGTGGAAGGGAAGCAATTTTTTTAATAATAATTACTAAACTACAAGAAAATGTCATATTATTTTTAGGCCATATTATATTTTGTGGAAGAATATGAGCTTTTTCTTAACGACATTACTAGACACATGGCAGTACATGAATGGAATGTAAATATATGTAATTATTTTACCCATTTTTTAAAGCCATAATGTTCTGAATGATCTCAAACTGATTTCCAAACTGGTCTATGAATAACATGGCTTAGCTGCTAAAACCACAGAAGAAACTCCTGTACAACAGAATGGACTAACACAGCTTTCTTTTCATGGTAAAGTGTGTTTGTTCTGTACTATCAACAAAATATTGTGTTTCACAATACCATACTCTTAAGAATACATTAGGAAAAACAGTCTCAGTCTTCCAGCCAAAAAGCTCTCCAAGCCATTTAAAAGGTAGTATTGTATTTTCCCTGGGTTAATACAGTATTTAGGGAGAGTATTATTCAAAAGGTACCAAGCAGGAACAAATATCTCTGTCTTCAAGTCCCAGGAGATTGTGATGGCATTAAGAGAAATTTAACATTTCAAACTGCTCCATTAAAATATATTCCTATAAACATGTACTTTGGATTATAAGTATGCAGAAACCATTCAGAACAGAACACAGAAAAGGACTGACAGAAGGAGTCTTCACAGCACCTGCACAGAGCACTTTACAGAAAACCAAGAAGAAGATTCAGGAATAAAGAAGGGTGAAAGAATCACAGTATGTGGTGGAATATCAAACATTGCAATACTTGCTGGGTGCTGGGTGTTGTCACTTTAAAGCAAAAAGAATTTAATTTTTATTTGACTGGATAAAGCAAGTATCTTTGTAGAGATGCACCCTCATTTTTATCCATGCTTCAAACACACAGATTAAAAATCACAGTCATACTCTTCCTGCACAGACTTTGGTAAAACTTCCCCAGAAAGTTACACAGACTGATGAACAAACATACCCCACAGCCTCTGGCTGTCCCAAATGACTTCTGTGTCACCACAAATGGAGATGTTTAAATCTGTGCTAGAGGGGCCAAGGAGTCACCCAGTACTGATGTGGAGTTCTAAAATTCTTGTTTTCTTTCCCACCTTGCACAGGCATAGAGGTCAGAGGCTGAATCGGCCTGCTACATAGAGTTTAGGGCTCTCTTTTAGCACACTATCAAATAATTCAGAGTTTAAAAAAAAAAAAAATAAGAAAAACCAAAACAAAAAAAGCACAGTTTCAGCTGCTCTTATAATAATCTCATTTCCTGGTTGGCAGGTACTAAAAAAATCCCCAAAAATCAGATTTCATACCACTGCTGGGTCATAAGAATGCTTCATATCAGAATACAATCCTGTAAAGAGCAAAGATCAAAAATAGTAACTTTCTTTGGATTCAGTGTGGAAAGACACCATACTTTATACATCCCAACAAAGCAAATATTGAAACAAAGTGTGTACGTACAGACATGCAATGTTACAGGTCTGGTGACTTTCTCAAAGATCAGTGCATGCTTGTGCACTTACTTGTGTCAAGTCTTTGAGTTTGCTACTCTTATGATAACTGGCACAAAAGAGTCTTCAAAATTGTGATGAATTTTATTTATATATCATCCCTGTATTTTCCTGTTGTTCTTATTTAGAAGATGCACCTCTCTTGCTTCTGTGTGCGTTGCATAAATCAAAGATGCTGAATGGAGGCTGAAATGACACAACTGAGTGCTGAGACATGAAAAATGTGTTCTAATGTTGATTCCTGCAAGATTTTGTTCCGTCCAGTTTCATCCACAAAGCAACCAATGTCATGAATTTAGCAAGTAATTGAAGTTACACTTGAGCTCAGGGCTCAATTCAATTGGAATTGGAATTTTCCGACACCACATCCCTTGTGTAGAAGTTACATTTATCTACATTCCCCTTGAGATGCACTGTGCCTTTGAAAACAGAGGAAAGTGCACTTATTAATGTTGCTGTGAATAAACTCAGGCATTCTCTTTGCTGTCCTTTAGCAATGAATCCTATTTTGATTCTAAATTTAAACAATCTCTGTAAGGGAAGAAGAGCAGAGTACAGAGGAAAAAGCAGAAAGTGCCAAGTTGGAGGAAAACAATTTGAAATTATCTTTCTAGCTTAACTCAGAAAATTAGAAACATAGTTTAAATCTGAATTTCCTTAACAGTATTAAGCAAAGATAAAAAGTTCCTAACAAAACCACAGAATATTAGAGACAGACTGTAAGATGCTTCCAAAGAAAATTTGCTAAGCTCGTACACACGCTTCTTGCCTAAAAGCCCTCATGTTTACACAGATCATGACAGTGCACACTCCACACATAACAGAAGCTAATTTTTCATTTTAACCAGCCAACACACAAGATAGAACTCCAAAATGACAAGTTCATGTGGGGTTTTTAGTTGGGTGGTTTTTTGGGTGTTTTTTTTGGGTTTTTTGTTGTTTTGTTTTGTTTTGTTGTTTTGTTTTGTGGTTTTTTTGTTTGGTTTTGGTTTTGATTTTGTAGGTTTTTTTCTTTTGGATGGGTATTTTTTGGTTGAGGTTTTCTTCATAGTTGTGTTTTGGGGTTTTTTGGGGTTTGAGGGTGGGGTTTTTTTTGTTTTGTTTTGGTTTTGGGTTTTTTTTTTTTCTTTTTTTGTAACAAGAGAAGATATATCATTGAACCCAGTATTTCTCATATGAAGAAAAAAGACCATAAGAAAGAGTTGGCCAGGGAGGTCAATAAGACTTTTTCAGCCTCATTAAAGTCAGGTGCAGTTCACACAAGATCTTAATGACAAAGTGGCGTTCTAAAATAAGTATGATGCAGACAAGCATGATTTCAAGGATGTAAATAGAAATTAAATCCTGAATATGTTCTTTTACAAAAGACCTCGTCATGTTATTTAAAAGTTTGGTTCATAAAAATTGATTTTAATATCAGAATTTACTATGGGAATCAGAATTATGATTGAATAATTTTGAAGGAAATATATTGTAATTCTGTGAGGAAACAGACAAAATTTGTTTCATCTTCTTGCTTGCATGGAGGGGTCTCAGCTATTTTTCAATAATTATGCAGTTTGGCCAATTGGTCAAATAATTCTTTTTTTTTTTACTGTAAATAGAAACTTATCTTTAGTTAAGACAGTCTCTCCTCTTTTTTTTTGGTCCTCCTTTAAATTCTTTTTGTAGTTCCCAAAGATTAGGACTGGTTTCAGTCCAACCTTATGAGAACCCTTTCATGTGTCTCGTTTGTGTGCAGTAATTACATAAAGATTTCCTTAACCCTTACCCACTGATACCTACGAAGAATTAAGAGCAGCTT
Organism: Brachypodius melanocephalos; assembly: GCA_013398615.1. NCBI lineage: Eukaryota > Metazoa > Chordata > Aves > Passeriformes > Pycnonotidae > Brachypodius > Brachypodius melanocephalos. The sequence continues at coordinate 14,705,617 of VZSR01003049.1, forward strand.
TTCCATGACGGAGTCCAGTCAGCTGTTCCTGCAGACCACTTTCTAATGGTTTTTAACCTTGTGTCATTTGGACTTCCCTCTCCAAACAGATACATTTCAGTAAGTGGCTCATTAGCATCACACAGGAGAAGAATCCTTACTTTTTTTTCCTTTTAAAACCACCATATCCTTAGCTATCTATCTCTGGTGTTTGTACTGATATTACAGCCACTTCAGTAAATTGAAGCTCTTCCACAGATCTCTACTCCAAATCAGCGCCAGCCTCAATTCTTTGGCTGAGGCAAATGCCAGACATTGTTTATACAGTGGTAATCAACATGGTAAATTTAGAATATACCAGAATAAATTATGATAAATTTGCTGCCTCAGGATAAAGATAACATATGGGTAGAGTCAGTGGTTATCTCTTAAAAAAGGGGGAAATTGATGAACAGACATTTTTTTTTCCTTCCAGGCTATCAGAATAAATGGCTTTTTTTGCCCTCTGGGATTTGTAGAAAAAGAAGATGGGACATGTGGATCTCATGAACTCTGTTGCTAAATACAGCTACAACTTTTGAAAGACTCTCTTCCCTATATTTCAAGTTGAACTCCATGTTCGTTCCTCAGCATTCAGTTGCTTTCTTTCTTTTTTTTCCCCTGTCATCTCTCCAGAGGTCAGGAAATGAACTGTGTGTCATCAGAGAGCAAAGCAGTAGAGAACCCAGGGGGCCTGATAGCAATGATGCCCTTTTTCCCCCCCTCAGCAGCTTGACTTGCTGTTCCCAGAGGGGGTTTCAGAACCATCAACTAGTGAAAAATCAGTAGTGGTTTTGGTTTGGGGGTTTTTGGTGAGAGGTACTTTTTTCATCTGAGGAAATATAATAATAAAAAAATCCATAACACATCTCTTCACTGAGTATGGAATTTCACTTCACTTTCCTTCTAAAACTTAGTGCTTGAGAGTTTTTTAGCAAAGTTTATTTACCTGGAGATGGGTTTCCAGAAAATACATATTCCAAATGTAAACTATTTTCAGAATAGACTGACATTTCTCTCTCTCTGTTAAGTACTTGTATAGGGCCCAAAACTTGCAGAAGCAAAAACACATTCTTGTGTCTAGCATGTGACTTTGGCAAATCATCTGGGTGATGAAGGCAATCAGGATCTAACTAAATCCTGATCTACTTGCAAAGCAAGGCAATCCCCTCATAGCTATTAGCTATCTGTGTCAGGACATTTGTGTAAGTAAAATACTGCAGCTAGGATCCTCACACAGTGAGTGTACAGTCAGTCTTTTGTTAAACCAGCAGGCAGAGTCGCATTTCTTCAATTTCATATTCCACTTCTGCCTTTTGGTTCAACCTCTGCCTTTCAGCTCCACCAAATTTTTAAGCATGTGTTTAAGTCCAGCAGGCTTTATTAGGATTTAAGCACTTGTTTTGCCTCACTAAGGAGGAAAGGGGTTACTCACCTGCCTACTCACTTAGATTATACACTTTGCTGGATGGGAGACTTCATGTCCTTCCTCATCAGTACTGAGAGAAGATGTGATGGTGGAGGCCTGAAATCTAACAACAATTATTTGTCCATTCCCTGGGTCATAGTGAGGACAATGAGCAGATCTCACACTGGTGAGGCAGCAGACTTTCATCTTCCTCTTGATGTATCTTTTGAGCATGGGCTCCCTGGCAGAGCCCAATGAAATGCAGAAAGACTGTGCTCCCCAGAGCTACCTAGGAGATAAACTACGTGCTGTCATTTGGTAGCACAGGCACATTAGAAACTGCTGTACTATTAATTTTAACTTCCAAAATGATAGAAGAGATGCAAAATTCCACCATCATGTCTATGTTTGTTAAGTGAAATAGTGTTTCCCATTTTCTCAGATATCCTAAGCCATTAAGAAAATATTTGCAGGACTCGACATGGTACGGTTACCGTAGCAGGGGCGTCTGGTCAGGACCTGCAGTGGACCTGGTCATATTGCTGTGCAGAGAGGCACAACTCCTGAACTTGCCTGAGCTCACCCCAGAGGGCTGTGGGGCTGAGTGTCCATACCCATTGCAACCCAGAGACTCACAAAAACCCATCATCAATCACTGAGCCTGTTGGAGAGCAACTAGAAGCACTTACTTCTCAGTATCTCAGACTTTTCAGTCTTTTCCCACATGCCTCATTCTCCTTTTTGCACAAAACATCCTAACATTTCAGAAAGATATTTACAATCTCAGGCATCCAAGTGACCAGCATTTCCCTGTGACCTTCTCACCCCATCAGTGAGCTGTTGAGCTTTTCTAGGTTATGTCCTTACTGAAATTTTTCTTAGGCTTCTGCAGCTTAAACAGAGCCATTCCGATGCTCGCACATGGAAAGTTTACATTTGCCTGGAGTGTGAGTGCTCTGTGGGAGCAGGATACCAGCTACCTGGCACAAGAGCCTAACCCTGTAAAGCACAGTTTGATCTGGCAGCACAGAGCACTAAGGAAATGTAACAAATGACTGAGCTGTAACATTTCCATTGATTCCTGTCTTCATCAGGGAAACTTTTCGGTTGGCTACCACCACTCCTAAAATTAAGGTGTTTTTACTTTTCGCCATATTGAAGCACAACAGATGAGTTTAAAGTCTTGAAAAAGGCTTTTTCTTGTGTTTATTTAGAAAAAATATCCTAGTGTTTGGAAGCTATACTTCCCATTAAAAAAGAAAAAACAGAACTCCCCCAAAAAAACAGTCAACCAACCAACCAAGCGAAAAACCCCAGAGTTTAAATTTACTCAGAAAAATAAAATATATTATTTTAATATATTAAAATAATAATTTTTAATTACTTAAAGTGGCTTGTTTATAAATGCTTCAAAGGTGGCTATTAGCATAAGCAGGACATTCAGCAGAAAAAATGATTTTAGAGTGAATAAAAAATGAAAGGAAGCAATATGCAAAAATCTGATATTAAATTTACTTTCTTATTAAATCATATTGGAGTGATAAACTTTGAAACACTTGAAGAAACAATGCAGGAGAACACTGAAATTTTTCCCTGTGAACCGGGAATTTTGACAACCTTTTCCTGATTCAAATGTTTGTGTGGATACACATGTATCTAGGTAGATAAATCAGTTGTATTTAAGTAAGAAAACTGGAATTGCAACCCACTGATGGTTCTTACTGGCTCTACTTTCCCTCAGGAATTGCTAGAGATGCTACTGTTCCTAGGGACATCGGCTTAGCTCCTGTCCTGCAACTGCCAAGCAAGCATGGGTGTGGGATTGGCAGACAGCCCTGGAATACTCACTGAGGAGTACTGTCTCTTCCATCAGCTGTGTTCATTTTTTAGGGTGGAATCATTGCAATTGCTCACTCTGCAATTAGGAGTTTCAGTGTGAATAAGGCACGCTCAGTTTGAGGGATGACCGCTCACGCTGGTTTCCTGTTCTATTTTACCGCTTGAATCGTGGCAGCGGCTAAAGTCTAAACCCAGTATGGGGCCTCCTCGACTGAACTGAGGTAGATCCTCTTGTGGGAGGACAAACTGAACCTCCAAGAAGTTTCAGTCTTTCAGAGGGATTTGCAGAGACAAAAGCCAGGTAAGCGCTTTGCTCTTTCTAAATCCTCTCCACACACAGCCACAAGACAGGGAATACAAGTGCCCCTGTGCAGCAGGCTATTTTATGGCTGGGCAACTGAGGCAGACAAGCATTTTAAAAGTACCTCTTAAAGTGCTTTAAAAGTGTCGAAAATCTGAGCCTAAGTGAACTGGTCAAGGTTACAGAGGAAGGCTGTGCCTGAGTGTGAAAATTAATGCATGTCTCCAAGTTCCATGTCAGGCTCCTAGCAGTCCTGTTCTCAGCCAATTTGTGCATTAAAAATATCCAGAAAAGCCTTCATTTGTAGGAAGTCAAAGTTTGGGGCAATTCTTGTGGCTGAAAGACATACCAAGTCCAGGGGAATGAGTCATTCACCAGAAAAGAGAGAGTTAGCTGCATATTCACAAAGTAAAAATAGAATATATATCAAAGCCTTCACACTTTTTTCCGTTCTGTACTTTGCTCCATACTTTTAAAATGTGTTTAAACTGAGTGACCACGTATGCAAAGGAAAACTTTACAAGCAGATAAGTCTTCTAGAGCTGAGTGTCTGCCAAGACAAAAGTGTGTGGTTTATTTTAAAAGGAGGAGTGGTTATCACTCAGAACACACTATTTCTGTTGAAGCAGGGAAGGCAAAAATTAATCCCTATGATTTTTTACTTGTCATTAAAACAGAACTTTCAAGAAATGAAACAACTTTTTTTAGTCTATATTGAAATTTAAAAAAATACAAATTTTTATAGAGGAAAGTTTTTAGTACAAGAGGAAGTATATTTTGAAAAACTTTTTCATGGAGAAGTGAAACTCTGATACAAGGAGCTCTTACATACAGGTGTTATGTATTATAATCTACATTACAGTACTGTACTATCCACATGAGACCAGGTACAATGAAAAGCTTCTGGACTTTATTCAGGTTTGTGGGTTTCAATCCAATTTAATTTACAGCAAGTCTTACCTCCATAGACATGGGTACCTCCACTGGCTTCAGGGAAACCACAGACTTTATAGTGGCATAAGTATGAGGTATTAAGGCTCTTACTCATTTCTACTTTAACTCTCAGATGTCAGCATGCAAGGGTGAAAGCCCATAAAATTTTTTATATTTATCATTATCAACAAAAAAGTAAAGAAAACTGAAGACTTTATATTTCTTACAGTGTATCTCAACATACCCTGTCATGACCAACATGAAGTTCTGTTTCTTTGTAGAAGAAAAACATGAAGTTCTGTTTCTTTGTAGAAGAATATTAGTAGGTTTTGCTCCAGGGATAAAAATGTATCAATTCAACAGAAATCAGCGAGACCTTCAGGAGATTAAAACTCAGGCAAGACAGAATCAAATCAAATCTATATCATCTGTTTCAAACAACAGCAACAACAAAAAGAACATTTGTATAAACTTCTCTTTTTCAAAGTAGTGTTCATTACTAAGCGACTGCATGGTTCTTAATTTATGTCAGCTGGGGGATATCGTAGTTACTCAAAGAATTTTTTCTTTTTTTTTTTTTTAGTCCATATAACGAGGAAACTTAAATTCATGCTTTCCTTTTTGTTATGTCTAAGAAGTTTAAAGAGTTGCACCTCTCTGTCCTGTCAGTTGAGAAAAGCATTTGCTGCTGGCAGCTGAGAGGCTTTGGACAGCCCGAGCGAGTGCACAGGGCAGGGGAAGGGTGTGGGAGCCACTAGGTGGCAATAGAAACCCCTCAAATAAACTTCTTCTTTTTATGTTATTTTTATGCCATTAATTTCAACTAAGACACTGCTGAATCCAAAGGAAGCAAACAAAATTTCATACTGGTCAATAATTCCCCTACAATTTCAGTACAATTTTCTGTGGGATTAGTAGGAAACAAGTTATCCCTGTATTATTTTAATTTCTCCTACTTATCTTCATATTTTCTCTCAAGATCATTATTTAACATTTCATGCAGTAAAACAAATATTTTCAATTATAATTTCAGCGTTATTGAAAAGTTTGTGATAATTTCAGTCGTGATTGATAAATTTTTCACTCTGCCATCGCTATAGAAGTCATATGGCTGAAATCCTTATTTTCGCAGTTTGAAAAGCATTAACAGACTAAAACTACTATTCTTCTTTCTTCTACTTAGCTTCTGATTGTATCACATGCCTTTTTTCTCAAGTTCTAAAATCTTGGTGATCCTTACAGGAGAAGTAAGATGAAAATTATTCTTCAAATTCGTTCTGAAGTTACATTTCAAAAAGTATCTTAAATTAAGATATCACTGTTTCAAATTCAGTGCAAGTGTTTCTGTGCTCAAAAGTTACTTGTTTGTGTATGTGGACCTGACTGCTATGCTATAGATTTCACACTAGTAATTTTCAAAACCTGTGAGTTAGCAAAACTGCAAGTCACATCTTAATGCTCACGCACACTATAACAGAATTAGGATTGCGGAGTTCAGACTGATGAAAAATGTAAGTAAGTGAATCGGATGTTTCCATTTTCAAAGCCTAGATTTTTCAATTTTAGCATCTCTTCAATGTCGCTCTTGTAAATAATTTTCAAGATTTGTTTCTGTGTGAACAACAAAACCTCCTACAGTGAACTCCTGCTTGCCATTACCATGGTGGTTCAACTGAGCACAGAAACTGATACCCCAAAGTGCCAGGGCTGCAGGCAGGACCAGCGCTGCTTTCTGTTTGGTGCTCTTGATTTAGCTACTTTTTTTCCTCCCTGTTTCAAGGAGGACGGGGGGGAATCTGTATATGTAGTGCCACAAGCTATAAAGAGAAAATTAGAGGGGGCTGATTCGATTTCTGTCCCTCCAAACCACTTTGTTGCCCTGCTCTTACTCATTCCTTCCCCTCTGCTGTCTCCCTTCTCTTTGCAGCGGTGGGATCTCGGGGTTATGTTACTGTGTTAACATCCCCGGATGCCAGCACTTCTCCAGGGGGGTGCCATATGGGGGAGGGAAAGGGTAATAAAACTAGAATTCAACTCGAATTAAATGCTAAAGGAAAAGAGCAGAAAAGCAACTGCTCTTTGGGTACTCTGCTGCTGGAGGGTTTTCTAAAATGAGTCCTAACAGACACAACAAATTATCTCCAAAAAAATAAATGCGCTGTGGAAAAACTCAGATAGCCTGCCAGGAAACATTCTTATAATTTCTTACAGAACAAGTTCATCAGGACACAAATCCAAACACCCCAGTCAGGGAAAATGGTGCGACAAGCTCAGGTGTCAATTGTGCCAAAATTTCACACATTAATTTATTCTCTAAATGTGATGAAGGAAAATAAATTATCAACTTTTGAAAAACTTGAGTCCAAATCTGGGTTTTGAAAGCTCAGCCTGTTTTCTGTTTACAATGCCATTTACTTCACATAGAAATACATCCTTTTCATTAATATTTTTGCCTACAGCTTTGGAACACTGAGAAATAAAATTAAGCTCTTAGTAAAATAAAAATACATTCATATAATGCATACAAGCACTGCCTGAGATCTGCCAACTTTCCCTTCAAAATATGATTAAAAATACATTTGAAGAAAATACAGTTTAAAATTTGAAACCATTATTTTCCTGTCTTCAGGTGGTGCAGTCATACACTTTTTATTCTTTACCAGAACAGTTAATTCTAGGGAGGATCTGAAGGTGATGTAATTGAGTAAGTCATACTTTACTTAAATAACAAAAATAGATAAAAGGATGCAGTAAACATAAGTATATAATTTTGTTTCCAAATATTTGAATAAAGTCTGAAGCGTTCAGGGTGTAACACACTTTTTTTGTAATCCCCTACATTTAACATTAATAAACACAATGCATGAAGATCTTTTACGTATTTTTCCTGCCACTTCTTTTTCTGTTTAGTCCCCCTGGTTGCTCAGGTCTTGTGGCTATGGAAATATACAACATCTAGGTATGCTGGTACTAACCAAAGCAAAAAAATTATTCATCAAAGTTACCATACAAGTGATGAATATAACAGTAAATTGAATGCTAGAAGCGTTGCTTTACCGATAGGTTATCAAGACAAAGAGTAGCAAAACCCCATGAAACCAATATTTTTTCAGATTTGCGTCAATCAGCTTAAAAATACACATATCTGACAACTGGACGACAAGTCACACGAGGAGCTCTTGTAGGCAAGAACTCATTGAAGTCTTCAAACAGGCTTGTAAATTCACTTAAAGTGTCACCTATAAACAACCTTTGTTTAGCCCGTGGTACTCTCCTCTGTCTGGGAGCACAAAGTAACTGATCTAAGGAAAGGAAACTTCTGATTGTTAAACTGAGATCAGCTAACATTGTTAAAAATATCTTATAATTATGCCCAATTCACACAACTCAAAGAAAGAAAAAAGAGGAGCAAGGCAGTGCTGACCTTTTATATTAGCATCTCTTTTCAAAATGCTTCAAAATGTAGAGCCTATTATCTCGTTTGCTGCATTCACTTTGTTCTCTACCAGAGCTCTTGGAGAAATTGGGCTAGGGGGAAATAAATTCAAGCAGTTCTTCATTGTCTTATATTTAATCATTGTCCCAGTAGGAATTCATTCTTCCTCAGACCTGGCAGGAAAAAGGAATGGCAGGGAACAGCAAGGAACAGGGAAGCAGAAGGAGCAAGCAGCTGTTCTCCAACCACCCTGCACAGATGTTCCATCTCTGTGACAACTGGAGTGATCTCAGGTGAGGAAGTACCTTCCTTCCACAGGTGGGGATGGTGAATGGGTACTTGAAGAGCCCCTCATAAATAGGAGGTTCTGTCATAGCAAGAGTGTTTGCAGATCCAGGACATCTTCCAACATCTGACATTTTCAATTTTTAGCCAGTTTATGGCATTTTCTGATAGCCCAAATGGTGAGGAACTTTCTAATTTGTAGGAGACTTCTGTATATGTCTTCTCACTGAAAAAGTAAAGCAAACAGAATCTTTTGCTAAAGTGAAATAGCTCACAGAAGATAGGGTAGAGAAGGATACCAAAATCTGAGCTCTGACCAGCTCAGTAGAGCAATATCCCCAGTCTGTAGGTTTTGATGCCACAAGCTAAGACAGTTTCAGAAGTGACCACCTCATTCACCCACAGAGTTCTCTTCTTGGAAGCAAACCTTCCTTATAGCAGAGCCCACCTTCTCCACTGTGTTAATTAAAACGAGGATCAGGCTGGTAGCCAGCTTCAGCACACACCTCGGGGGTTTGGCTGACACCACCATGGATTTCATAGGACCCCGTGGTGTGCCCTTCTCTTTCTGACAGAAAAATTTAAATTTAGAGACCTCTTTGCTGTTAAGAGGGTTTGAAAGGTTTTAATTTCTTTCCATTAGAGTCTGAGAGTTGTCGTAAAACGGAGATGTGTCCTGGAAGCAAGGGGGTACAGGTGGCTTCCACCCAGCTCCTGCAGAGCATTTTGCTTAATGTCCTCCAACCATGCTTTTGCATCTCTTGAAGTTATTCTTGGAATAATATCCTGGCTGCTCTTAAAAGGGTTTGTTATTTTCTTCTTTGCACTCAGTATAGAGCAAGATGCACTTAACATTTTATCCTGTTTATTTAAAAGTTTATTAATTTATTAATTTATTTCTCACCCAGAAAACATTCAGAACATTTCTCCTCTCCAGATATCTGTTCAATCTTTCTTCTCTTCTTCAGGGCTGGCCCAAATAAAGCATATGCCTTTTCTTGAATGATATGACCTTTAGTTCCCGCTTATTCTCAAACACATTTCTTTTCTAATTTGATTTATGTGAAAAGTAATGGAATAACAGGTTCCAAAAAATTATCCAAAACCTATTGTAAATAAAGATTATTTTCAGCTAAAAAGATTAAGTGCATTCTTTACATTGTCATTCCTATCTAATGCAGTTCTTTAAATAGATGAAATTAAATGGCACAGTTGCAATTGAAGAACAACTGAAATATGTTTTTGGTTTTCTGTTTATGTTGGAGTGAGCAAGGCTTGGGAATTTATAGGAGTTCAGATATGACAAAAAGGTTGTTTACCTGTGGAGGAGACATTTAGAAATAGTTCTACATCAGTTTTAGGTAACTCCTTTAGCTATTGTGGAAGAGCTAAAATGCCACATGCACAGCATTCTTATAATTTACTTTTGATGAGATATACATTAGGAATGGTTTCACATGGTGGTAGACTGTATTTCCTGAAACACGCTTTTGGAGAAAATTTTGCAGGGGAGAAAATGTTGAAGTACACCCTCCTCTAAAACAGATACTATCCTTTGACCAGCTTTTCATAGTTCCTCTGACTGGTTTTGGCCTGATTTCCCTCCACATATGAGTCTTGCATTTTGCATCCTCACAGTCTTTGGTGCAGTCATGCTTGATTTACATCACTTGAGACTAAAGGTGGATACCTGGGTAAAATCCAGGCCATGTGGAAGCCAGCAGCAAAGCTTCCACTGACTCTGACGGGGGCTAAAATTTCATCCTTTTCTGTTTAAACAAAGGCTGTCCCCTGCTCCGGCTACCCCTCATACCCTGGAGAAGCTTTAGCACCAGATTACCAGTATCACAACAGCTTCACAAACTGAAATAGTCTGAAATATTTAAAAAGTGTAGGGAAGGAAGATAAATTATTTAAAGATAAACCAAGTAAGTATAGGCTGAACTTTAGAAAGGTAACGTTTATAGGCTGGCTGTATGGAAAAACATCCTGACTATACATTAATCAATCCTCAATGGGAATATTAAACAAGGCCAACATTTTCAGGCTCAGATGCCTAAAGTTCAAGTCTAAAACCACATTTAGGAATTTGGGTTTAAGACTACCTGGCTTGAAAACTGTGGTTCTAATCTGAATTTTTCTCTTCGTGTTTTCCGGTGAACTTCACAAGTGAAAGAAAATTACTGATCTGACTGAATTCCTTACCTTATTATTTCAAAATAAATGCTGTAAGAGAACTCACAGGATTTAACAGAACTTTCTCAGACAATTGAATAGCCACATCTGATTCTCCAAACAACAACAACATGCACACATCAGCATTAGGAACATAGATCACTGCTGGGAAAATACTGCAGGGAAGCAAGAATAAAGGGGAACAATATTTTCATTGAAGTTTTACTTTTAATCTTAACTATATAAAGAAACACAGAACTTGAAAGCATTGTGGAACTTCTCTGGAATTATGTGTCCTGATTCTTGAGAATAACTAGTATTTTATATCTCCTTTTAAAAATGTATATTAAACATATTGTCATAATACACTATATTAAAGACATTTCCCATTTTAATAATAAAAATAACTCATATTATTTTGAAAGTTGCAAGATGTTAACATCAGATGGGAAGCAGTTTAAAAGACAAGTGCTAAAAATAACTTTTAAAATACTGTGTACGTTGATGTTTCAAAGATGAGTGTAAGTTACACTTGGCAAGGGCGTTGGATCCTTTCATACACTGGATATGTTTAGCTTTGGTATTTTCTTAACAAATGGTTAGTATTGGGCCCTATGTCCCTGGAGGAAAGACATCACCCTACAGTGACATGTTTCTATACAAACATACTCAAACCAAGGTCATCACTCACCTTCCTAAACCCTCAGGAACACAGGCCAACAACTTAATTTACAGAGAGAAGCCGTATGAAGTGTGGGACTAGCAGATCCCGGGGTCCCATCAAGGTCTGCCACTGAATTAAGGGAACAGATGGACTGGCTCAAGCTAGAAGAGAATTTTTTTTTTTTTTTACTTCACCCATATATTTTCACATGCATCCCTAACTCATGCTTAACCCTTTCTCATCTAGGGAGGTACATAAGCTGAAAGACAGGAACATCAATTCACTTTGCTTCCACACAAGTCCTGACGTTGTCTCTAAGTTGGTGCCCAGATACAACAATGAATTCAAGCAACTTCACGACAGTTTGAGGCTCTGACCTCTCCATTATAATTTGCAGAATAGCTTCCTATAAGGAAACCTGCCTGCTCAGAGTCTCTTAATCAGATCTTAAAAAGAGCAAGAAGATCCAAACCAGATACAGTTTAGCCATGATTTAGATTCCTCTCTTATTCTTATTTGTATCTGTCAGGTATATATTTGAGTTTCCAGCCGGCGTGATACTGCTTGCTGACGTCCAGTGGTCACTACATGAAAGTGAAACTATCAATCTGAATTCTTTTAAGTTTACCAATTTTTCAAAATTATAGCTAGTGACAAAGCAAGACCAAAAAGACATAAACTACTAAAACTGTATTTCTTATGTCCAACTATAGCTAACACAAGTGTCTCTTCTCACAAGAAATGAAATTACTTGGTGATTAAAAATACACAAAATTGAAGTGGTTTGTCCTTCTCAAGTTGAGGTTTATCCTCTCAAGTTGTCCATCTTTTTCCTTTAATACTAGATAAAACTAAAAATCAAAAATCAAAGCTGCAATTTTCCTGTTGAATAAGGATCAGATATCTAGATGGGTCTGTGAGTTTTATATCCTAGCACTGAACACAGCAATCTCAGCAGTTCCATTAGATATAATAGGAATAAATTCAAATTTACACTTTGGATTTTTTTCTTGATCTTGGCATTCAGCATGCCATAGCTTCTCTGAAGAGAGTGATATTATTTGCTTAGCAAATGTCGGTGATGCATAAAATCTCCTTTTGTCTTCTTGCAAGAGGCTGCAATCTTTCACAGCATGAAAGAGAATTCTGGAAAACAGGATTCTGTAAATAAACAAGTAAATATGGGCCAGTTGCTGCCTTCTTGCATCATGTGCCCTTTCACAGGACAGCCTGGTGGTATAGACGTACAGTGTCTGATTGCACAGAAAAGGAGGGGTTGCCATGTCTTTCTTTTATTCCTGTAACATCTGCTACTGCTTGTTGTTACAGGCAGGGGCTCAGATCTAATCCAGAATGGCTATTCCTATGTCCTATAACTGCTGTCATAAATGAAAGCCATAGCCTTCTCCCTCCTCATTGCTGTTAATTATGGACACCACTTATATACATTTGAGCAGCATTTTTATATAACATAGGATACGGTTATCTGAGAACTGTAACATACTGGTGGACACTGTTTTCCAACACTGTTGGAAATTAATTTTGGAGTATTTAGTCAGTCTGATGTGCCTTACAAAGGGACATAATTCTTCGGTCCTGTCAAATCATTAATAGTCTCAAATCACTTTTGTAGAATTACTCAGTTGTGAACATTTGTTGAGAAATCAAAACCTTGTCTATCCAGTGCACATTATGAAAGATAAGTAATTTGCACTGGCAATGGTCAGACAATCCTCTCTTAATTTAGCCAGTATTGCCACTAGCAAGGAGCTATTTACCTCTCAGGAACTGTACTTCTTTGAAATGTGTTATGCACATGTAGCCATTCTTGGACTGTACGTGCTCTCTGTGCCTGGGCTGGCCATGAGCACACGCACAATAAAAATGGACTCCACGTGGACAATCCCTCAGTGAAAAGAAAAGGTTATTTAGGTAGTAAAGTCAAGGAGCAAAAAATTAGGAAATGCCAAATTTACTGTTGTCTGTGCAGTGGTGACCTCGGTGGAGAAAGGCATTATTTACTGCCTCAGTGCAAGAAGTTTAATTCCCTCTCCCAAGTAAAGGAGCAACCTCTATCTTCTAAATGTCTTCTTGCCAAGTGCTGAAAATACATGTGGCTCACACGGTGCCAGGAGTAGCATTTTGAAATTACTATTGCAAACTCAAAGGAAATAACTTGTATCCTGTGGGGGCAGGGGGATAAAACCCCTGGAGTAACTTTCACTCCCTCTCTATAATTTATGTTGCCTTGATTTGCATTCTGTTGTTCTTCAAATGCATAAGATTCATTTTATATGGCTTTCCTTTCCTTGAATCCTGCTCACTAACTTGATGATCTGGTGCATACTCATCCACTGAAAAATAGATTCTCTGGCAGGACAGGAACAGGCCTCTCTTTATCCAGTATAATAATCTCACTCTGCTTTACTGAGTGAAGCCCTTTCCTAGGTAGGAGGCAGTTTTTCAACATACGGTGTGTTTTCTTCTGCTCCATGCTATTAGGATTTCCCCCTCTTTATTTTTGTCAAAAATTTACCCAGTTTTTACTGAATCCCTATCTCCCTTTGCTTAGCTGATTCTCTCTACTGCTTACTAGGTAAAAATTAATCTAGTCTTATTTTCTTCTCTCTTTATTCCCATGCCTGGATGTAGTTTCTTGGAAGTCTAATATTCTTTATGATAGCACCTACATAAGGAAGCTAGGGTGCATTTCTCATTCACTCCCTATTCACCATGTGATAAACACAGTGTGAAAACTGAAGTCAGTGGTAATATCTGCCTTGCTACACTGGGTTTCAGTTTCCTGGAAAACTTCTTCATCTTCAATTATCTTTATCATAAAATAGAACATTCATATATATATGTGTATATATATATATATATATATATACACACACATACATATGAAAAGACAGAAATAAAAATCAGACTTCTTTTAGAGTAGAATATTCTGAATTTGGTCACAAGAATATCAAGAACAGACATTCATTCTGTGTCTTGAGTATTTAAAGAGAGAACAATGCTTAAGGCAAAATTGTGATTTATCATAAAAATACGTAAAAAAAGTCTGAATTTTTGCTTTTCGTAATTTATTTTCATGGCTTGGAAAAAATGTCCAAACAAATAGATAGGAATCATTGTCATTCTGAGTAGACACAACAGTCCCAGTCCCTTGCTCGTGTTCTCGTTGTGTAACCGATGGCATCCACTGGCACAGAAATTTACATGCACAGGACCATGATCCATGCTCAGTTAAGGCAGGTGCCTGAAAATGCCATGCAGTGGCACCTGTACTTGAACCAAGGACATGTAAGAAAAGCTAGCGCTCAAGATGAGCTGTTAGATCATCCTGTCTAGTTATAGCACTCTTATTTTAGAAAGCACTGCATTTCACTCAGCTTCTTATGAGTGGAGTGCAATTTGAATTAAAGCAGCTACTGCTGTTCATTAGGATACAGACCCCCAAAATGCTGGCTGGTTTTGGCTTAAGGAAAGAAAGAAAAGAAACAAGTGCAGAAGGTACCAGTTCATTTGATAGAAAAATCCTTTCTCCCTGTGAAGGAGCTAGTATCATGCAATCATTTTTCTTGTCAATCTTTTTTTTTTGTTTTAGGGATTTTTTTTAATAATAGAGATTGAACATTATAATTTTCTTATTGTAAGACATATTCTTTGTAATATCTTTATATTTTAATTTTTAAATTTTTTTTGAGTGAAAATCAGGACTCAGTCTTCCATGGTCAACATTTTCTCTGCACATACAAAAATTGAGTAGCTCATTTCATCACAATGTTGTTTTCAGAATGCTATTCTTTTGTGTACTCATTTTGACTCCCAAATCTTTTTGGGGAACCACTGTATTTCAGTACATAATATCCTATTCTGGAAATATGGCTAGTTGCTAGACTTTTCTTTTAAATTTTGCACGTTCCAATGCATTTCTATTGTGCAAGAAAAATAGCTTATATAGAGATGCTTAGCAACCGTACGAAAATATCTCCAGCATGGATCAAGAGAAGGGATTTTTTTCCCCGTGTAATTTAGGGCCTTTACTTAATTATTTAACAACTATCTGGCCATCAACTTTTAATTGGGTAATAAAAGGCCTTTGTTGTCACCTTGTGAGACTGTCAGTGGATGAAATAGGGTTTTTAACTCTGAGATTTTAAAAAAAAAGGAAGAAGAAAGCAGACCTAGACAACCTTATACTACTTCCTGTGACTATTGCTTTTCATGGAAAATCCACCAGAAGACACAGCTAAGATCTACAGACACTTGATTTTTTTCAAAATTGCTGTATTGCCTGAGTGCTCTTGGGGACTGCCAAACAACCCAAGAAGGGTCCAGTCCTGGGGCATTGTGAGTTCTCAGCTAGTACTGGAATCTAACTAACGAAGGGAGCAATGTTTTTTCCTAGTTATGGCTTTAAAGTACATTTATCATGCAGCTTATACTCTGGCAGAGAACCCATTCCTAATCTGTTTTAAAACAAATAGATTGTGTACAGCTGTCCCTATATCCAAGGCAAAATGATGATTTAATGTTGATTAAGAGAGAAGGCCTTTGAAGTGAGCGGGGCAGGAGCCCGTAGTATGTCTCTAGTGATCATTATCAGTCTTTCCCTGAAGGGTGACTTGGTGCCAAAAGCGCTTTCCCCAAACTGGCCGAGGTGGATTCAGGAGCAAATGCTTTGTAAATTTAAAAAGACCTTCTCATTTGCAGGCCTCTGATGTCTTATTCCTTTAGCTGTATTAATGTCTGAGAATAAGCAGATGCAGTCTTTTTCACCAGTTAACTACAAAAAGGGGCAAGGTCCACTGCTCCACGGCACCGTGGGCATCACAAGAAGAGCAGCCGAGCATGCATCCTGCAGTAAAATCAAAGAAAAGTTGCTGGGCTTGTCTGTTTTCCTTTCTTTTGTTGTTTTTTTTTTGTTTTTTTTTTTTTTATATGAACAGCTGCTTTAGAAAGAAAAAACATTTGGATTTACCTTTTTACAGCTAAAAGCTTGGGTGAATAATTGTAAAAACAGTGCAAAAAGCACTCAGGTTCTCTCTCTCTCTCTCTCAGTTCTTTGTGTCACATTACTGGCCAAACACCAGGCACAACACGTGTGAGTAGGTGGGCCTGCACATAAACATTGTACATTATATACACACACACACACACAGGCTTACCTTGCCATCTCAAACGAAACCACTGGTAGGTCATTCATACTTGCATCGTATCCATCTGTCCATCTGTCACTGATTTGGCTAAAAAATTCACAGCACCAGGGACAGATAAGAGCAATCCTGTGTTGTTTCGTTTTAACAGCTGTAAAAAATGTAAATCTCATATAGCTGAAGAAAGAAGAGACAAGAGAGAAACTGTTTCCTTGACTGACAATTAAAATTTTCAATCATTTAGAAAAATGCTGATTTTTTTCTCATCAAAACAAAAGGGAAAAAAGGATTAATAATTAACTTCAAAAGATGTTTGTCATCTCAATTCGTGGGAGTCTACAGTTTTACAAAACCAAAAAGCCATCATCGTCTGTTTATTTCTTAGCATTCCATAAATAGTCATCATATATGCTCTGCGTGAACTGTGCTTACCATCAAAGACTTCATAGCTGCTATTTATAGCATCCCCATTACTAACATACTTTCTCAAATATCATGGTACTAGGTAAAAGCAAAAATATGATTTCAAGCGTACAGTGCTCTTCTGTAAGTATAAGCAAGGCACTTTTTTCCCACTGCATAGAAAGGACATTTTGCTATTGACTTCAGGGGGAGGGTGGGGAAGGAAACCAATCCTTTGATGGAGAAGAGTTTTGTATAATTGTCTGTAATTTAAAAATTATGTAAATGTTTTACTGTGACAGCTGCCAGATTGACAATTCTGGGAATTTAAGTTCAGAGCAATAGCATGGGTTTCTCAACATTTCTCCATTATTGTGTTGCAAATCATGCCAGGAGGGAGATATGTCTTAAATATACATAACCAAGTGCAGAAGAGCACTTCTAGACCCATATTGTAAAATATTAATTCTTCCTCAACCTCTTCCCTCCCAAATAACCAAAACCAGACAAGTCTTTGGCAGAAAATATTTTGTTTAGGGGCATTTTCATGAAAAGTTGAAATGATAAACCATAGAAAAAATTTATATGAAATGTTCAGCTATTCATATTCTATTTAAAACTTTTCTATAAAATCTATAGATATAAAATTTAAGCTTGTTTTATGTCTTCTCTTTAATGTTATTAATTTCTTGGCTTTAGTTCCTAATCTGTAACAAAAAAACATCAAAACATGGAAAAATTTGCCCTTTTATATTATTTTCACACTGCTTTTCAAAGCAGCTATTTTGTTAACGTCTGGCTATTTCATGGCTGGGTAAAGTGAGACATGGATAATACCACATCAAAATCTCGTTTTTGACAATCTCCTGCAAAACCTACAATTGTGAATTTGGCAGCTAAAAATTTCAGTGGAAGCAGAATTGCAATGAAAGGTCAGATCATTCTCCAAGCCTGCTTAATCCTTGACCTTGCCAAAACTGATGAAGATGGCAATTAATCCCAATTATTGAGTTCAGTTTCGTGCAGTGTGCAACACAAAATTTATTTAATGAAGTTTGTCTGATAAATTTGGCCTAGATTTACTTGCTGACTGATTAGCCAGTGTCTCTAGCAAGGTGCCATTATTAGATTTAGTAAAGGCAATTATCTGGTTTAGATACACATCCTTCTGGTTATGGAACAGCAGTCTGTAAACATGTCAGTCAAAAGTGGGGTTTTTCCCTAAATCTTTTCTCACCAAAATATCAGGACTTTTTTAACAATTCAGTGAGAATGTTGGTTTTGACATTTTCCATTGCTTGCATATTTCTCTTTTGTTCCAGAGGGCAATAAAAACAAATGACCTGCAGGTTTGGGGTTTGTTTCTTTTCAAAAAAATGTGACACACTGCGAAACATCCACAATTTTGCAAAAAATAATTTAAAAATATATAAGAACCCCATAACAATTTAGCTTTTCTTCTTTACAGCTTTCTAGTAATTAAAGACATTTAGAAACTCCGTGAAGTTATTGTTTCACCATCGAACATAGTAAAGTGTCTCATGTAGGTTTAAGGCATAACTGGCAAAACTTAACAGAAAGACCTCAAACAAAAATGTTTCGAGTCATAAAAATGGGAAACCTGCAAGCCCTGTGCAGTTCTACCAAAAGACCTGACTTTGCAAAAGCTGCTTTACCATTTACTGCCTTGATCAGTTCTCTAGCAGTTATGGGACTATTTATCACCGTAGTATACACAATTCTTAGATGTTTAGTGGAATGGACCTTAGTGTCCAGACATTTTTCTAAGCCTATGTTCAGACTGCCTTTGTAAGTCTTATGTATAATTAATTGATTTTAGTGTATTATTTTGTTTTAATGTCTATTGTTGAGGAGCTTCTCATTCTCAAATTTCACATTTCTTAACTTGCTTTAAAAGTTATTATTATTATTCTTTTAAGTGCCACAATTGTTTAGTGTTTCAATTCTCTGAGTAAGTTTTGGGCTAAAAATTGGTCCCATACTAAGCCTATATGGCTGTGCAAATTAAAAATTCTTATTTACAGAGTAGATCCTCACAAGAGTAATAACAGCATAATCACAGAGTAAAAACTCATTTACCCTATTTAAATACAGCTTAAAAAGAAGATTTGCTCATGCTTGAATTAAGAATTGGCAACTTTGGCCTGCAAGAAAAATACCTGAGTAGATCATTGTAAATGGCATGAATGGCAGCTCTGTGCTTTAAGCCTTCTGTTACTGCACTGTCCCCTCTGATGTTAAACTGAGTTGATCTAATTTTTGCAATCCAAAAAATATGATAGTGTTTTTCCATGCACAACTGAAAGAGAAGCTCACTTTTCTAAATAGTATGGTTTCAAGATCTCAGCAACCAACATTTGAAGGAACAAGACTAATTAGTTCTACTTATGGAAAAAAATATGTGATCTGTTCTTTAGTAAACCATTGGCCAACATAATAAGGCTGGCAACAGGGTCTCTCATAACCAGAGAATCAACTAATACTGAATTAATGAAGAATTAGTAGAGTGTGGAAAACTCTGTGACCTTCACCAGTGATTTCAGTTTCTTTCAGGGAAGAATGACACTGAGGATATCAGGCATGAATGTAAACAGCAGAAATAGAAATAGTTACGAATCCTAAATAATTAGAATGAATGTGGGACCGCCACCAACAAAAAACCCAAAAGCTTACATGACTGCACTCTGGCTTGCACAAACTACATAATGCAATCACAAATTAAATGCCAGAGGATTGTGTGAATTTCCTGAGAAAGGTGGAGTATAGAATTTCATGCAAGACGGTCCTTGTCCCATTCTCTAAGTGATTTTTATTTCCGTTTTCTCTTTTTCTCCCTTTTGCTATTTATAGGGTCCCAAGAATGCATCTTATTAACAGAATTTTAGTGATGCCTTTGCTGCTAAGTAGAAAACTGCCTGAAATATCTTGAGATATTATTCTATTAACTTCTTTCACTATATCCGTGGTATTCAGAATACTACTAATAAATCTGGAAAAATAGGCTGAGGTACGTTGGTTACGAACCAGTTAAAAAAAAAAGAGCCAAAAATAACATCTGCACCAGCAAATCTGCACTGCTTAGCATACGGTTTTAATTTTAAAATATTTACTCCTAAATTTTGAGAGCTGTGAGAGCTTTTAGATGTGTGCTTCTCATTAAAAAGATGCTGGCAGATAGCGTAGGCCAAATATTGGCTCCGGAGGAAGAAAGGTTTAGAAGAGACCTAATATTAGACCACGTTTAGTCATTGATTTTTTTTCAGGCAGAAGTCTTCACTGAGTCCTATTATAACTCACTTCAAGAAATTTATGTTAATAACTGAAGCTTTCACTTGAATTTTTGTCAGATAAATGTTTAACTATGGTATTAGCTGGTACTTGAATATCATGTGGTAATTAACTAGAGCTACACCAGTTTAGAGTTTAGTTTCATCTATTGTTAGATGTTTAAAAAATGTCTTTTAAATGCAGCAGTAAGTATTTGAGTTTTTAGTTACTATATGCTGGCAAATAAGACTGGCACTTAATTTTCTTGACTTGCCCAGCCTTTCTAGAGAGGTAGTTATTTCTAGAGGTCCCAGATGTAAGAAGCAGCACAGTTGCCTATGAAGTGAAGGGGAACAGAGCAGTGAGATGGTGTGTCCACACCAGGGGTAGGGAAGGGGCATCATGTGTGAATGTGCAACTGCACAGCTGTTTGCATCTCTTAGTCCAAAGTCAAAAACAGGACTCTTTCCTGTAGATCTCAAGAACCATCTTTGAAAGTGTCACTCGTGCCATCAACGTCTTGACAAAGATACATCTGTTTGCAGTCTGTTGCACCTTTTTCAACATCAGAGAATTTGGGGCCTGATTCATTTCTATATTTTCACAGTGACTCCAGTCTTTTTGTGACAGCAATGAAAGTCATAGAGGACACTCCTTAATCTTCCAAGAGTTGCGGCCAAACAGGCAATCCTGAAATATTTCCTATTGTATTTTGCCCTTGACTTAAATGGTTACACTAGTGGCACGTTTACTTTAAAAATTCCTTTGAAATACCTAACATTCGTGTGCTGGGTTGCTGCCTGCCTGAATCACTATCTTATTACTTTTAAACCTCTTTTGCATTAAAACAAAATACAAGAGAAGTAAAAAGAAATTGACAACACTATAAAAAGATTTTATGTGATTGGCTAAATTTAAATATTACTGCAATTAAACGTTCCTAACTTTTTGGTGATTTTGTTTCATTTTTGTTTTATCTAGTTTTTCTACAAACTGCATTAAAAATTATTTTTAATTGTCCAGTGATAAAAGCCGTCCAGCAACAGAAAAGACTACATCTGCCTCAACAGCAGACATATGAAACCTGTGTGACAAATACAATCATTAAACAATCTGATTTTTCTTGTTGGGAGGGTTTAATGCTGTTGGGTTTAGTATTAAAATGTAGAATTTGATAGTGTGTCTTAAAATTTTAATGATGTGTTCATGAATATAAAACATACTTCCATCAGTGACTTTATGACTTCTCCTCTGCATAATTAGTGGTATCTGTTTTATGAGCTTACTGTTGTTGCCTTGATCCCATGAAAATGTGAAACCACTGTAATAATTTACACCATTCCAAAGCTTTAAAGATACAAGCTGGAATTTCTTCCTCTTTTCTCCTTGCATATACCCTCGCATTTATCAAAACAGAATATTAAGTGTCCTTCTTGAAAGCTGGGCAAGGAAAAAAAATTCAAGGACAACAATTAATTTTAAACATTTGTTATAACAGTGTATTTGTTGCCTCACTTAAATCTGTGTTGTTATCTTCTGTTAGAAAATAAGATGAGCTTCTTACTGCAAAGTTGGTAAATTTAGGTGAATTCAATCATTGAGGAATGTGCAAAGTGAAATGTGATTACCACTGAAAAAAGTAAATATTCAGATGATGATTATTCTGTGATCATAATCAGCTAACTGCTGAACTATCATTTATTGTACAGTCTCTCTCCATTCTTCCTCCTCCAGACTTCAGCAAGCACTGGGCCCATATAAATAAAGTGTCTTTGATTTGGGAAAAGGAACACAGCATTAAGTTTAGACACTTAGATCAAATATTAGGCAAGAAAGGCAGCAGTTTCTTCTTTGGTTTCACATCTGTAAATCGAGACTGATGCTGGCTAAAACAATGATGGGTTATTGTGGCTTTTAACAGGGATGACTAATTAATCTTCTTCTACTCAAAGATGATGGTGAGGTTGTGAGCCATATTTGCAGACACATGTTCTAAATGAACACACGTGCTCCTGGAGGTTACTGAGAACCAGAAAATATGTCACTGTCAATGTTTTGTGCAAGGAACATCCACAGTCTGATTCTGAGTTGTTTCTCTTCAGAATTAAAAAAGGCATTGGCCACCAGAATTTTGACTTTCAGTCAGAATGGTCGAGTTTCTAGGGAGTTTCGTAAATGCCATTTACAGAAACAAACAAACAAACAAAGAGGTGAAAATGAATGCTGAAAATAGGCAAAGTCCCTAATGATATTTTGGTAACACTATTGGCTACAGCCCTGGAAGCCAGCTGAGTCTCTCATCATTTAAACAACGCCAGTTTGCTATTTGTCTTGGGAGGAGAAACATAGATTAAAAAAATGTACACAGTGAAACCGGCCTTTCAGTGAAAACTGTGTAAAGAATAAAAAATTATTTTTATTGTCTGCTAATTGAATTTCCTTGTAAAGTGCACTGATTTGGTCACTTGAATCAGGGAAGGTCACCATCTTTCTCTGGAGGTTATAAATGGAGATGCATCATTGTCTTAGGTGTTCTCACAGGAGTAGCACTTCTTGCTACACTTTCTAATATTCTCTTAACTCTTTAATCTAGATTCAGTATATCAGGGTTTGAAAAGAGATGCCATCCCACCAGAAAATCTAGACGTGAGAGGAATTTGGCCACAAGGCATGTGGATTGCCTCTCAAGAGGCAATGTAGCCTGATAAGCAAATAGAGTCAAAACAATCTACTCTTTTAAAATCATGTTTGTTAATAATAGTTCATTCAAAAAAAGAGGGAAAAAAACCCCCAACAAACCACAAAACATGGTGTTCCAAATTTCTTTATGATCTGGGATGGGAATAAATGTCCATGTATCAGAATATCTCAAGGGACCAAAGCTTCACTGCTCACCAAGTTACAGTGCAAGCAAGAATTCAGGTTCTGCTTATCTCAGCTCTTCCCTTTTGACAAACATCAAGCATTCCCAGCTGAAAGATCCTTGCTTCTCACTGCCTTTCAAACTGTCTGCCACAGAAGGGCTTATCTCACCCTGGTTTTGCTGCCTACAGCATAGCTGGGGAGATGGAACTCTGATTTAAATCAGCCCCTTTGCTACGGGATAACTAGTTAAAGAGACAAATTAATCTCAGTATTATAATTCTCTAAACCAGTTCCAGTTTCGCACTCCCTATTTGAATTTTACTGGACTTTCTTCTGAAGAACATTTCTTTGTATCTTACTTCAGTGGGAGGTTATCTCTTTCCTTTGAAGGTTATATTGTGATTGGCAGAGGGTCAGGAAACTTCAGTCACATTGGCCTGTTACGGAAATACTTTGAAAAATAAATGTGAAAGACAAATGTTGAGTCAAGAGACTCCTTAATCAGCAACAGTTCCGTAAGACTTCAGATCCAGTGAGGTATCCACATAAGCTTTGTTTACATGGTTTATTAATGCAGATATTTGGGAGCAACAGGAGGTTCTTTGTTGACTTTGATAGTCGAGCTTGAGATATCCGCGCGGTTCACGCTCTGTCTGCAGGATGTTCGCAAAGTAACAGGCTGAAACACAAACACACTCTTTGGTCACTTTGGCCAAGATTTCAAGTACATTAGAAGACTTTTGTTATTAGTCTTCTAATAACAGTGCTGTAGGAGCCTCCTAAGATTTTTCTTGCCTCCACTAAGCTTGCAAAAAGTAGTATTTCATCACTTTATGCTAGAATCAGATCAATACAGTACTGTTTGAAATATGCTCTCACAACACAGAAGGGCTAGAATTTCTGATATTCTATTACATTTTAAAATTTTACCATTTCTAATTTTACTCTCAATTTTTTATCTATACGTACTAAAAGGAAGCGAGACAGAAATTTAAGAACAAATTCAGTATGCATTAGATGATGTACAATCCAAGTGCATATAATTTTGTTTGGAAATGTCTGAATGGACCTTGAACTTTCTAATGTATAATTCCAAATGCATTTATAAGTGGATAACAATATTAGAAACATTACAAATAATATCAAAGCTGGCTAGGAGCCTATTGTTTGTGGATAAATCCATTTTATTCTCACCAGTAACAAAGTGAGCTGTGTGCAATCAGCAGAAGGGCATATATCCCTCAGATTTAAAGCTCGAGCTGTCTTTATTTGAGTCAGTTGACCTTAATAGCCATGTTTGCAGGGAGTCCAATTAGCAGCTGGTTGTAACATACTATACCATATGTGCTGGATCTCTAAGGCTCAAGTAGGAGCTTAAAGATGGAGGGTCAGGCCTAGCTGTCATTTTTATAAAAATTACTTTCCTCTAGGAATTTTAAAAGAAAAATTAGTAGCAAACACATTAGAATTATGCTGTCTTTATGGGAAATGGCAATTTAAGCAGCAGCCCATGTGCTTCACTTTCAGTAGGTCAAAAAGTTGTATGGCACTTCATAGATTTTCTTCACAGTATTCTACACTGTACCCCCACTGTCCCCCACTGCTATAGGGCACAGTCAGTCCAAGTACCATTATCCTGAAATCTTCCCTTGGTGCTTTGAAATCTGCATAGACCTAGAACAGGAAGTTAAGCCCCTGTAAAGCACAGATTTGGACTCAATTAATTAATTCAACAGTAAAATGTGAAAAAGATGTTCGTGTTCTTCCTGGTTTCATCTACTTACTCTCTCAGCCCCAGTTCAAATTTATCGCCTGCCCAGCTGTGCCAACGCAACATATGGCTCTGCTCTACATCAGATCAGTGCACTGATATAAAACTATATGAAATACCTAAAAAAAGGTAAAAACCAACAATAATTTCCCTTTTAAATTACTTCCACTTTATTTTTTGAAATCATTTGGATCATTTTGGAAAATTATTCCTCTTGAATTATTTCCTTTTCTTGTAGCTATTGCTTTCATTTAACTTTTTTAGTTAGTGCTATAACTTATTTTTCTCATTGCACTCCACTATTTTGGGGATTCTGATAAGAGGAATAACACATTGGTGAAATTTCAGCACTATCTATCTGCAAAGTCACCAAGGTTTGTTTGCTTTAGATATATTTTAAGCACAATTGAGGGAGAATTCCTGATCCACATTTTCCATTCAAACAGCTGAGATCTCACTCTGAGAGCGGCTAGAGAGGGAAATTGCTGTGGTTAAGTCAGTTGTCTGCCCAGCTCTAGCCTCTGGCAGCTCTGAGTGCTCAGCAACAGGCTTAGATTTAATCCTAAACTTAATAGAGAAACATCATATTTACAGGTCAGACTTTCATTTTTTTCAGAAGGGATGAATGGAATTTATTTATGCCAGACAAGAGTTTATCATGTCCAAAAAGAAAAGTTTAGTACTAGGATAGGGATAACCTTTTTATGGTTAAAACTACTGATGTGCTCATTCTGGTTGTGGTTCCCTCATCCTTTCTCCCTATCACCTCAGCAGGTTGTGAAGGTTCATAAACGCACATCATGTAGCAAGAGGGGACTGATGCAGTGAATATAACTCCACACCTGCACAGCTCTTAGCTTGGGTATGATCAGCCCCACACCCCTGCATGGTGGATAGAAATGCAACTTCTCATCCAAAACCTACTAAATTTTTTGTATTTGTAAATAGTTATACTGGCAAGCTGAGCTTTTCAGCGGGTATTCAGGCATTTCAGAGGTGGCTGAGGAAATCAAAGGTTCTGGTAGTGCATGGAAGTTTGCCCAAGGCGTGAAGGAGTCATGTCACAGCATTGGGGTCCAAAACCAAAAAAGGAGCCCTGGACAGCCTGAATAAAACTTGGTCTGCCGGCTGAAGATTTGCCCTGTGTCTGAATGCAGAAGACATGGGAAGAAGGCAAACAAGACTTTCAACCAAAGTATGTGACATGCCACCTTAAAAAAATGCAATTGTCTTCTAGAGGAACTTCTACTGGGCAAAAAAAAGGTAACATACTTTAGAAATCCAGTCCTGTATAAAATTAGAGGAATGAGGAGATGTATCCCTGCCTTCTATAGTTTCTTCCTGAATGATATGTTGATTCTGGATTGTGAGCAGGAGTATGTAACAGGAGGAAAGCAGCAGGATTTTGGTTGTAATGGAACGGTCTGAGAAAAACATGTTACACATATAGGTTCCTCCTCTGTGTGATGCCTTTTGAATAAGTAGGGATAATGGGACCTTGATACCAATTCCTAAAAACAGCACAGAGATAAGTGTCACTGTAAAACTTTTTCCCTTCTGATAATGTGTTTGGGGTTTTTTATCATCGCTGCTAGGTTTCATAAAGCAAGAAATATCTCAAAAAATGATTGAAAATTATTTGACTCAGGATTAGTTAAGAGAGATTTGGAGTAATTTGTGACATTATTGCACAAGACAACTGTCTACACATACAACCATATCCCTTTCAGATTCTGTCTCTTAATAAAAGGTTTGAATAACACCAAGCCATTTGAACTCTGAGAAGCTCATACATAGAAATCTGATTTACATGCTGTAAAGAGAAACTGAGACACAAGGCAAGACTTACTCTTTTTACAATGCTTTTAATCTTGGGGTTTTTTTTAATAATTGCTAATAAAGAAGACATTAACAGCAACACTTACAGTCCTGTTATCAGAATCTGTGAGTCCTTTACAAACTTAAAAACCTTTGTTTCTGTGTAGAAAAAAAAAATCATAGTATTATTGGGAAGATGCAGGCAGGATTATGACCAACATTTTCTAGATCTTCATATCTTCTATGAGAAAACCTGACTCCAGGGCTTCAAACTGTGGTTAGGGTTCTACCTTCTGGTAGTCATATGATGGAATTTTCATTTTCCAGTTTTCCAAATAGTCTCAAGTGATTTCATTTTGTTCATGAATTTTATTTATTTTCTCCTCCTTTTAAGAAGTTATCAATTAGCAATTATTCACAGAATAAATTCCTTCAAACAAAGCCAGTCTGGAGACGAAGCTAGATAAAGGGAAAGATCAGACAATACTGGAAGCCATGTAACATTATATCCAAGTCAGTTTTGATTTTAAGTGCATTTAATTTGTAGTTGCAGCACAAACTCTGTGGTGTTTGCAAGGTGGCCAATGCTGGCCGTGCAGACCTAAATTCCAAGATGTCAGTACAAAACAAAGATCTAATTTTAAACACTATTTAAAACCACAGAGAAGCCATAAGTGCCAAAATATATGTTAAAACATGTGATTTGCAACACAAGACAATTGACAATCTCTATTGATACCCTGACTTTTGCACGTGTGGATATATACGATCAATCTGGCATAAAGATCTTTCAAGGTCAGGACATTCATGGCTTCCCAATAAACAAGTAGCTGACATTTGTCTGAGGCATCCTTTAAAAACCTTCACAACAACCTGAGCTCACCTCATTGTTGTAAGGAACCAGATGAGTTCCCTCACTTGCAGTCACAGAGAAAATACAGTCACTGCCTGAACTCTTACAATTTCCAGATGTCTATTGACATACTGCCCAATCTTTCTCTTGACATTTAATCTCTGTGCCTGACAGTATAACATATAGGAAAATCTAGGACTATATTTTGTTGTTTGTTCAAATAGTGTAATGTATATACATTATATAATAATATATACACATATATTTTATATATATATACACACACTATACTCACATATATACATACACACAATCATATATATACATCACTTTCTGGGAGTGGCTGTTTAACTAAAGCAGACTGTACTTCTCTGCTTTATTCTAGTTTTTTTCTCATCATTAAAATAAGCAGTTTAAATCATTGTCACTAACATTTTTAAACAAAATGTTGTGAATAGAATTATGAGGAATGACCCCAGCACTTACTGATGAACGCTAAACATTGACGCCTTGTATATTTCACAGTACGGCCAGAAAATATGTGAAGAAAATAATTCATCTCTTTCTCAGGTTTCTACGTGTCTGATGCTCAGAAGACAAACTTTTATAGGACTAAATTTCATGTATTCTTCGCAAAACTCCTCTATTTTTTCTCTCATATGCATAGGTTAAAGTGGACTAGCCTTTCTTGACTTGTACAGAAAGAAATAGTAAACTTATTTGAGAAACAACTGTACTTAGCTGTCTTAACATTATGGGGCAAATTCTCCATCAGTTATATACACATGCAACTTTTATCAGTTTCTGAGGAAGCATATGGCTCTAAGCACTGCTCTCATATTTTAATTGCTGCCAAACACACATGCGCACGCACATAGAGGCACAGTCCTGTTCCTTCCCCTTAGTTCAAAGCTAGGAAGGAGATTGTTTTGGGATTTCAAACATTTTCCTTGCCTGACAGAGCAAAACGCTGAAATCTCATAAATTTTCTTCAGTGTTCATTCAAAACAAAAGCTCGGCTTGAGTTAATGAAAATACATTTGTAGGATTTTTATTATTTCTAGATACTGATATTTGTCCAAAAATGGGACAGGAAAAAAAAAAATTAAAAAGACAGAGAGAAAAATTACATATTGAATTTTCCCAGAGGTTTTCTTTGGTTTTTTGTTTGTTTGTTATAAAAGACAAAAACTGATAATTTCTGTAGGTTTATTTAATACCTTATTTAATACCTTCTAAAGGAGCCTAGTAGAAAAATCCTCTGGTCTGCTGTTCTTCCTACGCTACATCAAAAGGCAGAACTGTCATTTTTTGCATGGCGAGGATTAAAGCTAGTTTCTCCGTTGGTGCTGGGAGATGGAGAGAGTAGGGAAGTGGTGTGGTGAGGTGACTGGAGGAGGGGAAATCTGTAGTCTCCTTTCTCTTCCATATCCTGCCGCCAACTGGATGCACATTCCTCAGAACGTTGTGTGTGTTTAATGCCTAAAGGTTAGCTCTGGATGTTCTGCTGGAAAAAGTGCTCCTGTTGTCCTTTGCCAGTGTAATGCATTACCATCCTTCACCGTTCAGGAGCGTAGGCCCCAGCGGCTGGACCTTTCTGCCCTCCAAAAAAAAAAAAAATTACCTGGGCAGAAATTTGTACTCCAGGTGGAAGTTTCCTGTCCTTTCAAGCACGGCAGGAACGAGAATTCGGGAAAGCATTTGCACGTTGTGGTGTCTGTGCTCCTGCATAATTACTAGCATGTTTCTCAGCAGCAGCAGCTCCATACCAGTGGCTGACTTCCCAAAGCGACCACCCCATCACCACTTGGTGAGTGCGCTGTGGAAGGGGCTGAGCAGCTCTTCGGGAAACCAGGCTGCTCAAAGGTGCTGCTAAAGAGACAGCAGTACACAGCATCCTGGCTGCCTTTGGTCTGCATGGACCTCGCCCATAAAATCCTGTCACACCGAAGGTGAAGGCTGTGAGAATGGCTCCCCGATTTTTTGTCGTGTTAATAACACCTTTGGATCAGTTACACTTACTCTATGCTGTTGTGCCCGTTCTTAATTTTTTGAGGAAATATATGCTGGAGCAAAAAAATCTGGGCTCTTCCACACCTCTTAAAATATAGCATCTAGAGAAGTTTCCAGTTAAGGAATGAGTGTTGTCAGCTAGTTAGCACAAGTCATTGGAAAAATCCCTCAACTGTGTATAGGCAGAATAATTACACACAAATGCATTCGGAAATCCTATGGAAAATGTGGTCCAGTGACCTGGCATGGTTACAGCACAATTTAGCAAGTATGTTAGAACAAATTACTCCTTTTAACCATAAGCCATTCTGTTTCACGCTTTTAATGAAGGCCTGTGCCACACACTAGAATACTTCTCACCTCATTACTACCCATAAAAAGCAATGATCCATTCAAAGGCTCCTCATATCTCCCAAATGAGATGTAAAAGAGCCCACTCTTTCTCAATCTGGCACAAAAGAGAACGGCTTCTTACTTCAGCCTTTGATGTTGATCATTAGGATGTTTACTAGATAAAAGAACTGAAAAATTTATCTGTGTAACTTCACTGATGTTGTGTGTTAGTCCTGCCTGCTGGCCCCTGGCTCCCTATTTATAAATGTAAATCCCTTGTTGCTGTTTAGGAAAGGATAAGGGTTTCAAGATTTCCCCAGAGCAATTATTTTTCTCTCTTTCGTATATGTACGTGTGTATTTATATATAAAAAGTATACAACAAAAAGGAAGAAAAGGGTGGAGAGAGAAATATCCAGTGATTTTGAAGAATATAATGAGGCAGTAAAACAGAAACTATGAACTGAATAAAAACTAAATGTGACATGCTGTCTGATAAGCAAGTTTAAAACAATTAATCATGTGTAAATTTAAGCTAGTTATTGCCCAAACACATGCACACATAACCCACACATACTGCATGTAGTCGTGTGTCTTTAAAAATGTAAACTGCTGCCAAAAAAATGCAAAATTAAAAACTAAAAAAAAAAAAGTCAAAATTTAAAAACACGCAGTGCTATAAATAGCATTTTCTCAAGGAGGAATGTTCTTATTTCTTAGTAAGCCTATATCTGCTGAGCTTACTTAAATGGATGGGCAATGGTTAGAGGAGAGCTGAGCTATCCCAGCATGATGCTCGGGTGTGCTATTCTTGTTCTGTCAGTGGGGATGAACCCACCCCAAGTCTGTCATCAGAATTGTTTATTTAATTACTTTTTGATTCTGTCAAAGCAACTTGGCTTGCTTTGAGAGTTTTTAGCTAGTAAGGCCTTTCTTATTGGAATTATATCTACTGAACCAAATCAGAACCACAAGATTTTAAATTTCATCAAAAAATACGAAAAACTGAAATACCTAAGGGTAGGACATGCCTCAGCCGTGTGATGTAGTCACAGACAGATGTGTTGTGCATCAATAAGATGTATGCAGAAGCTAAAGGGTTCATCTCCACCAGGCAGTGAGGATCTAGAAACACACAAGAGTAAGACCTGCCATCCTTGTTGAGGCCAGCAGTTTGTTCAAACTAGCATCTTGTTCCAGCTGACGCAGTGTGATAGTAACATGTAATATACAAACTACCCCACCACCATCAAAAGTAATACCCTAAGTAATAACCTGCCTGTAGGAAAAAAAATTCCCTTTTAATCTCAAGCAGCTGGTTATGGCAAGAAGCTTGAGCATTTTAAATGCTTTCTATCTTATCCTAGGTAAATATGAATGGTTTATTATCTGTATAAATGTCTAATCATATTTAAGCTCTGGAAAGCCTATCTTTAAAGTGTTATAGCAGCATTAACTGATCATCCCTTAAAAGGGGAGGTGGGTAAGTATACCCTTGCCATCTCTCCCTTTTATAAATATACAAAAACTAAAGTATGGAGTGCCTCAACTGTGTGTTCAAGCCAAACAATGACTGAATTTAAAAGCTGAAGTTTAAATACTGGAGTTCATGATTCATAGCACTCCATGCATGCAATAGGTTTCAAAGCTCACCTGTATACTGCTCACATTTATCGAAGAAATTTGAAGGCAATATTTTCTTGATTATTTTCTGCTTATCAACAGATTTATAGCAACTTATTAAAAATATCATTTGATAGTGGTCAAACAATTGCATCTTGGCATCTTTTATTCAAAGTAGCATAGATAAACTCAAATAATTCTGTGATGATTCTTCATGGTTTTGGGGCAGAGAGCATTAAAAATAAAAAAAGAAAGGCAATAAATCATTAGAAGGTGCATTGAATTGGTACTGCCTTTTGTTGTGTATCTCTCCAGTGACTGTCACACCAGCTCTTCCACGAGCTCAGAAACTCTGTAAATTGCAATAGAAAATCAGGCATGAAAAATAAAAAGCACTCACCTAAATTTTTAACAGGTATGCTCAACTCCTATTTCTTCAGTGCTTTTTCCAAAAACAACATTCAATCACCTATTGCAAAATCATAGGTAATGACATCAAACACCATTTAAGCTATACTGTTTCTAAATTAAATTGCAGAATCTGTCAGAAACATGAATTTGACTTTAAATATTTTGAACCTTGTTCAGCTGCATTAAAGAAGTGACAATACTCTAGGAAGATCAGAA
Source organism: Brachypodius melanocephalos (assembly GCA_013398615.1). NCBI lineage: Eukaryota > Metazoa > Chordata > Aves > Passeriformes > Pycnonotidae > Brachypodius > Brachypodius melanocephalos. The sequence continues at coordinate 14,737,433 of VZSR01003049.1, forward strand.
ACTTAAAAAGTACTTTTACAAATGTGTGGCCTTTGGATAACAGATGCAGTGTTCTGTTTTATTTGGAAGTTTAAATCAATATTACTCATATACCTGCTTAGAGGTTTATTTATCTTGAAAATAGAATCCTACCAGTGAGTAGTAAGTGGGAGAAGGAAGACTGTAGGCATGGTGACAGTGTTATTCAAACTTCTCAATATCTTCCTGCATGCATAAATTTGACTGTTGTTTATAAATACCTTTCAGAAATAGTTCACAGCTCTTGTTAACTTAACCTGTTGATTGTAAAATCTGTCCAAAAACATAGGAGAACAATCTGATATGCCATAAATTCTCCTTGAAACCAAACACTCATGGCAGTTACATCAGCACTTGAAAATCTACATTTATTTCGTAATCTGGTGGTAAGAATGAAAAAGACACAAACAGCAGCAGCATGAAGCATTTTCAATCACAATTGTCATTCACTGATAAAATTTTATAAATCCCCCAAAGCCAGTACAAATAATTGCCGGTGCTCCTCTCTGCTTTTGCTATGACTGCAATAAATTCTTAGATCAAGGTAGGCTGATTAAAAATGTTTAGGGGAAAGAAAACCAAAAAAAATTCCTTTTGTACTTTATCATGGCTCAGTTGCGTAGGTTCCCAAGAACAAGAACTTTCCATACTTGTTTCAAAACCAGTTCATTTAGGTCTCAGCCTATCTTTTTTACAGCTGACGTGTGTATTATTTTGTAACAAAGAGACCTGTCAGCTGTATTGGACTGTTTATTGCTTTGACAACTTGATTTTGACTTTTTCTACATGATTTGCCAAGATTAGCTTTTATTTACAGGGGTTTATATTCTAAGATGAGGTGAAACCCAGAACAGCAAATATATCTTTTTCCCTGACATCTCCAATAATTTTACCTGGTCAAATGTTTGGATACATAGAGCTGCAGTAAAAGTGCATGATTAGTACACTCCCCTGTGGATTATGAACAGAAAGCATGTGTTGGGCTTACATACAGACGGTGATTTACTCACAGTCACATATGAAGGCATTTGCTCTGTCTCTCCCGTGCCTTTAGTGCCCTTTTCTCATTAAAGAAGACAGACACCAACAGATAATGAAACGAGTCTGTTCTGCAAAATACAGATCTGGCTTTTGAAACAAACATACTGGCCGAAGGACTAGAAGACAACTTTCAAAGATGACCGTGCAGGAGAAGAATATGCTGTTTATTTGTGACCATTGCTACATGAAATGTAACAGTGCTGGATTTTGTAGTATCAGATAAAAGTATTAGCAGAAATAATTCTGTAATCTATTTTCAGATAATGGTTTTGAAGTCCCACACACGCTATAAAATTATAATAGATGTAAAATTATCGGCATGAAGCAGATTTTAACAAAGGCTTAACAGAAACTCCAGTTCCATAAAAATACACAGTTTAAACTCAGAGCTAAAACCAAAACGACTACACAACAACTATTCAATTCATCCCATCCTCTAACAGTGTAAATAGCCAGTTTTCATGATGAATTTTGTTATTTTTAAACACATGATGCAAAATTATCTTTTTTGCATCATGTCCCTGTTCTTCATAAAGCTGCTCCCTCTCACTTAAGACACAGCAAATGGAATAACAGTAATTTGAACAAATGCAGCTCTTGAAATGTCTTTTAATAAGACATTTAATTCATCCAATTCATGGATTTACTTTGGTCTTATGAGCTTTCCAGTTTGGCACAGGGCTGAGAGGTTTCCGTGAAAAGCCTGTGGGATGCAGGAGGGGATGTGAGTGCCTCAGTAGATGGCACCCTTCTCTCTGTCTCAGAGAAGGAACCCGCACTCAGCCTGTCTGCTGCTGCCCATCAGCTCCAGCAAGGAAAAAAAGCCAGAAAACCACACAAACAAGGCTATTATGACTTTTCAGCAAAAGGGGTTGTTTCTAGGACTGGTGCTGAGGACATGTCCTGCACTTGATGTGCAAGCACTGTGAGAAATCCCCGCAAGGCCCGCGAAGAGTCAGTGGAGATCAATCAGTGTGACTGCTCACAGTACGGGAAGTTAATCACGAGGATCAGCCCTTGTTAGAGGTATTTTGGGGCAGAATGTGGTCTAATTTTGGCTATAAAGCATGCAGCACATATCTCATACTGAAAGCAGGATTTTTTTGAAGTCCTTTTTCAATGATACCTCTCTACTCTGTAAAGGCTACTCAGTACCCCAGATTGAAAACAGTAATATAGCAGCTGTTTGCTGCCTCTCACTAAATTATTGAGAGCTAAGGTTTACCAATGTTCAAAGAAAGTCTTCTACCAATCACTGGATTACTGAACATTTGAAATTGGAATCTCTTTAAGCAAAGACATATTAAGAAATAAAATAGATGTGCAATTTGTTATCATTTGTTTCTGTTGGTTTTATTGCAGTCTTCATGTACCAGTCATGGGTTTTTTATCTGAGTCACTATATAGCTAATGCCTTCCTGACAGAGGTATATAAAATAATCAATAGTTTGTGATCATCTGGTTTTAGTAATAAGTGCCACAACAGTTTATATGTAAGGCAAGCATATCTTCAAACTGAAAAAGAAGCACTTTTGGGGCAGTATTTTCTACAGTCATGAAATGTCTCAAGTGCTCTGTATTCTGGCTTCTTTCTTTGATCTGTCTGCCTGGGTCAGAAAAGCTTCAACTGGAGCAGATCAAAGAAAGCCTGAGCAATGCCTCTTCCTCCTGAACTTCTCCCTCCTTCATTTCCCTCTGCTCTATGGTACTGGAAATCACATTAAAAATAAAAAGGGGCTATAGAAAATATCCCTCTCCTGCAGGCCACATCTCCTCCAACCTCAAGCATAGAATCTTATGTCTCATCAGGCAGGATCATCAGACCACCAGGCTCATTCACCCTGCAGAGCTGTTGGGCAGATTATGTTGAGCTTTGGACACTGAACACCCAAGAGGCAAGATCGCTCAGAGGCAGAAAATGAGCTATATGCAGTGGTCAGTGTGAAACGGGAATATAGCAAATGTATAATGTCTGTTCAAAGATCCACCTGACAGGAACACCGGGCAAAAAGAAGGGACTGGGGAAGGGTGTGTGCCACCACTAAGGAAAACAACCCACAAAGAAAAATACATTACATGAATGAAAATGGGAAACTTGACATTTTAAGCAATTGAAAGAGCTCAATTATCAGAATAACTTAAAAACTCAGCTCTGTATCTGTGAAATAGACTGTGGTATCTGGCTATTTAAGGAAAAAGAAAAAAGAATTATATAATAGTCTGAATTTTTCAAATGAAATAGCCTAAGTAACAGTAAAGGTTTTCTCTTGTAAACATTCTAGCAGAAACCAAATCAAATATATTTTGGAAAAGATAGGAGAATATGAAAATCATTAGGCAAAAGAAATGATATTTAAATTGTTATTACAAACAAAAGAGATAGAAGACAACAGACTTGCTGAAAAATATACTTTACAGAAAATATTTTAAATAATATTTTCAAATATAACAAGAAGAGTCATGCTGACGTATTTTTATATTTTCTATTCTTACTGCTAAATAAGATAGAAGTCTATTTAAATGAAAAAGAAATTCAATACTGTCAGGGTGCTTCAGATCTTTGAAAACCATAGAAAGTTTTTGCAATTTAACTTTAAAATGGCTTTGCTCCAGTCAGTCTGATAGCTTGACTGCTGGTGATAAATACCAGGTATCTCTTGCTGGCAATTCCCCAGCTTCAAGGGAGCACCAGTGTGATATGGCAACACAGGGCAGATGTGACTGCTGGGCCAGCAGTGAAGCAGTTAACCACGAGAAAGGAATTGCCTGCAGGAATGGGAACAGTTGAAAGGTTTGCCACTACTTTAGAGGGGAGAGTGCAAAGAAATGGATGTTTCTTTAGCTCTGCAAGTGTTGAAGGCAGGCTTTCTTTACGTGGGCAATTGGTTTCATTTCTGTGCATTGTTTTCAAAGCATCCTTCAACAGCAAGGTAAAGAGAATTTATAAGCAACATTTCATATGTATAAACCATGCAAAACCTGAATTAAAATTACTTTGTCTTTTACATTAAATTTCAAATGTCAGAACACACACACATTTTAGGAATCCTCCCAGTGTTATGCCTGTGTGAAGTCACTGGGTCAAAGTTTGCTTCTCTTTGTACTGGTGTAAATACAGAGAAGATCCATTGTAGTCAAAACCACGATTTGGTACATCCTATCTCAGCCATTTGCTCTAAATGGATATTGTGAGATTAAACCTCATTCAGCTTGTAGCTTTGAAATAACTGTCAGGAAGACACAAATTGCAAGTATAGGAATGAAGTTGCATGCTCCATAGTGATATAAAAGCCATTTCCAGATGTTTCCTTTGCAAAAATTTTGTGGGCACCTCTGGCCTGGGAGATTTAGATTTGTTTGGATGTCAGCGGACCAGATGGGTGGGACTTGGGCTGCTATTGTTAATTTTTGATAAGTTGATAATTATCCTTCTCTTACTAAACAGCTTTATGCTGGCTCCAACTTCCCTTTGTCTGCAAGGAATGGAGGAGGTAGAGTGTTTCCATGCCTGATCTGAAATCCATTGAAAAGCAAATTCTATACTCAAATGTATCTAAAAGATGAGGTAGGTGAAATACTTGAAAATACTGAGAACTGTATCTACATAAGGGAACCCAGGCTGGCTCCTACTGCTACTTCTACAATTTGCTGGTTTACAGTAGCTTTTTTCCCTAAGAGTTGTTCCTTCTCTCTAGGAGTTATTTCAAAGGAAATAAACTGCAGTATTTCTTAGAATAAATTTATTAAACATTGTGACATATACAGAAAGTGTACCACTGATGTGAAATTTCATTTCCATGTAAGAAATAATATTTAAATCAAGATATGATTATTTTGACTCTGAGTAAAACCTAGTAAAGAGAGAAAAAGAATGGTCTATAAAAATTTCCACTGAAATAATTTTGTTACAAGTCTCTTTTTCACTTATTTCAAATCCTGAAAACAAAGCTTACTGCTGCACTTGATCCTTAAAGAATTATTTCTTGTGTTCTGATGATACCATTTAAAGTCCCCAAGGCTTTTGCTTACCATCAGCATTAATGGCCTTTACCTAAGCATGATAGAGATAGCAGATATCTGAACACCTTTATACTGGATATGCAAACCTAATAATAGGGAATATACCTTACATACATTTATTGAATTCAAATTTATATGTAAACAATTAGAAATTAAGAGGTAAGTCATGATTTTGTTGTTAACTCAGGTCTTTAAAACTCCACAAATTTCTGTTACAGAAACACTGTGGTTGTTGCACTGAGCAGCCAGCACATAAAATGAACATCACAGAGAATAAGGATATGATCCAGAATATCTCATCCATATCTGGTCCATAGCTGGGCTCCTCCTTGCTCTTGTTTGATTTCATCAGTTCTGCAGTTCTAGGTCTCTCCTGGCCAAAGCTCACCTGGAGATTATCAGGCTGCTCTCCAGACAAATGAGATGGGGGTTTTGAATCTTTTCAGGTTTGAGATGGATGACAATGCAGTTCTGCCCCTCTGTAAGGGCTCTAACCACTCAGAGGGAGCTAACAAAGGGATTTGAGTACCTTTCTCTTGCTTAGGGTGGTTCTGTTTTCTAAACTTAAGCAATTGACGAGTAAATACGTGAAATAACTTCCAGAAGCCAAATTGCAAGCCACATTTCAGGGGTGTCCCATTGTCTGGCTCCAGCACTGTTTTAGCTGCACACTTTGAGCCATTATGACTATAAAGAGATCCTTTCATGAATTTGGAATAAGGAACCTGCTTCTCACTCTTCTGAGCAGCTCAAGTTTTATATACAGCATGGTGACACTGCTCCCTCAGAAGTGTAATCATGAGCTCTTTCCCAGATACAGACCAACTAAAGCTGCAGGGGACATCTGTGCCACTCCAGGGAATGAGTCCTTAAATGAGAGGACCTGAGAATGCACTTGTGAAGTCTGCATTTGTTTTCTGAGAAGGAAACCTCAGAGATGATTTTTGCAGTTTCTCTGGGCTGGTGACTGGTGCGTCACCAGGCAATTAAAGTCTTTTATTCTCACATGTTAAAGTAATTGCTATAGTTCAACAGTACCACAACAATTCAGACACAGATCCCAGCGTGCAGAGTCTGAGAAGCCTCAGCTCAGCCTGTTTCACTTTGGACTTTGTCTTTTATCCACTGACCGGTGGAAAGAGGCAAGCAGAATCCTGCATCCTTTCCAGCCCTAACTACTCGTGGATGCAAAGGATACCTTTGATTCCCGATGTGGCTCCACTGCTGCCATTGTGTATTATACAATAAACTGTTTACATAACAGCCTTTTGTTACAGGTTTTAAATCTCGGGCTGCCAGTGCGAGGCAGAGGCTGCCAGCTGGCAGACACAGAGGTGCTTGTGCTCCAACTGTTGGAGGTAATTAACAGCCCAAACTGTCAGGAGGTGACAGCAGGCAGAAAGTTCCTGCCCTGGGGTCACAGCTGTATTCCGGCAACTTGCTTCTTGATTTACCAGTAAAACTAATAACCTAAATAATATTGGTATTAAATTATCAAACAAGCAGGACTGAGCCCAAGTTATATTTTCTACCCTCAAATTAACTGACAAAGAAGATTAGCTTCAATATCTGGAAGCAAATAAGTAAGATGAATTACTTTGAGGGGAAAAATTAGAAAAACTAGTCCACTTAAATCTGGTGGATATAAATACTAGGATGGTTGCAGAAAATAGTGCTGTCACGTTCACATTTTCCTGGAATTGTAAAACAATAAACTAAAATTTAGTTTTAGTAATCTGGGCAATTATTATCAGCCACAAACTTTTAATCAGTGTGGTTTTGGTTTTTATAATATCCTACAACTACCTTCATCTGCTGTAAGGTGGTACAAATAGGCTTGTGGGAAACTATAAGGGTTGATGCTAGCTGAAAATTTTGCAAAAAATATTAATTTGTAAATACAAGAAATACAAGTCCTTCAGCAGTAAATTGGCTCTTAAAGTGGTTTATTTTGTGATCCCAAGAACTTTTCAGATATTTTCCTGTATCCTTGAATGTTAGCCAGCAGTGTAACACAGTGATATTTTCCTACAGTACCTTCATGCACACACAACTGAGAACTAAGTTCCAGTTGTGCTGTTGCTTTCTATCCAAACTTTGATGTGTGAATAGCAATGAATTAGGCTCTTCCTGTTTATAAAGTGCTTTGATAGCAAGATAAATAAGTAATACTAATAAGTAAAATTTCCAAAATCATAACCATTCTAAGCAGTAACAGTAAATCAGAAACAAGTAGGAACTTCAGAAGCAAACAAAAATGCTCGAAGACAGTGTCCATTAGAATAGGCAAAAGAAAAGAAGCTAAAACCCTGCTTACATTTGCCATTATATGTCAAATATAAATTATCTGTCAAATTATCTGTCTAAAGTGTGGGCCACACTTCAGAGCCTTGCCTCCTTCACTGTACAGACTGGAAGGTACACCAGTTCCCTCTTTCCTGGTGTGGGTGTCGTGAACAGTCTGAAGTTGAGGCCATTGCCCGTGCTCACATCTCAGCCCAGGGATGGGATGGGGATGGGCAGCCAGACCCCATCATTCAAGGATGATGAAAATCCCATAGAAATCCCATGAACATGTGCTGAAATCTACCAAACACAACTGCTCCATGGACAGGCCAACCTGAAAGCATAAGTTTCCTGACAAACTCCACACTTTGGAAAATGGGAAAGGATTTTGCAACATTTCCTGAAAATAGTATAAACAATCTAAATAGCTGACATTTTTCACATTTATGTTGCTCACCTTCATCCCTCCTTTTCCCTCCATTCTCATGCACCCTTTGGTGATGTCATACAGCTCTAAAGGTAGAAGAATTCACTGAATCTTACAGAACCTCATAGAATCTAATTCCTTGATGTTACTCCTATCCTAAATTTGCTGCTGTTATATGCTGCAGTCATAACTCCTTTCCAGCACTGCCCTGGGCCTTGGACAAATGACTTCAGAACTGGCCCTCACTGGTGGATCCCCAGAGGTTCTGAGCAGGTGGATCCTCTCAAAAATAAATTTCCTAAGCAATAAATTATCCTGGCAGTCAACAGGAATGAAAGGACAACTGTAAAAGTGCTAGCTAATGCCAGGATGGACAAAATATTTAGTAATCTTTTGATTCATGGTTCACAAAAAAAATTTGTGATCTGAGATTACAAATCATGTGATTAGCATCGGAAGCAACAACGGTAAGCTTCAGTCTTCAGTGAGTTACATAGGAATTCACAGAGATATCTAAAGGGGAGCCAAACTTAGAATCATTAGAAATCATTAAAATCATTATAAATTAGACAGTCTGCAGAGGTCAAGGTTCTGGAGCACCAAAACCAAAAAGAGAAATATACTGATTATTTCTAAAAGTAGGGAAAAGTAGAGCCAAGGAACCATATCAGCTAGCCTGACTTCAGACTGTTGAAAAACTAACAAAGCATCTATTTCTAAATACTTAAAAGATTAACCAGTGAAAGGTAACAGCCAAAAATAATCTATTGAGTCTTCACTTATTAAATAGTCAAGGTTGCTTTGCATAAATATTAACCTCTTTGGAAAAAACCCAACCAAACAGGAAAATAACTTCCTTCCTTACACCTCTGTAACAAGGGTGCAGAAGAGACTGGAAAACAATATGTTGAAAGGCGATATCAACAGGAGTTCTACTGAAATCTGTCTGGAGTCTGGTACTGTGCAGTCATTTCATTAATCCTCTGGGCAGTACAACAGGCAGTAAGTTTATTAAATTCTTATATGATAGCAAGCTGGGAGGAGTGCAAGCATTTTTGAGGACAAGGTTAGAATTCAAAATAAGGAAGACAAATGGGAGAAAGAAGCTATAATAAATAGAAAGCAATTCAATCAAGGCAAATAAAATATTTAAGTAGGAACAATCAGCTTTACAAATACTCTCTGAGAAATGTCTTTCCCAGATAGCAGTCCTACAGAAAAGTATCTGGATGTTATAGTGTATCACATGAGTCACAGATGTCTTAACACATCAATAAAGAAAGTACCACAATGGCAAATATAATAAATATATATATATACATATAAATATATAGTGATAAAAACACAAGAGCTGTATGTACAGTGCCAAGTTTTGCAATTGCTCTGTCAAAACCAGACAAAGCTCAGCACAGAACAAAACAGATGATCACTCATCAGGTACATGTGAGTTTCAAGTAACAAGATCTAAAAATTAATAATTTTAGAGGGAAAAAAAGACTATAAAGAAATATGACATAATTATGTAGAAGATTACTACAAAGAATAAATTAGTCTCCATGTCTACTATGGAAAGGAAAATAATTGGATTAATTAGCAGCAGCAAGAGTATTTAGTTAAAACCTTCCTTCTACTATGTTTCTGAAAGAGTACTGGAGTAGATAGCAAAATAGATTACATGAGTAGGTTGTGGGATCTCTGTTTCTGGAATTTTTAAAGAACAGACTAGGCCAGCTTGTGTCAGGAATGTTTTAGTTCTAGTTTATTTTTAGAAATTCTTTGGAGACCAGATTATATGACCTCTAAGGATTTCTCCTAGACTTACTTTTTATGAAAATGCATCTGTTAGCTAAAGAGTTCAATACATAGTAATACAGTGAGAGGCACAGTTTACTATTCATATTTCCAACCAAAACAAACGGTCACATGAATTCCCACCGGAATCGCAAGAACTGTGTAAGAGTAATTATGCTCAGTCCTGGATTATGAAAAGGATTGCTCCTCCAAAGACCTTGAATTCTGTACAATGGGGAAAAGGCATCCAGAACAAATTTATAGGGCCAAGTCGTAATCCCATCACAGTCAGCAGCAAAGCTCTCCTTGATTTCAGAGGGACCAAGACTTGGATAGCCTTTTTTTTTTTATAAGATCTGACATTTCATAATGCCACATGCCCATTTTTATTGAATTGATATATATATGTTCAAACTTTTCATATTGATATTCTGTTGTCAGATTGTCATTTGGTGAAATTCAGTGTGGTCAGTTTAACAAACCAAAATGTTACCAGTCAAGAAAATCTATCTGCAAGAAATATTTATGAAGAATTCTGAATCTGAATTCCCTATTGCCTTTATGTCTTTACAGTCTTATAAATGAGGAAATAACACCAAAGATCTATTAGTAATAGTTATTTCCTAATTGCAGTGGGAAGCATCCTGCATGTTTAAATAAATATTGTTAACTCTGACCTCTTGGTTTGCCAGGACTGATAAGACAATTGTTTGACCTATATGAAGCACATACAGTATGCATGGATTGAAAGCAGCAGGAAAACAGGAAACAATAAATCAGAAATTAGGGCACTGATTGTTATAGCTAATTACATCAGACTTCTGCTTAATTTCTCACTCTGTCATTCTAACCTGATTTTCTTGCCAACAGACTTTGCAAATTGCTGGTGTCACGTACATACAGCATATAATAATCTTTAGTTACTGTGATTGACAAATGAATGAGAAGAAGAACATAGTTTATTATGGAAGAATGAGCAGTGACACACACCAGATACCTGCTCAGATGCTTTTTTAATTCAGTTACCTAGATATACTGCATGATATACTTTGCCAGGACCACAAGTTTGGCATCACAACACCATAACTGAATTTGTGTCATAGTTTGATAATGCTGGACAAAGAAGGAAAAATAAAACTATGAAAGGAGAAAAATGGCACAGATTGATCTCCACAGCAAGAGAGATGAAGTGGTAACCAGAAAAGTTAAATCGATTCTGAAAATAATACGCTTAGAATTAGGCATAATAATCAGCATGTTTATTCTTGATGTTATTTTCCTCTATTATACTGCACATCAGATAGGTTGGTGTCCTTATTATTGTGGCTTTCGACATTACTCCACTTTCAAACTATAATATCTTTCTTTAACCTGTTTCATAACTGCCATCAGGATCTTCAGATGTCTTAAGTTAGCAGAGATATTTTACTGTAGCTAGAAATATTTGGTAGAACATAAATAATTAATTTGTAGGTATCTAAACTACAATTTTTCCCTTCTTATCCGAGTAAAAAGTCATTAGCACACTTGTTAATGCACTGTTTTTCTGTGAGATGGTTTCCTTTGGACCAGCAGCTTGCTGACATTGCTTTGAGAGGTCAGGCCACGCAGTGTCACAGGTAGTTGTTGATGGGCAGAGATGCAGCTTTCACTTTCATCAATGTCTCTTGGACTCCCATCCGCGTGAACTCAAGGAGAGTAGAGACAAACAGACACACTGGAGAAGTACCAGAAGGATTAATATTATATCATTGCTTTTAGCAGTCTGTGCCTTGTGTATTCTGAAAGTACCCATATGATTTAGGAAGGCAACATCTGGTAAGAAAAAGGAAAGAACTCTAGGCCAATGTAATGTTTTATTCATGTGGTGTACCCATATATTATATTCCTTAATGTTATTTTGAGTGTTACAAATTATTTTCTCCACAACTGTTGTCATGTCTGCTTCATCCCACTCCTTTGGGATTTTTATTTGTAACTTTGTAAGGGTCAAGGCCTAGAAATCAAGCACAAAAACAACATACTGATGTTTATAGCTAAACATCTGTAGAGCTCTTCCATTCTCTTCCCAGAGGGACATCACATCACCTCAGCTGACTGCCATGGTGCAAGTAGTTAATATTGGTCTGCAGCACTTGTCAGGTTGTGGGACTTTCTAAGTGTTCTCTTCTCCCCTGACTAGGAATCGTCAAATTGTCCTTCCTCACAAATTTCCTATACACCAGCAATGGCATCATGGTCCTTTAGTGCTCTCCTTTGGAGTCAGTTCTGGACAAATACACATTCATAAATCACTATGGACATTATGTGTTACTATATGCACTTAAAGATTTAAATATTCAATTGGGGCTTGAGTTTGTTAAGTTATAACATTTTACAATCCACGAATCATTACTCTTCCAAAGCATAACATATTTGTTTAGCCATTTCTGCCTATCCTCCAGACTGATAGTGGAGATTGCTGGTTTTTAGAACTGCTCTGTCCCTTTGCCTCATTTCTACTTTTTATATTGGTAGGTTGATGGACTTATTTAAAATTAAAACCAAGAATCAAACCTTATGTCTTAATTACTCACAGAGAAACAGGTCTCCAATGTCAGAGTAAATATACTGTTTAATAGGCATTAAAACTTTCTGGAAAGTCTTTTTATTTACCTATAATGATAAGACAACTTGCTTCCTACAGCAACAAGGCTGTGGCTTTATCACTACAGATAAAGCAATAACACTACATGACAACACAGCTTTCTGTTAGTTGTGATGGGCCACGTTAAAACATTTTATATTGTTGAGGGAGCCAGCTGAGCCAGGGATACTCCCTGGTCTTTCAACAATGTAAGCACCAAGTCAGGAAGCTGCTCCAGCTAGCAGTACAAAAACCTTAGGAGATACTGACAGTGTAGAAGTAGCTCTGTGAAAATTCCAGTTACTTTCTGATTTCCCTCGTGTTATCTTGTTGAATTCCTGGCCTTGTTTTGGAGAAAGCCAGTTCATCCATCTCCATATAGAAGACAAGCACGGTTGTGTTTGCAGCATTGTTATCAAAGAGTAATGCATGGATAAAGCAAACAAACAAACCCTAATCCAAAGCTATTTTAACTGCAGCATTAGCGCTAGGAAACCTGCTGATTAACTCTTGTTATGCATGACAGCTAATGGGACTAATGATATACTTGAAGCATATCCTTAAAACTATGTGATACAGCCAAGCTTCTTTTAGCAAAAGAGTGGGTCCATATCTCCTCTCCAGTGGTTCTGTTGTGACCTACTTGAAGAAGATTTAAGTACAGCAAAATTCTGCTCCATATTTTGACATGAAAGCAAGACAGAGAGCGAACAAACCTTGAGAAAACAGAAAAAATTCTTGTAATGAAGTGTCTGCATAGAGTAGCCTAAGAGATAAACAGGGGGAAAGCCTTTAAAGTAATTCCACAGAAATACAAACACCACACGTGTTCCATTATCTTTCTCTAGATAATTATCCATTATCTTTCTCTAAAATAATCCTGAAGAATACAGCAGGAATGCAGTTTACTATTTTTCCTCATAATCAAGAAATATCATTTTCTCTTGGAAATTGATTTAGTAGCATCTCAGTTGCTTTTCAAAACTAAAAAAATAATGAAAACTGAACAATTCATATATTTGCTGTATTTTTCTGCTTGTTGTGTGGCAACTCTCACCTGTTTGCCTCTTACTATAGATTTTGACCTTTAACACTCAAAAATCTGCAATCTGCCTCTCTGCATCAGACTCCGTACAGAAGTCCTGCAAGTAGACCACCCCTTCACAGGTAAGGAAAGCTGTTAAACCCTGTGAATTTTCACAGTGGATAAGCCTAGATTAATTTGACCCAGGTGTTTGTCTATTACTGTGCATGGGAACATTTGCAGTGTCCCCATGCTCCTTCTCCTGCGGTGGTCCAGCCTCAGTACTCTCTGGACTCTAATCTAAACCATGTAGGAGTCCCAGCTGGTGCAGGACTTTGTAGACAGACTCTTGTTATGCTGTTTGAGTCACTTTGATGTATTCTTTTGCCTTACATATGAATACTTGTAGAAGTAGGAGGAAAACATGAAGAGCCATGTGCTGGAGTTAAGTTACAAATGTCAATCCCTTATCCAACTTTATAAAAACGAGTCCTTGATTTTATGCTGCGCGCGCAAAGGGAGGTGTTGTTATGAGCAATGAAAAATTTAGAGGTGAATCTGTCCTTTTTTGCACCTCTGCAGCCCTTGCTGAAGTGAGGCTGTTTGAGCAGAAGTAAAAGAGGTCTGAATCTCTCCCATTAGTACTTAGTCGCATGTAAGACATTTAGTTTAAATTATACTAACACAAATAAACATTTTTATTTTAACACCAAACAATTAAATGAGCATTAATGGCTAAGTAATCAGATGCTAAGTCAATATGTGTATGGATGTGAAAAGGCCAAGATGCCCATAATATAAGATGAGGTATTTTATTTTAAAAATTCTATTCTTTCAGCTTACTTTAATAGCCTGAAATAGAGAGAAGGATAACTTTTGCAGTTAATTAATGGGTAAAAATGTGAATTGCCCCACATACCCCAAACATGTGCAACTGAAAACCTTCCTAAAATTAATGGTGACTAAAGTATAGTACATGACTAATAGGTATTCTCATATGCCAGCCCACAGGAGACACAATTATATACTGGCAAGATTGAAAATAATGTTCATAGCAAAATTTTTCATAAGGGTAAGATGAATCTACAAGGTCTGATTATCCTCTCACAGCACTACAGATCGGCAGCTAATAGAATTAGGCTTGTTTTAAACATGTATAACTGAATTGGGCCCTGGATAATCAGAAAGTTGGCATATCACAGACCAATTTATCGTTATGAATAACCCTGTGAAAATTCAGGGGTACATCTGGAAATCCACAATGTAAGCGAGATGAGAATCAGGCCATGCCTGAAAATTGTAATTAGACATAAACCAAAAGAAAAGACAATATTTTGAATTGACTAAGCTGAGCTTGCTACATCTGTCAGATGCATAGCAAAAAGACTGCTTATATCCCTTGGCATAGTAATGTATAATAACTTTGTAGCTGTACTTGTCTTAAGAATGTCTATGCAGATGTAATGCATACCATCAAGATTCACATTTTGAGCTAAGTTTGAGACCATGCTAACATTAATATTAATGGTACAGAACGGAATTTCTCAAAACCACAAAGAGAACTATCTCAGTTATCACTAACTCAACCCGAGACTGTCGGAACGGTAAAGCTTAACCACTAATATTTAAAGACAAAGCTTGTAATCAAGCAGTGAGTAACATTTCACCAATCAATGACGAAAGCTGCAACTGCGTCTGCTACATCTTTAGTCATCAAATTCAAATGTATAAAATTGTTTATAAATAATGGAGATATTGAATGCAAATGGATTTTCAGGTACTGCACAGATAAGCCTCTGACTGCAAAGATTGGTTTAATCCCATCTTGAAGAAGTACTGAGGAGCCATTTTTTCAGGAAATGTTTAAGGAAATTAATGGGTTTATTTATATATTCTTGATTTTCTTATAATTCAGTCTTTTGCAAAGGAAAAAGCAATCTTTTCTACCTGATCTGAAATGCTAGTACCCAAAGAGATTTGTATTCCAAATTTATACCATCCCTTAAGTGAGATGCCTCATCCTGCCTTGAAGATAAGATTCCAGGCATTGCTCAGATACTTGGGTATAATTTATTGTAGCCACACAAAAGTCAGATCTAAATCCTTTTGGATCACGATGCCACAAAACAGCAGTTCAAAGTTCAAAGCGGGAGGCCGACAGATGCAATTAAGTTATCACTGTTGGGATAACTGTAACCCTTCCTGTGCTTTTAGAGCTTCTGGGATCCCAAAGATTGTGAAATGTTTTATATATATATATATATATATATATATGTGTGTATATATATATATATATATATATGTATATATATATATGTATATATATATGTATATATATATAAGTGCATTCTCCTCAACACTACCTGTCTTTTCATTGCATAAATCACAGCAGTTGGGATAAAATATATCCAGTGAATGACTTCCTGCCACTAAGGAAAAAAAATCCGAAATCTTGTTTCCTGATGACTACAAACTTCTCTTGACAAACCTCCAGTGCCAAATGTGGTTTCCATTTACTGTTTTGGGATTTATTTGTCTATGCCAAAGTTCAGGTGTGCCAGCTCTTTGTAATAAGCCATTTGGATGAAAGCTTGGCTAGCTCAAAGGATTCTGATGTATTTTATTGCTGCCTTTTAAGATTATTGTTCAGAAATACCAACTCTAATTTTGAAATCAATTAGCCATGCAGTCTGATGAGGTGTTGGCCCAGCTCAGGTTCACACCCGCTGTCCGCAGATTATTGTTAAGTTGAGTCAGGTCCTTAGAGCTGCTCTGTGTTGCCGGCATCTGGTGTACACATGTTTGATGTCCTCACAAAACGACGCTGATGGCTTAAATGGCAAGGTTCTAATGAAGAAAGCCTAGCAAGTCTGCTGCTGTTTGCCAGCAAAACATGACTTTTACAGGCCAGCGTAAAAGTCTTTTTTTTCCCTTGTTTAACTCTTCGACGTCAAAAGAATATAAATCTTCCCTGGAGAATGGAGATTCAGCAAAGGTGACAAGAATGGGGCCTGAGGATCCACTATAGGCATGCAGAAGAAAAAATCCTCTGGAATCTTGCACCTTCTTGGCACCTGCAGGGCCTGTACAGCCATGCCACAACGTGCTGTCTCCAGAGGAAGGGTGTCTCCCTGTGCTGGCCAATGAGTTCCATGGGCGGAAAAATGCTGCACTGCCAAAAAGAGAGGCACCCAAGCTTTTCCAGGAAAAGGGAAGTGAATCATAGAATATTAGAGTGTCTTGGGTTGGAATAGACCTTAAAGATCATCTAGATCCATCTCTTCTGCTGTGGGCAGGGGTGACTTGTATTAGTCCAGGTGGCTGAAATCATCCAAAACAGTTTACATTGGTTGTGCCATGACAAAATGTCTCATGATAATCCAAACAAAGGATGGTATATAAGCTTATTTTCCATTACATCTTTGCAGCCTAGGAAGTTTTTCTGTAGTTTCTCCAGTTTCATGCATGAGGTCTAAGAATACAACCTCAGAGGCAGAAATATAAACTAAAAACACCCAACAAAAATAAAACCCATTAGACTGTGTTTCTTAGCACTTATAAGAGAATAAAGTACTTATTCCCTCAGATTTACTTCATCAAATTCGCCTGTAGGGGCTCAATAACAGCAATATGAACCGTACTGTATGAAGAGCTATAGCAGTGATGTGTCATGAGTTATTTGTGATCACTATTATGCTAGTCTATCTTGAATGATAGATGCTAAACTGCCAGTCTAATCATCTCAAAGGAATTTGCAACTATTATATATATCACAGCTTCAGAGTTGGAACCATTTAATAAAATCAGCCTTCTGTTCAACCTGCAACATTTTGGAGAATATTAAGTACATGCAGACTGAATTTTATTTGCCTTTCTTTGTTTTCCAAAACCAAAAGCATTTTGGTTTTTGCTTACATTAACTGTCATGGTCATGTCATTATTTAGAACCATTATTCTCTATGCTAAATAGAACCAAAAGTTACATACAAAGAATTAATCTTGCTCAGAACAATCAGGTATGAAAAATCCAGTTCTTATCTGGTAAACAAAATTACACATGCCAGCAATACAATCATGCTCAATAGTTATGCCAAAGGAAAAATTACTCTCTAGAGTCCAGGCGTGGCTGTACAGAATATCAATATCCAATACACAAATTAAGTTCTTTCCATCTGCAATGCCCTACTCATAAGAGTGCTAAAAGGAGTGTATGTGACAAGAAGAAAATGGAGAAAAGGAAGGAAGCCCAGAAGAGTAAGAAGGAGAGCTGGTCTGGATGGTAGTTTAGGGAGATGAGGTAATTATCAATAATAACCAAGAAGAATTTTCCTTTCCTTAAATCCTTGAAAATTAAGCATGACAAAAATATCATGGACACAATGGTTTGTATAGCCCAGTATCCCACCCCCAACAGTGGTCATGTAGGGAAATAAAAAACAAGTACAGAAAAATCTGATACAATCTCTCCACTTTAGCAATCATGGAGCAGTTTCCTACATGTTTAAAATTCACAGATGGATCCATCTTCCAGGAATTAGCTTAGTACTGTTTGATTCCACATATTTTTGTATTTAACTTTCCATTAGCACTCTGTACCACAGTACCCCATGACCACCATTTAGTTATGTGGGGAGAGAAAAAAGGACCTCTCTTGACACTGTTTTCACGTGCTGAGTTCTTGAGTGAAGAAAAAGCAAATAAAGATCTTATATTCACGTCTTCCACATACTTTTTGATTTTGTAGTACCTCATCTATATAGGCCATTTGTCCTTTTGGTCATCGTTCTTCCAGTCATTGTTCCATACTTTTAACCCACCCTTATCAGTCTTTTTATCTGGTTCTGTTTTATAATTGTGGCAATGCAATGAACAGACTCTGTACACCAGATTCCTCTTTCACATGGATCTCAACATTCTGGAAACCAGAGCCTGCAGATCAAAAGCTCAAAAAACCTTGCCTCCAGACTAGCCAGATCTGGCACCGCTCCGTATACCATAAACAAATAGCTTTTCTTTAACATCCTGGAAGGTATATTAAGGGAAGTTCTGTTATCTAAAATCTCATAAATTTATAGATGACTGAAGGGAAATGTGAAGTTCTGCCAAAATGCCACTTCTTTTAAATAATTAAATAACTTTCATTTTCATTGAGGCCAAAAAGAAAGGTGTATAAATGGAAGCAGTTTCGCTGCTCCTGAGTCAACAGTGGAATAGTTTAGTCGGTCTAACTCGTTTCTGTTGGGTATTTCAAAAATTGGCCTTTTGAATTAAATTTAATAAGATGCTTTGATATTTTATTACAAATACATCCTATTTGACAGTAAATCCATTTATCTTTCTGTTATCCAGGCATGTGATAGGTAACACCTATCTGCCTATAACTGGAAGACCTATTGATGCCTTGCAATAATATTAATGCCAGCAGTGAAGGCCAAATTGCTCTGTTTGAAGCTGTTTAACATAATAGGTATTAGCCAATTACATGAGGCTTGAGGGTAAATGTTGGTAAAATTAAAAAAACCCATTATGATATCTCCTTAGAAGCATTTTTATACAGTCTGACATCTGAAAACAATACTTAGTCTCCAACACATACCAGCAGATGGCCACCTGACTGCCTCTGTCATGAGTTATTGTTTGGATCATTAATGTTTGGATCTTGGACTGAGCTTTAAAATATATGATGCACTGGGCAGATACTGGTGTATAGTAATTATGGGAGTAAATATTTATGTGCTTCAATACATTTCCGTGAGGAAAAAATAAAATTATTGTCATAGGAAGATTCCTTTTATTAATTAAAATAGTTCCTTTATAGTAGGTGGCTAAGTTTACTGGCTCCACATCACACAGCAACACTGATCATGCTATTAAGAAAGACAGAAGCTGTGACCCTTGCCTATCTATTAGCTGTTGATATTTGAATGGAGATACACTGGGGAGATGAAAGACAATTTCTTAAATTGTTCATCCCACACTTAGTGCTAATCCAGTAACTGGCTTGCCTGCAAAGGAAATATAGCAAAGTAAATGAGAAGAACAGAGTTACTCTTTCACCAGACCCTTGTTAATTCTTCCAGTCCGTAAAATGGAGTCTGCCATTTAGGCCAGGTCTCAGGGCAGTCCTACTCTTGGCCATATAATTCATGTATTATTTGAGGGTTTTTTTCTTCTGAGAATTCTCCTACAACGGTTTGATTTCAGGCACTGGTTTGATTTCTCAGCTTGTTGCATCACAACGAATTTTTTTCATGAGAAAACTTATATTTTCAATCAGAATATGATTTTATTGATTTAGAGCTTGGTTTGGGGATTTTTTGTTGGTTTTTTTTTTTTTTCAGTTGGTTGTTTGGCTTTTGGGGGTTCTTTTTTGAAACACCAAATGAACTTACACAGACACCGTCAGCATGCATCATGAAGCCTTCCTTAGATGTTCTAATTGCTCTCTCTCTTAACAGCTATTGCCATTGCCGTTACTGTACTCTCAGTGAGTTACATGGTAGAGGATAGTAAATTGTTTAATCTGAAAACCATTACCTTTCTTGAATTTTAGAACTGCTTTGTAAAGAACTGATTGGACTCCAGCAAAATTCTACCTGACTTTGGCTAGTTTGTGCAACACTTCAAGACTTGTGTGGCCCAAGAGACAAGTTACTTTTATCTGAATAGAATAATAAGATAAATACTAGGCAGTAAGCATTAAAAGCAGGTAAGCATGTGAAAAATTAAAATGAAAATTTATTCAGGCACACCTTATGTAGGCTTGACCTTGTTCACGTTGTAATCATTTCCAATCCTTCAGTGATGTCAACCTATACAAAGCCGAGCCTCATAAAAATAGAAAACGTGAAGGTTATGTGGCAATACACTGACAAGTTTTAATGCCACCTCTTTCATAGCAAATGGCCAGCATAGGTGCAGAACTGCCTGCTAGTGGTGTGTACTTATGGAGCTGAGGGAAAGAAAAGGCAAAATTCAATAGGTATAGAACATAGGTCATGACACACACATTGAGAAGTCATGACCTTCAATATTAAGGCAACAATTCTGTCCTTAACTCTCTATATGTTATGAACAACAGCAGCTAGACTAAGGGACACTGTCATCATAAATTGAGAAGTCAGAGAGTTTTGTTGCTTTGCTCCAACTGTAGCGTTACGCAAATGCTGTTCTGTTGTGCCTTTAATACAATAAAGGACTAATTCCTCAGAAATCGAGGGTATAAGTCATGTAAATGAAAACTTGTAAATTATGTCAGTAATCCATAACTCATACAACTGATTTGGAAACCAGAGCCTTATGGTTCAGAAAGAAGTAATTGCTTTATTAACTCCCATTTATCAGTATAAAACTGGCTAATTTAACTGACTGACTGATTTATATATTGATAGTTTAAATTTAGCTCAACATCCTAATTTAATAAGGAGATCACATATGGATGTTTAAGAATATATTACTTTCTTGTTGGTTGATACTCTAAGCATGCCCTTATTAAGACAGATTATCTCCTTTCCCTTGTTCTTTTAAGAAAAGGACAAAAAAATTATATATGTCATTTATTCTACCTGACAGAAAGGCCATGTTTCTATATAACCCCCTCTCCAGTAATATATTGAATGCATGACTAACCACATCATTCATTCTCTTTTTAACATCCATGATGTCATAATCTTTTGCAAGAGTAAGCGTATATTCCTGCCTGCAGACCTTTGGAAATCACCACAGGGAGTCGGACTACCGAAGCACGGTCAAGCAATAAATCCACCAGGTACACTTAAAACAAAAGTTGGAAAGAAAAACTAATATGCATTTATACATCTCTGATTCTCCAATAAGTGAGGTCTTGTGTACATTTAGCTGATCCTAAATTATAAGCTAAGAACTCAAGGGTTCTCAGTAACTACCTTTAAATCACAAAAGCGAGGCAGGGCTGCATTACTAACTTTAAGTAAAATTATTGATATTGTCAACTATGATAATATGCTTTTCAGGGAGACACATGGGTTAGGAGCCTAATGAGCACAGCTTTTAGGTATTGGTATTAAATAACTTGCAGCTGTAACAATTGTAAGTTATAATCCTTGTAAGCAAAGTTACAGACAGTATATGATGTACAGCCCTGACTATAATACACATGCCAGAAGTAGAAGTGTGTAACTTTCAACATTAACACACCTATGAATTGTGGCACTGTTAGGATAAGGCTGTGTGTGGACCAAGGTAACTAGCTCTGAGCCAGCTTTCATTCAGACAATTTGCTCAGATTTCTGCTGATAGCAAATCAGAGAGCTGCCCAGTCAAACGTACATTTCACTATTAATATGTAGTCTGAAAACTTCAGTACTATGTGGGATTTTGATCACAGAATCAGCCAAACTCCAAATAATAGGTCTAATATCAGATAACAATTTGTGTTAAATTATGGCTTGAAATGTCCCTTTTATATCTCATTCTATGATCCAACAAGTATTTTATTTTCCAGAACACATTTTAAAAATTGTGGATATTGGTTAGGAAATCAAAACATTTTTATTTCAGCTCTTCATTATAGTGATTTCAGCTTAGCATTCTTACCTTGATGGCAGATGATTAGAGCAATGTGAAAATTCACTTCCTGAAGTCCAGCCAAGTTCTAAAAGGAAAGTTCAAGTTTGTTTTGGAGCCTACATTTTCTTAGCATAAGGCAGAGTACGTGGTCTTGCTACATAGAAATTACTAGAATGCTGTTTTGCAATATAGAAAATGTACCCCAATGCCCACACATCACAGGCCTGTCTCCATGGCAATTCCAGTTCCACGTATTCGGACTTAATGTGCTTTACCTCTCTTGAAACCGGAGCTATACAGTACAATTCTGTACAAGAATTAAGCCTTCCTTCTTTGTCCTTTCATGACTACAGAGACATCTGATCAAGATGAGGGAAAAGAAATTTCAGTTTAGAATACTGAAAGTGAAATTTGCTGGGGTTTAAAGTCCATGTGTGCTCCTCCATCTTTGCAACCTCACAATGCTAAAATCATATAATGTAGCTGAATCCATTATCTATTCTATTACATTACTCTTCCCCTTTCACTCTCCCCATTTTATACAGCATTTATTATTTTTAGCCATATGGTTCACACACAGCTCCCTTAACATATGCTGGGCAACATTGGGGAATGTGAAAAATAAATGTCTGATTAGAAGCAGAAAGCCACTAATGAAACAAAATGGTCATTATTCCATGGAAAATAATCACTGAAATGATGTCTCTAATATGCTTCTCAAAGGCTATTTCGTCAGTAACAATAGGCTGATTGCTGAAATAGATGGGTAATTGAGAAAGCTGAAAAATGTTCAAAAGACTTAATGGCCAAGAAAATTTTGACTTTGCTCTGAAGACAACAGGAAGTGTTTGAGAGAAGATTGTAGATTACATTTTCTTTCTGTTGTAGCAATTTTTGTTGTCTCCATGAGCAAACATACAGTGAAAGTAGAGTGCCGTTCAAGCAGAAGTCTGCAGCAGTACTGGCTTCAGATGATACTGAAGGATACAAGGAAAATAATAATAGTTCTGTCTGATCCCATCTCAGCAGCAAATGTCTCGCTCACATCCAAGTGTTTTTCAGTTCAAAGCTGGTTCTTTAGTCTCACAGCACTACTGTACTCACAGTGCAATGGATTCATCTTGTATTTATCAGGAGTGAACTGCTGCCAGCAGCTGAAAGGTTTGTGGTTTCAGTGAGTGCACTTCAATGTAGCCCATCATGTATTCACTCTCCAGAGTGGTGAACACTTTCTTCCCTTTTCTAGAAAAATTGTTTAAGGTCAAAATAAAACAATTTGTGTCGAATCTGATTTCCTGTATTACAGTTTACAGTAAATAAATTTTGAAAAACACAGATATTTTACATTTAAATCCCCAAATATTGTGATGTTGTTGAAATGGAAGATATAATTTTTGTTTTCACTTAAAAATTCTTTCTTAAAAGCAACACATTTTAACAGATTAAAAAAAAAAAAAAGGAAATAACCATCTCTGAAAGGTGGAGCTTTTTGAAAAATGAAACAATCCTGTTAATAATAACAACACATTGGCAAACCCTGGAGTTTTGTCATGTCTTTATTACTTTAAAGCACATGGGGTTTTCCTTCAATTTTTTCTAAAATCAGTCCAAAAATTGTTGCATGAAAACTTTCTAATTGTTGAATGATTCTGTTTAATTAACAGGACACAGTGTTGCTACCATTAGTAGCAAATCAGTCCAGGGGACTTCCAAATGTTTCTGACTGTGTGTGCTCAATAGATTTTCCAGTTGGCTGTAGCTTTGTTAAACTTGAAAACAATTCTTTAAAATTAATGTGATGCCACTTGGAGGGACCTGGACAAACATGAGGATCACAAAATATTCTGAGTTGGAAGGGGCTCACAAGGATCACGGAGTCCAGCTCTCAAGTGTGTCCCCTATGGGTATCAAACCCACAATCTTTGAATTGTTAGCACCTTGCTCCCATCAACAGAGCTCATCTCAGGAGGAAGCTCAATACAAGGTTCAACAAAGCCAAGTGTGAGGTGCTGCACCTGGGTTGGGGCAAACCCAATACCAACACAGGCTGGGGGATTAAGGAATTGAGGCCAGCCCTGCCAAGAAAGACTTGGAGCTGCTGGTGGATAAGAAGCTGGACATGACCTGTCAATGTGCACTTGCAGCCCAGAAACACAACTGTGTCCTGGGCTGCATCCAAAGCAGTGTGGCCAGCAGGGTGAGGGAGAGGATTCTGTCCCTCTGCTCCACCCTCATGAGACCCCACCTGAAATATGCATGCAGAAATATGCAAATCCAGAGGACTCAAAAATAATCAAAGGAGCACCTCTCCTCTGAAGACAGGGCAAGAGAATAAGGACTTCCTAGCCTGGAGAAGAGAAGGCTCTAGGGAGACCTGGTTATGGTTTTTCAGTAATTAAAAAACCTTTTAGCAAGATCGGTTGAAATAGGACGTGGGGATAATGGTTTTAAATTAAAGGAGAGTATATTCAGAAAAAAAAAAAAAAGAAAAAAATAAGGAACTTTTTTGACAGCGAGAGTGATTAAACACTGGAACATGTTATCCAGAGGTACAGGTTGTACAGTGGATGGTCCATCCCTGGAAACATTCGAGGTCATGTTGGATAGGGCTCTGAGCAGCCTGATTTGGTTGAAAATGTCCCTGCTTTTTGCAGGGGGATTGGATTAGAAGACCTTGAAATGTATCTTTCAGTCCAAATCATCCTATGATCCCACAAACAACAGCTCCTGGACAAATGAAAGCACTGCTCTGTTCTGCAAAACTCAGGCTGTTATTTTAATTTGATATAGAATGTTTCGAATTCCTATATTCTGCTAAATCTATTTTGAATAGAGAGATATATTTTCTCTTCGGTTTCACTGAATTCAAAATAGAAGGAAAATTTGCTGAAACAAAATCTCTTTTCTCATATATATATATATATATGTTGAAGTTTTGTTCAGACAGGTACTGATTCAGACTACAGTGCACACTTTAGAAAGTGTGAAATAGCCATTTCTGTTAAGTCCATAATCCCATATGCTCTTATTATTTCTACAACCAAATAACATCCTATACTTTCAAGGATGCCTGCATTAATTCTCAGTGCAGAAGCAGGACCACATTTTCTCTTTCAATCCACATCCTGATTCATATTCCATTGAAATTAAACAAAGATGTCATTGGCTTCAGTGAGCTTTGGACGAATCTTCAAAGGCATTTTAAACATAGGAATACTATATATACCAATTGGTTTATTGCATGAAAAACTGTACCTACTTAACTTGCAGAACTAAAGACATACATATGTTGTAGAAAAACAGCCCAGGAGAAAAGAAAATCACAACTTTACAATGTTTGCTAGTGAAACATCAAGCACATACAGAGAAGAAAGAGGATCCCTTTTTTTAGGGTCTGCCTTAGGATTTAGAAGACAAAAATTCAAAACTTTGCAATACTGGAGTCTTTCCATGTGATCATATACTACTTCATCTGCTTCTGTTCTTCTGTAGGAAGGAACAGTACTTCTGTATTTATACATCAAATGGATAAGTATTTTTTTAAACTGTGGCATGTTCTAATGTTGTGCTACAAGAAGCATTTAGGGTGGGACCCAAACATAGGCAAAGAAGGTCCCTACTTATGTCAGTCAGGTAGTATCTCCCTCCATCATCTTCTGGTACCAGAACAATCACAATCCCACAGGCTGCTTTGCCAGTGCCAAAGCTCTGGAAGCCTTGTGTGGTTCTAGCTTTGGGGATCAGAACACAATTGTGGTGAGGAAAAAGAGATCTTCCCACCTCTTCTGAGAAGCCATGGGGCTGGCACCCGTTGTAAGATCTAATGCTGGTTCTTTTTTCATCTGTCCCTGGTCTTGGTCCTGAACATTCGCTGCTGGTCTGAGAGAAGAGTACTACTGACTTTCCTTAGCCAGGACAGGCCCTCTTCTGGGGGGTGATAAATTGAAACTCCCACAAGTTTAGGAAGAAATTAAATGTAGAAGAACACTCTACCCACTAGGCAATAATAAAAAATGTACACCAACACCATAACCATATATGCCAGCATTATACCTACTTTGAAAAAAAATTGCTATGGCTGAATGCAGTATAACTGGTGTGAGTTAAATACATTCAAAAGATATCTACCTCATCAAGCTCTCCAGAGAATTTGGTCACAGGGACATTTGGGTTGCCTATAAATAGCTGACAAATAGCTGCAGGCATAGAGTCAATGACAAATTGTATGCCTCAGACAACAGAGGGGCACATTCTACTAAAATCTTATACACCCGAGTAGCATCACTCCAGAAAACTTGCGGTTTCTCTACTCCACTGTGGTTGGAGAGTCTTAAAAGTTTATTTTCATCTTCTGTTTAGTGACTAGTCAGAGTTAATCTAATCTTAAAACTTATGTTTTCATTCCACTCTCAGTGTACACAAGTTGTTGAAACATATATCTCCTTGTAACATCCTTATGGTGAATTATTTAAGTCTCTAGCTACTGTAATTTTTTAATAAAATATTATTAAATGTTAAATATTATTAAGTGTTAAAATATTTTATGGTAATTTTATAGAAGCATTCATACATTGAGTTACATATGTTAACTCTGGGTTCTTAGTATGGAATCTAGGATGCACCATTTTTATTCTGGCATATGTTGATAGCATATTGATGTTTGCACTAATCACAACAGCCTAGCCTGATGAGATTTTCACAAAAGCACATGGAGCGGTAATCAGCATTTACCAGAAAACAATGACTCACTAAAGGAAAGAATCAGCCAAGTGTACAGCATGTCCAGATTGCCCAAGTTGTTTTCTTTCAATGCCGGCATAATCAAAATTGGTTTATTTTTCATTAGGTCAATATCAACATAATTTATTAGCCTTGAAATTCACCAGCAAAGAACTAACTTATTCTCAGAGAGGCACTGGACAGGGAATGGAACAAAAAAGTAAATATCTAAAATAAATAATTATAAATAATTGGAGAAAGACCTCAAGTACAATCTTATTTTTCCCATGTTGTCCTTTTTTTTTTTTTTTTATGGCAATTATGACATATATGGGGACAGGCATTTTTTTCTCCATTTAAGTATAAAGAGCTCACTATCTTTTACATATAAGTCAACATTTCTGGTCATGGAACTGTCTTTGATGTACGTGTTGATGGCCAAACTCCTGTCTTTAAGAGTCTGCAAGCCTGAATCCATTCCTCCATGAAGACCCAGTGGCCCTGTTGGCAGACTCCTGTGCTGTTGATGCTCCCCCTGCTGACAGCGTTCAATCAGGATAATGCATCGCAAGGGTTTCAGGGAACAATGGGAAGAACAAACCTCGATTATTAAACTTCGATTAATACAAGAAATATAAACAGCAGAGGAAATCACTGAGAGAAGGAGATCGGAAAAATCAGACACAAAGGAAAGGGTTAAATCTTGTTTGGGCAAAAGATACAAAATCACCAAATCACCTATGTGCTCCAAGCAATCTGCAATCAAAACATGACCTTTGCTAAGCAGCAAAGTGGGAAGGCTGCAAAAGCTGTGGTGGGTTTGAAAGAATTTACAAGAGCAATAACTTCTTTGCAGCAGACAAACTCATATGGGATATGGGACAATAGGATTACTGGCCACATAAGGGACTGAAACTGAGGGCCCAATAAGTGTCCTAAGGACCAGCTTAGTGATCATTTACATGATTATATTTTCTTCCTTTAAAAAAAAAATTAAATTGAAATTAAAAACTCTCCAATTCTGTTAGCATTTGTGTTCTCTGCTGAAAATTGAGTCAAAATCATACTCTCTTCCTCTCTTCACTCTCCTCCCACCTCCCAACACAGTTTCACCCTAAGACCAGATAAATTCTTGAACCTTAAAATTCTTGTACTTTCTACCAAAATCTATGAAAATTAAAACTTTAAGAATTCTTCTTAAGTGATTCACAAGCAGGATGACACCTCCCATTCATCCGCTACCGTTAGTTCAAAGGATGAAGGACTGTGGTGTATTGCTAAAGATGCCCAGTAGTATTGATGAATTTCTAAAGGATCAGGGTTTTATTTTCCATGATCTTTTAATAGCTTAAGAAATTACACAACATTACCACTTCTCCTATGACATTCCACCCACACCAAAGAAACACTGCGTCTGACCTCCATGGCTGTATTTGTCATGGCATAGCCCTCAATTGCATGGGCGCTTTGTACTCCTGCCTCAAACACTGAGTAATTCGTTTGCCTCCCAACAGAGGACTGCATCTGTATGACAGATAAAGCCTGGTGTTGTTGTAATAAAATTGTCGACAGAGACTGCAACACAATGTTTACTCCAATTAAGCAAATCTACCCTGGAGATTTGGGTCTTATTCCCATCTTTGACATGAAGGACTGTGAGCAAGTAAGCACCCCAAATTGTTCACAGCTGATCACTATTCTTTTCTCATTTGACAGGAAAAAATCAAAGGCAGGATTTGTCAAGTAATTAATATTTATTTTGGGTGGTAAATGACACCCTATTTCTCTCCACTGCCAGCAAAGAAAATGTAAACACTCTTAATCCAGATGCATTCATTCATTTCTGTTGTGCTATTAGCAGTAGGATCTGAATTTCAGACGTGAACACTCCCAAACACAACTGAAGCCACTCTCAAATACAACCAAATCCAATGCCTCTATATTGCCCAGGCACAAAGCAGCAGCATTCCATTATCCCAAGGATTCAGAGGGCAAATCTTATCACTATAAAAGTACAAGTGCAGCAGAAAGATCAACTTCGTGTGGATATTGGTAATTTTCTAATAAATGCTAAGGATAAACAGAATTGTTGCTGCGTATAAAATCAACATATTGTACTGTGCACATGGTGCATCAGTGCATTTTTATCAACAGCATGCCTGTGCTCTGCAAGTAGTGTGATTCAGGACACCAAATGCCTGAGTGGCAAATGAATCCCTTTCAACAAAGTTAGCTACCTTCATTTTGTTTTTCCATAACTACTGATAGCCTTGTTGCCTTTCTTTTTTTTTTTTTTTTTTCATGTATAGCTAGCTGTATTAGCTACGACTGAAAGCTTTGCAGAAGGAAATATTTTCAGGGAAAGTTAATGTACATCATGAGGAGATGTCGGTTTTTAATGAAGCTTCTTTAAAAACAGTGAAAATACCAGAGCTCTGTCACCAAAACAGCACTGGTCCAGCCACAAGAGTCGTTAGTTTAGATCTAGAAGATCCTTTTTCAGTGCCTTGCTCTGAAACAGGGCAGGATAGAACAGTAATTTGAACCTGAGCCTTTCACATTCCAGCTAAATGCCCAAAAATTTCCTGCCAGCTCTAATCTATGTGGAAAGAGACGAAGAGAGAGCACATTAACTATGTGTGGTTGCAATGAACAGTTTTATATGTGGCAGTAAAACTGTGAGAGTCTTAGCTTAGACATACTTGACACAAACAGTCTACTTTTGCAAAATATGACTTCAAGAAAAAGGAGAAAATATGGAGCTGTGCTGTTTTTACAGACCATTCCACAAATTTAGCCCTAAAAACCTTTGGTGAGAAAGGTAAAATCTGTCTTTTGCTGTCACAATACTCTGCTACCATCAATGAATTTTGTTTAGAATAATATGGCCCTAATGCCCCCATCTCCTGTAGAATTGCTCAGACTGGTAGTTGATTAGAGTGGAGAGAGGTGCCAGTATTATCTGTGTTAGTGCTCCAGAGGTCATCCTACACTAACAAGACCGCCCCAGTCAGGGATGACAGAATCCAGCTGTTGCGCCTTCAGCTGAATGAGAAGAATCCACTTAATGCCAGAGATGCATCTCAAAAGATTAACTATTCTAACTAGTTACTTTCCACCTCTGAAAAACTGTCTGGCTCATCATTATTGTCCTCTTTTTAGCAGAGGCCTATGGTATACACGAAACCATTTACCTTTTTAACCTCCTGAACTGTAAGGCACCAAATACACATTATTTTAAATGGATAAAACAAAGTTCTAACTTCGCTGATATCTGCTTAGAGGTGAGCTCATGTAACAGAGGGTATCACTCCATTTTAAACAAATATGCATATGCACATTTTAGATGTTTGAGCAGTGTACTAGATGGGCCATGCTCCCTCTGTCTAGCAGCACAGAGTCCTGATCTGAAAGACGAGAGGAACACAACACAAGCGTGCTTGCAGTCACTATATAGCACTGCTACAACATACTCTGAAAATCTAGCAAACATCCTTAACTGGAGGCTTAATATTTTTCAAATACTTTAATAAAAACCTAGTGTTAAATATCTTAGTTAGATCTTTTTTTATAGCACTCTCTTGATAGCCTGAAACTTTTTCCTGACCGACACTTTCTCCTATGTTATTTCATGGGGTTTTGGTTTTGCTCTTTAAGAGAATTCAAGTCAACCTGGCTCTTGTTCGCATGTCAGCATCCGTGGGAATGTCATCTTGGCTCCGGGGCTACAGATTTATTGCTTGACCAGCAGAGGGTACCAGAGTTTTCTAATGACTTCACAGACCCGAAGGAAAAAACAGTCCTGAGGTCAAAGCATACCTATTGTTTCCTTCCACTTCCCACCGCAGCTGATTGCTCTGGGCTGGTTTTTGGTAAGGTGGTGGGAGTTTTTTGGTTCTTGAATCTTACATTAGACAGAACTGATCTCTAGTTTTCTTTCATTCAAGTGATCCTGCCTAACAGAGAAGACATTTAAAACTCATGTCATAGTTGAGCATGGTTTAACATGCAGATGTTTTCTTGACGTTAGGGTTTTTCAAAAGTTTCGACACACTTGGACTCTTTTAAATACTTGGCTTCTAGAGTGCTGAAAATGAGAAGCTATTTTCCACACTCAAAAGAAAATTTATGAATTCCATCAAAAGTGAACCTGAGAATAAGAGAATGGCCTGTGTTTTCCAATAGGCATTATCATTGTCAATTCATAGAAGTCCTATTCCAGAAATAGATTCTATTTCTTTTTATCAGCATTTTGATTTTGCTGATAAAGCTGATGCTTAAGATACCAACCCAGCATAAATTCTCTGATTTATTGCCTAGTGATAACAGCACTAGAGTAAATGCAAAAACACAGACATGCATTCCCTTCAGCTCAATCCTGAAGCAGAATAAGCACATTAAAGATGGTGGAAATTTCGCAGGAAGGTTTTCCCAAAGTTTTGAGGGTTTTCCTTGTTTTTTAAATAAAAACCACAAATCTTGCCTACATTGTTTATCCCAGAACTTGCTTCAGTGGCTGGAGACGATTGAGTGAAATGATAACGCAAGAACCCAGGAAGTGAAATTTGAGCGAATCAGATGTGATTTCCTCTTCAGTTATTCAGAGATTTTAGTGACATAAGGGATCGTGCTGTCATGTAATCTGACTTCTTACATAAGAGAAACCATGGAATTTCATCCTGTAACTCCTGTGTTGTGTCCAATAAAAATACGGTTGAATTACAGCATAGTGTTTAGAAAGGCGTCTGGTCTTGATTTTAGGAGTCTGGGTAAAATGTTTGCTCCTAGTGCTCAGGTCATTCTGAAATGGGATGGGCACCTAATTCACTTAGACTTTTAATATTTTAGTTCCCCCTTCGAAAAATGCCTGCCATGATTGGTATGGAACCATACCAATGTACAACTAACTTATTGCCTAATGTTGCTTGCAATGATTTTTGCAGAGAGGGAAAACAACATGGACCTACTGAAGAGCTTACTGTTTCTTTAGGTATTGTAAGAATCTTCACCTCTCATTTATCCTTTCCAAATGCAACTTTCACTAGAAGAGGTTAATAATAATTTCTTGCAGTGTAATAAGAAAAATAAAAGAAGTCTGAGTCAGAAAAACAGGGAAATACATCCTTAACATCTATATATTAAAAATAATGATAAAAAACAGATCAATAGAAGACTCTAAACTTTGACACTGTAGTACTGATACTTTGGAAAACCTGGGTACCAAAGCTTTTCAGCTGTGTACCAAGCCAGGCAATTTTGAGAACAGTATCTTACATCTTCTATGAGAAATTCCTATGCTGTGATTTTTCTTTCCTTATGTAGTTTCTAATGATGCTTCTGCAGCCTTTGGTCAAAATTCTCAAAGCATGTTTCAGAGCTGCAGTTGACCATGCATATGTGATCAACAAACAACATCTATGAAAACAGTGTCTGGAAACTGAGGCTGGGAAAGGACAAAGTGATACATGGAAAGATCTAATACCCTTTCTTATCTGCATCATCCGGCTGGAGGATTTCATGTTGAGTAGCAATGTGCTACACAATAATCTTTAAATTCTACTCAGGTAGGGGAGAACCTATCCTTCTTCTTACCATCCAGTTAGGGCAGTCACCAAGGCATTGTCATTATCAAGTGCCTCTTGTCTGTAGGTACAAAGAATAGGACAGGAGATGAGAGGCACTGCCATCAACTTTACCATTTAACTTGCACTTGGTCAAAAGTGCAGTAAAAGAACACATCTTAAATAAGAAAAAATGTGTAGCAACATACACTTGAAAGAAGGAAAAAAAAAAAAGGTGAAAGCCTTTTTTCCATTCCTGTTGCAGCTGAAGTTGAGTAGAAGTCGCTGCTGGTGGACTAACAAAAGCATAATGGGAGGAATGGCATCTACTTGCAGGGATATCAGCTGGGGTGTGCTGCCACATACTGCCTGCACCTAAGCCTCACCTTCCAGATATTATCTCAAGGTGCCACTGAAGATTTTGAACTAAAAGAGGCCAAACACAACCTTTCCAGTGGAGCACAAGGGTCTCACAGAAGCATAGCAGCATACACCTGTGTGGAGTGTGCCCAGAACACTGTCAGATTATTTGTTTGCTGAGTCAGAGCCCTCAAGAGTTTGTGCTTTAATTCTTCATCTGTGATTGCTCATATTTAGGACATTCAATCATGAGAATAACCATGCCAAAGAGGGAGACATCCTTACAGCAAGCAGTAATAAGAGACTTCAATTTCTTATTTAGTTAGAAAGCGTCATGAAAAGAAATTTAAAAATAATTGTAGAGGAGAGATGCAGAGGAAGCACAAATGAGATCGAAATAGAATTTTTTAATATGTAAAATAAATTACTAAAATATTCCTACCCAAAAACAAATATATTGTATGCATCCTAACTATGCTTTAAAGTGAGATAAGAACTGAACTTCTCTTTTTCATTGATGGCTTCGAGGATTTAGTCAGTTATTTTCATGGGGAAGTGCTATGCCACCATTTAATCAGAAGAAATAATAGATGACAGAACAGGCAAGGTTTGCTGTTTATTTCCTTAAGACCGGTAAGAATGCAACACAATAAATTGGGAAAATTAGACAGCTTAAAATGTTAGCTCAATAAAAGACATCACACATTGTTTATGGATTGCAGTGAGGTTTTGCAATTTTTTTTTGATTGTTCCTGCATTACTTGTGAGCATGTGACATAATTTATGCTGTTATGTTGTCAGGCTTCTGATCATGGGAAGGACTATTTGTTTAGACTGTGCAGCTCTTCACTTTAATTCACTCTGGCTCCAGTGTGACATGTTAAAACTACTATCAATGGAAAGTCCAAATTTCCCAGAAAAACTTAAAAGAGCACCCTTGGTGAACTGAAATTATCTCCTCTTAAAGCTAATTACCTTAGTATACTTAAGAAAGTAGCACTATAGGAAATCTGTTTCTTGAGACTTTTTTCCATTTCTTTAAATGCCTCAGGTCAGCATGAATAATTATTGTTTGCTTTTATTGCACTTTTTTTCATTATTCAGCTACATGCCTCTGAAAGGACATAAAACTAAAATAATCCAACAAATTAAGAGTAATTTTTGAGACGTACATTCATAATTAAAAAACAAACAGAAAATATTTTCACCTTTCAGTTTATTTTATTAGAAAGAAAGTACTGTGAGGTTTCTATTTAATAGGAAGCTTTAAAGCATTAATGAGTCTCACAGGGCAGTTATTGCAAGTAAATATG
Source organism: Brachypodius melanocephalos (assembly GCA_013398615.1). Classification (NCBI taxonomy): domain Eukaryota; kingdom Metazoa; phylum Chordata; class Aves; order Passeriformes; family Pycnonotidae; genus Brachypodius; species Brachypodius melanocephalos. The sequence continues at coordinate 14,771,166 of VZSR01003049.1, forward strand.
GAATGTGTCCAAAATTAAATACATTCTACAATTATCTGTTACCTAAAGGCTGGATGTAGAAGAAATATGCATCAAAGGTTGCTTTGCTGATGAAAGCAACACATGATTCTGCATTCTGTGTCTTCTTCTTTCAAGGCAGTCCACCTAACACCATGAGCAGTGTGGCAATTTTCCCAGTCCACAAGAATGGGTTTGAAGCAGTTGCTTTATTTTGACTGACCCAAACGTCACTTTGGCAATTGTTTTAAACCCCCACATGTTTTAAAGCTCACAGGAACTGCCTTTTATAAGTGCCAACCTGGGAGACAGATCAGGAAGCTCTCATACTCCAAAGTCCTCAGTGTGTACAAATGGGCTGGCTTACATGCTACCAAGCTGAGAAGGGTTTGTGAGGAGACACTTCAACACAGCTCACTATCACCTATATCCCACTTCCATTTATTTTTATATAAATTAGGCACTGCTTTCCCAGACTTATTAAGAGAGTTCTTTCCCTATTAGCGCTGTATGATTCAACTCATTCTTTGTGCAACTCAGTCAGGAACACATGGACTCCCCTGCACCTATTCAGACTGGAGCTGTGTTCATCCCTCTCTAGATATACATTGTTGAGACACTGCCAAATGCACTTTGTCACAAACACCTTGTACTGATTTCATTTTAGCAGTTAAATGTAACAAACAGTTGAGACATGAAAATAAATAGGGAATTATACCGAAAAGTCAATTTATTTGAAATGAATGAACAATAGGTCAGTATTCCTACACCTTTTCTAATCCTGGATTATCCACATGGAAAATAACCATTGCTCTCTTTCATTGCCTATTTAGTACAAGTTAACAAAAAATAATGAAAAATTTTAAAGCTAGCTTTTAGATACTATCTTCTTTTTGATTGTCATGGAAATAAAGTAAAACACTGCCACAGCAAATGAAAAATCAAAGTGTCTTCTACAAGCAACCATAGTTGCTCACACATCTGCTTGTCTGTGTATCACCCCAGTATCATTTGTCAAACTGTTTGGACAAGGATTAACTTTTGGCCCAAAAAGCAGAAAAATGAAACCTCTAAATATATTGATAATTTTAGTAATCCTCCCAGTAATATTATTCCTTATCCTAGACTTTGCCTACATAGTCTTACCTTTTTCTACACAAAGGTATTGATCATATTGTAAGGAGCTTTCATGTTGAACCTCTTTCCCCTAGATTAGGTAGTTTAGAAACACTTTCCTTTTAAATGTCAGTACTGATGTTCTGGAAGAAAGGAAAAAAATTGATGTAGAAAGCCTGCTGCAGAATAAGACATCTAGAATAAAAGGGCTTTTTAAATCTATGTTATTTTTCAGAAGGAAGCTAAAGATCAGCACTCAGAGAGTTGTGAATCTCTTGTTATTTTAGCCCTGACTACACAGGATGTTTTGTACAGCCAAAAATTCTCTTAGGGAAAAACTCTTCATGAACTCCTGGCTACAAAGTCATCTTGCAAAAGAGAATAACTCTGCTAATTGCATAGGAAAATAATTCCCCTTATCAGTATCCCCTTTTGATTCTATTCTTGTCTTTTTGGTCTAGGGATGAGAACGGCACTTCTTAATAAGCTGCATTTAGTATGCTTCTCAGTAGCATGATAATGGAGAAATTGATTGATTTTCCATGCTTTCCATATGAAGGCTACCTAGTTTTTATCTTTGTGTTACAATGATGATGATAATGATAATCATTTGCTTTAAACCCTTGTGACAATCTCTCTGTTTTGTCCAATAGCATATAATGATGAGCTTAACAGATTTTGAGATATTTTCTTTTCATATAAATGTCATTCTTCTGAACAGAATGAGAAAAGCAACTTGCATGAATAAAAGAACTGGAACCATAAGAAAAGTTTAAGAAACAAGAAGATTTAGACATTTTATTGAAAGGCATAGTCCAGAAGTGAGATGTACAAGCTGAAATGCTCCCTGCTGCAGACAGGTCTGAAATCGAGTGGGTAATGAGTGCACATTAATGTTTCCAGGAACCAGTTTGAGGGTTTGGGGCTTTGGTTTGGGTTGCATTAGGGGTGGGTTTTTTTGCTATTTTGTATTAATTAGCTACATCCTGTGCTTTTGTAGCAACCTTTCAAAAAATCCTGCAGCAAAAGCAGATTTCTTATGATAAAAAAGCAATTAAAAATACTAGACCTAGGTAGACTAAGGAGTAGGGTAAGTTATTGTTTTTAATACAGTTTCAGTTTAGCAGTTTAAATGTTTATGCATTTTCTTTAATTTGTGGATACACACACAAGCATTCTACATGTACATATTTGAGCAACATATCATGTGTTCTAGTGATTATCATAAAGGCAAGCTTAACATGTAATATTGCAAAAATGAACTAGGATATTAACTTACTAAACACTATTGGAAATTAGGATCTGGTGGAGTTCTGTATACTAGTGTTGAGGTTTAAAGATATGAGGAACCAAATATGTACAGATATACAAATTTTCAACAGGACTCTGAAGGTTTATTCCTTTTTCTTTCTTTTTAAACAAAATCTGAACTATCCTGCATACATTTTTGGGTCTTTTGAAAATGCTTTCTCAAGTATTTAGACACCATGGTGGGAAGGTTAGTCAAACCAAAAAAGAGCAAAGAGCAGATGGAACTTCAAACCTGAGGTAAAGCAGCAGCAAGAGACAGCTGGTGACATCTGAAAGTGACAGGACTGCTGATTGTCATCAAGCAAGTCGCCCAAATTTCAAAGAGAAGAGAAAACCTGATCATTCCTTTATTTTGGGGGGTTTGTGACTTACTAAAATGTGGAACGTTGCATGTTTTGACATCTTGATTTTTAGACTTAAGTAACTTTTAAAAAGACTTTTACACACAATTCTATCAGGGCTAGGTCACAAAAATGTTGTTGTCTTACTTTGAGGTAATGAATTAATGTCTGACTTTGTGATTCTAAAGGTCCTTAGATGGGAGTGAAAGAATAACAGAGATGTTCTGGGGTAGTCTTTGGTTAGTCTTTGACTGACCTCTTGGAGAATGACTGGATTTCTATTGTGTGAACATCTGTGGTTGAAGCCGTAGGAGGAGCAGGCTTTCAGAAATGGGAAAGTCTGAGAACAGCTGGAATATGGTTCTGCAGATGCTGTGACAGTATCCAGAAATATCTGTGGTATGACAGAAACAGTGGAGGAGTCATAAGATTATATTATGCAAAACTATTACAGCTCTTTTTTTTTTCTGCACCTCACCTTAATTTCTTGATGAAACAGAGCCTGGGGATCTGTTGTTTTACAGGATTTCAAAAAGTAAAATACAGAATTAAACCTCAAGTTTACCATAAAGAAATCCCTGAAAAAAGACTTTGCAGTCAACACAGGAAACATTTTAAAACATAAACTTTGTAAGTCCTATTTAAAATAACTTTAATTAGAACATTCTGGAGACTAGATTTACTAGTATCCATTCTTCAAAATGTTGTACTGATGTTCAACTATTTAAATTTAAATGCATAGTTGAGCACAACGAATACATTCCCATATGCTTAATTGACATCATCCTGTCCAATCACTTCAGGTTCCTCATTCTCCAGTCTCATGGGCAGTCACAGCGTGCGTCATCTGGTTTCCTCCAAGCTTGGAAAAACCCAGCAGCTTCTCCAGTCCTTTACAAATCCTTCTGATCCCATCTGACAAAGAAGTGCTGAGGCCACCAAAGGCAGCAGCATTTCAGCCCACGTGCTAATAGCTGTGTCAGTGGCCAGTGAGACCAAACCTTTGCAGCCCCAGCAGTATTGGCACTATCAGCGCTACAAGATACTTCTCCAAGCCTCGCTCAGCTGAGGCTCCTGGCACAATGATAGCTGGGAAAGGCCAACTGATGTCTCTGTCCACCTGTACTTGTAAGCATGCTGTCCTTACTATAATTAACTCATGTGCTCAAAATAATGAGGTATTTCCTGCTAATAAATTTTTACACTATGTTCCACAGTTCCACATATCCAAATTCTGTGGGATTTTCAGCCAGCTTAAGCTACACTGTCCTGCATTGCCACAGTATAGAAACTCAGAATTTCTTGGCTGCATCTGAATTTCTTTTTCTCTACTTTTCCTTTCTCTGGGCTGAACAAATTCAGGATAAAGCCTATGAATTACATGATCAATCTCAGTTCGTTAGCCTTACCTTCTCCTCAATTTTTACTGCTTTTTCATTTAAGTTGATGACTTACAATTATTAGATTTCCTCAGATATATGAAAATCTGATAATCAGTTATTGATTATTACAGACAGTGATTGAAGTCTTCATTGTTCATGAAAGAATAGACAAATATTTCAGTCTATTCAGACTATTCAGTCAGATTTGGAGGTTTTTGCTAAAATGGAGAAGTTTTACCTTTGGCTGGGTCCTTCCTCTAGGCTTGTGTCAAATTTATATTTGATCTCTGACACTGGGATATTATTCTGAAGTTACTTAGTTATTTCTAATACCTATAAAAATCTAATGGTTTACAGAACTTTTGTTCTATTAGGGGAAAAGAAAAAAAAATAATTAATTACCCATTCAAAGAAAAAGGAAAAATAAAAGGTGTGATGCTGAAGTGTGTAAATGCCATAAGTTGATGGAAATTTACTTTGGTAGGTGTTATACAAACCTCCCAACAAGTCAATTGTGTTGCTATAAGACACTGCCTGAGTTCTCATTAAAAGATTTGGCCTTGGTCTCTAAGGTCATGTCCCAAGAGGCTATTTGATTCCAGATGCAGATGTAGTCTAACCTGCATCTACTCACTACTTATACCCCTTTCCAGGAAAAGAAAGCTCATTTCAGAATTTTTAGCCTCTAAAAAGAGAATGTACCCAGGAACACGGCAGAGACGGGGATGAGTGTGATGCACAGGATTAGGAGCAGTGCCTTCGTTAAGGAGACAGCTGTACACCTTGACAACCCTGATCTCTGCTGACACCACTGTCCAGACTCGAGTCACACCTTATCACACACCTGACCAGCCCAAGCTTTTGGAAAAGTCTGTGGCACAGAAGTGAGCTGAGAGGTAGCAAGGCGCTAAGACACAAGGAAATGGTTAGAAATAGTTTGGAAGAGGCAGCTGTGTGGAGTAGGCTTTGAAGATGAGAGATTAATGCCCAAGTAAAAGAGATTAAAGACAACATCTAAACAACCAGCTTGGAAACAGAGGAATGATTTTCATGATGTTCTTCCAGCAGAACCTGGTGTCCCTCTACTGCAGGCTCTGCAAACTCACACTTCTGGCTCATTTTTTCCTAGTCAGTAGGCTATACAACTTCGCTTGTGGAACTGTTCCCAGTTAATCCTGTGCTGTGGCACAGCTACTCCCTTCTGTCTGGAAATGAAAGAACATTTCCATGAGCTGCAGATGCCAAAAAAAAGAGGCAGGAAAGGGTAAAAATGGATGAGCACACTCTGGGCTTAGATTAGGCCTACTAGAAGTAGGCAGAGGATTTTCCTGACTCCCACAGACAACTTTTATCCCTGGTCATTTATCCTCTGAAGACACCTTGATAAAAGTTCAGGCCTGCCCTTCTAAAAGCAGCACTGGCTTAGTCCTCCAAGTCTGAACTCTATGATGCACAACTCTCACAAAAGCATAAAGTTCTTGGGGAGGTTGAGAAAGAGGAGAGATACGAGTCAGGCTGGGTATCCAAACAAATGCACTACATTTTTCATTAGAAAAAAATTAATAAATTCTGCCTTAGGGGGTTTCTGCAGCTCTGAGGAAAGAAGTGCAGCACTGCTGCTCTGTCTTGTGAACATAAGTGTCCTTCTATTCCACACTCAGATGCTGGTGGTCAGCTGGGCCATGTGCAATTATCAGAATTTGGCCAAGTACAAATATTTCTTGGAAATTTTGTTTTAGTTTTAAGACAAAGGTCAGCATAAGAGGACAGACTACGTATCAGTCCTTTTTCCTTCAGAATTAAAGCTCCTTTGTTCGTTTGCAAGAACCTGACCACATAAGATTTACTCTCCCTATCTTCAAAGCATGGCCATTTGGCACATAGGAATGGTCTGTGAGTTCTCCAGCTGACTAATCTCAAAGGAACTCTGTCGACTTACTCAAGGCCTGTGTCTGACCGAACCACAGCAAACTGTGCCCCATATACCTTATGAAAGAGATGCTGTAGTAAAGGAGAGGGAATGATATTTTGTCATCTGTAAGCATCAACAGAAGCCTCTCCATTGACACTGGAGCTTTCAGTCAGCATTATATCAGCAGCTGGAACTAACTCCACTCAGAATGCTGATCTCAAATTGCGACTGCATCGAAGCAAACACTAGAAATCAGGAAGAGGCTGTTAGGGAAATGACCTCCCCTTACCTGCCAGCTGTATAAGAGCACATGTTGTACCTGCACCATCTGTGGATACGGCTTCACTGTAATTTAAAGTGTAAAAGCCATCATATTTTTCTGTCAGGATTCAGGACTCCCTAGTGTGCACTAATATGTAAAACACTTTGTTGGTATAAGGTCCAATTGCATGTGCACATATGTCAGCCTTTACTGAGGCTCACTAAGTCATTGTCAGGCAGATGTTGTTTTGCCAGGTGTGCTTTTGTAGAATTGACATCTGGATAACTTTCCCAGAGAGGATTTTTAAATTGGAGATGGGCAAAGTCAAAAGGTTTAGAGGTTCAATTAAATAAGCATCTAAAAATCTGGATGATTATCTGAACCAAGTCAAGATCCTCAAAACAAATGTATAGGCCTTATAGAATAGACAAAAATTATATTATTTCCCTGCCATGATGACTTTTTAGATGTGTAGATTATTTTAAGTCAGATTTTTGCAAATTGCAAAGTTTCGTTTAAGTCTTGCATAAGGCTTCAGGTCAGTTTTATTTTAGCCAAATCATTTTCCTAGTCCCATTTTCATAGTTCAAAATTTTGTGAACCATATTGATTTCCATTTAACCTAGGTGGAAAATTTCCCATTATTTTGAATTTAAAAATGAAGCTTTGAGCTATGCATCTTACAAAGTATATCTAATGCAAGAAAAGCAGAAAATCTGTATAGAAATAAGGCTGTAACTTGCCTATAGGTTTCAATGGGATAAATAGGATATTCCTACCAATACTAGTGGTTCAAAAGCCACTTTTTCATTTCTTTGTGAAAGCACATTACATCTGTAATTTGGGAGAGTGCAATAAAATGTCTCACTTTTCTGCTGTAGAAAACTAACTAAGCTAAAATGAGAAGCAGTCAAGTATTTGATAGACTTGGGCAGTTTGGAAGGTTGGATGCTGTTTGCTGCAGAAATGTTCTGGAGTTGGTTTTTTTCTTCCCAACAAAATAAACACAATTCTTCCCCTTCACACGTTAAACATTTTAAAGCTATTGACAGGCAATCATAAAAATTTGGCCTCATGACAGGATTTGAGTGAATAACTAGTAACAGATAATTTAATAAATAGGTATGGATTATTTCTTTATCTAAAAAAAAATCCTTCAGACGAAGGAACAACTGGTGATGGAATTTTCTATCAAGTCTAATAGAAAATTCTTTTCAAGTCAATGCAATTCCTCAAAGTCATTCTCTCCACTTAATGGTTATTTACAATTCTGTGGTGGTAAAGTCAGATGATACTGCTTTATCATTAGTTATTCGGTTAAAAGTCTAATATTTTTTCTGTACCTTGTTTTTCTTGTAAGTAAAGTTTGTCTGACAGAAGAGATGTTTGTTAAAAATATGTGAGAATTTCACAGAAAAATATGCTAATTCACAGAATTACTTATTATGATATGTTACCAAATCCTTCCAGAATATTTTTGTGGAATGGAAGCAATTAAACTGGAACCCTTGCCAATGAATCAATTGGCTTGATTGGGAAATGTAGAAATACAATGTTCTCTATGGATATAAAGAGTCATTAGGAGAAAACAATCTGGAAACAATACAAATGTGCAAATAGGAATTCCACAGTTCTCTGTGCTTTTGACTATGTTCATACATTTACAGTAGGGCATAAACAGACATTGTAGAAGAATCTTTATTTTGCTACACAGGTTCTCAAAGTGCTCAGTGCTACCGCCTTTCAGACTGCACAGATCACCAAGAACTCTGTAGACTCTTCTCATTTGACAGCTATACTATATTATATATTTCATTATTCAGTACATTAATGCTGAAAAAATGTGAAATATGATGGAATTACATAATTATGGCACAGGAAAAGACCTCCAAGACCATTGTGTGCAACCTCTGACTGATGACCACCCTGTTAACTAGACCATGGCACTAAGTGCAATTTTCAGTCATTTCAACACTTCCAGGGATGGTGCCCCTACCACCTCTCTGGAAAATTTGTTCCAATGCTTAACAACACTTTCCATGAAGAAATTCTACTTGATGTCCAACTTGAACCTCCTCTGGTGCAGCTTGAGGCTACATCCTCTTGTCCTGTCACTTGTCACCTGGAAGAAGGATCCAATGCCCACCTGGCTACAGCCTCCTTTCAGGTAATTGTGAGCGGTAAAAAGGCTCCTCTGAGCCTCCTTTTCTCCAGGCTAAACAACCCCAGAAGCTATCCTGAGGTTGCTGCTCAGCTGCTCCTCATAAGACCCTTCACCATCTCCATTGCACTTCTCTGGACTTACTCCAGCCCCTCAATGTCTTTGTTGCAGGGAGGGGTTCAGGACTGGACACGGGATTCTAGGGGTGTCCTCACCAGTGGCACACTCTGGCTTATGTTCAGCTGCTGTTCATCAGCACTCTCAAGTCCTCTTCCACTGGGCAGCTTTCCAGATACTCTCGCCCAGTCTGCAGTGCTGCATGAGGTTGTTGTGGCTGAATACATGAGGCTAAATCAAAAAAGACGGAAGGGCTGTTAGAGCAGACGTTAAAATTCCGAGAACCACCTTGCCTTCAGATGACGATATACGTTAAAAAGTAAATAAGGTACCATGTTGTCTTGAGATACATCAGAGATGAGTCCTATTAGTTAGTCTTCATCTAGCAAGGTGTTTATAGGGTTTCTGTTTGCATGTTAATTGGCTTATATTTATTCATGTATTGTTTATCCTAAAGGCAGACTTCTGTTAAGTGGCCTAGGTAGATCTCCTCAAGCTTTTTAATCGAGATTACAATTAATGCCTCATACAGGAGGTTAACAGAAATACCTTTTCCTGTCCTGAATGTCACACTTCTGATCACTCTCCAATTCCTCTCATGAAGAAGTTCTGTGAAACAAAGAGCTTAAGGAGAAACAGAGGAGATTTCAGCAATTAGTACACAGAAACATCCGAGAACAGCTCTGCAGCCAATAAATACCCTGAATAAATAAATTTTTTAAAAGATATCTTATATAGTAAATGAAAATGCTTTAAGATAGCTTAATTACAATAAAACTATGATTAAAATTTGGTAAACATGTATTTAAGTTTTCAGTTGGCCAGGTGCGTATTTCAAATTTATGATAAATTCCATATCATGAAAGTATCAAAATGTTTCATTGGCTATTTAAGCCAACATTTTGTGCTGTAGTGGTAATTCCTGATTAGACAGGATGTGAGGTTTGGGATTATGTTTGATGGGCTGCATTTGGTTCTGACATTTCACTATCCATAATGTTAATATTATCTCATAATTTTTCTGTTTTTTCATGAAATATCAGAAATAAAATGTGATGCTTAGGTTGGTGGCAGAGTGTTGGCTTCTTCTGGTCAGGTTGTAATAAAGTTAAAACCTAAAAAAGGAAAATACATTTCTGTAGAATGAATATTGATCAATTGGAATCAATTGGGAGAAATGAATACTCTTATTCATAAAGAAGTCTAGATAATTTTCTCAGTCATGGTCTTATTCATTCTGATTTATTAAAACTTCCACTTCTCCAGGATAACTTCTGAATTTCTGAATCCAGTGATAAAATGGCTTGTCTGTAATGAAGTCTATTCTGGAACTTCAGAACTAGTTCTCTTTCATTAACAACACTTCCATCACACAAAGGTAGGTCTATCCGTAGGAAAAAAATAAATAAATAAATAAACAAAAAACCCAAATAAATAAATATATAACCATAGCTGTTATGATAGGTGCAGGACTGACGATTGTAGAAAAAAGCACGTTTGTATTCTACTGAAAAAATGCACCAATTGTATTTGCTTCCTTTACAAAATAAAATATTGTTTGTTCTTTTCAGAGTTGGCCTTATTCTTACATGAAAAGTGAACTTTAAGATAAGGCTATATTTTCAAACATAAAAGGATTTTCTTTATCTCACTTCCTGACACTCTGCTTTAGCTGTTTTTTCTTTAAAATAATCATTTGACCTTTCAAATTACTAGAACTGCAGATTAAACATCACAGAGCCTTTGGAGATGACAGACAACTGATCAAATAATTTTCAGTTGCTCTATCTGTATCTTAATGTAGTGGGTTGCAACATCCAGCCACATTTGAACAGCATCAATCTGGCTTTCTGTCATTTATGTACAGAATTTTTTATGGTCACAGAAATCCTTGGTGAAACTGTCCACTAAGAGAGTATCTTTTTCCAGATTGTTATGAGAAAAACAAAACATGGGAACTTATCTCATTATGCTGGAAATTAGTTCAGCCACAAATCAGTGCACCTGCTAAAATAATTGTCTATTTCTGAGATTTTCCATATAATGCTCCTTCACTGTGCAATGCAGTGTAGGTAAATCAGCTATCTTTTAAGTAGGCCTGATGGCAATTAAACCTGATGAATAGCTGCTGTGATTCCAAGGCATTAGTCTTTTCTTCTTTCAACCTTGCTATTAATATGAATTTTCAACCCAAAGGTAATTCTGTGAAATGTTGTGGAATCTGAAGACAGCCAGAAGATGTTTAAGAAGACAAAATGAGATTACAGGTCATAGATAGCCTTTTAAAAAGTTGAATAAAAATGAATTGAGGTCCAGGAAGATCAGACAGAAGAGCTCCATCTCCTCTTTTGCCAGAACTGGGACTGAGTCTGTGTCATGCAGTGATAAATTTGATTAGATATGCTGGCAGTGTGGCCAAGATGATTCAAGACTTCTTCTTGTGACAGATTCCTATGATTTATGTTACATGCAAAATTTTGGTCCAGATAAACTTCATCAAAAAATGCAGCCCTACAGTTTAATCGTGCCAGATATGTGCAGTGTGTGCTAAAAAGCACTGCAAAAAGAGCATGGACCACTAGAGGTCTGAGCATGAAGTCAGATGTGTGTTATTGTCTATCCACACAACCTCCAAAGAAGTTTAAAGGAAACACCTTGAGACTTGTGTGGATTTTTATTAACCCTGCACTGTGAATTGATGGGGTGCTGGGGAAAAACAAACATAGGCAGAGAAAACATGAGGCCTGCCCTGCACAAGAGCTCTTTATTGACACTTTATGACATAGGCTTGGAGTGGCCCAATATTGTTCCTATGACCTTTGCCTCCCAAAACTCACAGGCGTTTCGAGACTTTGTTCACCCCGTGAGGGCCTGCTGGCCTTGTCATTGCAACTTTCTTCTCAGTGTTGTTCCAAGGATTAATCACGAGCACTGGAGACAATTACAAGTGCTTTTTGCCATCCCTTGACCTAAATTTCTGCCAGCTTCACTTTCCTGATCGACACACAGACCTAGTTCAGGATTGTGACAAATTACACAGGACAGATTAGTAACAGGGTCTACAGTTAAAAACTTTGAGCTGGCACCCAAATTCCACACCCGTATTGGCCCAAATTCAAAAGTTGAAGGTTGCAAGAGAGGAAAGGACACATGAAGCCTTTACGTTTTTTCTTTTGGTCTTCCTCGGGTGCAAGGAAAAGTATTGCAAGAAATAAAGCTGTCTTGAGCTCGTTTGGTATTTTGTTCTCTGTTAGCTTGCTATTAAAAAACTAAGTTAAGCATGGCTAATCAGGTAAAAGCCTATAGATACATATTATTAGTAAAGAAAAAATTCGTACAGTTCAGTTTGCTACCTATATGAGTATTAAATTTATTAAGTAAGGAAAGATATCTCCCTTGATCCCAGTATACCTTTCTGTATTATGCTCTGTTAATGTTTGTGGGTTTCTTTGCAGTAGCTTTCTTCTCAATTTTCTCCATATCTTAAAAAAAAACTGTTAAGAAAGAGGACACAGAAAAAAAAAATTTTGGCTAAATACTCTGAAGCCAAGAGCAGGCAAAATACAAAAGATCAAGATTAAAATTAAACTTGCTTCAAAAGAAATCCAACATTGCTACCAGACTTCAAGTTATCTAACAGTACTCATTAAAACAAAATTGAACAGAGCAGTAAAATAGATAATAACTACACACTAAGTTCTAGGGCCAATTTTTCTGAGTGATTGTGTTCTTCGAGAGCTTGCAGAGATTAAAAGCCTGCAATCTATTTTCCTTACCAGAGTCCCACTGTTGTGTCTTGCCAAATCCGTCTTGAGAACTAGAACAGGAAATACCCTCCCAGAAGCTGTATCTGTAGATTTCTCAGCTTGGGCTTTTATTCACAAAGAGTGTTCTGCATTTCTGGGGCATGGTCACATTTTTCTTCTATTAAAAAGTTCTCAGATACATGACTTTGGCAGTGGATGTTAAATATCTGCCATTCAAAAGAGCCAATAAAACGGAGAATTTGAACAAAGCTGTTAAAATATGACAGCCAAGAAAGGACAGTCAGTAGAAAACAAGATCTTTTGAAAAATCAATTCAAGCATAATAATAAATCCATACAAATTGTAGTGCTCTTGTTCCCCCTTTTTTTTCTTGCCTTCAGTTTCCACACTACAACATTTGCAATACAATACTTTTTCTAGTCGGTAAGTAGATGTATGGTTGTTAGAACAAGCAAAAATCACCTGTCAGACAATTCTGTGAAGTGAGCAATAAAAAGAAAGTTCTACGCACACTACTTATTGTCCATTTAGGACACCTGGTCTCCAAGAGTGGAACACCTTAAAATCTTCTGAAAATGAAGATAAATTCAGAATCTGGTCTTTTATTTTTTTTTTTTAATTTAGGGATTAGCTAAGAAATTATTTCTGTATGTGTAGTCACACCAAATAGTTGCTTCAGGAATATGTCAGACTTCTCCACAAACCACAAATGTTTTTTTAGTATTTGTTACATTCTTTGGTAAAGAGTTCTCAGCTGATCTATCCATCTGCACTAAGAACCTCTTCTTTGGGTTTTTGGGGTTTTTTTTAATGATCCTTAGTTGCACTACTCAGAGAAAAAACAAACAATTAATGTCTTCTTAACTTCTCCATGCCAGTCTCAAGTTTATTGGTCTCTTTCATGTTCTGCCTCCCTCATTCTATTTCTTTCCCAATTTTTTTTTTTCAAAGCAGGTCTTTCTTTGCTCTGATACAATCCTGTCCCTTATCACCAAATATTTTCCAGATCTACGTTATTTGGTTTTGAGATTCAAGGTGTCAGCTGGATTTAAGCTGTTGTGTAATGAAGTAGATTTTGAGATGATCTGTGCAGAATTCTTTATTCATGGTGTCGTCTGAAATATGGGAAAATCATACTCCAATGCCAAGATATTCCTAAAAACTACAAGTAGTAATGAAAATCAGATGTTAAGTCCAGATTTTCACTTTGGGCTTTGTTGCTGGGGGGGGTTTTAACCTTTATTTGCATTGTTCTTCCCTTCGGAGTTTCAAAGTACCAAATTTAAACAAAGCATTTTGAAATATCAGTTAGTGCCTATGAACCATTCAGATTTGGAGTTTGAGAAACTGCTAATGGAGTCTGTACATATCAGTAAAAGTCTGCAAAAAACCTCTCCACTGCTTATATAAGAAAATTATACAACATTCAAGAAACTTCCACAAAACATCCATAGTAGTTAAATATCTTTTTCTCTCTCTCCCTGATCATGCCATTAGCTTCTGAGTAGCATGATAAAGCAAAATCCAACACCAGCCCCAGTTGTTCTTTTTATAAGATGGCAATCAGGAAGTGGCTCAGCTGATAAGTGCCGAAGTGTTCCAGAAACGCATAGACACAGATGCTTTGATTTTCATGCACTTTAAAACACAAGAAAAACCTTGCTTGGGGAACAGCCATGTTCTCCAGACTGTTTAACTCTACTATTGCTACTTTCCACTGCCTGCATACCTCAAAGGCAGCAAATTAATCTTATGTGTGAGCAGATAATGGCTGATAGTCTACCAAAAAAATAAAAGGAGCTTTCCAGAGCAGCCTGTGGGAAGAAACAAAAGCTTCAATACAGGAAGACAGAAACAGCAGGCAACAAAGAGACAGCGGATGTGGGGTAAAGAGGAAGCAATGAAAAAGTAGATTTGGAAACATGAAAAAAAAGGCAAGAACCCAGAGAACAGAGCAGGAAGACTCAATGGAAAACAGGAAAAATTTTTATAAGTAAAGGGATCCAGAGTCAAGTTGTCAGAAGAAATAGCAACTTGGCCACCAGAATAAAAAACGGGAGAGATGAACATCCTACTTCTGTAAAAGATGGAAACCGGGGTGTCATTGATCTGCAGGATTCTTGGCATACATGCAGGAGTTAGTTACTGAAAGGAAGAGCTGATGAAGGGCATGTACTAGGCACAGAGATATGAACTCTGATGAATGTCAGGGAACATGGGCAAGGTTGGTTTCTCAGGCCGCAGAATAAATGCACAGTTCCTGTGCCATCCTTGTCTCATGAAGTCCTGAAAGGTTCTCCTAAAATCCCTACAGAGATGAGTATCTAAATTGTTTTGGAAGGCATGGCAGGTGACACAGAGCCAAATGATCTCCATGCTAAGATGTCCTTCGCTGCTCTGTGTCATGTCTTCTTGACATTAGGAACAATTGGAACCTCTACAATTAATAAGGTGATTTTATAGTAAATGCTTCAGCTTGTTAAGTAAGGTTGTGGGTGAGCAGGAAAGAAAGTCTCACACAACATATAAATTTGTGCTCCTTGTCAGCAGCTGTGGGAAGATGACAGGAATGTAGAACCTCTGCCAGTCTGTGTGTGGAAAGTAAATGCCTAACTTTGCAGCAGCGCCCAACTTCTCAGTCCTTACCATGAGGTGAGACACCAAAGAGCACAGAAGATACTAACAGGGACAGCACCACATTCCATGTTCCTCATGCAGCAGAGCTGACAACTTCACATGCTAATGAACAATTGTGTGATGGAGAAAATGAATGGGATTGCCTCAGCACAGAAGTTGCACTGCAGATGGTACCTTGTCCACATCATGGTTTGTGTTTGGCCAAGCTGGTCTTTATCCAGCCACCTGCATATATAGATATCAGTTATCTCCTAAAGCTTCTGAGATGTAAAGTGCCAGATAGCTGCCTTCTGCTTCACATTAAAAAAATTACCCCATTTTTTGTGTCTGGAAGTTATTGAAAAGTATAGCAACCAAAAATCCCCACAAGCACAAAAACACTACTTTTGTATTATATAATTGATTTTCACTTTTCAAGTCTTCAAGAAGTTCCATCTTGAGGTCAAGCAGCCTACTGAACTTCAATGCAAAAAATACTCTTCATGACTCAGAAGTATTGTGGAAATGCAGCTGAAAAATTTAGACATTGCAGTTCCAAGTAGCTGGACGTCTTGGACAGCCGGACAGCACTGCCAAATATCTTTATTGAATCATAAGATATAATTTTAGGAATGACTATCACACAAGCTGTTAAACAAAGTTGGTTATGGACAGCTCAGTTTTCCAAGCATTGCTTTTAGTGACCTAAAAATGAATGTTTATAGCCTATCATCAGATGCACACATTATGTTGGCGTATAGAAGTTCTGGAAGAGTCTACTAGAGCTAAGCAGAATTTAATCATTAGGAAAGTATTTCAAGTCATTAAAAAGAGCATATGTGTCTTGGAAAACTTGATATGTAGAATTCTATTGGAGGGAGGGGGAGAAACAACAATATTTTACTCATTAAATAACTTCTCTGATGTTGTCTTCTAAACTGTGCATGGATACACAGCAGTTCACGGAAAACACATTTGCATCAGATTCCAGGAATTGAATTCTTTTTAGTATTCTTTGATGGAAAATGAAGGCTTGGCTGCTTACCAGATTATTTGCTCTATGATAAATGTACAAGTTTTACAAGCTCTGAAGGATTGTGAACAATCATTCCTGAGAAATTTGATCATCACCAAGGCTGTTGCAAAAACTGAAGATATGCTACCAGCTCAGTAAATCCTATAATTGAGATATAGATGTAGAAGTTGCACAAGAAGACTAATGTAAAGCATATTTATTAATAGTGAATAAGAAATCCAATTGCATATCTCCACAGCAAGCAAAGTTTCTTGGAAATAGCATGACAGTGGAACACTTTCAGGAGATCAGTTATCTTCCAGCTGAGCTATCAGTTCCCTCGCTTGAAGTACACTAAACTGATAGAATCTCTACAAACAACACTATTTCCAAACTTTTATTTGCACCTCTCTTTTTGTCTCTGATATCCTAATCTTTTGCAAAATAGAGAGGGATGTTATTTTAGTATCACTAGTTTCAGATTTAAAGTTACTGAATGGCATCAGCGTTTCCAGGTTTCTGCAATGTTACATCAACTTGGGCAGTTCATCCCAGTATCAGAATTTTTTTCATTCTTTTTTTATGCTGATTTCTGTCAACATGCTCTTATAGACATTCACAAAACAGTAGACTTACTTTGGGATGGAAATCTACGCACAGTGCTAGAAATATATGGGTACATGTGTTGCAGAATCTTCATAGCAGTACTTTCATAAGTGAATATTCTGAAGGTTCATGCTGAAATTATTTTATCAGTGGAACTAATAAAAGACTTTGTTTCCCTACCCAGTCACATATTTTGACAAAACTGGGGAGTGTTTTCATCTTTTCTCCCTCTACAAAATTTTGGCTGACATGGAAGTTATTGAAGAAGTAAGAGGGAAGGACAGGGGGTTTTTTTTCTGACAGAGATACAGACATAAAGCATAAGTTAATAAGACATTTCCTTAGGAAAATTCCAGCCCCTATATCTCTCACTGAGTCACTTTTTCCCAAGAATATTTGTGTTTTCTCTGTAAGCATTTAGGCTCTGTTATCCTCGTATCTCTCCTGTAAAGATTTACTGTCACAGTGGAAATTCATAGAGGAAATAAGAGAGAGAGAGAATAGAGGTTTTCAGTGGAGACTGCGTGACCAGAGGAATGGCTTGCAATGTGTTGGTTGAGCCTAGAAACACACAAAGTGACAAATTCCTCTGCTGAGTCATGGTAATAATGCATGCTAGAGCTCTGCACAGAGAAAGCAGCGACATGGGGCTTCCAGTGAGATTGTTGTGGGGTTATTTTAAGTAAGCTTAATAGATAGATCCTAGGTCCAACCAGAGTTCAAGTGGGTTTAACATGTTTCACTCTGGGTCTTACAGGAAAAAAAAAAAAAAAAAAAAAAAAAAAAAAAAAAAAAAAAGACCAACTGAATCGAAGGAGTAATTATTTATAACTAAGGACAGTTATTTTTGAATTCTTGAAATACATGTGTTCCGTTTTTCTCACCACACCTGCAGTGAATTCTAGCTACCCCCAGTCTTTCTGACACTGTTTCAGTCTTGCCAAAGAAGGTAATAGTATGCCTGGCATCCATGCAGCATGGATTATCATCTTATGGCAGCATAGCTGACATAACTAAATTAATTTGACTTAAGAAATCAGAGAAGTCTTGAACTGTTGTCTCGTAGATGACAAACCAGTGCCTTATCAGCTGAGCTACTCAGATCCAGTCTGCAGTACTCTTAAGTGTGATTTCATCTAAGTAATGTGTTGCTGAGTCTAATGTCAAATGGATCTATCACATTACAACCTTTTCTAATTAAAGGAAAAGAAGATTAAATGTATATGATCAGTCGTTTGAAAGGCTGTAGTAGATTAATAGCCAGCATTTTTCTAACAATTTCAAAGTGATTTTATCATTATTCCTTTGAGCAGAAACAAGTATCTTCTATTAAATTTTTGCAGACTATATGGAGATAGGGCAGACTCTACTACATTTTCTTGCAAAAATAAACTGCAGCTCAATGTATAAGTCTATCCCTTCATTTCACTGGTTTTATTGGAGAATGAATGTTCAAATTGCACCAATTTAATCCCCCATATAATCTTAGCATTTCCCTTTGGCTGACCACAAGCCAAATGATACAGAATTTAGATCATTAAAGATTTTCAATATAGGTGAGTAACCCATATCAAGAATATTTCAGTATTTCTTAGAAATAGGCTCTATTTTTTTTCACATATATTTGTACAAGAAAAAATAAGACTTATCTGAACAATTTTACTTGAAACCATACCCTCTGTTTTTTCCCCTTTTTACATTTGCGATGGCCTTTATCACTTTATGGTGCCAACAACTGTAATTTCAAGAAAAAGTGCCATGCAAATGCAGTACACCTGAACTTCTGACTTTTTCTCATCTAGACAAAGACATCTTTTTCTCATCAGTGCCCAGATATTATGGGTCAGATTGTCATTTTTTATCAAAATTAAAGATTTCCATGACCTAAAAGTGCTTGTTAAAACTATACATAATCTATTCTTTGGTGAGCGTTACCTCTTTCCAGCATCAAACCCTTAATTCCTCTCTTTGACCTAAACCCTTTTCCCAAGAGGATCTGGGCACTGGGAATCATACTTCCCACTAAAACTTATTTGGTTGATGCTTCCCTGTCACCCCTGACAATGTAAAAGGTTGCAAATCACCTGAGCATCAGGTATGAGAAGGTAACGCTTCCAGCACTCTGGAAATCTTAGGTGTGCATCTGAGTCTCATACCAGTCTAAGATGGGTCTTAGTCCCACAGCACTTCAAAGTATAATAGATACATCAAGCATTAAGGAGTCTGTGCAAGGAAAATAACCTACCATATTCTAATTTTAAAAGGAAAAATTGCACCATATTAGCGTAAGTCCCCTATTCAAAACCAAAACTGGGACATAGATTAACAACAGACTTAGGAAATGGAATTACCAAAAAAAATTATTTCATCATTCCATTCATTCCATCATAAAGAAAATTATTTTAGGATATTTTTTCAGGCTAATCCGTATGCTTTCAGAAAACAGTAGGCCAATCAGTATGTGCTCCAGATTACTAGATACAGTGGTAATCTTTGTGGATTTCAAAAGCCAAAGCAGAAATAGTAGAATTTATCCCATCTCAGATGGACATTGCAAATTATTTTTCACTCTATCTGTTGAAAACTACCTTTTCCTAAGGTAGCAAAAATACCTCAAGCCTTATATTCTTTTTTAATAAAAGAGAAATTTAGACTTAAAAAGGACTGATTGTTTATTTACATGTACAAGCCAGAAATATACTTACTTGCCACAGAGATATTTAATTACTTGGTTTCTGCAAATATGTGAATAATTTAATTTCTTAGCTTTTTTTCTTTTTTTAATTCTGCTCCATATTTGCATTTCCTCACGCAGAAAGGGTACCCCTATGTTTTGCTGAACTGATTACATCTCTCTTTGGCATTCAGCACATCTTTAATTACTACCAGATCTTCAAATGTTTTCAGAAGATCCCCATTAGAAAGATCATCAGCCATTTCTATCCTCATTCTCGGAAGGAAACTTTGAGCAGACGCTCTCACCCAATAGCAACATTGACACATTAACTTTCCTCAGCCACCTCACTCAGACTACTTAGTCCGGCTCCACCAGGGCTGGGAGCCTTAATCAGATATCATACTAACGAAAGCTATGTCAGTAATGATGTCAGATGAATGGTGGTCACATGGCAACAGTCTCATTTGAAGCAAACAGTGCCACACTTGTTTTTAGGCTGCTTTATGACTTGGCTGAAAAATGACTTTGTTCACAACAAAACACCACTAATGTACGAGCTGTTACCATAGGATTTTAGCACGTCTACTATTTTCTCAACATTCTTTTAATATACCTAACTGGACAAACAGTGTAAATATCATTAAACTACACATATTACCAAAGTCATCAATCAGCATGTAAGCTAACCAGATGAAACGTTGGCAATCCCTTCTGGCATTTTGAATCCTCAAAGAAATGGTATTATGGAATATATATAAAGGAGAAAATATTTTAATTTTACGCTTTGGTTTGGCTTACACCAGATTCACACATACAGGGGAACAGGGAGACACAGTCAGCTCTCTTGCTAGGTCCCAGAAGTGTGTTTTTCCCTTCCCTGCTCTGGATGTCAGTGGGCTGGTGGGATATACAGAGGGCAGAATAATGAGACTGAGCAGGAGGGAAGAATTTGCCCTCTGGCTCCACTCACACTGCAACAAAACAGAAGCCCCAAAGTCTCCTGTCACTTAAACTCCCTTTCCTTCCCTGTCTTCTGAGGTAAAATACTCCTTGCTATTTCTCATAAGCACTTCAGTTAGTGCTCTTATTTCCAGAATGGGATTGCAGGCAAGCATGATTTTTCATTGGGAAGTACTGGAAAGCCCAGGGATTTCTCAGGAATTCTGACCATGTTTGGAAGCATGCCACACCAACGCAACAGTGCAACTTGGTTAAAAATTAAAGTTTAAATGACTGGCCATAGACACTTGCCTAGAGAAGATAAATGTCAAAGCCAAGTACCAGAATTTGCAAGTAGCCACATCCTAAGGCAGTGGTGTGCCACAGCCTTATGGATACGTGTGCCACTGGTGGTGTCACAGTCTTGTGGATGTGTGTGCCACTGTCATGCCACAGCCTTGTGGATGCGAGTGCCACTGGAGCAGACATGGATGCCAGGACTGTGGGTGGGGTCGCTGGCTTGCAGGGAGAGCTGCAGTGCCTCTCACCGGCATACCAGGATCATGCCAGGGGTTTAAATTCCCTGTGAAGCTGTGGTACTGGCTTGCAGTGAGAGCCTGAAATCCAGATGGGATCACAGGTCTCTCTGTCGGGTCTGTAGTGCTTATTCCATTTAAATGACTGATCAGGAAGGAAAGGTTTTGTGTTTAACCAACTGGGGAGCAGGAATAACAGCAGACAACAAAGAGAAGCTAAAAAACCCCTGAATTTAGGGCAATGAGTTGTCAGAAAAATTTGAAAAAACATTTCACTAAAACTCTATCCTGGATGACTGTGTGGAAATGAAGAATCCTCAAACAGAAAGCAAGAAAAAAAAAATCATATATTTTCAGAGAATAACTCAGTTACTCCTACCTACTAGTATGTGAACGGGGACTAAGAATGCATGCTATAGCATATTGTACCCATAAGGGAGAATTTGAATTTTAACTAGTGACCCTGGAGTCTTGTTGGCATAGACTTTGGATTAACAGAAATTCTGAAAAATCTGTCTTTTAAACCCTGAAGTTCCAACAAACTATAATAGATTCTGGGCACAAACTGCATATCATTCATACAGCTAAGCCTTTAGCACTGCTATTATTTTCTGTTGCCTTCTGGCACCACTTAGTAAGTTCCAAATGAATGAATTCTCTATCCACTGATATATAGTGGGGGGAGAAAAATGCAGACTCTCTGCAGTGAAAAATAACATGCATGCTTCTTTTACCTTCCTCTCTCAGCTCCTCTGCAACATAAATAGCCCTCAGAAAGATGCACTGATTTCACATTGCTAAAAAAAAAAAATCCAAAAAACCAAACGAAGATATTTGTTACATTTCTATGGGGCATTTTATTTTCAATCACTTTTTTCATTTTTTTTACAGAGCATGCAAAAATTTTTGAAGCCAGAAAGGATCAGTCTTTTCCACCAGCACAGAGCCTACTTTAACTAGGCACATTGGACCTCCTGGACTGCACAAAATCCCAGGAGGCAAGCTGAGAATACATTGGCTGAGGAAAGTACTGTGGAAATCAAGAAAGAACATACATGAACTAGAAAAGCAGTAGCGATTTACACCTCACGTAGAAGAGTTCAAAGAAGGCATAAGACGAGATGGAGCATCCAAAAACTGCCCAGAACAGGGGAGGTCTCACCAACATAGTCAAAACATTATTGTAAATCCATATAAGCTTTGAAAGGTTGTGATCCAGCTCTAAGAGAAGGAGGATCAATCACAATTCCTATAAGGTTTGTTTGGTGAATAGTCTCACAGATGACTACAAGGATGAGAGCTGCAGTGCCTTTTTTTGCCTTTTTTTTTTTTTTTTTTTTTTTTTTTTTTTTTTTTTTTTCTTTTTTTGAAGCTAAACCACTAGTTAGCTAAACTGCTGGAGCTAAAAGCTATTCAGCATCTTCTCTTAAATAAAATACTTTTGTCATCCATTTTTGATCCTATATTTGGTTCTATCCTACAAAGTTAATGGAAAAAGCTGCTTTTGAACAAAACAAAACAAAAGCCACCAAAAACCCCAAAAATAAAGGCAGGAATAAGCGCATGAGCAGCAAGGATAAACCACATCAGGGCATACCAGAGGTTTACACTAGCATGGGCTACTGTCTTTAACAGCAGACAGTGGCAGATGCCTAGTAAAGGAGATAAGAACAAGCGTTCACATGATGAATGATGTCTCCCCAGAACAATTTTCCACCTTCCTTTCAAAAGATTTGTACATATGGTAGACACAAGATGGCAAAACTTCACTGGACTGATGCAGATGGCAGAGAAAAAGGGTACCATAAGTCCCTCTTGCATTCGTTGCTCTAAACATACTTTATATGAACTTACATAAATTGCACAGCTAGTGAAGGCTACCAGAATTATATGCTGTCAATACAGATATTTTTCTTCCTTTTTTAATCTGAGAACCATACAACTGGTTTGAGATTACGTTTATGCGTACACAATGAGTATAGTTCATTTAAAAACACATAGAATATTGCTGATTAACAGGGCCACTATTAAATGTACTTTTTATGTGATCACTGGCTGTTCTCCTTTAGCAGTACATCATATAAAAATTGTCTTTTAATGGAAGAATACTATACAGAGACCAAAATAGAAACTGCTAAAACAAACAAGATAATTATCTAAATTTTATAATATCACTCATAAAACGTCTGCCTTTTCCCTTTATGAGCTTGATAGATTAAATTTAGGGCAGATGTTTCATATAATTTACCCAGAAAACAGGAAAATTATTTTAAAAAAACTCATAAAACCTACAAAAACACAAATGACACTAATCTAAAACATGTGCAGTCTACAGATTTAAGGGAAAAGTTAGTTATTCCTGAAGCTATGCATAAGGATGCTTAAGAGATAAAACCACATCTCCCACACATTTTATAGTATCAGATATTCTGAACTGCTTTGGACAAACAAAGGCCCTTCTAAATTTAGGGTGCATGAGGTAGCTCTGGCTACTTTCCCAAAAGCAAAGAGGAACTCTCAGAAACACAAGCCCTGTTCCTCAGTGCACAGAAGCCAATCTGTGGTACCTTAATTGAATTATAGAGGTACCTGCTGTAATATGAATGTTGTGGAAGAATACCAGGTAAAAGTATTACATAGTAACTGTTTATGCACTACAAAAAGAGGAAGAGGAGCGGGTGCAATGTCTTTAATCCTCCAAAGAAAAAGAAATTCTTCACTGTCAAGAGATACTGAAATCAAATACTCTTAAATGGAAGGTATTGATGTCAGACAAAGACATATAGAGGCAAGTTTCATGAACATTTTGAAATATTTTATGTTGAAGGCTCAAAAGTCTCCACACCACAAAACTCGATTTTAAGAATAGGCCAGCTACGGAGATCACAGAAAAAAAATATATTGTGTGCTGTCTCGTTGCAGACTCTTTTAGCCCAAAGTCATCTGTCAGAACATAGTTTATTATTATCTGCGTTTATATATTAACTGTGTTGTGAAATCCAGTTAAAAGAGCACAAAGTCTGGTAGTGCTTCTGTGAGTGCTGTTAGTGGTGGCAAGCAACATTCTTGGTTCCTCTGTAGACTGACCCTTCATTGCTGTGAAAGGTAAAGGTCTCTGATTTTTTGAGTGTGAGACTCTTCGTAATGCAGGAGGCAACAGAGATGTATTTCTGAAATAAAATTTTTCCAGTCTGTCTCAGGGTAGTGCTGGTTCCTGCACTGGGTGAGGGCAGGAAAGGAACTGAAACATTACACTCAAATGAAGGCTTCTGAGTTATGTTCTTGATTTGCAGGATAAAACAAATTATTTAACAGAAAAAACATCATAATAAAAAAAATCTCTTTTAAAAGATTATCAGAATGCATAAGAATATGGAATCCATCTATATATTATTATTGACTTATATGTTAGTAAAAAACACTGAATTGAAGAATCTCTGTAACACACATAAACCACAGGAATAAAGTTTAGGCATGAAAGAAATACAGCTACTATGCTGACAGCAGTCATGGATTTCAGGATCCCATGAAAAGCAATAAATATTCTAAGCCAAACTATATGCTTTGAAAATACCCAAAATAATAGGTAGGGTATCCATTTCTCAGTCCCTGAAGTTCAGGGAGATGGGGTGCTGTAGTGGTTCTAAATCCTAAATCCTGCCCTGCATTGAAAGCAGATCAGCTAGAGAGCAAATCCTGCTGTTGCTGGGTATAAACACTTTCTGTGCAGAAGGAAAGCTTCCCCTTCCAAGATTTTACCCCATTGCACTTTGTTCCTGCTGGCAACACATCACAGCCTGTTTTTGTGAACTTGATAAAGGGGATTTGGCATTGGAGATACATTCTGTGTGTGAGATACCAAATGAAAGTAGCAAAGGAATGGATGAAAGCTACCAAGTGTTGTTCAGCCACCCTGTGTATCATCAGAGAAAGACAAGCCAGCTGCAAACAGAAGAGCAAACAAATCTACCTCAGACTCTTGGGGTCGCAGCAATTGACTCAATGAACTAAAATGCACTTTGATTCCCTCTTATGAAACAGAGCTCCTTCAAAAGCAAACAATTGCCCTCCTAATAGTGAATCAAATATTTTCAAATGTGTTGCCTAAAAAAAAGCTGTGGGACAATTCCCCTTTCAGAACACATCACAGGTTGCAGCAATGCAGGGAGAAAGGTGCAAATGGTTTATGATGGGCAGCATCAAAGCAGTGCAGGACAAACTAGCTCAAATACCTGATCTGAGGTAGGAAAAACAACAAGTTTGCATTGATGTGGCATAAACACATGATCTTGAATAGATATGGCCAAGGCTCAAAAAAAAAAAGCTGCAAAAATAGTTAGCTTACTTCACACGTCAGTTCTTCCACAGACCATAAATAAGCTTCAAAGAGTTATAAAACCAGGCTGTAGACACCAAATGCATGCAATCTCAGAGTAGTGCTAGTAAAAGTACATCACCACCTCTCTGCTGCACAGAAAAATTAGGTAAATACTTCATTCATACATGCATACACACATTGCATGCACACATTCACTTCAGAGCATTCCTATAGTTTATTAAGTACCGGCACTAAATAAAGCTTTGTAAACATTTTCGTTTCATGATTGTTAGTGGTAAAGAGAATATTTGTGGTGCATGGTCACTAAGCAAACAGAGTGAAAATACTTTTACAGGGAATATAAACAGTTTTATGGAGTATCAGAGAGCAAGAGGAAGCTGCAAATATAGAGCACCAGCAGCTGTTCTGGGGCAAGGCAGCTGCTCTGGATCCATCTAGTAGCAAATTGTATTTGGGCAAACAAGTGGGTGGGGGACTGTGTAATGGAATATAGCGATTTTTAAAGTGGCATAACTCATAAGTGGATGAGAGGACTTCTTTCTCTCTTTTTTTTTATTATTTTTAATAAGAATTGGGAAAGTGGCCCAAAACTTCCTGGATAATCAGTTGAATAAAATACTGGATTTATTTCAGTGTTATTGACACCCTTTCTCAATCTATTTTCCATGAATATTCAGTTTAATGGTAGGAAAGCTTGAAAAAGCAGACACCAGAGCTGGTGCAAGAACATATGGTATTTCCACATTATATATTTTTATAAGATCCAAATCCGTAGAGATTTTTTTTTTTCTGACACAAATAAATAATAAAAAACTGGGAAACTATGCGTGCAGGCAAATTTATTACAAGCACTGAAGATATGTTTGCAGAAAGCTTTCAGCAAATACCTGGGAAAACGAATATACTGTAGATTAGCTGTGTTGGCATGTGGGAAATTTATCAATTTAAAAAATAGATTATATTTATAAAATGTCTTACTCAGCTCCAGTCCAACAAATATTATGCTGCAGCCAGGGCTGCTCAATCAGCAAGCAGTTGTTTCTTCTCTTGAGATTGCTAGAGTGACAACTGGTTGCCAACAGTATATTTTTGTGGTAACTAATGACTACATGTTTCTTTCTTTGATCCTCAGAAATGTTTTTTGGGTGCGGGCACCAATCCCACTGTGTATGTTGCTATGAGCTGGTATTTCACCCTGCATGCAGGGCACTGTCTGTGTGCCTCTGTTCAGAGGGCAGAACTTTGGTTGCTGTAAGCTCTGCGGCCTCTCCTCACCCATGGGTTTCCATAAATGCTTCTGTTTTGCCTAGCAGTAGATTTCTTTCCGTGACAACCAGAAGTAAATAGGTTATATGTTCTCCAGACAGCTGCTCTAAGTTATTGTGGAATACAAACCCAGCAGCATCAAAGCTGCCCTACGAGTAATTTAACGAAAACTAACTGGAAGGAAAATTGATTTTTGACTTCAGCTAGCTGAAGGGAATGGACACAACAATGACATTTTCTGGTTCCTGCAGCACACCAGCACAGTTCAGCTGTCCCTTTTCGCTTGGGTGAAAGAGGTGCTGCACTCTCAGGCTAGTCTGTCTTAAGTATAGCTAATCCAGAGGATCTCTCATCATAACTATGACAGAAAAACATGCCCTTGATCCATCCTCAGTGCCAGATCTCTGTGAGCTGAAGCTTTTATCCAGCTGGGAGTCTACCTTATTTTTTGACATGACAGAGAGAGGCTGGTGGTTCTAATTCATGGCAGCAGCCACTTTTACAGCAAAACCAT
Organism: Brachypodius melanocephalos; assembly: GCA_013398615.1. Lineage (NCBI taxonomy): Eukaryota > Metazoa > Chordata > Aves > Passeriformes > Pycnonotidae > Brachypodius > Brachypodius melanocephalos. The sequence goes on from VZSR01003049.1 coordinate 14,798,040, forward strand.
CCTCATTTCTTTCTTGTATTTATGTTGTTGGTATGGTTTTATTACAGTACATTTGTGATTGTGATAAATTATCTCTATGCATGAGATGGCCCTTTGGGGATTCCTTGGAGACAGCTTTGCAAAGTACCCAAGATTCATAACTGTCATCAGCAAAAAACAGAAATAGTCTCTTCTGTCATTTGTTCATCTGAATCTTGTGTAACAAATGGCCACCACACTCCATAGCTGATATCCCTGGTTATAGGGATTTCTGCCAAACCTTGTATTGTTATCCTTGGCCCATTAGCCTAGAGATATTAAGCTCAAGCATTTCAGTACAGTTCCTGCTGTATTCCAGTTGGAGAACAGTGATTCATTCTACCATTTCTCTCAGGAAGACAGATCAGCTATGGGCATCATTTACAAAACCTAATGCACTGCAGGCCTGGCTTCTTAGACTAAAGTATTAATTACTTCTTTTTAATCACCTGTTTCTCAGTAACCAACAGATTTCTTGACAATTGGTATGGAGTAGCACCATGCACAGACTTATGGACAACACTAATGCTGTACTGAATCTGCACCACGAAAGCATCCTTGTGCTGTACTTCCACAGCTGTCTTTTACTCTTGTTTAAGAGAGCACAACTGTCAATAATGCCTTGTTCGGTACGTGTGTATATAATAATGTATATGAGGCCATCATTATGGTGTTCACTGTGGAAATAATGCAGTCATACAAAAGACACATTGCTCAAAATAAAACCTAAGATAAATAAAGGAAGCTATAAAATGCTCTGTTGGGCCCGCTTCTGGACCTATTTAAAGTCAGTGGCAAAGTTCCCACTGACCTCAAGCAGGAACTAGCTCCTTTTTCTCTTTCTAGATTTGTTTAGAAAAAAGTATAATGATAGATCTGAAACGTAAGATGAAATATTTGGGCAGAGGGAGAGAAAGAAGAAAAAATGGAAAAGAAATCAAAAGGGGACAAAAGGAAAAGAAATATCTGTATTTTTAACACTCTGCATAGGATGTAACAAGAATTGCTTGGGGTGGATTTTTTTCAGATTTTCCATGTTCTAGTTTTGCCAGAATACTTTAATATTTTACTGGTTGCATTTCTCTCCCAGCTCTTTCCACCCTGTTCTCTGTGGGCACTTCTACTGGCCCCAAAAAGCATGTGGTGCTTCGCAAAACTAAAAATGTGTTTGCCATTAAGTATAATGTGTAAAATCTTACAATGCTTTCAGAAAAATAACGCTCGCATATCCAAAATGAGGGGAAAATGGTGCCTAATCACACATATAATTCACAACCTTTATTTCACCGGTAATGGATGTTGTCAGGTTTTTCCTACGTTGAACAGCCATACCTGAGGGGCACAGCGTTAAAGGGCACATTCACCGCTGACATAAATGGTAACTACGGCCACTTCAGTGAAGTTATCTCCAATTAAGCCAGCCATTACACTCACTTCAAGGTATGTGATACATTTTAAATGATAGAAGCAAGTCCAGGAAATGTTGAGTACTTCTACGAACCCTCTTCCGTGTGTGACTCCCCCTGGACCCAGGCTCCTTTCCCAAATCCAGTGGTTTTGTGGTGAGTGCCGCCTGAGCAGCACACGGCGATGGTCAGCGCTTGTGTCCTGTTTACCGTCGCAATTAACAAAGCGGCATTCAGCGAGAGACACCAAAGAGCCTGCTGCACTTAAAGGGCTAAGGAGAGGTGATAACAGCCCTTGCTTCGTTAAGGCTCGCTGCCCAGCTTTACTGAAAATGTAGTGACAGATAAAACATAAATCAACATCCTTATCGTTCTGGCTTCCTTGCCTGCCAAATGGGGGTTTAGTTTATCAGCGACCTGCAGGCCCACTGGCGGCCTTTACACTTACAGCTGGTCAGCGGGGTGGGACAGGGTGGAAGCTAAATGGCTGCTCTAAAACGCCTTGGTGTAAACAACCCGGGGAAGGACTTCCTTGAACTGCCAGTTACCTGAGTGCCATCCATCTCACTAAAGCGTCTGCCCCAAGAGGGGCAGTATCACCAGGAAAGAAAACAAATAAAAGGCACCCAGCATGCTGCAGCACAGGCACTGGCTGGGGAATGTTGTCCCCTTGAGGGGGTGAGGGATCCTTACCAAGGTAAGCTCCTTATGGCATTGCTCAGGAAGCAGGCAAGCATTTTGGGAAAAAAGGGACTTTACCAGCACAGATTGCTTCCTCCGTTTTGTGACCAGAATGTACAGCCTTTACATATATCTGTACGTGCACATAATGCACTGTGTGTACTTTGACTCCCTGTGAGCCTCATCATGGGAGCAAGTCTTTCAAAGGCACCAGTATCCCCCAAGGCTCAGGAGAGGACTTTATTGGGGGCATATTCATCCTCCTTGCAAGCCAGATGACTTCTTTCCTCGTGTTACACACAGGCTGCCATACGTGTAGGGATTTTAAAAGTATTTGTCCCAATTCATTGTGCCACAGTTACATTTGCATTAAATTCAGCTTATAAAATAAACCCCATTTAAACTGAGCCTTGCTCATGTGGAGGCTATGAGTTTGGACAGGGAAGCCCCCAGTTTTTGTTAGTTATGGGACCACACTGACATAATCAGCCTCATGCAAACCCTTGGTGAGGATGAAATTAGCATTTAGGTCAGCAATTTCTTTCTCCCTTGGGATACACTGCCGCAAGTAATTTCGTAGGAGTTTAAAGTGAGGCAATGGTGGGTTTATGTCACTATCAAAGGAGTACCAAATGCAGGTAGATTTGACAGATATTAGTGCAAGGCTTATAGGTTTTTTGTAATTTAACTTGAATTTATTTTAAAAGTGTTCATTTTTTTTCCCTGTCCTTTAGCTATAATGAGTCAAGCTACAGCATTTCATTTAGACAGCAAACTATTCCATATTTCTTTAGGTTTTGAAAACCCCATCATCTGGCAACACCTTCATGGAAAATGATGTGCTGAAAAGAAGCAAATCACAGGTGGAAAGTGAAGACACAATGTTGCAACCACACTGATGTGCAAAAAAAGTGCAAATGTACACATTGAACAGTGTTGTAGACACTGGAGCCAAACCTTCTGGCAAAAAAAAATGTACATTTTCTAGTGGAAGTTTTGCTTATTAACTATTTTTTCACAAAGAAACATTTTCTAAATGTGTTTCAAATACCTGGGATATAAAGAAACATATCTTCTTTCTGTCCTTGTGTGTTTAGCAGTGTACTTTGATAAGATTGCCAAAGCAACAGCAACATACTTGCACCTATATTCAACCAAAAGTCTTCACGAAAGCTCATACTGTACGCGCTCAGAGTGTACATACAAGAATTTGTTAGTCCCCAAGAAGTCTGTCAGAAGAGCATGTTTCAATCTAGAGCTACAAGGAGCTGAACAAGGAGTTTTTTGAAGGAACAGATAGCAAGAGAGCAGTCTCTGGAAAGGACAGAGATGAGAGCAAAGCCCTCCCACTCTCAGTGCACTCCAGACAGAGAGGCAATGGAGTAAAAGAAATGACCTGCACAGCCAGGACAAGTAGAAGGCATATTTGGAAATGCATCAAATTTATAGGATCTGTAAGGGTGAGGGAGGGCAGGAAAGAGGGTGAGAAAGGAACCAAAGACAGAAACCAAAGCTGAAGTCAGAGAAAAAGAGAAGGGCCAAAGCCAGAGTGTATGAAAGGACACAATTGAAGGTAGAGGGAGAGTGTCATTTTAGGGATGCCAAGGAAAGAAAAGAAAACAGAACGAGAACAAAAAATTGGAAATATTGGTGAATGTTCAACTTCAGTTAAAAGTTTCCAAACTACCACTTCTATAAGCTGTGAATTGTACTTATAAAAATGACTGGCTTTCCTCTAGCTGCTGAAAATAGCCTAAAAAAGGCAAATCATCTTCTGCTAGAGCTACCAATCACTATGCGGCCAATCATCTGTTCCAACACAGCACAAACTGGTTTTGGAAAAAAAAATCTGCCTATGATATCTGTTGGTGTCTTACACTATTCCACATGACAGAACTGACTCTGAGATGGGGCTCTGTAGTTATTTCTAATTAGAAAAAAAAAAAAAAAGAAAAGAAAAAGTAAAAATAAATTTTAGATCTGACCACTCAAAGTTATAAATCCCTAGTGTCCTGATTGTCCAGATGACTTAAATTCCTCTCACTTATTCATGTGTTACGTGAGAACATGCCCCTATCATTTTTTATCTTTGCAGCTTCTTCATACATGCAAGAAACCTAGCATAGGACCCTGTTGTGTTCCAGGGGCTAAGGATCACACAGTTTGGAAGAGACTGTGCTACTGGCCAGAAAATGTTCTTTCTAATGGAAGGCCAGCTAACCACAGGATCTGCTGCAGACCACAGACCAGCCAAGCACTGCTAAAGACGGCCCACTAGGTTGGAATGCAGACCACAATTTGGAAAGCACTGGGTTATGAAATAAACAAGACAATATTTTAACCTATACTGTCAAACGGGTTTTTCTTGGAGGACTGTCAGGGCTATGTAAGAAATAGGGTCATGTCCATAGGATTGTCCCAGAAGCCCACTGGAAATACAGTGAACCATGGTCTTTCAGAAATCATCACAAATGTAGGCAGCTGAAAGAGAATGGTAATTTTTCAGCTACAAAGCCCGCAAAGGTGATTCAGATGTTACGGCCAGAATTCTGGAATTTTGCATCATCAAAACCTTCATTAAAAACTAAAATGTACGTCAATGTATGATAACCAGTACCACAAACAATGATTTCACTTCACACATGAAAATGTCTTTCTGGATGTGTCACAGCCATGACCACTACCAAGCTAATATTTATTACGCATCTAAGTATGAGAAATTAGTGCCAAATATTTCAATATCATGAGTTTAAATATTCATATGTGACCTTTTTTACATTAAAGGTAAGGAAAGAAAAGGTTATTGAAAATGGAGACATTTCCTGACAAAGCCAGAATTACACAATTTTGAAAGATAATATTTAACCTTTGGAAAGGCCAAAATTCTTTGGACTGATGCAGAAGTTATAAAGACAGATCTTGCCAAATGTCGAGTAATTTTTGAAGAATTACTTTTTTCACAATGCTAATACAAAAATACTTGGACATAAAACTGAGAACTCTGGAACAGGAAAGAGAAATGATAGATGCTTTTAAAAAACAAATATATTTAGAAGCTATTTGTCTGAATTTTGTACCATCTGATGACAATAATACATTTTCATTTTTGACTGTATTTTACAAGTTCATCTCTTCATGCACAGAAATCAGTGTACTTAGCCTCTCAAAATACATGTTTTAAAAGAGGATAGTGATTGCTTGCTTCTATATTTTATAAAAGAAAGGAAAAGAAATAGGACACGCTGAGAAATAAAGCAAACACATACACTTAGGGCCACATGTATAAACCTGTTCATACACTTACATTGAAATTGATTAACACAATTGCGAAGAGGTGGAATTAACAATGGAGTTTTTCCTTTTCTGCAATATCCCAGGTTTAGTATAAGGAACTCCATATATATTTGCTTCTGCAGATGGAAACAATGCTTCCTCTGAATCAGAGTTTCCTATGTCAAAGCTTCTGCTTATAGAAACATTGAACACAAATAATCCTCTTATTTAACTGAATAACTTCTTTTTGGTTTTGCTGCTGTTGAAAGATTAAACCACAACAGAAGCTAAAGCACTACACAGTAGTGATGTGAAATCAAATTCTGCATTGTAAACTCCAAAGACTTTCTAGAGTGCTTGCATTCAGGACATGTTGAGGAAAATTGCACAAATGAAGAATATCATAATAGCAAAGAAAAAAAGAAGAGAAACAGGGAGGAAGGAAACAGCAAATACTGAGAACACAACATCTGTAAAACGCACCAACAATTCCAAGCTTACAATGGGCTGTCATTGCACACGCAATGAGGAAATTTCATTTAAAAGTTACAAAAATGACCTTGCTTTGAACCAAGTGAATGTGATTATTTCTGAACTGAACGGAAAGTAAAGAAGTTTGGATTAAATGTTTTACCAGTGCCAATGTCCCAGAACTTTCTTTGGCTCTATATTCTCTTTTCCTATGTTTGTCAGCCGAATTTAATGTTCTCCTCTTTTTGTCTCCTGGTCTCTTTGACCTTAATGTGACATTTTAGTTGGGTGATTAATTACTATTAAATGGCACTGCATTTATTAAATGGAGTCCTTGTCTGTGTAAGAGCACAGTCACAATGCAACGATTCAGTTTGATAAGCTTAAATATACACAGTTAGATGTGGTAATATCTAATTTGTCAAGGATCTTGCGGCTAGCTTTTTCGCCACACAGCTAGAGAGGAGATGTGATTGCACAAAAAGCTTAATATTCAGAGCTTAAATGTTCTCAGTAAATTGATCTTCTCCATCATGTAATCTTATTTCAGAGTGTGCAGGAGACAGCAAAGTTCCACACAAGCCTAACTTGCCTTAATAATAGGCCTGAGGGTTCCTGACCATAGAAATAAAAGCTGTGTGACAAGATTTGTATGTCTCTTTTCAACAGACAGCATCTGACTGGCCTTGCCAGAAGCTTTCTTTCTGGGTTAATTGAATAAAAATGAGAACTAACGTCAGTAAAAGGATGAAAAGTTCATTGCGAAAGAAAAAATACATCTACAGTTTGGACACCCAAGTGAAAAAGAGATTGTGAATATTTAGCTTAGTAGGTGAAACACCAACACCTAAACTTGTAATCAGCCAGATTATTACTTTGCCAGTTATATACTCTGAACACTGCTTTACTCTTTGCTTATCTAACAGCTGATTTGGAACTTTTTTTCAGACTACAATGAATCATCAAAGGAAAACTTCTTGCAAGCAAAAGGTTGGTTTTAACAGCTGCTGGGAAAACAAAACAAGGCTGTACAAAATAAAAATATGAGGGTGACTTCCACAAAAAGCTCAGGAGTTCTGGGTACTCATGGGAAAGACAGACAGCAGCTGGGGCTGGTTGCTGCCTGTTTCTTACATCAATTATTTTCCCCTTTGGTTAAACACAACTAGGCCAGCAAGAAAAATAACCAAACTTTTTCTCAGGTTTCACTCTTAGTCCTCATGTCTTCCAAAACATTAATTCTTGCTCCTACATCTTCAGAGTCACTGTCTGTCTCTGTACTCTTTCCTACTACACACAAAAAACCCTAGAAATTAAAATAAAGATATGAAACAAATCAGGTTAATATAAGAAGCAAGATAAGCCTTCGGCCTTATCTCAAACCTGCAGGTACTTTCTCACAGTGTAAATTGTAAGTGCTGAGAGAGTCACACATCTTGTCCAAATTTAGGAGTTTACAGAGATCTTGTAGAGATATTGTGGAGTTGTGGGCAATATTTGGGCATGCATCTTCAGACCTTCTTTAGATCTGAGATGTATACCTACATATCAACCACAGTGGGACTCCAGATGCAGACCTTCACCAGAGACACATTTACACGTGGTCAAGGAACAGCTCCCAGCTGTCTGCTGGAAAAGTGAATCACAACACTACGATATAGAGGCATCCTCTTTGCAGGATGAAGGGTCAAACTGAACTCCATGCACAAGGAGACCCTTGAGCTTGCGTGTTCTGCAGGTTGGCAGACGCTGTACCATCTGGAGACATCAAAATAACCCTGCCTCCAGGCCAAACATCAGTAGTGAAGTGAATCTAAATGAACCAAGAAAGGCCATAATCCTGACTACCTCTAACAGGATCGTATTGTTGTCTTGACTACTGATGACAGTCTAATGATAAGATTGCACAAGAAAAACATGCTTACAATTATCATTAAGGATTAAGTCAGCACATTCCCTGTTGCTGCTGCATAGGTTTGTTCACCTCCATCTTCCATTACTAGCAACAGGAAAAGAAGGACATTCATATTGTCCAGAATCTTATGGGCTCAGGATTACAGGCTGGAAGATGCACCTGGCATGTGTTTTGGCAGACTCGAAATTTAAATCTCTTCAACATTCTGGATGCTAGAGATAAGTCAGGCACTTCTTCCTGAAAACTTTATAGAAATTATACCCAACTGTAAAAATGCCCTTTTAGTCTGGGCATAGAATCTACCTAAAAAGCACTCAATTGCTACCTTCTTTGCAGAAATATATTTTTATTGGTCTAATTAGCTGGTTTTAGGAAACAAAACAAAGGCATTTAGTAGTCTGTCTCCAAGATCTTCAAAACAAATTTATAGAAAACACTGAGCAACTTTGCAAATACAATTACTTAGTCTCAAAAATAGTGTAACTATTTTCAAGTGACAGATTTCTCTACTTCTAGAACCAAGTTAATCTTACTTTATCTGATTAATAAAAAACTGGTTAATAGCAACACTATACATTTCATGTTCATCTAAATGAAATGTTTTAATTGATTGATCCAAAAGAAAATTTTACTTCAAGGAAGTGTTGGAAATATTCTTAAAGATTTTACAAGTCAGGAAATTAATTTTCAAACAATGCCTAAATTTTCATTTTGGCAGGTGATGAAATATTATATTTTCTTCACTAGAGCATTTATGGCATTTCAGGCTATTGGTAAAACATATGCAGAGAATTTACCATCTGTAAAAAAAGTGGTAAGCAAAGGTTTACCTTATTCACGCAAAACACAAAAACAAGATTCTGCTGTTCAAATCACAAGACATGTTACTTAATAGAGATTAAACTAAAAGCACAATTTAACATACACTTCTTTCTAGATGCAAAAAATAAACCCCCACAGATTCATAGTATAAACTGCTGATCGGCATGCTAATTTTCAAGTCATAATTTAATAATCTCCTTGTGCAGGCTAGCAATCAGGGAAATAACTGTAAAGAGTCTGTAAAATGGAGGAATATAATATATGACAACACACCAGTAGTGGTTTCAAATTACAAGCAAATCTGAGCAGGGGAAAAAACTCTTCTCCCCTTTCTCCCAAACACGTGCACAATTTCCTTTAGAAGAAAAACTAGAGAAATAAATGCATTACTTGCTCTTTTTCAAAGGTATATCAAATGCTGATTAATTCTAAATCATCTGAATTGTAGTGTGACCATCAGAGCAAAATGTGGCCTTACAGCACTTTCCCGTAACTCAAAGGGCAGCACAAAAGTGACTGTGTTGAAAGAATTATAGCCAAGGACATAACTGTAATGAAGTATTATCACAGACGTATAACATTATCAAAATATCAAACTCTACACATGTCAGCAGTCACCCAAGATGATTAGAGGCAGATCTGGTTTTCAGTTTAGGTGAAAGTAGGCAGTTGTTTACGTTGGCGGATCACGGGGGAAAGGGAGGAAATGAAATGCCCCCGTACAGGGTGCCATGGCCTCATGGCCTGTGTGGAGGGCTCGGAGAGGAAGACAGGCAGGGACAGGAGTGTGTGCCCTGCCACCATCAGATCAGCTCCGAGAGGGAGCACAAGGTTAATGCTTCCCTGCCCACCGGTTCCTAGTAAATCTGCTCCCTCCCAATAAATCCCTGCTTTATTTCTCCAGTCCTTCACATTTACCTCCGGGGATGGGGCAGGAAACAAAACAACCCCTCTGCCCACCACCACCTCCAGATTGGTGGTGGCTCCCTGGAGGCCACAGACAATTCCTTTCAATCTCCTTCCCTGATAGCTGCCAGCTACCCAGAAAAGATTTGTGGCAGGTCCCCAAGGCTGGTGACCCGCTCTCAAATTTGTGTCTTGCCACAGAAGCTGCCATAGTGCTGCCAGGCTTTGCTCAAAAATATTTTTTGTCCTTTGCCCTGTGTCTTCTCCTTGCAAGGCCTTGCCTACAAGCCTGGGTGTCGATTCACCAAGCAGGCAGTATTAACTTGAAACACACCAACCATCAAGCATGGCTAAAGGTGAGCATGTCAAGGAAAGGCAGCGTCTGCTGTCAGATTACAACCCTTTTGAACTGCAGCCTCATACAACTGTCCTGTATGCGCATTATTTATGAGGTGAACTGGGGATATGACAGCCTCGCCTGCTGATGTGACAGCAGAAGCATATTGTTCCCTTTGAACCTTGCAGAAACGTGGAAAGCTTTCTTGCACTCCTTTCAGCATAGCCCCACTCCAAGAACCATATTGACTTGTAATAGCTTCTGTTTATGCAGTGCAATGGGCTGAGGTCAGTGGGAAAGTGTCAGCTGCAGCGTATGACTTTGCTTTCACTGCATCATGGAACTTGGCACGGCCTCGCAGTGACAGATAACAAACTGCATTCTATAGCTTTCAAAACCCTCAAAGGATATGTGGCTGGGAAAGGCTTGCAAATGCCTTCTCTTGATTAATAGTCACGAAACTGAAGTGATCATAATTTAGTCCTAGCAAGGAGATGTACTTCTTTCCAGCGGCAATAAAGAAAGACACAAAAGCCCACAAACCTACACAATATAAAGAAATTGTCTTTAAAGAAATTCATAGCCATCATGCCAGACACTAAATGAATTATTTCTCTCGTTTCTTGTCTCACCACAGTTTCCTCCCACTTGGACACACATGTTAGGCATTCAGTTAACCTCAAGCATAGCTCTCCTGGCCCTAGCACTGTATCTGCACTCCCCATCAGGAGGGTATGCTAGCCTACATTTTTGCAATGTAAAAAGAGTGACATCATTTTTTTTCTTAAAGTAGCTTGTCTGTAAGAACACTTCAGCTGTACTCAGCTCAGCCCAATCCCAGAATATGCTTGTTCCTGTGCACTTTCCCATCCTGTGCTCAGCGCAGTGTTCAGAGCTGCTCTGACTCACAGCTCTGTGCTATATACCCCGTTCTGAACCTCCCAGCTGCATTTGCTTCCTCATCTATAACTTTCATCGACCTCCTGCTCTTGCACTGCACTTCCTGGGAAGTGTTTTGTTCATGGACCCAGTGGAGGAATATGTTATGACAATGGAGTTTTAAGGAAAGCTTTTTGTTTTGTTGTGTCATGCACTTTATCCGTCCCGTTTTGTCATCTGGCGGTTTTCCTTTCTTGTTCTAGCACATATTTCATTGCTGAAGCTATTTCACAAGCAGCTTTGGAAGTCAATCCTTTTTCAGATAACGTTTTTTTTCAGCTGATCCACCTTCCTATGTACTTCCAAGTCCGTCAGAGAGTACTTTATTTGGCTACAGTCCTGCATTGTATACTGGAATATTTATAGAATAAGTCACAATGCCATGATACTCTGAATGAATCACAGAATTTTAAAATCTTTCTTTACTTTCTTTCCAATCAGAAAATTCAGCTTGGGATACTAGCACTGAACTTCACTGACTATGTAGAAACAAAAAGCTAAAAAAACCTCAGGTTACAAAGGACCTTCATATGGGAAAGAGTTACCTTTATTTCTTCAGGAAAAATTGAATTTTGAATGGTTTGATCACTTTTTAGATCTAATAAGTGGCTTTTTCTGGTGTTTTAGACATCCAAGAGAACATATTATGAAAACAAAAAATTGAATTAATTTCTCTTTACAGAGCCTCTGGTCGCTTTTCAGAATCCCATGCTAAAAAGTGTCATCATTCTGATTTCACTGAAAGAATTTCACCTGCATTTTGCAGCCTCCCCCGTTTATTGTTTGGTCTCCTTCTCTTAACTGAACTGCCTTGAATATTGGGTTAACAAGCCTCAGTGAAATTTCTCTTCTTTCCTGTATCCTGATAATATATACAAGTAACATGTGGCTTAAAGTCTAGAAAAAGTTTTTAATTAAAACCAAGTGCTAGAATTATACTGTCTTCAGGTTTCCTCATGTTTCCTGACTTTTTTGTGTCCAGTTCACAGCAAAAAAAAAATTGTTGAGAGCACAAACTTTATTGTTACTGGTATCTTGTAAATACCTTGATATACAAATTATTTTGTTGGTTATTGCAAGAGTTCTGTTACAGACGTGCAGTTTTAGGAAATTAACTGTAGGAATGTAAAAATTTCATACTTTTAAAGATACTTGTGACTATGAAATTACTGTTGAAGTACAGTAAAATAAATGCTATGTTCATTGTCTTTTTTTCTTCTTTTACAACATATATTTCTTTTTAAACAGGAAAACACAGCGAAAACCTGAAAGTAGGTTGTATAATCTAACGTGCTATATTTGCCTTCTGATAACCCTCACCAGCATCTAAAAGTAGTCATTTGACTTTTAATGACAGCCAGGGTTCATGTTATATCTACAAATTTCCTTCTTGAAAGAGCTGGTTCTCTTGCTATTGAGATACCACTGCTTCTGCATTTGCAAGGACAGAGGGGGTGTAGCTGGCCTGGATTCAGTTCTTACATAGCGTCTGCAAGGATTTAAACACATCAAAGTGTCAGCTAGATAGAATGAGCCAGAATCTATTTTAGAGTAATTGAAAGTTTGATTTCCATTTGCCCAAGGTCTCTTTTTTTAACTTCACTAAAATTTCCTGGGCATTATCAAATTAATTACAGTCTTGTTATCTTTCCCTCTTTGCACCTTCTTAATGACAGTAGACTCTGAAATGTTTCTTGCAAAAATCTCAGCCCTAAATACCTGTTTTTTGGAACAAAACAGGGGCACCATCTTGTATGTAAGTTCCTGATTTTCCACGTTCAAATGGATACAATTCCTGTTTATTCTTCAACTTTTAGTTGTAATTGGAAAGCCAGGAGGAATATCTCTCACAGAAGCCTTTGAACTAATTAAAAACAAATCACGTTTACTTAGAAGTAATTTAAGAAAACTTTAATTGTACTGTTTTGGTCTTACCATATGTTTTCAGGCCCATGACATCACCTGAAGAGCTTTCTTTCATTAAAAATCTCTTTGCATTTTTCAAGATGAGATTTACATCTGCCCAGATTTAGAGAAGACAAGGCTGATCCAGACCATATATCCATTCTTTTCTACCAGAAAATTATGTAAAGACCAAAGGGGTACTTCAGTGGCACCTTGCCATTTCCATCACACTACTCAGATGCTAGTCTTGTCTTCTTCACCTGTTGCTTCCTATACTCTATTACCACCTCTTTAAGAGCACATGAACCCAACAGGATGTTTCTGCAAAATTCATTTAAAATCAAACAAATCTCTCTTCATTGCTATGAAAAAGAGAAAAAAAAATTGGATCTTTATTCAGTTATTTTAGGGAGTGTATAGAAACAGACTCTCATAATTTAGGGGGCTAGCTGAAGGCCGGCCCCCGTGTGAAGTGTGAAATTGTCTTTCAGACTTCTTACATATAAATTGGTAAAAATTTTACCAGTTCACTTAACAAGTATAATATTCAGGTAAACCTGTATTTGTATTTATTTTGAAACTAGTTATCTATATTTCAATATCAAAATATATGCTTTGCCTGTATCCAATGTCCCTGAGACTCACAAGAGCATTCAACTTCCCTGTCTTCTTCAACCCTCTCAGCAAGAGAAGTTTTAGAAATACTGCATCAGAGATTTAAATTCTAAATTTTTGTGTAAAAGTTCATAAACAAGAGTAGAAGATCTGATAAACAGCCCCCAAAATCCACCAACTAATTATTGAGTCCTTCCCCTCCCCCAAAAAAGAAAAAAACCCTCAAGAACCACAAAAAAGACCCAAGAATGAGAAAACCAGTAAAAAGTCTGCATTCACACCAAAGGTCTGCTCTTATTCCAGAAGGCTGAGAACTATGCTTTTTACACTAGCTTGAGGATATTTACAGGCCAGCCTCAATTCTGTCCCATTAAAGTCACAAGGACTCTAACAAGTCCTTTCATGTGTTGTCAGGGCATAGGCAAATATGTTCAAAAATAAACATTGTCTCTGAACAAATTACCTTCTTCTTTACCATGCTCTTCAAGACCAAGAATGTATGCATAGTAGGAATTTTATATTAATGGAAGCCTGAATTTTAATTTATCCAATGGAAAATTAAGAGAAAATGGATTATTTAACTTCTCTAGTCTATGCCTTCTCTTTGTCCTTTAAAACCCTCTTCAGAAAACAAACAAAAAATTCTTGCTGCTCATACAGTAGAAAATGTCCCCTTCTACATCTGCTTCTAACGACACGAGAAATATTATTCTCTCCTACAAGCTGTGCTAAGAATCTCTTTTGGGAAGTAATGACATCTTTGCATTATTAATAGCTGATTCAATCTGACTTGCTGTAGTAACAGCTTTTACCATTGTGAGATTAGGTTCAACTAACAGCCTTACAAATTTCAGCATGTCTTTATCTAGAAGGGTATTATGACACAGTGTCCTTCTCTGCCCAAGAAAAGTAGCCAAACAGAAACCATGCCTGCCTTGTATCATCAATCATGAGCAAGTAATTCTCAGCTACACTCATCCCCTTTTCCAGGGAATTATTTTTGAATCTCAAAAAGAAAGACTAAAATAAGAGGGCAAACACTTTTATGTTTCTTCCTCATTTTATTCTTTGCTATTTCTTCAAATATCTCAAAGCATCTCTCTCTCCCTCTTGCTAGACAGTATCTGTTTCTCACTGACTTCCTTGCAGTGTATTTTTCAATCTTTCTCCACCTTTGTTTCATTTTTCCTTTGAGAATGTATTTGTTACCCATATTTCGACCCACTTTTAACTTCCCATCCATGGTATAAGAATGCCCGTAATACTATTGAGCAGATATTAGGACTTCTTTCATAGATTTCTAACACCAGAAGGGGCAGGACTGGAAGAGTGACATTTTGACCTCTCGTTTACTGCCGGATGAGCTATTGGGTGTTCTGGATACATTGGTTCTCCTTTTCCTGTCAGAACAGACCATTCTTTTGCAGGTATTATCTCATCAGTCTTTCAGACAAGTGTGCACACTAAGCCAGTCTGGTTCATGAGTGATCATTTTTTTTTCCAATTTTGTTCTTCTTCATTAAGTGAGTTTAGATGATACAAAAACTAAGTTTGAGGGCAAGGAGGGTTGAAGCACTTGAGTCTACAAAAGGTTGCTGATACCATACAAAATAAGGAGAACTTCTAGAGAAGATTTAGGACATAATTTGAAAGAAACAGAAATAAAAGTAGCAGACAAGTAGAAACTAGAAAGAATGAGAGCTTTTGGAACTTTCTTTTTCTACTCTAAGCCTTATTGGTTTTATTACTAACACTTCATTTAATCTTATATGCGCATAAAATTTGTAATTTTATTTTCTTTCCTATAAGGTGAATTTTTCCTGTTTTAGAAAAAATAATAAGAATGCCTGCTTTAAAGCAAGAAAATACTTTCCTGAAAAGTTAAAGTGAAGGAAATATGCTTTAAACAGGATGATAGTATAGGATGAGCACTAAATTGATTTAAAAACGTCACAAAATCAGTCTGTTCCTCAGAGAATACAAATTATGGTTGGCAAGACAAACAAGGAGCATCTGCTGAGCAGCTAAGTCAAAATCAACCAAGCTAAATTCAGACCAACAACACAAAATTCAAAAGATTTCCGTCACTCCCCAAATCTCAATCACCCATTTACATTTGCCTGTTTTTTGGTTCTAACTGTTTGTAGCTGATATGTTGATCTCATTTTTGTAATACCATCAGATTTTTGGTTTAAAAAAGCAGAAGCTTAAAGGAAAGTTCTCAAGAGATAGTATCTTTTTCCCCATTTTCAGATTGTCTTAACAACCAAGATTATTATGAAGAATGTTTTTGGTTTTGCTCAGCAGTATTGATAAACAATTAGCCATGTGTAGTCCACAGGAAAATACATGGAAATATTGAAAAGCTGTTTAAAAAATCAGGAGAGATTATACCACAGAATAATATTTAGATTTTTCACATTCCCCAACATAATCAAAAAAATTATTATGACCATGTTTCAGGTTTCATAGTAAAGCTGTTTTTTGGGAGAAATGAATTATTGCAGGCCTAAGAGCTATGTGGCTGCTGAAAGACTACCAGCCTATGATGGTCCCTCCATTCAGATGAGTGCTATCAAAACCATGGTAAAACCTTAATATTGAGCTGTAAAACTCAAGGGAAAATATATCCACATGAAGTGATTATCTCTTATGTTTCTAGACATTCTAAAGATACATTACATTCTCCTAATAATACTTGCCTTCTTTTGGATATGATATTTTAGAAGAACAGCTTGCACTTATAATCAGCACAATTTATCACCTATCCCCAAAGTACCCTGCCGTTGAAATGCCTGACATATATATTAGGTGTTGTGGATTTAGCAAAAATTGAATTATAAATTGCCTTGCCAGCTTTTGCCTCTGGAAATAATGAAAAAGTGAGCTAAAGAAATGTCCTCCTGAAGGATTTATTTTTAGTGGCAATAGAGAAAGAAACAACAAACATGGATTGACCAGACTTTATCATTTTAAGGACTGAATATCTTTGTCTCAAGAAAAGTTTTCATTCTTTTTCTTTTAAGAAAAAAAGACTGCGCTGAGATTGCTTGAATGTCCCTGAAAATAACCCAATAAAAAAGGAAGGGAAAAAAAAAAGAAATCCTAACAAAACATTGATTTGTATTCAGTAAGCCCTCAATTTCTCAAGATTCTCAGATCTTGAGAATTTCAAGATCTCGTGCCCAAATGAAGTCAAGTTAAATGTCATCCAAAATACTTTCTTTTTTCTGCTAAGTGCTGTTTCTCAATGAATGAAATTATTTGTAGTGGTCTTTTAGAGTTTAACAGTATCCAACTCCCCAAAATAATAGTGCCTCTAATAAGTTATCTAAATTGGCATAGTGATGTAGAATCCATTTCTAGCAATATTTCAGCATTAAATGTGCACAGTTAACTTAAATTATTATCGAGATAGTCATAAACACAGTAGGCTTTAGTTCTTCAATTTTAAACCGACTCTTATGAAGCCTGTGTTGTCTCTTAACAAGTCTCTGCCCAGAGGAAAAAGGAACTTGTGTTCATCTACAGTTACATAATTTAAAGAAAAAACAATCTGTATGAGCACACACAAATAGCCTGCACTCTGTATTTCAGTGAATCTAAGAGTAGACTTTCCACTTATTAACCTAAGTTGAAATTTTAGCTCAGTTTGTGTCATTTTTAAGAACTTATAATTTTACCATCTTAATAGATATTTTTCCGTTAAATATGTGATGTTTCACCATAAATGCCAAAAATATTTGTTTCTTTATCAAGTTTAAATAACACCCATCATTTTGGATGCAATTTTTTTTTATACAAGTGGTACAAGAATACAAAATCATGGAGCTGGCAGGGAAGATGGGGGTGTGAGAGGGTGGGGAAAGGGTGGAGGTGTTTGTGGAAAGAATTTAAAGTAGGTACTTATCATTCAAATATTGCTCTTTCTTTTATTTAATTTCCTATTACAAAATGAGCTGACCATAAAGTTTCAGTGTGCCTTTGGTAGTACTGGGAAAAACCCATAGTATTTTTCTTTTTAAATTTGATGTATTCCACAATATGACTTTCAAATTACAGCCACATGAAATTCACTCAGCAGCTGGACTGCACAGATTAACAACATTTAACTGTCCAGGCAATGCTGATAGGAGTGCAGGCAAACAGATGAATTTGTGACTAGATCTGGTTGAGAATATGAATGATATAAATGTTCACTCAGTTCATCTCACAAAGTGAGATTTCCTTAGGAAATGGTGTAAAGAAACTACCAAAACAAATGGAAGCAGAGCTGCAACTTCTTAGGAGAAGGTAGATCCTTAACAAACATGAGTAGGATCCTTACTATCAAGTAAGAAGGCAAGAATGTCCAACATTTTGAAGGATCAAGTGAATAAGTTTAGTAAAATTAAAAAAAAAAAAACACGTTAGAGAAAGATGTAAAAGAAGTTGTTTATCGTGAAAGTAAACTCTCCATGGGAGGCTTTACTTACAGAAGTGGAGCGAACAAGTCCTCATTCTTTTCAAAGTTGTTAGTAACAGGATTTGGAGGGAGAAAACCAAAACACACATACAAAAATAGTCAAAACAAACAAACTAATAAACAGCTTAAAGAAGGAACACAAAATAGGAGAAAGGGTGAGTTTTCTAGTAGCTGTATTTATATTTTGTTACATCCTTGTTAGAGGGTTTTTAATGGCTTGCCATTTATTTTTTTCTTTTAAATGGCTATATACTTGGTTTCATTTGTCACTGTAGGTGACTGAGGTTGAGGAAAGAATTTAAAAATATATGCAAGAGGTCACAATTTACTTGCATTTTATAAAATACATATATATGGGTTTACAAGTCAGGCAACATGCTGAAGAAATGTGTTGTCATCATACAGCCACAAAACATCCTGCAGATTAATCCTACGGTGGCCCTGCATGACACCTGTAGTACATGTGGGCATTAGGTCAAAATATTAGCTGGAGCTAATGATGGGCCCATTATAACCCTCCTTAGTGCTCATTACTTAGGGGACCTTTTGAAGGTGCTCTGTATCATTCTCTGGCTGACAGGCCAGTCAGTGAAGGTTAGCAACTCCCTCTGAAGTCCTGTTTCTCTGTTGCAGCTAACAACTGACTTGGGGTCATGGAAGGCACACATGGATTCTTCACCTAAGTGACAGAAATCCTATAGGAAATAATTAACATCTGCATGCGACGCAAGGATTTCGAAGGAAAATAAATTTACTGTTTTTCGAGGTTAATTTTTTTTTTCTGAATTGAGCATTATCAGCACAACAATGAATCAACATTGTTAGCTTTGCACTCAGATCAGGGGCAACATGAGTGTGCATGATGTGTTCAGAAGCCCAGTGAAGGAATTTTACACAGATGTGCATGGTGAAGGCAAGGGGTTAAAATAATATTCCCCTGATTGTAGATTATAGCATTGATGAACAGTGAGGTTCTTCACCAATAGCCCTGATGCTTCAGAGCATCTTTACTTTAGACCAATCTTCCTCCTCCTTTTAAGCCTCCATTGCAACATCTTACATTGCATCTTAGTTCATTTTTATTCCACTTTTCAGCTTTAATAATTTATATTTGATCCACAGTCAACCTGGTTTACTATAAGCATGGAGTATTTCTTTAGTTTAACAAATGCATAATGCAGAGGAATAATTGTGCTTTTTCAACTTACTTTCTATTTCTTGCATATCTTATTACATAAAAAATAACAACACTTGAAATTTTCTTTCTTATCTTCCTGCTCCTGCAATGATTCTAATGTCAAAACAACCAAACATATGCAGGGCTATAAGCCTGTCAGTTCAGTCTTTTTTTACTCCCTAGTTTTGAATATGATCTTGCCTTTCCCCAGTTTACCTAACAATTCCTATCAGATGTCAAAATTACTTTTGAAGCTGTCATATATACTTTCCTTTAGACCTTGTTTTCACATTGGTGTTTCACTCAGATTTCTGAGTGATTATTTGGTGAATTTGCACACATTTATTCCATTAACTTCTTTCAGTCCTTTGCGAAGTACAGAGATAAAATTATATTTACTTGCAATAGGTGCTCCTCTTCCATAAATAAAAGATAATTTGGTGAAATTTATGCTTGTATATTTTCCTCCAGGAAAAAAAAAATCTATTAGCATGTGCATCTTTTTTTTCTGGCTAACACCTACATGCAGACAGCAAGAGACATAAGCCTGCTGAACAAGACACAGTATAGCTGTGAACAAAAAGAATGAATAATAGTGCTATGGAAATATTGTACTTCAAAACCTGAATGTGTTCCAGCAAAAAAAAAAGTGCACCACAAACTATGGAGCTGAAGATAACCATATGGAACTGCTGCATGCTCAACTATTTCTCAAAATGCAGATTTACAGATTTCTCAAAAATTGAAAAAGAAAAAGAAACACATTAAAGACCTTTGAAAGTTTGAAGCTGTTATCTGCCAAGTTTTAGTACAATGTAACACATGGCATCAAGCAAGACATTGATTAATGAAGTATTCAGGTAACTCAAGCTGAAAAAGTCAACAAAATTTAACAAAGTTTAAAACTTTGGAATTTAGATACATTTATTGTTTAAGGAAATTTTTTTAAAAAGTAAAACTAAAGGAAAGAAATGTGTATCAACAGTAAAATGAAAGTCCGTCCTTTGTAAAACAGTCCACCATTAAAAGATCTGAGTTGTGTTCTGAAGAAATAAAGTATTCCTTGAATATAGATCAGTAGCGAAGGAGAGCATAAGAAATCAGCTGTTTCTGAAAAACAATAGGAAATTCCCCAAAAATAACAGTGCCTCAATTTGAGAATTCTGAGTGTCGTTTATAGCACTGAAGCTGAGGTCTTGGAACAGCTCTCACATCCTCAGCATCTGACCATACCCTAGGGATTGGTAGGCAGCAGAGGGAAACCATGTCTAGTGGGACAGTGAGACCCAAGTTTGTCTATACTACAGATCTGAGGCTACAAAAATATTGATGGACAGGAAATAATCAAACCCAAGTCACCTCACACTAGGTTAAATCTCTTTTAAATGAGACTAAAAAAGTCAGTATAAAGAAGTAATTTGAAGTATCAGAACACCAAAATTCTAACAGCCAAAGCTTCTATAATATTTTGCAAAAGCTAAAAAAATGTGTCAATGTGCCTTGTTAACACCACAGAATCCACCACAAAGCTACAACAAAACAACTTGTATGTTCACCTTTTTCACAGTATTACCCTTTCCTTACCCCAATGTCCCAGAATTGTCTTCACTTACATTATTTTCAATATAGTAGAGTGTAGTAGTGGGGAAACATTTCAGGAAGTTCTTCTACAGTTCAAAATAATTTGAAAACTAATTTATTCCCCACTCCAGTCAAGCAGTCTCCAGTAAAGGAAATAATCTGTTTCTAACCTGAGATGACATTTGGCAAGTTTCAGAGCAAATACTCATGACAAAGTCAAAAGCCTTTGTTAACAGAGTTTTCCACTGGAAATGCTGACAGGTCCTTAAGAACAGTGGTGTGAACAGCACCTCTGTAATAAGCAGTAATTTAAAGGCTGTGCACTAGTTAACTATTAGTGCTAGTAAACAAGTGACCCTGATGGGATTTCAAATTAGAGCTTAAAGCAACTCATTTGATATTTAACCTTCGTGCTTTCCCACCTCACGGCAATGGAAACATTGCGTAGGATAACAACATTATTTAGCTCCCTCACGCTCTTGATTGAAATAGAAATCTGATAAAAGTGGATAAAACATTTGTGACAATAAGAAACACCATATTTCAACAAATTTAACTTTTTTTTTCTGGTGGTAATTGCATCTACAGTTTTACACTGCTCTGTGTTGGCCATGACACCTAACAATGAGGAAATAGTGTGCTATCCTATTCTGCCAAGCAGCAGTAATGTGTAACTTTCAAATAATCATCTCTCCTTTGACAGGGAACCTGTGTCACAAAGCACACCAGAGTCTTGCCACCCTCCTGCTCTATGTCCTTTGGATAGACCAGATGTAATCACATTGCCCCTCAAAAAATTACTGCTTCTTCCAACCTGAAACCAAGAAGCCACAACTGACTCTCCAGGGAATGCCAGTGACATCCTTAGAATACAGAAGAGCATTTGATTTATAGTCTTTAAATCAAGAACTCTTCTAGTGCCTAAGCAAAGTAAAACATTTGAACACGCTTTTATATCACCCCAGAACATCAGAGAGGTCTTGTGTGATATCCTCAGCCACACATGCTGTGGTGCTGTACCACATGAGCTGTAAACAGCCCTGAAAATTCAAGGAGAGAATTTCATCACTGTGGCTTACACTGACCTCCTGCAGGTATGTAAAGAAACCACAGCCCCTCCTCCCCCTGTTTCCCCTAGTCAAATGCAGTAAGTTTTCACAGAGAGGTAACTGCTATATGCTTTTAACCGAGAAGCCAGGAAGTGACAGGATATATATACTCATCTGATCATAATCCTGCCCAGCTCTCCTAGGCCCTTTAACCTCTGATAAATTGTAAACCAGAAGGATTTTCACAGCAGCCTTGCCTTTGCCCATCTAGCTGCTCCTTTGATATTATGTCCATCACTGTTGCCTTTGAATCCCAAGACTATACAGAAGCCTTTATTTTTCTTATATTTCAACACAAATTACAGACAGTTTTTCTGCACATGGTACAAACGCAGTTCACATAGTTCTTTCTGTAAAAATGTGTTATCAAAGAGAAAAATCCTATAAAATGTAGGGCACATAATACACATCATTTGCTGAAGCACAACTACAAGAAGAAATACTAAAGAGACAATGAAGCTCTTTAAAACAAAATATTTCTACTCCATAATGCTAATATTAATGAAATGTTTAAGTACTCTTAGTATTTAAAAAAAAAACCTTTTACAATGTATTTTGGTCTCTACAGATAGTTTCACCATAGCATTCCTAAATAAGTTAATTATTCTTCTAGCAAGATACCATGAAAATATGCATAGTTATCTCTTATGAGAATCATCTTCAGTTATAAGCAGATTTATTATGACTACAAAAGGAAAAATCAATGAAGCAAGTAATCTCCAAAAAGCAGTAATCTTATCTTCTCCCCACTAATTACAAACAAGCAAACAAACAGACAGACAAACAAACAGACAAACAAAACAAAAAACAAAACAAAAAACAAAACAAAAACACAAACAAACAAACAAACAAACAAACAAAAAAAAAAGAGGAAAAGGACAGAATTCCTTTACCTGGTCAGCATGTGTTTGCATTTTCCAAGTCGGCATAGCATGTCTTTATAATCAAAACCAAAAATGTATTACCATATCTCTCCCAAATTTTGCACCACAGCCATAGCAAGTCTATGACAGGTCCTTTAATTGTTAGTCAGCAGTAATTTCTACACCAGAATCTTGTCACAGTTTACTATGATATTTTTATTTTGCATTTGATTTGACCTTACTATGCTGTTAATAGCCCTTTATTCTATTTTTAATAGGTTTGTTATTACAGAGAAGTAGTGACATCCAGAGGTATTGTGCCTTTCTTCAAGGTGATATTCTTGTGTTACTATAAATTTGGTATTTTCAATATACTCTATTTAACTCTTTGCAATTAAGTATACCTCAAGTATAATTCATGGTACATTTAAGTACCATGCATTATACTTGCAATGTTGAAGAACTCACCCTCCTACATTTCCTTGCAACACCAATTATTTCTGCAAGAATATTAGAATACCTCCCCCAATTCTTTCTCAACCTCCCTTTCAGCTAAAAAGAAAAGATACAGAAAACATCTTACTCTATCTATTTCCTTGAAACCATTTTTCATATCATCATGTAACAATGAAAGGACAGAAAACAGAAAATTAAAGATGTTTCCATGTCAGTTCACCAAAAGGCAAAATAACATTTCTCAGAAATTGACTCAAGCACTTTCTCACAAAGCACTTTCTCTCACCTTTTTTTCTTTTTCTTTTCTTCCTCACAGACATTTATAGATTTCCTCATAACATGATGAAGTGTCAATCATTCTAAAACAGGTAAGTTCTAGCTGAACTATCTAATGATTACAGCACCAAGCCAGTAGCATTGCAATTTGATACAATTCCACTGATTTCCTCCCTATAGCACATGCAAATATGAATTTGCTTCAGAAAGCTTAGGCTTACACTTCTACAAACCAAGGAGATACATTCTTAGTTTTGCACAGAACTACTGAGTTGGTCAAAGACATCTATAGCCAGAGGTCTCTACCTATTTGCAGAAAAGCTACTTCCAGCACAAGCAAGCCAGACCAGTAATACATTTATATGTAATACATTTATATGTATGCTGGTCAGTAGGGTTTGTTTTGAGCTAGGGGCAGTGTAGTTCAATGAGCAGCACAAATAAACTCTCTGATATGAGCTGCAGCATCACTCATCTGGTGAGACACAGGGATCATCATTTGGGAGCTGCAGCTGTCCCACAGCAAGGCACAGATATCTGTGCATACCCACCTCTGCAACGTGTTTTATCAGATACAGTGGGAAAACAATGTGTGCTCCAGTTCCTGTCATTTTAATCAGTATCTCTGGTTGCTTTCTTTAACATGCATTTTAAATTTGAGACGGCAGAATCGTTTGCCTGTCTTCTGCTTTTTCCTGGTCCTGTCAGACCTAGTTCTGTTCATCCTCCTGCTGGTTCCAGATATCTGCTGTGTGAACCTATGCCCTCTGTTCTGGCATGCCATTTCTGTGTTGTGTCTCCAGAAACTCCTAGTCTCATTACCAAATGAATACACTTAGCAAAATTAGCATGTAGCCCAGATGAATACTTTTTTTTTATTTTGAAAGTGCATTTGAGTCAACTTACAGCTGTAGATCTAATACAACTTACAGGTGTATTAGATCAGGACACAGCAAAAGATTTGGCACTGTAGCGTATTTCTTTTACTGTGTTCTCTGACTAGCCTGAAAGTAAAGTATTTGCCATTTAAAATGTTTTAGAACAATAAGCCAAAATGAATTTTCATAACCTATAAAAACTGGCTTTGTATCTCATTCTTCAGTTTCTTCAGTCTTTGTTTAGGTTTGGAATTTTTTGCATTAGGGTAAAGATCTAATCCCATGAGGCACTGAGCAAGCCTGAATGTCATTAGTACAACAGTCATTAAAAATATTCAGGCTCTCATTCTGTCATTGGATACAGTCTTATTTGGGCCAAAAGAAAAAAAAATAAAATAATGATAAAAGCCAAACCAAACAACACCAAACCATCCCCGGTTATTTTACATCACTGTTGGACACCTTTAATTCTTTTAGATAAAATAGGGGTTTTTCTAGGTTTTGGTTTTGGTTGTTTTGGGGGGGGTGTTTGTCCTGCAATGTTTATTCTAAAACCTCCATTTCCCTCTCCACGTTTCCCTAGACTTTTCCCAGACTCTTGTAAAATGCAAGTGACTGTATCGTTCATCAAAGCACACTTTGCAGAATGAGATATTCATTTACAGGATAAAGCTAGTCACTAGTCTCTTGTTAATAAAGGTAAAAAAATAAGCATCTGCTCATTTGAAATTATCATAAGAAACCCCAGCTATCATGACACATGACACATCATGTTTCTTGCTTACTCTCTTTGTGGGCTATTTACACTTCTGTCAGACGACTTTGTCTTCAACATGTGCTTTCTATATAGCCCACTGGTGTAAAAAATAATTATAATGTTTATTAAATTAAAATAATGAGGTTTATATGAACTTTCAATAATGCAGACAGGCAGACTATAACTGTAAACCACATGCTATATACTTTGGACTTTTACGGCTTTTAATTTATCAAAGGAAATAATTAGCACACTTTGTGGCAGCCAGTGATGGAATTTATTCATTTGGAAGCCATGGGTTTCCTGTCATTAAAACTACATCATGTCCTTCCTTTTCTATTAAACTTCAACTGAGGGCAGTAAGAAGTCACTAAAAGGAAATGAAGAGTTTTTTTGGCAACATTCACATGCAATGATTTAATACTGCTAAAAGATAGCAAGCCATAATCTATGCCAATAAGGGATAAGGGTTCCAATTACCACATTATTTCCTTTATTTGCTGCTTTGTTTGTGGCTCAATTAACTGTGATTTGCAAATTCACTTCAATAAATTTATTTTCTCTTCGTTGACTTATTGCATATTTTATTCCTAATTGCAAGTGCTTTTTTTTTTGTGGCAAATAAAATGATTTAGATCTTGAAAAAATACATATAGATTTATATGTAATAGGATATTACTTTTTTCCTTTCATGGTGATCAATCACATCTCATTAAATAAAAATTCGTTTTGCTAATATTAATGCTTTTAATTTTCTTTAATATGTTTTTCAAATATAAGTGGCAAAATATCTGGGGGTTCTTCAAGTCGAAAAGGCAACAAAAGCACAATGAATGTTTCCCTTCTCCTTCTCACCTACACACACAAAAGACCCTCTGCCTAATGCACACAGCTATAAATGGCTCCTGAAGACCTAAACTTGCACCACAGAAGTGGCTCAGCCCAGAGTGAAGCTGACTGAAGGACACACATGCTTTTTCTTCAAAGGAGGTCTAAAACAGAATTAGCATAGAGACAGACTTACCCTCTCTTTTACAGGAGTGGGTGGTCCTTCCAGGTCATGACCAAGGTACACCACCACCAGCATGCTGCAGCCACAGGCATTTTATTAAGTGATGCCAGGAAATGCTCAGGAATAGGTGATGCACAATACTGTAAGGTTTATGAGGTTTAAAACATATAGATATTAGTTAAAAATTATTCAAAATATGTAAAATGGACAGACCCAGTCGTCAGCAAATTATTATGAAAAAAGATCTTCAACTTCTTCACAGATTTATAATTTCTAGTCCTTTATGTTTGCTGTACTCAATTCAAAAAAATTTCACCACAACTTACAGTTTGAATCTTCGAGATGCATATTTGGTTTCTGTATCTAGGATCTACCAGACAGCTTAACTGAGACAGACACTAGATATCCAGAATATTTATTATCAGAACCTATAAAATTGCAGGAGAGGAAGTCTTTAAAGCAATGTGCAGACAATTGTAAAAAGGGCCTTTATTGCAGGTCAATGGGAAATTGTTTAAATTCAAAAATATTTCCTCATATCCCCTAAAGTTGGGCACTGATATTGCTGCTGAGTTTTCAAATTAAGATGTAAGATCAGAGGCAGCTAAGATTGTCGTATTGTCTCCTGTAATTTGGAAAAGTAGAAGTAGGCTAGAGAGAAACCCATAAAAGAGACTTTATGACTCTCTTCAAGGCTGACATAGAAGCCAATGCTCCAATCCTTTCTCCCAGCCTCTTGCAATTACATTTCCGCAGGAAGAAAGAAAAGGAATTAGAAACAGGATAATGTAGCTTTAAATCATTTCTCCTAGTCTTTGCCTTCTAGTTAGCTTTTTTTAATGTGCTCCTTGTTTAGTGTGACATAACAAAAAGCACAACTTGTTTGACCCTTCGTCAATAAAAAATCATTTTGTTCTGACATCCTATAAAAAGCTGTGCATGAGCCTACTGAGCTCTAGTGTCTCCTCTAATTGACAAGGGGTAAGCACTGTAAACACATACCGTAAAAATCCCTGACACACTAAAAGTAACTCTGATAAAAGAATACATGTCATTAATAGGCCATGCTAACAGACAAGCATGTGCCACTGTGGAAAACAGTGATGTTTACAAAACCGAGAGTTATTTCAACATCAGACTTTAAAGTTTCTGAGTCACCAGGGGTATCTCGATTGGGTTACGTCACTTGTGTACATGAGCAGGTATGACACTGCCCAAAACCTCATTGTCACTGCAATCCAAACCTGAGAGTGCATCAGCATCTGCAGATCAGTAACCTAAGGAAGAGCAGTGTGTTAATACATTCGACCTGACAGCACTAGAAAATGCTGAAAAGTTTACCTGATTGCTTATTCCTCCCCAGCACTACCTTTGAAACAGTGAAATCTAGGTGCAAACTTGCTAAAGATCACAGTAATTGTTAGCAAATACTGTAGCATTGTATATGTGAAAAACAACTGTATTCTGAATAAGAAGCATGTAGAAAATTTTATGTTCACTGAAAAGACAACTCCTGAATAAAGATGCTGTATAATATTTTCAACAGTAGTGCTTGTATTCTATTTGTGATGCTCTCACTGCAGCATTACATAACTCTAATGTCGATAGCAAGAAATCAAAATTTTCTTGCATTAAATACCTACATAAATTCCAACCAAAATCCTCTTTAGTTCCAGAATTATGATTCATTAGCAATATTATTTGAACACATTTCTAAATTGCAAGTTTTTCAAACAATTTTTACGCTAGTAACATACGTTTTAACATTACTCAAATTTTGCAAGTCTTCATAATGATGGGATTGTATTATGATGTCTATTGTTAAGACCAGTAAAATAGCAAAACTAAGAAAAATACCTAAATTAATTTTGGATGTCCAGTGTGAGATATCTAGGACCATTCTCAGACTGCATAACATTAAAGCTATTTATGGAAATTAAACAGTGGGAAATTTCGACTTCAAAAGTAAACAAAATCTGAAATATTTTGGCTCACAATTAAAATACTTCAGTAATGAAATACTGCCATAATACCTCAGACAGCTGTAGTCCACAATCTTACTATTCCCATCTTCCTCTGCAGCACAGGCTTTCTAAGCAAGACAAGAGAAGAGAGTGGTTTATTGTACAGCCCCTGGTTGTAATGTGGAAGAAACATAGACTTGTGGGAGAATTCACCCCATGGAAGTGGAAATTCAAAGAGGAACAAGGAGGGGGAAATTGAAAAATAATAAAATGTTCCCTAAAGATATTGTGGATGGCTATCTATACTGAAATATTTTGGTTCTCAGGTATTTGATTTTAGGAAATGTATAAACAGCTGCTACACATAAGACCAGCCTAGCTGACATTTTCCCCTTTTCCTAATGTAGGAAAATTAACATTCCCTGAAGCTTGTACCTTCAAGAACAAACTCCCACCAGCTTCAGGAATGTGTGGCCACTTACCTCTTCAGCAATTAAAATCTCAGAGACTCAAGTCAGGTGTATTGAAAATAGGATCACATGGTGCAAGCTGGGGTGAGGCAGAACAAGGAGCCACTCTCTCACCCCAAAGCACAGTCCTTCAGAGCTTTCTTCAGTGGTTGCACTGCTTCCCACACTGCCTGTCTTCAATTAACACCTCCATTCCCAAACTTCTCCCTATTAAGGAGTGAAAAGAGTGTTTTCTGCTTCCTTTTTGGCTCAAGGTTCAAGAGAAATTTCGGACTTCCTAGCACACAGGTGAATGAGAGGACATAGGAATGGGGTGCTCTCTTCAGTTGAAGTACTGTTAATGTTTCAAGGGGTTTTCTTGCTCACAATGAAGACAGAGGGTCTGAACAGGGCAAAAGCCATTATAGTGGAGGAAGGGAAGTGGGTGTGCTTCCTCAAAGGAGATGTTCTCAACTCTTCCAGGGCTCTCCTTGCTGCCTAAATTAGACATAGGCTGAAGTAAACTTGCCCCAGCAATGTGTGTGTTAAATACTCCAGTCCTCGGCTCTGTTCCTGTTTGATTGTACTACTTGCTAACATGAACATAGCCTGAGAGGACCAAGCATCCCAAAAAATTTTCATAGAAGAGTGACTGTGCCTTGAGTAATTTGTAATAGATGGATGAATTGAGAAAAACCATCTGTTTGACAAGCAAATTGAAACTGTTAGCCAGGTCTGTCTGTAAAACTGACGGAATGTCTTTAGGGGCATCAAATCCACTGAAGATCACCAAAAGCAAGATTAACAAAGATTTCCCAAATTTGGGAGGGCAGGGTTTTTTTCTCTGGCATCATTTATGGTAAAATGAGGTGGAAGAAAATAAAGAAAGGGACATGATGACTGCAGCTTCATTTTCTGCAGAAAAGGGGGGTGGGATAGAATGTGTAGATGGCAAGAGGAGAAAGGTTTTGTAGGCAAGATGAAGAAAACCTTTACCTTTTAGCAGTTCTTCCTTTTTTTTTTTTTGTCCTTTGTGGTGTGTTCCCTAGCTGCCCATTATGTAACCCTGATAAGAATAAAGCTATCAAGGGAACAGGGGTTCTCTTCCATCCCACGCATACCTTGGTGGCTGTAGATAAAGGTGCTCCCTAAACAGCCTTGTCTTTGGTGGGCAAATTAAAATAACAATGCTTTTAAAAGAAGGAAATCTCCCCAAAGTCACTGCATGTGAAATCTGTGAGAGGCACATCTTTGTACATCTGCAAGTACATCAGCTGATGGAGGGTATAGGCAAATCTCCTAGAAAAAGAGCTTTATGTATAGTATGTAAGTCCACAGTCCACCATAAGCCAGTTCTTTTGTTAAATGGGGGTCCTCTGCTCCACTAAGTGATTCATCCACAACTAATTGCCTGCAATGGACAGATCCACACCAAATGTATGAGATCAATCATCGGAAAAATAGTTTAAAAATAGGCAAAAACCAGAATTTTCAGTCTGATTATATTCTGGATTTATCGGGAGTTGTTTGGACTTGTTCCAGAAATTTCAATAGAGATTTAAAAAAAAAAGGGAGGCAAAGAAAATTCAGAGAAATACAATGAATGCATGTATGTAATTTGTCACTCCATTTAGTAGACACTGCAAAATATTCAAGAACAGAAGAGTATAAGAGAAATTACAGGATTCAACTGTAGAAAACAAGTACTTTACATAGTCCTAATATATCTGTAATAAACCACAAATATGCATTACAATGCTGGAGATAAAGTTCCTGGTTTTATTATTTTTTTTAATCTTTGTCAAAATCCTGCTAATAGTGTTATTTTTGAAAAAGAAAAAAAGGATAATGCAACGCAATCTCATTGAGTATCTTTAGGCCAAAATATTGTCCTTGACTTGCGCACAGTTACCAAGTAATTAACAAGTGCCAAATGCTTTATCAGTCTGGAACCGATGACGGGGTTGCCACAGGGCTTCCCAGTCTGCTTGCTCTGCACAGATGCATAAAAGGTCTAAGTGACCACGACTAGGTGGGAATGTTCACCTCCTTCATGCCAGATCGGTTACATGACTGATCAGAAGAATCAGCACACATCACACGTGTGAATGGTTTTAGCAAAATCCACACCAAAACGAACTTCTAAGTTCATGATACATTCCTTAGCTCTACCACTTTCAAGAAAGAGGAGGCTTTTTCTGCCCTGCTGCCATAATACTTCATGAGATGGTAGTACAATATTAGATACTGTTCACATAGCAGGAAAGACACGGAGGAGAGGAATTTGATACTGCTAATTATTCATGTAGATCTTTAGCAGTTCTCCATATTACAACCAGGTCATTAGAGTCAGGGACGAACAAACCTCTAGGAACAGAATTAAACCTAGACAAACTTCTCTTAAAAATAATTTAAAAACTCATGATATGACATGAGGCAATTTTTTGTTTCCTTTTTCAGTTGCTACATGGCTTTTTACATTCAAATTTCGTGAAAAGAAATGTCAAAACATTCGAAAACTGAATCTTGAGCTATCTCTAAATTGCTCAAATCCAGTTTTTAATCTAACTAAACATCATATAACAAAATCTTATCTCAACCATAAGTAATGGAATTTAGAAAATATCCTATATATAGATTATAATAGTAAACAGTACTTTAGTCTACAGATAAATTAGCTTTGCATTGCTACCATCTTTTCATGTTTGTAACAAAATTAAATGTAGTTAAATACACAAAAAGTGCCCTAAGCTTCACTTTTTATAAAAATATGGAAAATTTTTCATGGAATACTGGACAGTTCTTGAGTGAAAAATCTTGAATTCCTCATTTATTACAAATTTTAAATTTTTTCAACTCAACAGCTTGGTGAGCTGCAAATACCATTTAGACCTGCCACTTTCATACTCTTTCCATGGTCTGGTTTGGCCACAGTTGGGGGCAGAATACAGCTTTACATGGTTCTTGTTTTGATCTAGTATGGCTGTATTTTACATTATTAGATATTGTACTGCTTGGTAATTTTAATACAGTGTGGTCTTTTTCAGTTTTAATGTAGATGGACATTTAGTGTTGAAAAAAGAGAAACAATAGAATTTCATTTTTCTCTATTTTTTTTTTTTAAGTGCTCACTCAATAGAAATCCAATAGGAATGTGCATGGACAGGGTACTCATTCCTATAAATCATGTGCCCTCAGTCTAGTCTTGTTAATATATTTCAAGCTGTTAAAACAATGACAGAGAAAGCAGAAATGTAGATCTGAAATATGAGAATGATGCCAGTAAGAAAATAAAACTAATTAAACCACAAAGTTTAAAAAAAGCAATAAATTAAAAGGAAGCTTGCATTCCTTGAATTACACAAAATGCTACAATGGCATGACTGTGAGACATGACAACATCTCTACAGAACAGCAGAAGAAACAATGGAAATTGCTGAAAAAAAAAGCTAAATAGAGGTCATGGTACTGATAGCAGAAGGAAAATAAAGATGGAAGAAAAAATCTTCCAAGAAAACAGTTCAAATATATTTGGATTAGCAAACCATAAATAAAAAAAAAATTAAATATTAATAAAATTCCACCTACGAAAACTTCATTTGGTAGAGAGGGAAGATAGCAATCTTTTTTTTTTTTTTGTCAGGCTGTATTATATATTTCTGCACAAAAAGCATAATGCCATATGTACGGAAAATGGTACTGCAGTGTGACTGGGGAGTACCTCTTCAGGCAGATGGAAATGTTTAAGCAGGGTGTTACATTGTGAGTTGGGGAGCTTCTTTAAATTCTTCTGATAAAGAACACCATCAGAACTGAAAAGCTGCTTATCAGCCAGGTTGTTGTCAGATGCAAATTACCAAATCATACCACTGCAATAATGTGATACTGCACAAAAAATACTATAATTGCTCCACAATCGCATGCTGATGTAGCTTTGCATTTGAAGTAAAATCACATCACTTGGAATGTTACAGAATGATGAAGTAACATATGTGAGATTGTGCATTAACTTTAATATTTTATTCATTCTGCCATGAGGACTATAGGGATTATATTCACATGAGCATTTTATTTGAATTTTGTATCTTAGTTAGTCCTTACAGAAAATCTCTTTAGTTAGTCTTGGAAGAGGGTGTGAGTACTCACACAAAAAATTCAACTGCAAGTTGCAACAGAGGCTAAGCTATTTCAGAGAAACCTAAATCCTTGTGACATTCAAAATTGTTCTCAGAGTCTGAATAACCACTTACCATAAAGGAAAAGCTCTTGGGAAACTCTTTTTTTTTTCCTCTGTCATCATATGATTCCATTCAGTACATGGTGCAAGTATGAATGCAAGCACAAGGCTGTAGACTCTGGATTCCATGTTCACCTACAAGGCAAAGAGGCCCTTTAGAGAGCACAGTAGACTACGAATGTGCATGTAAGTCAAATTTTGCCATACAGATTAAAATAAACATTCCCAATAGAATCTGGAGTTCCGGTCTTTTATTGAAACTAAGAACCTTAAGTGCGCAGTCTTCATCTGGAGTCAAATTCAGCGCCTGACATATATATTTAATCTTCGTTCAGATCTAGTTATTTTTGTTGGCAGAAGAATTGGTGCTGAAGTCCTAACACATTCCAGTTTCCTCATTCTATCCCACTTTAGTATGTGTATTATCTGAAAGGATGTCCATATACAGTTCAATGAAAGTTAACGGGTCAAGATGCAATGTCCCTGAAACTTTACTATTCAAAACTCTTTCAAACTAACTTTAGAGAATGCCGGAGGTACTGAGACACTAGTTTATTTGTTTAGGCAATAATTGTCCTTTGCCTCCAGAGAAGCCCTAAAATTGCTTCTATGTTTAGAATCAAGATTGGTCTGTTAAGGCTGCTTGTCACAAAGTTTCACCACTTTTTAGAACTGTTTATTCCCACTACCCTATTTTCCAATTTAGACCATTATGGGGTTTGATTGATGTATCTGCCTGACACAATATAGCAAGAACACTAGAATCCTTTATCAGACGCCTTAGGCAGTACAATTACTATTTAGGGGTTACAGTGACATTGTTTGTTAAAGGTTTATTGCCTTCCTTTCAGAACAAACATTATTATTTGTAGCTATTGGGGTTTTTACTGTCTCAGTTTGGAAGGAAAAGACTGTGTGCAAATACACCAATATTAGAAATAGGTAGAGAGTCACACTCCCATCCCTTGGCAGACACATGATATTCTGCTGGAAATTAGTGCTGTTGGTGGCTTTCTTGTACAGAGGGAAAACAGAAAAACAGTTTCTGGTCTAGTTCCATTGACTAGAATAAGGAATGATCAGCCTCTTCAGTGATGGAAAATTGGAATTACTGCTCAATAGCCAGTACTACAACAGACACTGTCTGTACAAGAGGTGAGTCAGAGCAGCTACAGCCACTGAAAAATAGACTGGGAAGGGGGCTGGAAAAGTCATCTGGTCTATCTCTTTCCCCAGGATATGATCAGATCTAGCTGTGTTATTCTTGAAAATGTTTGTTTGGCTTGTACCTAAAGACCCTCCAGAGCTGTGATGCCCCAAATTTCCCTACATAATCTCTTTTTGTGATTAACTCCTCCAAACTCACTGCCTAGTGGTTGAGAATGAAACTTTCTATCTGAATTTCAGGTCTGCTCGCTCTTGCCACAGCCAGCAAGGACACAAATTATTGCTCTCCTTTTTGCAGCTCTTCGTTCAGAAGCAGTGACAGTGTAATTCCTTTGGCGAAACACGTTTCCACTCCTGATCCTCGGTGCCTGCAAATTTCTCCGAGGGACTACTGCACAGTTTAGGAAACACAGATTAGGGATGGCCATGGTGGAATGGAAGAGGAGCAGGAGAGGAGATAAAATCTCCTTTATGACTGAACACAGCCCTTTAGTTCTCTTCATCCTGCTCATTCTATCCCTTTGAAGTTAAAAGTTACAGTGACTTCAATGACTTATTCCTGCAGATAACTTCATACCTAAAGATCTGGCTAAAAGAGCTGCAGGAACATTTAACCCTCATTTAAACTAAAACTGCAGCCTTTGCAAATATTAAACTAAACAGACAAAATAATAAATAAATTCACAGATATATGCATACATAGCATGAATCTGGTTTAATTAGCATTTTGCTTTTCCTAGAAACTCCTTAAATATCTGCAAATTTCCATTAATTTTCATTATTTTAATAGTTTCTGGATGTACAAGCATTTTTATTATCCATTAAACAATGGGTAAACATGTTCCATCAGTGCATTTATCACATAACAGTTATAATTTGACAGACTTCACAGCATTTACCAGAAGCCACCAGATTCGGCAACTAGGAAATACATAAGTCTGCCTTTCAATGCAAATGATTTAAACTCATAATCACTAAACTGGGGCACATTCTCAAGCACTGTCATTGCCATTTTAGTGAAAGAAAATACTCTGTGCTTTGCTGGGGAATAGTTCTAGAAAGGCTTTCTTTAAAAACACCATAGGTTAGGCAATTAAAATTGTTTTTCAGGGCAGCCAAAATCTATACCAACTCCTACACCAGATTAATTTATTGTAGGTGCTGAACATATGTAAACATATCATTCATCTAAGTTTTTGTAGTTATAGCACTGCATAAAAATTTAATCTCATGCAAAACCATGTCAAATATCATCTAGACAAATATCTTTAAGAAAGATATTTCTCTTCTACTGGCAAGAAAAGCCTAACACCACATTTAAGGCTGCTACAGGTGGTATGACACGGGTAGTTTTTTAGATCAAGACTTTGATGTTTCTTTAGATTTCCAGTAAAAACTGGTGGACTTCTTCCTGTCATTATATGAACTTCTGAAAGACTTCACATTAGACAAATGCAGAGTTTAGATTCCTGATGTACCATTTACATCCTTTATGGATTCAGTTTGTGATCCCTAAGATCATCTTCAACTGTCCATCCCTTCACAAACACCAGTCTTCAAAGGACTCTGTTTTGAAATGAGGATTATTTGAATTTGGGTTCTGCTTCTGTTCAAGTGAGGGGGTCATCCTTCAACCTTGCCCACATTTTAGTGAAACTAATTTTCTGGTCTTTCTAAAGAGATAATAATCACATCCTACTAAGAACAGCTCAGGTTTTTTAGCTTGAAGGAAGGAACATGATAATACTGTTTCATTTTGGTGCAGACTTCTCTTTCTTTCATTTCAACTGTCATTTGTCAATGTTTTGAAGTACTACAATTCAGTTTACTTGTGTTATTAGGACTCCTTCCATGTAGATTAGGATAATAAATTTTAGATGATCTGTTTTCAGAAGCAGACATATGGCTGCCTAAATCTAACAGGGAAGAGAAACCCTTGTAAAAAAGGAGAAACTCTCGGTCCTTTGTTTTAAGTGCTGGCATAGTTATTAAAAAGGTTGAATTTATGTTCTTCGAATTTCCCTAGACATATTAAAACTTTATAAATGAAGTTCAACATGTTTCCAGGCATTCATCTATTTGTTTGTTAAGACTATTGTATACCATTCAGCAAAGAAAACAGCATTTCTTGCTTAGCTGCTAACATGCTTCTTCTTTCAGAATTCACAGATTTTAAACTGGTTTGCTTTTACTTTTTTAATTATCATTTTAAGTAAGATTCATGTGTGTGCATGCTAGAATGATAGTTATTGTATTAATTCTGTAGTTGTTAAAACTCTCACTACACCATACATTAGGATATTAGAGTACACTTAACATACAGCCACTGTGAGATTTGGGTTTAGTGAAATCAAGCTTTGTGTCCTTGAAAAATAATCCTGCAACTGATTTCTTGGCAACAAGGATTGACATGGAAAAAAATGTACAAAGGTGATTGTCTGTTCTCTTAACGAATCATCACGTTCCTAAAGAGGAAAACAGTATCTTCAGCAGGATTTTGAGGAGCGGAAAGCAATTTCTGACCTTTCTTTGGCTGTCTTTTAGGTCCAAGGGGTGTCTGCTCCTCTGCCATGGTGGTTAAAATGAAGGTAAAGGAACCCAACGTAGTCCACTCGTTCTCAGCAAGAAAATTGGAGGTTGCGATGTTCCCGATGGTGGGACCAGTGTATGAGGTACGTGCAGTACATATTCATAGAGGGTGGAAAGCCTTCAACTTTCCCTGTCTTCTGGAATAGTTTATACCTACTGATTCCTTTTGCTTTCCAAGGAGCAAAGGTAATGGATGTTCTTATGGAATGTAAGATTAAAATATTTTCTTTAACCAAAATGTTGTCTCAGCCTTTGGAAATCAAGAAGCTTAATCCAGTTTTTAGATAATTTTCATAAAGTAGGTCTCCTATACAAACTTTTTCTTTAGATTTACATCAGTGCTGCATGCATTATGATTGAAATTAAATAGAAATCAGAGGTAGGGCCTTTATCAAGATTCATACTCTATTCAAACATATATACATACAGAATTTCCTCTTTAAGGCCCATGGAGATTTTTCCTTATCTGTACTTTCTCCCTGCCATCTTTGTATTCTATTAGAAATGAATGGATTGCCTTGAAAACAGCCACTTGAACTGGCAAGCTTTTCCTTGTAATTTGTTCTTTTTTGGTTCAGAATTATAGGTTAGGGTCAAGCCACTCTGAGACCAGAGTAGACTGTAAAGAACACCCCCAATGGATTAGTCCTAATTTATTTGACCCAGGTGTTCCTGTAATTGTGACACACTGAAAAATTTCACAGTGCCTTAATGACCGTTAAACTTGCATTTCCACCTGCTCTTTCTGGCAGTGTGGTATTGCTCACGTTCCTTATGTTCCTTTGTTTATTTAGGTGTGTTTCTTTGTTTCTGTATCTAATTTAGCACATTTTTGAAAAGAGGGAATAGTAAAATTTAAAAGGCTGGTAGTGAGAGTTTCTCACATTACCACCACATGCACTACTAACACACAGGTGTTCACCAGAGGAACAGGTAAACTACGGTGTGAATGATATTCATAATGAATGTTTCCCCAGATGCAATTAAACATCTGTTATATACACTATGTAGCTAATTTCTTTCCTGCATTGCTATCAGAATAGGTTAAAAACAGAAACCCACAGGGAATTCCCTAAAATTTGCATGTATCCACCCATGTCTCTTTTGATGGGGTGAAAGACAATCTCATTTCACTGAACAACTTTATATCTGAGAACTTCAGCAGTAAGATGTCTCAAAATCTGATGCTAGAACCTGCTTATTCTGTGATCTGCTTCAGAAGATCTGCCACATTTTGAAGATTGTTCAAGCAGTTCGTAATATGCTTGATGTAAGCAATGACACTTCTGCCAGGAAAGCAGACAAAGAAACCAGGCATGAAGAAATTTAGGAGCAGAAGAGGAAAGGGTGGCAAGCTGAAGTCTAAAACACTCACATTAGAACTCTTTTCCATAATAACTAAGAACCAAAGGGCCTGGAAGAATCTGCTGGTCAGTATTCTTACTGAATAATGTTGCAAAAAAATAAGTCTCTATATAGTCTAATAATGGCTAACAGCTCACAGATGCTAGAATCTGCTTATTTGTAATGCTCTGTACCTGCAGTTTTCCCAAAATAGAAAAAAAAAAAACCAGCAAGAGGCAGAAGTTATCTTCTTTCAGAGTTTCAAATACATATCAACTTATCTACTAAATTAGTAGCATCTTCTAATCTTTTGTCATGTCTTTGGGGTCTAGTTTTCCTGGTCATTCTCATTGAGGAAAATTTCTTCCATTAAGCCCAACTTTGATATTGTATAATAAACCCTGCCTAACTAATGCTTGAATCTTGCCTCAAACTGACCTTGGCTGCCCTTATCTTTTGCATTTTATCCTCTCAGTTTTCAGCAGTAGATTCTGCCCATGCCATTCTTTTCGGGTGTAACCAATATTAAACATTGATTTTAAATCAAATCTCTCCATTTTACATCTTTCATTTTTCAGAAAGAAGCCTTCCTCCTTCCTTCTACTGTCTCCAATTCAGCTGCTCACAGTTCATGAGGAGTTGTTGGCACCTGATGTTGCTAAATGTATGCAGGACTTTCTTACAGCCTCACCGCAGCTGCATTTCAACACTGCAACAATTTATTACTTCACTGAATTTCATCTGCTTTGTCATCTTGGCATTTATGAGTCTGAATTGACCGATGTCCAAAGTGATAAAAGTACGAAGCATGGGTCAAGAGTGTCTGACACTTGTACATTTTTATCAGTGGGCTAAGGAGTTCAGCCCTCGATCATCCAAAGTCATGTCTTCCAATCCATCTAAACTTGTTAGCATCCAGCTCAAGAATGTGTTGAAAAGTGACCATGATTGCCTTCTTATTTCATACTAAACACTGACCTGAAGCTTTTGTTTAACTTCTGTCACTGTTTGCCATAAAGTACACATAATTTCTATAGATGTTATTGTTCCCCTGGTGTTATTGCTATATGTTTTTTCCTGTTATCCGTCATGGGCTCCTCCTAAAGGAGACATTCTAAAATTAATGAAATTGTCTTCTAATCCTATTTTCTTTCTTCTCTCTCTTCCCCTCCCCTCAGTTTTTGCTGAAGTTGACATTCTGTCTTGTGGCCAGAAATTATATATTCTTTTCCAACAAGCTCATACCAGTTTGGTCTTTTGATCTTGTGGCTTTCTGAAAGACGTAGTGGAAAAAACACTGAATGACACAAAGCACATGTATAGATATACAAGTAAAAATGCTACAAATTAATTTTGGAATTCCTTGCTTATGGTTATTTCCTGTTAACATAACCTCTGCCACCACCTGCATTTTCATAAATGGAAGTGCAGTAGAGCAGAATCTGTCTGTCTAAAAGGTAAAATACCAACAGCAGTTGGGCACACCACAGCACAAGGTACAGGCCCAAATTTCTCTTGCTTCAGGATTGCGTTGAGGTTTTTACTCTGGCTTTACAGTGAGTCAACATGGACTTATGTGATAGACAGTAAAAGATACTAAGATAGCCATCACATAGCAGGAAGCATGTTGTCTTCAAATTACACACCTGCTGACCATCCCACAATTTTTTATGTCAAGGAAAATATGCTGCTGGGAGGAAAATCTGTGAAAACTACAAGACTGCCTTAAACACCAGCTCTGCTCTCTGCCTCAGAGGACAACTTTAGATTACAGTGCTGAGCAGAGAAAGGAGAGTTGAATTTAGGACATACCATCTAGGTAGGAGTTATTGTCCCCCTTTAAGAGATTGCATTCGGGTAGCTTAGAGAGTAACACAGCACTGTTGGAGCAAATCTGTAGAGTGCAAGAGCTGTTACTGAGGGTTTAATGCAAGCAAGATATGCATTTCAGCATTTTCTATTACTTTATGAGGCTCAGAGCCGATGTCCTTCTCTGCCTACCCGTTTGAAGCTAGGGCGTCTTCCAGAATTTGTTTCACCTGAAAGGAATCTAGCTCATGCTGTTCTGAGACCCCTTGCAGAGCCTCTGGAAATGCCCCCTTAATCCACTTTGTGCTCAAATGCCCCCCTAATCCACTTCATTACATCAGTATGGACACCTCCAGAGAAAAGTGAAAGACTCATGATAGAAACCAAAAGAGCAAAATATAAAGGCATTAAAGATGGGCAAAAGGAGGACTAGACTGACCATAGGGGTAGGAATTCATGTGCTCCAGATAGTCCAAATACACAAGGGTCTTTGGTTCACTGGTTGTTCTTTTTTTAGAGGAAATAATTAGACGTCTTGTGAAAGCTTCTTATCTCCTTCTTCTATTTTTATAAGAGAATACATAAACTATGCAACAGACATGGAAGTGAAAAATCACTTTTAACAGTGGTAATTTCCCCTTTCATTAGAACCTTTCTATATTTCCTCTTGTGGGTCTGTTATTTTGGGGAAAATGGGAAAGAGAGAGAAAAAAATAGAAGGCAGAAAAATAAAGACACAGATTTATTTTGAGTTGGGGGAAAATGTAAGCAAAACAAATTTCTTTAGAATGAAACAAAGTTCTTTTTTTTTTCTTTTAAAAATGTTAACTACTGTCCCTAAGTTGAAAAAACTGTT
The DNA here is from genome assembly GCA_013398615.1 of Brachypodius melanocephalos. NCBI lineage: Eukaryota > Metazoa > Chordata > Aves > Passeriformes > Pycnonotidae > Brachypodius > Brachypodius melanocephalos. Next base: position 14,838,317 of record VZSR01003049.1, read on the forward strand.
TTCATATTTTTACCAGTTTGGACTCCTCAAGTTTTCAGACTGAGTGTGTTTGCTTGTAGGTGAGGGGAAGAGAGGGAGAGATTATATTTTATTGTCATTCTTTCACACAATAACATATATTTTTAATGCCCATAAGACAGCACTCAGAGAGTTACTTTCTATTAAACTAAAAATACTTTTTGTTACTCAATTACATGCTGGAAACATTAATTAATTTCAATTACAACTTCAGCAGTGCTTCAGTAGCCTTGGATATTTTCAATTTTTGTGTAAATATTTTGTATTTTTCAAATATTTTCTCAGTCAGGCTTGCATGTATTGCTATGCCTAATGCCTCAAATTTTTGCCCTTTAAATAGTACTATCTTCTCTGACATATATCTCGTTATTTAAAAGTGTAGGAATCATTTGGTGACTCATACTTTCAAGGGGAAGAGTTAAACAATTTTTAGAGTTGAATTCATAAACTTCTGTGTGTTTAACACTATAATCACTCTCACAATCCATTTGCTTTTGCTTTAGAATAGCCACATATTCTCACACATAAATAAGTAGATATTAGCTTGTATTATATGTGCAAAGTTGCGTACTCACCTTATTTATCTTCTATCTCTGCTGTATTTGCCATCTGTCTGTTAAAATACCACTTTGGGGCAGAAAGAATTGAATAACTCCAGAAAAACTTTTTTAACTCCTTGAAAATTTGAACTTTATCTTCTTATCTATGATTTTCTACTCTCAAAATTATGCTTTCTTAATGCTCAAGTAGCCAGCATTCAGTCCCATGCTAGAAAGCCTGAAATTCACATATCTCGCAATGTTATTGAATTGGAAACTAAGACTTCATGAGAAAAATTAACCTCATTCTCACAACTCCCGAGCACCACCCACTAGCTCTGCTAGAGTTTTAAATAATTATGTTCTTAAGCATAAACAAGTTTTCTAAGGTCACTTTTACGATGTGTCAAAAGTTGTCCTTGCATTATCCCCACGCAAGCTGCTGAAGAAGTCTGACTGTAAGAATGAGGCAGTAAGGAAAAGAGTTCCTAATTTAAAAAAAGGAATTAATCTTGTCCAATTTCTAACATTTTGGTATTGTTGCACAAGGTCCTCACATATTCTATGCACTTGCATGATATAGTTTTAGCATCACCAATTGCCAATTTAGAAGAAGAGCTTCATCTCCTCAAAAAAAAATTTAACCATATCTATAATTTGCTTGCACTTGTATCTGGGAGAGCAATTATGATATGTGCTTTTTGCTTTACAACTCAAAGAAAGAGAAGCTCACAGTCCATGCACACAGTTACAGAGCTTGGCAGAAATTACCATTATCCCCGCCATGCATAAAGCTTTCACTAAGAGCTCCCTTCATCCAGTAAATGAAGATGAATGCTTATTAGGAAAAAAAGGGCTTGCTGTGATCAACTTCCCAAAAATAATCAGAGTGAGGCACGCAACCTGAACATTAGGGCTCTTAATGGCTGCTTTGGAGTGAACTGGGGAAGGCTAAGGATCCTTGGCCGCTTGCACTGAGTCATAACTTTTTAAACAAGGCCCTAAGTCAGAGCTATCAGTCCTGTGGCGCTGTTTTCCTGGCTCAAGATAAGCCTGTCTCTTTCTATCCCAGGCTAGGGCCTGTGATTTAACATAGCAATGACAGGAATTGCTAGCCCCAAAAACATCCTTAGCAACTCTTGTCTAATACAAATCACTTATTCTTTGTGAAAGATGAGTGAGTCATGCAAGTAACAGACAGCACATTAAGAGTACATTGTTAAAGTGTGCTTTAATTAGTTATGTGGCATATAATGATGTGAGGTCAAATAATAATTTAATTTTTGTACACTATCCTTTTTTGGTACATTACCAGTGGACCACCCTCTGTGATGAAGGACATCTCAATAACATACAGGATACTTAACAGGATACTTACTAGAGGACATGAGGAAATTCTTTATTCTTTTGCCACAATAGCTCTTTACGTGTTTTTAAAGTGCTTTTTGTGTTATATAAGTGACTTTGAAAGCTGTGGCACAAAACTTTGTAAAATATCATTGGAAAAAAGAAAACAGATGCAAACCCCATGCCATAAAGTTAAATTAGCTTTTTAGACAAAGTATAACATACCACTTAGCTATTAATTTTTACTTCTACATCACAGAAGCCTAAGGCTAACCCTTTATATAGCTCTAAGAATTCTGAAGTTGGTTTCTGGAAGAAAAATCTTTGTTTTATTTTTGTTTTATGAAATAATGTAATCTGCACTGACTAAAGAAATGAGCCACACCAAAAACAACAAAACAAAAAACCACTATGAAGTGACTCCATGTATAATAAGATGGATATACTTTAAGTAGTACAGTAGCACACAAGAAAAAGCATTTTTCAAAAAATGAAAATAACTCACTCATAAAATAAACCTGCAAGCAGAAAAATAAGGAATAAACTCTAAGGTTTAGCTCATCAGATTTTGAGCTGAAGTCGTGTCCATGAACATGGGACTATTACCTTATAATCAGATCAGAAGTCTGGATCAGCCCACTAAAATCAGGAGATTCTGTCTTTGACACCAGCAAGATTTGATTTTTATACTTAATTTGTACTGCTGTTCACATTCAATTTGTTCACAACATTTTAACATTTACTGAAGAGCAATGACACAAGAAGGTTTACTGAAGAGCAAAGACACAAGATAAACCTGCAAATGTGTTGATTTCAGCTCCCATATTAGACAAATTTAAAGGTACAAGCATATGTGTACACACTCCTACATTTTGTAGAGTACTGGTTCAGCCCTTACCAGACAGCCATACAGGTGTTATCAGTGTGACCCTACAGAGAACTTGAGACTCAAGCAGAACCCTACAGAGATGCAAGTAGTCACTCCATACAGCACCAATTACAGGAACCAGATCCTGGGGAAAAAAGGACAAATAATCATTATTATATCTCCTTAGGAAACGAAGTCTAACTTTGGTTGTTCTTATCAGGGACCAGCAGTGGCAGTGGTGGGACTGTGCAGAGATTGACAAGGTGTCCTCACAAGGGTTCTAATGGATGGAAATAAAGAAGTTATAACAATTCCATGATATGGGGAGCTCTCTTCCCCCAAAGAATGTGGCTTCTTTCCAAAGCAGTTTTTATGAATTACATTTGTCTTTCATCTCATTTAATCTTTGAGCTGTCTCTGACCAATGACTACATTTGAAACTCTCTCCAACATTCAGACCCAGCACAGTTGTGGTGAAATGATGGATACTGACACTGTCAGCATGGAAATCCAACTCCTGCCATAGTTACCTCACATGTATTTTTCTCATGTACAAGGTTTGTCATTGTCTTCTACACTCTTATCATCCTACTGGACTAGCAGGATAGAGTTGAATTATTTTACAAATGATCTTGGCTCCTCAAACTGTCACCCAATGTATTTTATGATGTGAAAGTAATAAAGAAGCTTCTTACCTCCTACACACTATTCTGTAATTGTTACCACAGTGCCAACAAATCCATTTCAGGGTATTAATCTTGACACATAGACCACTTCATAATCTAAAATGAAATTATTTGATTGATTGCTTCTTATGTTTCTCCCTAAATGTGATTTTATCAGGGTCTGGTGATAAGAATTTTCTCTTGATAAGAACTATGAACTGGGACCAAGTCTTTCATATGCTGAACTTTTTCTGTCAGTCCTTTGGGTGATTCCTGCAGCAGCCACTGAGACAGTTCATTCTCTTTCAAAGACCCAGAGACAGGATTATAACACATCTATCTGGTACCACCTTAACAAAATTGATTATTTTTTCATTAAAAACTAAGAATGATAATAATGTGAAAACATTACTTGACTTATAGATCTCCATCCCAACTAGACATCCACTACAACTAGAGTTTGAGGGTCAACAAGTTTATTTTGTAGCATGCACAATACTTGAGTTAGAACTTTAAAAGTTCAGTGTTCCAGTATCATCATTAATGTTTTTTATCATTGCTGACATGAACTAATGAAGTACTAAACTAGACTTGTACTAATTCATATTAATCAAATTGTCAGTTTGGACTGCTTATCCTCTCTCCCATTTGATTTATAGATCTCATAATTTTCTTCATTCACAAATTAAGAGATATCAGTAGCATATTAAAACAGAGTTAAAAGTCAGCTGGATAAATTCTTTAAAGTATTTTAATTCATGATGTATTTTACAATTTTAGTTAAAGAAAATCCATCTCAAAAGTCTCGCCCTGAGCTGTCAAAACTGAGAAATGAGTTTAAATGTTAAGATGGCATTAAGGAGGTCCAGTCCATCCTTCATCTAGGTATTCCCTTGCCGGAATTAGGAATGAATATCCAGCTCCCTGTCCCTAGAGGCTTGTAGTATGGTCTTGCAGGCCCATTAATGGAAAGTAAATATCATTTACACCTTCTGAACATTTTCTATAACACACATAACAAATAAGATCAGAGGAAACATTAAGGTTGATATTCATACCAGTAACTAAAAATGGCTAATAAGCCTCCATTTTATTTACAAATGAGCAAAATATTTTTGAGATAGTCATTCAAAGCAGAACACTAATTTATTGATCCACAGTTAAATTTCGAAAGATTTGCCCACTGAGCACAATGGAGGCTGGACGCTTAAATCAGACATCCAAAGACAGAATATCTGTTATGTGAAATACTACATAGAGAAAAATCACATCATAGAGAATAAGATCACTTACAAATGGTAGGGGTATTATCAGGTAAAACTCCTATGAAGTTTGAATTCATGGATGAATGTGGACTCTGGTTTCTCAGCTGAGCATCTTGTAGCTTTGCTCTTAATAAACAATTCATTAGAATGTTGCGCAGTATTGGTTCTCAACAAGACTACTCTGAATACATTTCCAAAGCAGGCGGTTAGGCCAGTGGCACAATTTCAAGTCAATACATCACTCAGGAGCACTGAAAGAGACCTCTTATTCTATTATTACTCTCCAATTACACTACTCCAAAAGTTAGCTAATTAGCAGCCAAGTATGACAGTTTCATCCTGTGATGGTTTCCTGTCTGTGAAAGGATATCAGTTTAAGTATGGTTGCTAAGATTTAGTATTTTATATCACAGAAGTGGGCTTCAAGGCACTTGCAGATTGTCTTCTTGAGAACTCTAAGTGTTTTGCTGAATACGTTCCAAAGAGCCCGACTTTCCAAAAAATGTGTATGTTTAACACACTTGACCTTAACACACGCAGTAGTTTTTGTAGCTTCATGATAATTGTTTATATTGGCAAGAGAAAAGATGGATTACTAAGATCAATATAAAATAAAACTGACACAAGCACAAGACACAAGCAAAATCCAAGGTAGTCTGCTTTTTTGGGCTGGGAATTCCATCTACATGTACTGAAGAAGAAAGAGCAAGGGAAGGTAGGATGAAAGAAGGATTTAAAGGAAGATACAGAAAAATTAGATAAATTATTTTAAAGAAAGTAGTAGCTGTATGACAGAAATGGAAATTAGGTGGCAAGAGATACAGCCTAGGAAAGACAGTGGTAAGAGAAGGTAAATATTTCATGAAGTTTCTAAATGGTAGTACAGATTGCTTCTGCCTACCTGGCTTTGTTGCAAAGATGACTGCACTGTCATTTGATTGTGAGCAGTAGGTTTTGCACATTGTTTACAATGCAAACAAATACATATGTATTTGTTACAGTGTAAATAAATATATTTTTACATGAACCACTGCCAGATATAACAGTTCACGAAAAATAAACCAACCGATTTTACTTTGAATAAAGCCCTATCAACTGCATCAGATAGCAACACTGAGTATTGACAGAGTTTAAGATCATCAAGTTCTTCTTGACAGTAAATTTGGAAATCAGAATTAACTTTTAAATAAAGAGTATCTGAACATACCTCTTGCCCACAGTCATCATATAACTACAGGTGATTTTCTCTGTATTTTATTTATGTAATTATGCAATTTACATTTGCAGAAAAATTCATCCAAAATTTGTTGACTGTATAATAAATTAGCTTTTATAAGAGTAATTTAGGCATGATGATTTTTTACTGTCTATTTTACAATATGCAGGATATAAAGTGTTCTATTGCATTTTTTTAAAAGCAATCAACTTAATGAATAAATAAAGTTGAAGATATATCAGGTATGTGAATCCTCAAAGGTCGAGTTTAATGGACATTCCTGTACAGATAATTTCTTTTTAGTTTACTTGGCTTCTTTTGGTTTCTAAGCTGGCTTAGAGCCAAACATGAAGCTTTGCCAGTGTTATCAATTTCCTTCCAACTTGGAGTCAAAGCCACTAAATACAAAATTTCCTTATAATCCCATAACTTTTGGTAGATTTTGTTTCTTTTTCTGGTAATCTTGGGGGGTTTTTTTAATGTTACTAAACTTATCATCATATAACAGATAAAAGGGACTGTATGAATCAGTCCAATTAGAAATGGCTTAAACCATGAGATTTTGAAACCTTTATATGGTCTCCTCTGTGTTCCATCCTCAATTTAACATCAGTGGCCATAAAACAGAAAATCTAAAAAGGCAGACATGAATATGACACTTAAAAAGTGGAGCTTTTTTTCTCTGTTTTTTACTGGAGAATACTAAAAACAACTTACTGAGTTTTCAAGAATTCACATATTTGTGAACCCTGTTTACTTTTGCATTTTTTAATAAGGAATGCTAATCTTTGGGCTCCTGACTTGGTAGGTATCAGAGCTGGAAACTCTGTTTATGTAATTTTTATCATCTGATCATACTAAATTTTGTCGCTGTTTTTTCAATGGTTTCCCTCAAAACTTAATTTTAATAAAGCCGATTAGAGATGTGATTTCCTAATAACTGCAATGTAATACCAGAGCACACTATCATATAACTTACCTCTGATATCCATTAAGGTAGCTTTTCAAAAATCATCCCTCTACTAAGAAGAAGACAAGAGTTGACAAATAAGTCTTGCTGCCCACAATCCTTTGCATAGGTTTAGCTGTGATCAAATCTCCAAGTACAAATATTTTCGGTGTAAGCAAACAGGAGCTGAACTGTGCAACCCAAGTGAGTGGGACTGAACACTGGTCCCCTGTGGTGCAGGCAGACCTGATGGCAAGGGTTGACCCAAAAACCATGAGCCTGATGTGCCCGGGTTGCACAGAGCAGTTTTTCACTTTGCACACACAGATGAATTATGCAGCTTCCTCCACCTTTTCCTGGGATTGTTGAATATCTGAAAGCCCATCCAACTCAGCTTGTATAGGTTTTTTTCTGTCTAATGAAGATTGCCTAATTAATATTCTTTACCTTTATAACCTTTGGCCTTTATTCAAAATAATATTTAAGCCACTTGAATCCAGTAGGAGACAGCTGACATACTGACTGAGAACAGTTTTTTCCTGTCTGAAGTTTTGGGCTACTTTGAGACCACAGTATAATAATAAATATAAGTAATAGAATATCATTATTATTTCATCAATCAGTAGCAGCCTGAATAGTAAACTAATAAAATCTGTTATTCCTGACACCTCTAATTTTTTGCTTCAGTTACAGTTTTTAAAATATGTCATTCATCAAGCTACTGGATATTTCCAATTAAAGAAGCAATCAAATAAGCTAAAAAGCTGGTTAGCTAATGTCTGACAATCAGCCATATGCAAAGCCTTACCAAAAGCAAGTGGCTTTCATTATTTCCAGTAGAGACTGAAAGTTACAGGATTAAAGAAATTGATTCCAATTATTTAGGATCCTATTCCAAGCACAAATAATAAATCAAACCATAAGTGGCATCAGTCTCACTAATATATAGCAATCACACCTTTACCCCTGAAGAATATGTGCTTAGCCATTGGCCATTTCTTTTTTCAGGGGGAATTTCAGACATGTGATGGAATTCCAGCTACTTGTAGCTAGTCCAGCCACGCGGTCATAAATAGAATTTTGCGGCGTGTAAGCTTCGGATGACTAAGGTTTGGTTATAAAATAACATAACACTCCATATTGGGAAATCTTTTTAAAGTTGAGTGGTTCCTTTTATTCTCTATCTATCAGTTTCCTAATGGCTTTTCAACAGTTTGAGCCATTTTCTAAAATTACCACAGCTGCTTCACATTAGTTATGGGGTTTTGTTGCTAAGAAACCTTCTGCTTGCTAAGTCTCACTAGATCCCTAAACTGGATTTTTGTTGTTGTTGATTGCATATTCACAGCAAACACTATCACGAAACAAGAGTTGGTGTAAGTTTTCCTTCCAAATTGATTCAAAGGATGCAGAGATTTTCAAACTGCTAATAGCAGAGCTGTCTTAGGTAATGCTGCCTCTGCCCATTGACTAAACAAGTCACTGTTCTGAAGACTTCAGTATGTTTTGTACTGTCCCCTTCTTTGTTTCTCATTGCACGTTTCACAGAGCTGAATTTTGTATTTGTTTTATTGTTTTGCCAATAATCATATTTCCGTTACCAAGCATATTTAAAAACAGAATTCATGAATTTCACCAGTTCACAAGCAATGGGAAGTAACTTCTACAAGAAGGAAGCAGGACATATCTGAAAGCAGAAAGGGCTGGTGGACTCAGTTCACCAACATTCTCCTCACTAACCGGTCACTTCCATCCCAGTGGTGAATACAACACATTCTGTGTTAACATTTAGATCTGATCATGGTTTCACTGTTTGAACCATGAGGAAACAAGGTACAAACCAACAGCAACCAGGTCCCAGAAGGAGTAATTAAACAGTAGTCCCTATTTAGAACAAACATTATGGAAAGTGGAGAGAGAGAAGTCTGTGGTGGAAGGATGTGGGTAAGGACTGACAGGAATACTTGCATCAGGAATGTAACCTGGACAGACATGTATACTGGAGTAGACCAGTCTTGAAAGAGGGAGTGAATCACAGTACGTACCTGAGAAACACCGAAATGTTGAGCCAGTCTTTTCTTTCATGGCAACTCAGGCCACCACCTCAACCGGACAGGGATGGTGGCTTCCAAACGAAAAATTGGATGGTGTGTGACAAAGAGATGCTGGGCTCTCAGCTCTCAGTTCTGGTGATAGAGAGAAGGGAAAGGTCATCTATAGACCTATCTGCAGAATTGCTCTCAGGACAGGAAAACAAACAACACATGGGGCTTCTCTGGATAATACTTCCCAGAAAAATGAATGATTTGACAAAATTAGGAGTAGTGGAAGTGGGGTTTTATTTCTGTTTTTGACATCACATCACTGAAGACTCGATTTTGTGGTTCCAGAGTCACAGCATAAAACCCATTTTCTTTCCATGTTCTTTTCTCCTTGACTAAATGACTGCTAACAGGGAGTTCATTGTCAGGTAGCTGGGGGGCAGGAACACCACCAGAGTAGTTGAGAGAAATGTCCAGATGATACCTGTAGACAAAGTGGAACAAAAACTTTAATGTAATTCAGATTCATTTTTATAGAAAAAATTTGAGGTAATATTTTGATTAGAAAATGAGTTGTTTAGAAATTAAGTACAAAAAAGGAATATCAGTGGTTATTGCCATGAGGAAATTAAGCAGGTTAAACCCTCATACCCATATTTTCAGCTCTGTCCAAAAAGGTATATCAAAGAATGAGAGATAAAACGTTTTTGATATGCAGTTTTAAGATTCCAGAGAGCTGAATCACCAAGCATTTCACTGCTTTATAGTTAGCTGCTGAAGCCTTTTTCTCGGGTAAAAAATTTCAAAGGTTTGGCATGACTGGCAAAGGGAAAAAAATAGAGTGTGAAAATGGAATATAATTACTAACATTTAAAAACAAAAGACAGAGTTTGGTTAGATATGAAAAAAGACTCTGGTGGTGAAGACTGTGAAGCATATTCCACAGATGTGGAGCTGTCTCCACTATTTGAGTTTTCTCAGGATAAGTTTGACAAAAACCTGTTGGTGACAGTGGTACAGCAGATCCTGTCTTACAGGGGAGAATAGTCTTCCTTGACAACACATGATACTCTTTTAATCCCCTGACAGAATTTCTTACAGTCCACAAAGAGAAACACTTAAAAGAGACTCTGAAATCTTCAGTATTTTTCTGTTCTCACTAACCTGGGAAAGGCTTCCACTGCTGGGCTGATCTCAAGTGTTATTGTAGAGGTCACCTGTGCATGTAAGCATAAGAACAATGCATGGTAATCAACTCCAGGTACCACGAGCAACTGAACACAGTGGAGTAGGAATTATCAATGTCATTAGGTCAGAGCATACCACAATCCTTTGAAAATGAAAGGGCGTACTTGACATTAAGTAGAGCTTTTCTGTTTTAATCCTATATCCACTATGTTCACGGAAATTAAATTATATAATCTTCATTGTTTACTTGACAAAAAATGCTATGCTGATTTCTGGTAAATTTATGGTAAATAGGAATTCATGGATTCCTGACTCCTGGATGAGTTACATAGCGTTTGGCTATGCTATGACATGTAATGTTGAAATACGAACTCAAGATTGGTCTAGCCTGGAATAATGTTTCAACCACTAGGGAACGTGATACTTTTGTAAAAATAGCCTTACAATTCAGATAATGATATTTCCACTGTATTATTTATTTGTTATGTCTGACAGTGAACTTGGCCTTTTAGAAGAAAAGCTAAAAACTTTTTCTGCCCTGGGACTACACAGCCTTAGGCCCCAGTCTTAGAAAGATTTATGTTTGCTTAACTTGAGCAATCTCACTGGGATTTAAACATAATACTGAATTTACAAAATTGGTGCACATGGCCAATGAGTGAGATTACAGTCCAGAACATGGAAAGGAGAATGTAACATGGCATTAGTAGTTTGACCCATACTATAAACGTTCAGTGGAACAAAATGAAAAGTTTTCTGCAAGGAACTTATTTTCAAGACAAGATAATCTGGAAGACTAAAAAACAGGGATCACAGTGGAATGACCACTGAAAGAAACCTTGATTTTAACCTTACCAACCATCAGTTAAATTTCTCCAAACATTGAATGCTTTCATTTACATTCATGTGCCACTCAAGAGCCATGCATTACTGAACTGACTGGTGAGCTCATCAGTCTGGATCATGTGAAACTAACTTCTTTGAAGGTTTTTAAGAATTCATTTCCTATTCTGTTCCCACAGATTGCCCAAACTGAATATTATCTCTCTAAACTTATCTATAGACAAAATGTCTAAACTTTCTTTGAACATTGTCAACATAGTAATGAAATGTTTAACCATACCATGTGCATCCAAAAGAGAGAGTACAAAATATGAGAAATGGCACTCTGTTTTTTAACTTTTATTACTCTTGTCTTACTGAACTTGAACTTCTTCCTTTTCCTTGATTTTTATGGAAAAATACTTTTTAAAACTGCATTGTATTTCTCAAAATGTCAGAAACCAGAGTCACATTTTCAAAACTATAAATGAAAAGTAACAGTATCAACCATATTCACGTATACTTGAATTCTGAAGATTTTCTGAAGAATTCTGAAGATGGTACATGTGTGTACCATGTACACAACACACATAACATAAATGTAATATAAAAGGACTGAAAATTCAGACGTTTTTCACAAACTCTTTTAGCTCTCCGTTTGCTATATTGGTACACAGCAGATGAGTAGAAAGACACAGTCTTGAAATATTGAGCAGTTAAGATCTGAATTCCCTCTTTTGCAGAACCTGGGTCTCTCTGCTACCAATCAGATCTTTTGCCTAATATATTTATCAAATTGCTTCATCAGTAAATATTAGTATTATTTCCCAGAAGAACTCAGGCACACAGGTTGATGCTGGAAGCAGTATTTTCAACCATGATAGAGACATTTATTCTTTTCAGTTACACAAATTTTAAATCGTCACTATTACTCTAGACAGAAAAATATATAAAAATTCCACAATAAAAATTTCTTAATAACAGTTTTGTTGTTAGTAAACAGATAAATTATGCTATTTATGCATGTCTCTGGGGTCTGAATTTCTAATTGCAAAATAAATTTAAAACTTTTGAAGCTCCTTGATCCTTTAGTTTCAGAAATCACCGTGAGGCTTTGAAAGTAAGAAAATCTATTGCTATCTCGTAATTTGTAACATTTTTGCAGGCCTCTATGAAAGGTCTGAGTAAAACTGCTTGTAATGGATTGTTTTATTCTTCTATCAACCTTAGATTTCCTTCTTCCTCAAAACTGACCTGAACAGCTTTCATTTTTGCAGGTCTGAGACTGCAGAGTTAATAGAACTTCTAAAACAAACTGCGATTTAGGACTAGGGACTTTTTTCTTATTTTTTGTTTCACAGAAGATTAAAGGAGTGTGAAAGCTCAAAATTCAGGAAAAAATTTTCCACTCTACGATAAGTTCTAAACAGCAGGACAACTCCTTGTATAAACTTGAGAATTAATAGAACAAACTTATTTATGATAAGTCACGCATGCTCACCTTCTACTACTCCATTCACAAAATCTCTTTCTTACCTGGCTTAGATGAGAAACTGAAGGTTTATAAAGTGGCATTTTTTGATCATCTTTTTCAGACAATAGTAAGTATGGTGGTGGGAACAGAAAAGATGGCAAATAATCATAGTAGACTTCATTATGTGTCTCTGGCTTCCTAAATACAGGACAAGGATTTCACTGTCCTAGGTGCTGTCAGCAGGGGCAGAGTGCGTTCTTCTCTTTCTCCAAGGGAGGTCTGGAGAGCATCATGAGGATATTTTCACTGTTATGCAACTTAAAAAAGCTTCATTCCTTGTTAGATTTTAAAGTAAGAAAGCAATTACATGAAATAAATAAAGCAAGGACTGAGATGGTGAATTATTAGGCAGCAGTTGTCTTGAAGTAGGAAATTGAGCTAAAAATATATCAAAATATGTAAAGAGATATCTTTTCATATTTTCATTACATTCTTGTTCATTTGTCCCTATAAAGACAAAAACTTTCATTTTTGCCAGTGGCATGAATGGAAAATTAAAAACAGAGCTTTAAAAGCTGAAGTTACAGCCAGAGATTTTTAATAGTACCCTTACTGTTGCTGTTTACATAGTTTAAGAACTTTCAGCTATTTGCATTCTATTTTAATTGGAGAGAAATCAGAGCAAGTCCTGTTTGAGCTGCTTTTCAGTCTGTGTAGAAAATAACAAGTTAGATTTTTTTTCTGAATTTTTTTCTAATATTTTTCTAATATTTTTGTCATACTACAAAAGCATATTTAATCTCTTACAATATTACAGCTGAATGACAAAAAAATAAAGAAAAATGTGCATCATATACATTTATGTTCTTCAGTTTTAAAAAACCCACAAACTTCCCCTGAGGTTTTGGTTTTGCTTTTGTTTAGAAAGTTAAGTGTCTGCAGCAGTATTCCTTCATGTAAATTGCTTCTAACCATCACAAAGTTAGAGTTTCCAGACGTTGTGCATTGGTGTTTGAGAGCAGTACCCAAATAATTTTAGCAAGCATCCCTACCCAGGGAAGAACTTCTACATACAGAAAAATGCTTGTTCTTTACAGTCTAGGTTAATGGACATTAGAGGAGAAGGAATGTATTTTATGCAGAAGGAAAAAGACCATAACATTGTGCTCTTGGTCTTCTGGTGCTGAGCACAGCACCAATATAGATCACGATACACACACAGGATTAACAGGTCTGAAAATAATCTTACCAGCTTTCTCCATGCTGATTGGCTTGGAAAAAGATGGTTCAGAGGCTAAAAGCAGGAAAACTCCTGTTTCCCTATGTTTGGCTGGTAAAACTGATACAAGTGTAAGCATAAATTTCTTGTTTCAAGGAAGCTGAGTCAACTGGGCTCTCGACTAAGTCTAAATAGTTCACTACAGCTGGGTTCAGGTGAAGGAAAATAACAAAATGGCTCACCCTGAGTTATCAGTACTGCAAAATATTCTTACCCCAAAACAAAACCTCAGGAAAAGGTCTTTATCTTATCATAAAACACAAAGAGTTTGTTGTGCTGATTTGTATTGTATTTAGTATGTAGCAAGATAAGTCTGTGGAAAACTAAAAACTTGCTTCTACAAATGCGGACCCAGTGTAAATCTGGAATAGACAAGAGCCATAGCAGCATATGTGAGATTTTTTTCTTCTCTAAGTACTATTTGAGACAATCATTTTTAAATTATATTCTGTACATGGCATAAAATTATAAATTAATATTTACACAGTACTGAATGACAAAGAAGAGCTATGTAAGTAGAAGAATTAAGACTGCAAAACTACCAGTGCATTCACCAGAAATATTCTCAAGAGCTGGTAGTGGAGGACACTCATCTCACAACAAATTAACTAAGTTCTGTTGACAGGTAAAAGAAAGAAGAACTTGCATAATAATTCTTCTAAATCTATGACCATGAATCAGAGGCCGTATTTGAAATTAATATAATGAAATAATAAAACCAATATAAAGTCTTCAAAGCACTGTTATTCCCAAGCCATCAAAAATATGAACTGAAAGTTTTGGAAAATATTCAACTGATGTAACCTTCTGAAAATGGAGATGAAGAAGTGGTAGAGAGGAGAAAAGTACAAAATCTGAGAAAATAAATTTTACAAAGATTCCAGTAAAGACAAGGTAATAAAAATATTCATTTAATGGTCATTCTACTTCTCTATAATTGCCTTTAAATAAACTTCATAATGCAAAGGTGTTAAAGGACAAAAGTAGGAGAAACTTTAGAGGACCCTGAGAAAGTGCTTCCTGTGAGAGACGCTAATTGATTACCTGAAAATCTAGCCTATTTGAAACGATTTTCTTTCATTCATAAACAGACACATATTTAGATTTACAAGATTTTAAAGATATCTGATCCTGAAATATTAAATTTTCCGCCTTTACAATGATCACTTCAGTGCGAGTATTTTTTATTGCATAGTATTGGCTTTGCTACCTTAAATGCATTGTACAAGCACTAATGAGTTTTTGAACAGATTTAGAAGTTTTTTAACTTCTCATGACTCTTGTACTCCTGAAACACTTAGGCTCCTTTTAAAATGTTATTTAGATTCCACAGAAGTCTGGAGCACAACATCCTTGTTAAGTTGTCAATAAGGAAAAAAAATATACTTTTCTGTGACAGAAATGTTTGCAAAAAAGTAGAAAGAATAAAATTTTGGTCAATCTGTATTTCCTGTTTCATACAACACTAAAATTTAAATTATTATTTTACTAATATTATGATTTGTCAAAGGAAACAGGGAACTTTCTTCTTTAATTTCCAAATCATAGTGTGATCCCACTAAATTTAATAGGAGGACTCCCCCTGAATGCACTGCATCAGGGCCAAAATGATTGAAGGCATTTATGACTCACAATGGCAGAAAAATAAAGTAGATGGCTGTGACCCCACAGTTCTCAGACTGTCCTGGACTTGTCTGAAATCAGAGCAATCTGTCAGTAGAACTCTCGTTGGACCACAGAGAGTAGCCAATGCACAAGTATTCAATTTTTTAGTTGCTTGAGATTATTTTGCAATAAAATTAAGTCCTTTGAATTAATTCAATAATTACTGTGGAGCTGTCAGACTCTTGTTACCAGCTAAAAAAATATATATTTTCAAATTCTTTGTTTGCAGGAGCTAGTGTCATTAGATGATCTAAGAGAATCAGTAACACTATTGGGTTGGTTGTAAAAAGTTTGATTGAAAGACAATGACAATTTTCGTCACTTAGTATTTTAATGGAACACTAAATTCAGTCATGTAACACAAGAAATTACAAGCTGGAGTTCAACTGTGCTGAGTAAAGTGTGTTTCATAAATGAATAAGCATGGTGAAAAATATATCATAGTTGCATAATAATCATATTTCACTGGTGAAAAATCCCTTATTATATTTCCTAATAGGCTGGTAACAGCTCCAAGTTAACCACCTATTCTTAAAGCCATTTCTGGAAAAAAAAAACATGAAGGCTGATCTGCCTCCTCAGAGTTGCTCATGGGTAAGATAATAGGCGATGCCAAATATTTTTAGGAACACGACTAATGGATAACCCAAATCCTTGCCCTCAAAACAGTCTTGATAGTCTCGAAAAAGTGTTGAGTACCCACGTACTAAAAATCAGGTTTCTCTGATAATTCTGGTTTGCCCTTATCATTTCTCTTTTGAAATTTTAGAATGCTAGAGGGAAAATAAGTGTGGTATCTTTGAGATAAGACTACCAGTCTCCCCTTTAATTCAAGGGTCTAAATGCTGATATGCCAATTGCAATCTACAGAAGCCAGAATTGCAAACAATTATATGATTTGTTAAATACTTCCCTCACACTTTATTATGTTAGTGTGTACATCTGCCTCTTGACTGCAGCAAGTAAAATTTTTGGTTCTCCTTGCAAATAAAATTGGCAGATCTGCAAGAACGTCATGATTTCCCTAATAATATATTACACTAGGATTTAGCTTGAAGTCACGCACAAAATCTTCAGTTTGTCCTGTTGAGTGCAGACATAAATGTTTAAGAGTCCCCAAGGACGGTGAGAGACACTGGAAGGAAACACAATCACTATGAAGACGATGAAAATATTGAAGATTAGCCAACATGGATAATAAATAACATAAAAGAAAGACCCTGTTCTCTAATGTTCCCTGAGAGCTATTCTAAGCACTACTTATGTCAGCCAATCGGCCAGTAGTGGAAAGAGAATTCACATTGCCTGGATGCATCGAGTAAATAAAGATTTTCATCCAGGACAACTATCCTTTCGTTGTTGTGTTCTGTAGGGAAATTTAATTCCATAGCATTCTGATCTCCTCACATTTTGCTTTGTTGCACTTATAAACATAAATTAAGCCCCTTTTTTTTCACTTTCCCTAACAGGTGCTCTAGTATGAAGTACAGGTGGATCTGACATCTCCAGCTTTAGCAGTCCGCTGGCTAGTACAGGGCATGAGAAAGCCCTCAGAGACAGGCTGAGGCCATGCTCTCTGACAGGCAGCTGAGCTTCCAGGCTTCTCTCACCACATTAGGCTGGGCAGGATTCAGGCAGAATCCCACAGCAAGGAAATTGAGTAACTTTCAAAAGTCACTAGGGATTAATGTGAATTCTTTCACCTCAAGTATACAAGTACACAAGTAGCAAAACACTTATCTTTCAATAAATAAGAAAATTCTTACTGAAAGAATATTTTAGCATCAGCTTTACTGATTTGAAAATCTCCTGAGCTCTGTTTCCTGTTTATTATGGTATATGGGGAGATTTCTACTGTCAAAACAAAAGGATATGGAAACAAAAAAATAAAATTTAAAAAACTAATATCACCCAAGTTTAGATAAGTCTTCATTGCTTGTGGAAACTGCAATCCAAGTTCTAATATTAATAAAACAAGTACATGCAAAATTCAAGTTTTTCATACAAAATAATTTCTCTACAAGTGCAAAATCATGAACAAAAGGCATTTTAATAGTCTAAGTAGTAGAACCATCTGACATTTATTTTACTGACTTTTTCAACAGATCTCTTTAATGAGCAAGTTAAAACTTTGTTTTCCTTGGAAAGCCTACCTTATTTAAGGCATCTTAACAAACTGCATTTAGTTTCATATTATTAGACTTAGAGACCAAATTCTTAGCTTTTTTCTTGACTAGCTGACATGATTGAGCCTGCAACAATCTTATCTCCAGTGGGACTTCATTGTGGCTTAATCAGCATAGGTTGTCTGAGTCTGGATTGTGATAATCTTTTCTTTCTCTTTGGAAGACGCAGTTTACAGGATTCTGACTGAGAAAGGAAGTTGAGAGATGCTTAGATCAGGAATGAGTCTGCTGCAACAGAAGGACTTAAGTTGTCTTTCAGTAGAGAGGCAATAGATAAGCGTTAGTCCTTGATTAAAAGGGATAATACATATTAGAGGAAAAATTGAACACTTGCTACTTTGAGAGGGAACACACTGGGGACAAATGAAAGTCCCAGATTCTGAGAAAAGGTGAAACATGCTGGATATGAGATGGTGAATTACTGGATATGAGTAATTTCTCTGAAATTTCTTGCTCCCTGAACATCTCTTAGTACTGGATTACAAGGTCCCATCTGACTTTTGGATTGACTTGAACTCACATCTACAAAAACTTCCTTTTGAAGGGTCAGTTTTACACTCTGAATCTCTGTGTGAATGTGGAGATGTGACCCTGAGGAATGGTTTGTGCTCTTGGAGTCTCAATGTCCGCTGTTGCTCAGTGTCATACAATAAATCACACAGAGATAAAGCACACACAGTCTCTACAGAGATGGTTGGAGTCACTGCTGCACAGGCTGGAAACCTTCTCACTTGAATTGGAAACAGAATCTGCTAGCTTCCTAGAAGGAAATACTGTGTGTAGACTTGCCCGTTGAATGACTTCACTAAAATGCTAAACTAATATAATCAGAAACATTTAGCTATACTTTTGCAGACACCACTGATAGTACAGGCTTCCCAATTCTAAATCTGTTTTGCATTTGTTTAAGGCTTGAAATAATTGGGACTGGTCTTAATTGTGCCAGTGCAGCAACAAGTTACAGAGTTGTTTTACTGCCTTAAAATACTTTTAAGAAACTTAATTGTCTGATTGAGTTACTGTATATTCTTTAAACATACAAAGGGAAAGAGAATTAATCAAATTAATTCCCTATAAATAAGGAGAAAAGCTTTCTCATGGAAATTTTGTAACTGTTCTGGAGAAGCTTTTTTGAGTGAGGTGCCAAGGATTCACATTTGCTGTGCCCCAACCTGCTGTCCCACTGCTGAGTCCCAGATGGGGAAAGAGCAGCTCTTCTGCAGCCACTGACATCTAGAGCTCGAACCCAACCTTTCACAAAGTCATGAGAAAGACATCCATTAATGCCAGTTCTGTGTTTGTTTACGACCTTTGTAACTTGAGAAAAAGTGCATTGTAATTAAAGGTATTTGCGAGAAATGCAGCAAAAGAAAGGCAAAGAAGATGGGACCCTTGGAGACAAAACTATCAATAGCTAGCAATCTACAATTTAGAGGAAAAAAGCCTGAAGGGGAATATGATTTAGGTTCACAAAGTCATTTATGTATTGTGAGCTAAGCAGAGAACTGTTATTCAGCTGGTCATTCTGGATAAGAATCAGCAACATCCATGAAACTAGCATAAAGTTGGCTTAAAACAGGCAAAAAAGTGATTATTTTCTCAGCAGGACAGGAAATTTCAGAGCCTATTGTCCAAGGATGTTGTGGCGGAAAGCAGTAGAAATGTTCAACAAATTTATTAGAAAAAACAGGTCCATAAATGGATTCCAAACCAACTGGGAAGGCTCTAATATACCAAATGCATTAATCATGAATGCTGGAGAAGCACAAGTTAAAAGAATTGCATGAAGTAGTCAGCCTTGCAATCTCTTCTTAAGCACTCCATAATGCTGCTTCCTGAGGCAGAATACAATGCTGGGTGGACCACTAGACTAACCCAGTAGAGCACTTTGGTCTTTGGGCATGACTAGAAGGAAACAAGCGGTGTGATGAGGGCTTTAAAACTGAACTGAAGGTGAAAAGTAGTTCATTTTCATAAATAATGCAAAAATCATTACTTCCAACAATGACAGTTAACTGTTTCTGGAACTGCTTGCCCCATAGTCATGGCGTGATTCTTGGGGTATGTGCACAGGCCCAGGAGTTGGACTCAATGATTCTTCATAGATTGTCCACTGAATCTGTTACTTCTAAAGTTTTGTAAAATTTTTAGACATGCATATCTTCAAAAATGGATAAAGTGTTGAAGAACTTTGCATCCTGGGGATTTAAAAACACTAAAAATCACCAACAAAACAAAACAAAAAAAAAAAACCACAACAAAAAAACCTCCTCTGAAAACAAACAAAAACAAAATAAAAAAAAAAAAAAAAAAGCCCACTTTGGGATCACTTTGTGGTGGTGAAGGAAGCCTAAAGTTGGTCAGAAGATTTGAATTTCCTGGAGATATTTCAGATTGAAAGTTTAGGTTTTCACAGAAAACTTCCTGAGACTCTCTGAAAAAATGGAAAAAATGTTTGTCCATTTAAAGTAATCTTTTTCAGAGAGCTGTCTAAGCAAAAAATATGATAAAGCTTGTCTGTATGTGGGATTAGACTGAAGGACTTTCCCAGTCCCAGACCCACATCCATTTCACAAATCTATGTGTACAGTTTCCTACTACAGGGAGCAAAAAAAACTGCTTGCCCCTACAGCGTATGGGTGCAGTGAAAATAGCGAAGAAGGATTTCTAATCCCTTTTAAGTTTTAAATATGCTTGTTTCCAAGATAAGGAACGTGAGGTTCACAAGTTGTGTAAGACTTTCCAGGCAGGGGCCCTCAGTGTTGGAGCAGAGCTGTGCCCTGGAGCTCTCCTGGTGTTGGGTGGATGCTTCGCTCACCCTGAGCATGAAACATGGGAATTAACAGCACCTTTGAGCTTGCAGCTGGACCTGGGCTTCTTGGATGCCAGCATGAATCTGTCACTGAGGTCTGACACAGCAACAATACAAATTATTCCACATAGCAAACTGCCTAAATGGAGTAATAAGTCTACAGGGTTTTCATGAGCCCAGAGAGTTTTAGTCTCTATGCTAATATCACCATTTCTGGAAACAGATTCAGATCTTGCCCAAACTGTACCACTGTAAGTGAATTTCTATGTCTCTGAGCCTTTCCCTCAAAACTCTTATTTAAATGTAAATGGTTCTATTGGATTCCTTGGGTTTTTTAATTTTACATTCATCATAACATCGGTGAATTAAAGAAACTTAGATAACTAATCTATCTATTCAAAACCCTCTTTCCATTCTCCTTCATGGAACCACTTAGCCTGTCTCTGGTATTGTTTCTCTCTGTTCAGCCAGCTTATCCAATCTTGGCTGTTTCCTCTGGTATAATCTTCCATGTTTGTGACTCTTGGGGGACCTGCCTTTCATTTTTATTGTCCCACCCACTGGAAAGTTTTTTGCTCGTTATTTTATTTTAAAGCTTTCAAATTTTCAGTAGTCTGACTTATTTCGTCTCCATCTATCAAGTAGCCTGACAGCAAAAAAAAAAAAATAAAAAGATAAATCTGTGAAAGAAATGGTACTGTATTTATACTGATACTCTTGAATTTAGGTCTGCATGGCAAAGAGATCTGAGCTCCAAAGTGCACAGAATAAAGGTCTATGGAAAAAGCAATCCAGTCCTTTCTTCATCATGGAAATACCAAGTCACTGCACATTCACAAATGGGTTTTACTTCAAAGCTGCACGTCATGCGAAATAATGAGTTGTTAGCTGCAACATTTAAGAAAAGGATTACTGTGAACTTATTTTAAAAGGTGATCTTATTTCTCTTACTCATGGTGACTCATTGGTTATGACATTTGATTTAGAAACCATATAGAGATAACTGCTCAGGGTGTTATTCGTAATCAGTGTCTGACAAACACTGACTAGCAGGAAACCAAGACAACGGAGGCTGTCTGCTGTGCTTGCTTTGAGGGCACAGGACGAGCATGCTTAGGTTTAATCTTTGACCTTTCAATAAAGGATTATGGAACAGGCAACCAGATAAATACTATTTTGGAACAAACAGAGTGAACTGAAAAAAAAAAAGAGGTTTGGTCTTCCATCAGTAAAGAAATGTTCACTCTTAAACCTATGTAAATGATAGGTTCATTCTGTTTCACAGCAGAAAAAAATGAAACTTCAAATTTATGGAAGTCTATCAGAGATTTAGTATTTAGAAGAGGGACGACTTTTTTTTAATACTGCCAACTTCTAAAATAAATATGGAGGAGGAAAGAAATAGTCAGTACATGAAGATGAATGTTGTGGGATACGCTTTGGGGGAGAAAGAATAGTGCATCATTGCATAAAAATGCAATAGCTACTAAATATAAACTGCTTGTGAGATGTCAATGGACATCATCCTGATCAACATCACAAAATGTTATGAAGCCTATATGTGACTGCTGCAGCAATGGTGTGAAACAGCCAAGGAATAGAGTTATAAGAGAAATTACTTGTCAAACGTTTGGGGGTTTTTAAATTAGCAGGTGTATTGTGTTTTCCCACAGATATATTAGCAAAATTTATGAGCCCAAAGAAGCCTGTCATGACTAGCCAAAAGAGAGAAATTCTTCTACTGAGAGAATTCTTCTGTTGAGAGAAATAGGTCAGTCAATCTATATATATTTTTTAAATATATATATGGCAAACTGTATACTGTAGATATTTAGACTCAGGAGGAAGGGAAGAAATGCTCCAGACTCTACTAAAACAGAGCAAATTTCTGAGTAAAAAATTGAAACTCAAGTTTGTCGCAACAGCAGTTTGTCCCTTCACTTGGATACCAGACAGTAGAACAAATGCATATGAAACATGTACTGTATGGCCAAAAAACCATTTCTTCCCCTGCTGTGTCAATGCAAATGGAATAAACATTTCTTTCAATAGTTTTGTAACATCATTGAATTAGAATAAGTCTAAACTGAAACTGCGTATTTTTGTATACATAAAGAAAACAAAGCAATGAATATCAAAATGCTCAACAAGGGACAGTTATGGCTTCCAAATGTCTTCCTTTTTTGGTATCACGCTTATTTGGCTTATAAAATCTAGAATGCATTATATTATGTCAAAATCTTACAAGTCAGAATGGTGAAATTTTAAAAGGCACGGTTTATGTGCATTCTAGTTGGAACATATATTTCACTTTTGCTGTGAATTTGCCTTCTTAAATACTTTCCTACAAAGCTTAACTAAAGTGTAGAGGAACAGTGTGTTCCATCCATATGTGTCTGTAACATCCACTTGAGGTAAAGCATTGCTTATTTTAGGATCCATTTGCCATTGAATTGTGGAGGGAATGTGATACATTTCTAGATTCAGTTGTAGACTGAGAAGGGCAGGTGCTAAGGAACTGTTATCATCTTTCTTTAATATTTTATCAAAAGGAAAAATAGAGTTGGAAGATTTCTTACATGAAATTTTCCTACCAAATATTAGATTAGATGCTATCTGTCTATTATGATAATATTGTTTCTGGAGCCTCTTCAGACAGAGAGCTGCAGTACTTCAGCTACATAATTAACAAATCCCTTGACTAAAGATATCAACTTATTTACTAGACATTTGTTGAGCTATTTAACATAATAAAAAAGAGAGAATATTTATGGTTTGTTAAGAAAACACCTTATTTTAAAAATATTTTTATCAAACAGATAGAAAACACCTATTGGCAGCCCCATGGGTTTACTCAGAAAGGAGAGTAACCTAGTCCATCAAGTGCCCTGAAATAGAGCTACACAATGCAAAGTTTTCTGATGAAGTTGCTTGAGCATGAAGAGAGAAAGAAACAAGTTTGGGATAGCCAAGAGAATGTGTCTTGACTGACCACTTGGCCAGCCAGGAAGCGCTTTCTCCTCTTGGCCTGCCAGTTAGGGGCAGCAGGTTTTTCATAGGTATGCAGACACATATGTGTAGGTATACATAGACCTTATTAGCCTGTAGAGAAGCCAGCCCTGAGCCAGTCCCTAGTTGTCATCACAAGCATACCCTGCTCCATTACAGATAATGAGCCCCTCTGAGATAAGGAACAAACCACAGATACACATGGATGTCTCTGCCAGAGAGAGCTGTGGCCCAGCACAAATAGTACCTGATAACCCCAAAGGGCCTGACTCCCCATGATCTGTTACACCAGTTCCCATAATACCAAATACTGCCTCTGCTGCCTACTCTTTTTGCCTACATTGGCCAGGGTAAAGCAGAATTAATATTACAACTGTCCTCTCATATTAGACCAATTACCAACAGAAAAATATCTTGATAGTAATATTTTAAGACCTAAAGAATAGGTGCAATGACTTCAAAGATTTTCAGTAGCTTGTAAAGCTGTATTAAATAAGCTAAAAACACTTCATGAAGCAAACAAGCTTAACAGGAGCATCTGAGTTTGTGCTACAGGTTTATTGGCCAACATGCCATGATGACACCTGTACTGTGGAAATAAATAAAGCATAAACTATAAAAGAGACTTGTATTTTTAAGACTCATCATGTTATTGGTAATATATTTTCTAATGAATTATTATTTTCAGGTTCTATGTTCAGCCTGTAGAAAATAATTCCAAAATACGATATAATGTTATCTTATGGTAAATATAAACATCATATATTGGTAAGTTTAAAATTTTTTTAGGGATTTAGGAGTCCTGATATTGGTTTAACTTTAAATTATTTTATAGAAAATTTTTCTTATTTATGTCAAAGATGTTTAGAGGCAGGTACAAAATTTGCACTTTCTTATTTACTGTACCTCCTACAAATACAATTCTATGGAGATTATCAATACTGAGTAACATGTGGAAAAGCCTTTCAGTGGAGCAGCTTTAAAGAATGAATCATCTCATTTCCAGAAGACAAATCTAGCAGTGCTGGCCATGTGGTGGAAAATATAGGCAATCTGGCTGGATGTATTATGTCTATTTAAAGACACAAGTGGAAACTAAACGGGAAGTTTGACACTTTCCTGCGTCACAAGTGAAAAGGCACAATACTGCCCTTGTACATAGAAACTGGGGGGCATGGTTCTTACAACTATGGGCAGTATTCTCTTATTACTTGTGCACATTACAGGTATGAGTTGGATCATGTAATTCGACAGATTAGCTGTTCCCTCCCTTCCCAGTATGTTCAAGAAGTTGGCATACATTTCATTAACATCTCCAGCCTCTAAACATAAGAAGAGTATTCAAGTAAAATGCTTTAATTATGTGTCTGCGTTTTTTACTTAAGTAACAAAGTTATGAAAGAATGCAATATTTTTTTGCCCCAGTGTTCGCACTATTCTTCACTTTCTGCTGGCTGAAAAGTTTCAGTATGCTACATGTGGTACCTTTCAAAACAAAACACCAATTAAAAATAACTAAGTGGAACACTGAGAAATTCATGTTCCGTGGAACATTGAGAAATTCATGTTCCATGGAACAGCAAATTGTTTCAAATTGGTGGTACAGAACTGAATTGGCAGCATTACAGTTATTAGTGCTGCTTTCTCAGTTAATCAGGAGAAACCTCTTTCTGTCAACTTTCTGTGAGTATTTTCATTGCTTTCTTTGACACATATATAGAATACAGAGTATAAAATGTAATAATATGGATATGAAACAAAGGCGTGACAAAAATGTACTTCTTATGAACCACAAAAAGTATTTTGTAAATGCTGAGATTCATTGTGGTCTACAATAATTCCTGTTCTTAATTTGTATTGTAATTTGTTATTTTCTTCTTGTACTTCTAGTATTATGATGTTTTTCCCTAAGAGGTATAATTATGCATTGAAAACCTGCATTGGTTCCTTTCATATAAAAAAATATATTGACATTCCTATGCACAAACTTGGAAACCCTTAATTTGCAATTTTTTTATATTATTTATACCTGTTCAGAACAGATGTAGACTACAGAAACAGTGGAGATGGACACATATTGTGATGGAACGTGGTGCACGGATCTACCATACAAAAGTATACTACTCTGTTACATGACAACCTAATTTGTGCTTTACATGTTTCCAGCTCTAACTTAGAAGTTTGTTCTAGTGATTTTTGGAAAATCTGTTCGTGTTGTGGTTTGCTCATTTTGGATATGATTCCAGCATGAAGCCTTCTTTGCAAGAAGTAAAACTTGTTCTAGCTGCTCATAAAATTTTCCCCAGAAGTGTTCATAAAAGCTAATAAAAAAGAAAGTGCTCATTATTTTTGATAAGCAGTGAAGGATTGGAAATACATATTTCAATAGCAGAGCTAAAGCTATTTGGGAGTAAAGAAGGATATATATGCATTTTTAAACTGATAAGTGTTTCTTTAAACCATGAATTTTCATGAGTCACTTACCTCAGAGTTGAAAACTTTAAACCTTTCTTTTAGCTATGGTTAAGTGGAGGGAAAATACACCAAGTCCCAGCTAATGTCAAACCCAGCTTTAAAATATTGGGATTTAAAGGATGTATAATACCAATAAGTCTAAAACTATTAGGGCTTCCTAGTGAGAATATACAGGACTGGTTTATGTAGTTTTTGACAGAGAACTTAAATTAGCCCTGCAACATGGATGGTGTAACTTTTCCTGCTGCCTGGGAAAGAAATGCTGCTGTCAAGCTCTAAGTTGTGGTGATGGCACTTAGTCTGTATGAGTCTAATAAAAAGGCCAAGCGTACGCATGTTTCTCCGATTTTAGATTTTTTTTTCTCTTGGTCAGAACTTTGAAGTCTTTTTAAAGCTTTGTTCTCTTCCTCTTTTCCAGGCTAATAAAAAGAATTATTATTACTACCACATTTGTGTCTCTTGGATTTTATTTTGGCTAATGCAAGCATTTTTACAACATGATCTTGGACAAAGGAGCAATTAGAATTAAGGAGCCTTATCCAACAATTACAGCACTTATTGCAATTATAATAGTAACTTAGTAAGTTGATGACTTACTGAGTTACCCAAATGATAAATTTTTATTTTGTTTTTAAAGTCAGCAAAAGCCTAATGCTGGAGTTTTGTAATGAGCCTGTGGTAACCAGATTTGTAGTCTGAAGCCTTCGTCTGCCACACTGTTAGCCATCAAAAGAGCCCTGTCCTACCAAGCTTTCTATTTTCACAACAGGATATCTGGTTTCTTTTATGAGGATACAGCTATGTTAATTTGGTTTAGTGGTTTGTTGGAGGTAAGCATGCTCTTCACAGCACAAACACCAAAATCCCCTTAAAGCAGTTCCTCGTTAATAGCTGGGGTCTGATTGGCAGCATTGCATTGTAAAGTGTGATTTGGTTGGATAAATATGTTTAGTCTAGTAAGCACTTTAGTGATTGAGTGTCTGTTAATGGATAAAGGTGGATTATGGCGAAACCTCTACAGGCTGTCATTGAGCACTTAGAGTTGTGAGATGTCATGGGGGGAATGGAAAACAAACCGGCACTGTGGAAAACCTCACCAACTATAAAATATTTTAAATATTTGGTGCCATTTCAACATTTAGGTTTAAAATCATAATTCACTGAGGAAAACAAAGCGGAGCAGACTGTGTAACCCATTGCCTCCTTGTTTGGCCTTAAAGAAAGCAGACCCATTACACGCATCTGGGCACATTCAGAGGGAGATCTTTCTGAGCACATGACAGTCTAAAAGCCACCAGGTACCTAGAGAGTAAGTTCAGAATAGCTATAATTTTTCTTAGGTGTGTACTGTAAATCTTTTAATGCACCAAGAAGCAATGCAAGCCTGTGCAGTTTTATAAAATTGTATTTGCTTGCTTGCAGCTGTACAAACCCATTTCTTTTTTTAACACCTTCTCCAAAACAAAGGTTTTTGCAATGCCGCACTTCCTCCTTCTCCTTCTAAACACTTAGAGGAAGATCTTTCTTGCTTTTCAAAAAGGTAATCTGATCCTCCTTACAAACCACCAACAAATGTCACTTTTTTCCTCTGCTCAGGTGTACACAGCTTTTTTATGAGGTGTTAAATATCAGCTTACTTGAGGACTCGAAATGGCCTTAAGGCCAAGTGGCAGATACTCAGGCACATACATAGAAAGTCTCCATTTGTGGTGGGTTTTAAAACCTGTGTGTCCCTATTGATGGCCATGGTACAGTGATTTGTTATGTTTGATTATCATACTGCAAAGTATGGCCTGAAGTAGCAGGTGAATCATACACCCAAACTATTTTAGTGTCCATACTTAGACAGAGGTTTGCTATGTCTTTTTAAGCTGTTAAGCTACAAATTTCCTTGGGTTCTTGTGGGATTTTTTTCAGGGGAGTAGATGTTTGTTATCAAGGAAAAGCCTTGGAAATCTTCCTTCTCTTCTCTTTTCTGTCTCTTTTATTCTTTTCAAAGATATGTGACCTACGCCTTGCAGTTAATAGCTACCATGTGTCAGTATATGTTCAAGGCCACAAAATTTAAAAAAACTCTTGTGAAACTTTTAGAGCAGAAAACTTATTCCTGCTTAGTTCCGGGAAGCTTCTTGCAGCTTCCCTGTAAACCAAAATGTTTCACACACTTTGTTCATCCGGTTAAGGCTACCTCCACAGGAGGTTTACCTTTTTGGTCTAGTCCAGGTTAGCTGTGGGGGTAGTGGCTTTTCCATCAGTTACGGTCTTTACTGTAGGTGCTCCTCTAAAAGATGTATTAAATCTCAAATATGCTTCATGGACTTGAAAGAAACCAAATTATTAAGTCAGTTCTTTCTATTATGCGGTTCTAAAGAATAGGCTAGATGGTCATAAAAGTTATTTCTGGCTAAGTGGCATCCTGGAGATGAAATTCCTCACTAGGATCCATGCAACCACTCCCATACTGCAAAAATTTAACACAGAGGAAAACAGAATTGTAGAAAATCTTTTCCTGTGCTTCTTATCACAACTCTTCTTTCTTAAATGAGGTAATAAATCACCATTGTAATTATTGGTTTCATATAACACAATTGCCTCAAGTCACAAAAATCTTGCTCTTGGCTGTTAATTGTTAGCAATAATAAGATAGAAAAAGGGAAGGGTTTTTTTATTAATATGTAAAAATATGCTTTACTGGATACACTACTTTTGATTTAGATACTGCATATAGCTTGTCTGCAATATAGTTTTAAAATCATGAGCAATTTTTGTATTTGAAAACTGCAGACTGGCAAGACATGAATGAGTCAGGTGATAACAGAGGAGTAATTTAAAGGTAAAATGAAGGGTGGAGAAAGTGAAGAAAAAAGTAAGCCGTCTGAAGAAAAAGAAGTAAGCAAAAGATTCAGTGAGACAGAAGAAGAAGCTGAGTATAGGTGTCTTATAAGTGAAAGCAAACATTAAGAATGCACTGATTCTAGAGACAATCAAACATTTTGCAGTAAATCTTTTTGGTTTTGTGTAATGGAGCTGAGATAACAAATATAACCTCAGGGAGCTTTAATTCTATGCCATGGACAAGCAATTTACTTTAGAATGTTTTAAAAGAAAATTCAAAAATGTTGGCTGGATTATAAATGTTCAGTAATGTTATTAGTCTAATGAAAAATATGAATGTGATCCATGAATTTAGGAATTTTGAGGCCAGTATCTTAAGGTGATGCCAATGACTCTTAGACTAACAAAGCTCTTTTTCTAGAAGTTAGACATAGCTGCAGGCACTCAGGCCATCTTGGACTTCTTTTGCTAGCATTTCCAGTTTTGCTCTTGTATCTTTATTTTTCTGTAAAATTAATAATTTGGGGATTTAAAAGTGCTTTTCTCCCCGAAGTTGCTGCATAGTGCTTTCACGTTAAAGACAGGATGAAAAAACCAGACTGACTAAACAAGAGAAACAGTAAAAACTGCACATAGGAAAGTGATCTAGGTGCATGAACTAATCAAACAAGAGAAAACAGGCATTAAAGAGCAGGTAAGGAAGTAATTTAAACTGCCGTAATTTTAAGTAGTAGCATACCTAAACTGGAGGCAAATTTTTTGAGCATAAATGGTTTCTTAATATTAAAAAAACACATACAGACGCACAATATATACAGAAATACTAGCTGGGTAACTGAGTTTTTAGTTTTGGTTCACAGCCTCGGCAGTAGTTTTCTTATCTTGCTCCAGTGTAGCTTTTCTGCTTTGGTTAGTCTTAACCACAACACTGTACCTCTGTTCCTGACCTGCAGGTGAAATATGTGCAACTTTTGCAACTCTTTTTCACAAAAACCCAGCAGGCATCCAAACACTTTCAAGCAATAAATAAGACCCCACAAACAAAAGCAAATTAAACCTTCTACTTCTATTCATAAAAATATATATGCAGCTTTATTTAACCAATCAGATGGCTGTTTGTGACACATGAAATAACTTGGTGGTCTTAGCCCAACTCCAACTGGACAGCTGCTTGGAACATAAAATTCTCTGCCATAATTGGCTTTAACCAGCATCCTTGTCAGTGAATTAGCCAAGTTTTCTGGGGCCACAGAGATTTCCTCATAGCCTAGAGGTGGTTCTTCTAGATTAAGCATGTGGGTGGCCTGTTGATAGTTACAGTTTAAAATAACTAAAAACCCCCAACTTTATACTGTTGGAATTTTTCTGCACTACATCTTTAATTTTTTAACAGATCAGGATATAATTCTGCTCCTGAGATTTTCCTAAATGTTAAATTTGTAAATGTATATTAATGTTGAAAAGGGTTTTGGAAACTGTGAAATAGATTGTCTTTTGGAAGCCAATAGCAAAATAATATAAAGATACCAGAATTTAATTCAATCCTTAAAGCAATACTCTTGGTTTTTCCTTAAAGAAAGAGAGAGAGAGAGAGAGCAGGAGATTTAGAACGAGACTGGTTTATATTAGTGGAAAAGGAAGTGCCACAATTGCCACCTAGTTAAACCCAGATCTCCAAATTTATCCTGTGCTGGGAACACATAAATTGTGGAATTGGAATGAAACTCTAGCCAAACATCTGAATAAATGGTGAAGTATTCTAAAAGAAATTTTAGAAATTCCAATCTCAAAACACAAAATGATGAAGAAGAACATGCCTCACCCAGATTGAGAAACTGTTCAGAAACGTTATGGGTAATGCCAGCCTGGAATGGACACTACCTTTGCCTCAACTAACAGGAATATCATCCACAACGTATCTCAGAAATACAAATTTGTATAAGCCCAAACTCAATATCTTATAGAAAGTATCTGAGATAGCTCCAAACACAAATGAGAAGAGTGAAATGTACAAATTATCACAAAAACAAGCACCAAATTCTCTAATTCCCTGCCGCATGTGCAATACCTTGGCACAAATAATAATATACAACCTGTCTGAAATAGTAAAGATTTACACTCACTTTGCACTAATGTAAATGCCTGTGTAGGGCAGTGGATATCTTGGCCCATAACGTGGAGTTGTTTAAGTGCTACAAGAGAAACGTTGCTGTAATATTCACTTTTGAAAGTCTGCCTACTTTTCTTTCTTTCTGATTTTTAAAGAAACTGATTTTTAAAGAAACGCCTGTTTTATCTGCCTTTCATATTCTTCTTGTGTATGAGCCCTTGACAAACTGAGGGGGAAATGTAGGTTTCGTAACATGCTGTGGAAAAATGGAGATGCAGGATAGGGATTTTTCATATTAAAAAAAAAAAAATAAAATAACAAAAGCCCTGTTAAGTCAGATGGGCTCACTCTTTGTACTGCTCCCAAGGCCTATCAGAAGAGTACTGTACAAAAACAAAGCTTGGTGTGGAGGAAGCAGCTGCAGGGGTGATATAGAGCTCTTTCTTATAAACAAAGAGCACCAACAAATCTGTTTGAGCACGAATATTAGATTTGCTGACTTTTGCCGACTTTTGCTGACATCACCACGAGAGATAAACATATTACAAGGAGTGGAACAGCTTGTTGCTTGAGAGGTTGCCAGACGTGATAAGTGAATGGCAAAGTGGCAAATGAAGACAGGGTGCCCATCCTGACAGTCTCAGCCCTAGCTGAGGGTTGTGACTTGGTGAAGTGTTGCAGTGAGCGTTACTAGGCTGGAACAAGTGGATAAAAATGAACTATGAACCTCCTTTTTTCCAATGGCGAAGAGCTAACAGCTGCTTCCATCTGGGAACTGTGTGAAAGTGCCTTACAGCTGTACAAAAATAAACAGCTAAAAACTCTGCACAGCCCACTGCTCCATTTACATTCTTTTCCAATCTTTTCCCTCATTAAACAGTAATCTTCCTCCTAATTATATTTCATCAATCTGTTGTTTATGGAACTCTAGATTAAATGGCAAACATATTGAAACAAAAATAAACTTATAATTAGTTGTCTTCTACTTACCCCTCCTGCCTTTGTATTAGCAAGTGCATCATTATCAGACCCTGGGGGTTTGGTGAGGCAATCAGTTTACATGGTGCACTTTTGGCAGCAAAGAATAAAAAAACATTTGTAGCTGCATAATATGATTTACCAGCCCTAGGGCTCCAGGGTCTACACTTACATAAATATAAGTGACAAATTATCAATAAATCATTCCCCAGTCTACCATATTGCATAATGTTTATTGAAACCCAGTTCTAATAAATATAAAAGTCACCTTTTTTATCCAAAGCATGAGAAACATAAATGACAGAGATTACAAACACAAATGAAAAATGAGAAATAAGTCCCTTCACAAGCAAGGAACCCTTTATTCCCTAGCATCCTCAGCACCTCAGAGTTGTTGGCCTCTAAAAACTGCCTTGGAGCAGATACAGCTTTCAAATGGTGATTTTACTCTTTGATTATGAGAAACGTTGTTTTTCTGGGGTTGTTTGTGATGCTTATCCTTCTCACATCTGGTTCCCAACCTCTGAAGAAAACAGTCAAGTGCACTTGCAGGACATTGATCAGAAGCAACAATATAATTGGTAAAGTTCTCCCAACTAGACCAATTGTAGAGGAGCTCAGCACACCCAGGCCCGTGCCCTGGAACTGAGTTTGCTTGGTTCACTGCAAGAAGTTATTTGAAAAGTGAAACAAAGGGAATAAGAAAATATTTGCAGATTGTTTCCATCCCTCATCTCTGTAAACTGAAAACCACAGCTCTAAAGAGTTATACTTGGTTTGGTGGGGGTTTTACTCTACTTTGTGATGACAAAAACTGAACTAAATATTTCTCTAGGATGTAAAAAGCCCTACAGAATACAGTTTCAAGAAAATTGCTCATAAAGAATTTAGATTTTTTTGCATTTCCCATCCATTTTTTTAAAAAAAATCATATATTTGCATTTCTTGTAACAAATTTTGGTGATATCTCACCTGTTACAGGTGCTGATTAAAACATGGTATTATCCTATCCCACCATTTTCAAGCAGGTCAGCATCTGGAAGTAATTTATGCAGAGTAGTCATTAGACTTCTGTAATAATTTTAAAAGTCAACTTAAATCTTAACTAGAATTCTCTTTCCTTTTGTACTCTGTAAGACAAACATCAGACACCCAGGTTAAGCTTAAGTAATATCTCCTCTTCAGAAAGATTTCATTTTCCACTAATCTTCTGATTTTTTTTCACATGCAATCACAGCTTTGTATCATGAAAGGGGGAAAAAAACAATAAAAAAGAAATGTGCTAAAATATTTTATTCCCCTTACTTAAATTTCTGTTAGATACATTCTGCCCAGTAGGATGTAGGATGAGCATGATGAATGTATATTTGACATGTTCAGAAACACATTTTTGCTGATCTAAAGAAGCCTGGACATTTGGGAAAAGATGGGTTTTTTCTTTGTAACTTTGGTAGAAGTTTTGTTTGTTGAGCCCTGTAGGACTGGACCCAGTAGCTCCCTTTCCAGATTAGACTGTATTTGTTGTTCAGGCTTTCCTCTGCTGAGTGATTTTTATCAGTGTCCTTCCTTCTCATGTTTTGAAGACAGCACAGACCCATGCAGTGGTGTGGCTGCTAGTGGTGTATGACAGGGTGAATATCTCTTTCTCAGAAGTTCTTACAGAGTTTTGGAGGAAATGGTTCATTTCTTATAGTTTTAAGGTCGTATCTTGTTGACTCACTGGAATAATCCTGACAAATTCATTTGCTTTGTTCCAGTATGGAAGGGTTTACACATGAGAACCTTTAAAAAATTTGGGAAAAAAGGAACTGTGCTGACACTTGTAAAAAGTTAAACAAAACTCCTCTGTTTTAGAAATGGAGGTACTAAATCAGAGTGACACATACCAAGCTGGTAGCATTCAGCAATGTTTATAGCCAGTTGTGGCTGCTGGCAATCCATGGCTGCCAGGACAGCAAAAACAATCCAAAATTCTCATCCATAGGAATCCTTGTCCATGGGATCCAATGAGTCCACACTCCTCTCTCCACTTCATCCATCCATCTCAGTGGCAGCACATCATCAAGTTCTGCTGGGGGAAGGAGAAGGGATTCAGGCAGTCAGTCTACTGGAGCAGCAGCAGCCTGGATCTGTAGGAAGGAAGCAGCTGCTGAGCAGTCGTGAGTTTGAGACGTAATGCCAGCTCAACATCTCACTTTCAGTGGTGAGTGAGGAAGTGGAAGAAACTGAGACCACTGAGCTGACAAACTGTTTCCATTCACAGAAATAGGATGTAAAAAGAGACCTCAGAAATCTGGACTTTTAAATAAAGTCAAAATATAAACTGATGTGTATATCCTGACGTAAAGAATGACATCTGTGAGTTTGAGCAATCTGCATGAGAGTATCAGGCTAACAGTATCAGATGATTTTCATAGATTTGCATGCCAGAGCTATTGCTCAACCTTCATATATCTCTGATTTCACATGATATACCCCAATGAAGTCATAGCCTGGAACTAAGTGTAAAAAAAAGGAATTATACTTCACATTGATCATAATTCCAAATGAATCTGGCCAAAAGCTAGTATTTCCATAGGGAAAAGTAGACTTGTCTAATCTGTAATAAGAATATTGCAATAGCTCAACATAGGTATTCTGTTTCTGCCTTTCAAGGAAAGCCCTGAAAACATTGTTGAAAAGTTAAAAACAGGTGAAAAAAATAATTAATCTACCTCTAAGAAGGTAGATTATCTTGCTATAAGTGAAGGAACCCATAAAATACCTGGGACCTGAGAGTTTTTCAGGTGATTAAATGACTGTAATAAATATGACAGGTATTTATTTTCTTTCATGGACACCTCAGGTATATTGCCTGAACTTTTTCTGTTTTCATCATAAGCAAAACTGAGCAATACACATTGATGGTTTTTATTGCAAAGGTAAAATTGGA
Source organism: Brachypodius melanocephalos (assembly GCA_013398615.1). NCBI lineage: Eukaryota > Metazoa > Chordata > Aves > Passeriformes > Pycnonotidae > Brachypodius > Brachypodius melanocephalos. The sequence goes on from VZSR01003049.1 coordinate 14,872,991, forward strand.
GCTCATACAAAACTCCAAAAGTCTTTACATGCTTAATTATGGATTGAAGAAAACTCATGCCTAGCAAAGATCTAAGCTGACACGTGTATTATTCATCTTATCCATCACTTTGCAGTGTTTTGCTGGGGTTTTTGATGGTTTTTTACATTTGGTCCAGAGAATTTGCAGTTTACTGCAGCAGCACCATTATCTCATGCTTTTGTACAATGATCTCAGAGCTATTACAGAAGTCACCCTAAAAAAGTCATTCATTTGATTCTAATATGCTGCACCCTATCTGGTAAGTTAGGTGTTAGCTTTAGTAAGAGATGTGTTGACACTAATAGCTGAATTGTTAATTTCAGAACCAAAAAAGGAAAAGCTATCAAAAAAGATGCATGAAAACAACATGAAAAATAATTCATCCTCCTCTGAAGGTCTAAATCCACTTAAAGTTTTCACAAGGACTTTCAGTCTTGCTACCTGATTGCTGGCTAACAGCCCACAAAATCATACTAGGCTTGTGCTTGATGCTCAGTAATTCATCAAGGGGCTATGTGCAATCGTTCCATTTCTAACAATTCCTTTCCCTGATTGCACACTAGGATCTCTTTCTCCATTTGGAGCTAATGCAAGGGTATTGTTTATCATTTAGCTGATCATGCTGATATGACACATCTATTTTAATACTGTCTGTATGTGTATTGATAGCAAGTGCTGGCCCGCCAAGAAACAATTAGGCACCCTGTAGTGTAAGCACCCCAGTCCCATTAACCTCAGTGGATGACTTTTGTGTCAGAATAGAAGGAGAGACTTTGGCCCTGAACTTATCAGACAGCTGGAGTGTATTTTTGTCTTTTTTCCACGGTGTCAGTAGACATAACATAGGTTTTGCATGGGTTTGCATAAATCCAGTTAGAAATGAACACATTACTCTCTACACATCATTTTTTTCCCGCATTTTTGGCTACAGAACTACTTTGCAAAAGCAATGTTCAACTGATATGAGCCGAAAACTATGTCAGGATTTAGCAGTACTCCAGACAGGTCTGTATGTAAAGGTAAGCTCAGCTTGCACACCATGTCTGTTGCCCAGACATGACACCCAGGACAGCAGGAAGCTCTAGATTTGCACAGAGCTCGTGGGCTTATCCACCATTCATGAACATCACTGATAAACTTTCACAAGGGGAAGGATTATTTGCTAATAAAAGAAAGAAATTATGCACAGCTCATACTGAGGTAGACACAGTAAAATATACCTGTCTCTGTGATAAACCACACGAAAGCCAGTCAGAGCATTGAATAATCAACACTTAACAGGATGCAAATTTCCTTTGAATGTGCCATAATCTTGTGTTTGAATGGAAATTATAAATGCAATTTTAAGAGTTCAGCTTCGACCATTAATGGGAGATTCTTCTCTTTGTCACGTTCTGTAGGACTGTAGGTGCTAAAAGTGAAAACTTGTAGGATTGGTTGTTGTGGTTTCTGATTTCCACTGGTGGCATTGCACTCGGTGAGAGACTGTGAGAAAGGGACTGGAAATGGAGATCTCAGGGTGGAGCACCTATTGCCAGGCAATGTAAAAATTCCTTGACCTTTTTTCTGTTGGATCTTTCTTTTCAGATTAAATTCTTTTCTGTATCCATGTGCAGAATTGTTACTGGCCTCTCATCTCCAAGACCTAATATATCATTGTATACATTTGGTCTCAGTAATAGTTGAATGGTGAATATTTTTTCTCTTAACATGTTCTTCACAAATTAGCACAATTTTCCATTTTCATTATTTAGTTATCTGTCTCCTTAAGAGCACTAAGCATTAGCCCACTAGTCTTCTATGCTTTTCTGGAGAAGAAAATAGATGCATATGAATTTTTATTTAATTTTTAAGAGTTACCAGAGAGTTGCATTTATGTTAGAAAACGTTTTTAATAAAATCTCTCTGGAAAGTAGAAATTCCATGCATGAGGGAAATATGTCAGAAAACTCTCAGGCTCCATGTTAATTCCCAAGATATTTAACTCAATTTTTCCTGTGTTCACATAGCATCATTTTCAAGAAAACAATATGCCTTTCAGATCACTTTATTCCTTCTTAATGATTTTTTAAAATTTTCTGCTTAAACACTTTCGTTAGATTCATAATATTTTTCCCTCCTGTTTATCCTATTGTAACCTCTGCATTGAATACAGCCTATGAGAGAACAAAACACATGTTCTTTTTTAAGAAGAACAAAATTATCCTGTAACTCCTGTTTAAACTGCTCCAGATACCTGGTTTTATACTGCTGTATGCTAACATTTCAGGGACACTACTGAAATAATGATTATCCTGCAGCAATTCTGTTGTCTCAGAGCTCTTGAAAATAGAGGATTCACACCTAGGACCAAATTGTTGCACCTTAAAGAACTGAACCAGAAACCAAACATGTGCATATTTATTTAAACTCTGGCAAATACAAAGTAGTCCTGTGTCTACTAGTCCCACTATGTCTACTGTCCTAAAATAATTCCATGTCACCTGCACTATCACACTTGTTCTTGGCCATCATCCTGGCCATTTTAGCAGTGAAGGGATCAATACAGAGCCCTGAGGGAGAATATTCCTAACATTCCTCACAGGAAAAAAAATCACCACTTATTCCTACCCTTTGTTTCTTGTCATTTAAGCAGTTGTCACTCTGTTGTCACTACATGACAAGTCCTTCCCTTTTACTCTGTAAGGGCACAGCTGGAGTGAAAGTCCAGCTACCCCGTACAAGTTGGATTTACCCTTATTCACACAGTAATTCATCATTCTTATAAAGAATTTATTGCTCTTGCAAATCATTTTTACATCTGCAAAACTTACTAACTCTCCCCCAAAGCATCATATCCAAGTACCATATTCCGATATGTTCTCCATCAATTTATCTAGGCTTACATAAAGACATCTAGAAATAAAATTCTGTTTGGTATCTGATGGGATAGCAAAGGTTTGTGTCATATCCTCTTAGTGTCTGTTCCAGTTCCACCCAGGACAGAGATAATTTCTTTTTTTTACAGTAGCCAGGTGCTGTGGCACACACCTCTATTCCCAGCACCAGGGAGGCTGAGCAGATCACCTGCTCCTGGGAGTTCTGGACTGCAGTGGCTGTGCCCAGTGGCTGTGCCCAAGACACAACTGCTGTGTGATACCATCCTACACCACTGCCTGGGGCTGGGGGAAAGGGGCTCTCATTTCTCAGAAAAGTCATCTTCTTCCAGTCAGGACAAAACACGGTGTGGTGAGCAAGAGCCAGTCAGTATTTGTTCTGGGCTTTCCTTATACATAATTTCTTTGTCTAATGCCTTTTGTTATTATATTGTTGCTGTTACTGTTCATTTTCTTATCTCACTGCGGTTCCCAGTAAATTATTCTTATCTCAACCCATAATTTTTGCCTTTTTGTGCCTTCAGTTCAGAGCAGGAAAGGGGCAAGGGTGGGGAGACTGAGCAACCCCTGGATGCAACTGGTTGCAACTCCTCATTTCAGTCAACCCAAAAACATCTGGTTTTGGGTCAGTCTCGGAAAGAAGGGACAGCATTATATTGGGGAGTGCCATTCCTAAACCACAACTCCATTGAAGCAAATTTAAGCAATAATTTAGCACTTCTCAATTACCAGTATAGAATTTTCCTATCTTTGACACTCTTGGAAACACCATTTAGGTACTGAAAATTTTTTCTTCCTTAATTTATCACTACAGAGCAGGCTTCTCCAGCTCATGTTTTAGCTGGAGATAGTTCTTCAGACTCTTCTTCAGTAAAGAACAATTTATGGGTACAGTATTTTCTGTAATGAACACTAGTGCAAGGAATTCACTTCAGTTCTTGCAGTATCACGATTTTCCTGGACAGTTCCTTTTATATCAAGATCATCCAGCATTCTCAGCTTCTTTTTGAAAGCCTTTTTTCTTTGAATTCGCTGGAAGGAGTTCTTTATGTATTAGCATTTTTTCTTTCAGCCAGTTGCTTGACAATTTTTGGCCTGTCTAATGTGGTGTCTAAATGCGGTTTTACATTTAAGACTCTGATTTTACTTTAAAGAGCTTAAGAGAAAATATTTGCACATGAAGATTTTGAAACTACATATATTCCACATCAGAAGTTGATTTTTGTTTCATTTAAGCATGAATTAATGGATTTTAAAAACCGTGTTAAAGTGAGAATTTTGGCTTCTCTAGCACATCTCCCTACAGTGTTGGACATTATAGAAGAATAAGAATTTTGCTGCATTATTCGAAAAGGGCTGAAGACACTTGAGATGCAATTCTCGGAACTCCCTCAGCCTTGAGGTTTAGGCATCTGGAATAAAGTTGCTCAAGGATGTAAATTGTGTGTCTGTCCTCAGCCTTTCCTGCTTGCTGTACTTTGAGAAGCTGCACGTAAATTCAACCTGTGTATGTCCATTTTCTTTTATTCTCCAAGCTAGTACCTTAGGGTGTATTCTGAATTCTGCTTCAAAAATCTTTAAAACATGACATTGTAGATCCTTTTGTCTTTTACTAGGTCATTTAATGCTGATGCATTTTTTCAAAAATAAAAAAAAATCGTTATTAGACTTTTCTATTATTGTTCTGGTAATTTTTTTTTCTAGGTGTTTTTACAAACTTTAAAAATAAAGGTTGAGCTTTAAAACTATTTATTTATGCTTTGTTTAATCATATAAAGAATCAGAATATTTCAGGCAACACAAGCCCAGCATAACTTGAATTTAAATTTAACCCTCGCCTCCATGCTTTCTATGTACTTGTATCCTTTAAATTTAATTTTGTTAAATCTTTGTGCTTTAGTCACCAACAAGTGGGCCTTATTCTTTTTCTTGATTTTAATTTATATAAAATAAATTTATTTCTAAATCTGTTTTGTTTTCCGATGGTTTTATTTATGAGTGGGGGTTATGTAGCATCTTTTAGCAGCTCCCTCTGTCATGCAGGAGCAAGAGGTATTTTACATTAATGAATAACTCCTAATTTATTGCTTGTACAAGGATTTGCAAATACTTTGGAAGAGGTGGACAGAATCAGCTACTTGCAGATGTTTTCAGCTCTGATTGGTGGCAGTGGCTGCTGAGGGAAGAACAGATCACAAATACAGGCTATTTGAAAGCAAAGAGGAGGGGTTCGTTTGCATAAGTAGAGAGAGTGGGCTGCACAGAAACAAAGCAAAGTCCTACATTTTCAACAGCACTGTGCCAAAACTCAGCTTAAATTGTAAACATTAACTTGGACACAGAGCTTCAGTGTTGGCTTTATTTTGCATTCTAATCCCCTTAGTACCACTTGTGACATCAATACCAGTCCACTTTAGTTTTCCAAGCAAAAGAAATGGTGGTAATAATATTTAATAGTGTCCAGATATTAAGTGGATTAAACACATTTCCTGAGCTCTTCTGAGCTGCAGTGGGCTGCATAAAGAATGGGTTTGCAACAGTCTGCTCTAAGATTCAGTCAGAGCTGAGCTTCTTTAGGCGATGCTCAAAGTGAGCAGCCAGACACAGAAGATGTTTCTGACCTCTGTCAGCATCTGCCATATCACTGCACAGCAACAGCTCAATAACAGCCACTTTACCAGGAGACCTTTGGAATAAGATTTCCTTTCATCTTAATTTAGTTACTTTCTTGGAAATTCTCATAGGGGAATCACCAGCCTTCAGTCATAATGTCTACAAGTGAATGCCACAGTTCACAATTCATTGTACTCTTGCAAGATCCAATGATTTTACCTCATAATGCTTGTTTATTTTAAGGCATCAACTCCTGCAATTACGTGGAAAGAGCAAATCTCTTTTTTTTTTTCCATCTCTGGGAACAAAACCAACAATAACAAAGACAGTTGATTTGGATTTTTTCATCAGCCCTCTCCCACACTGAAAACCTTAAAATGCAATGCTTAATGTTTCCAAATGAAAAAGAATCATGGCGCTTCCAACTTTTAAAATGTGGTGCTTTTTAAAACTTGCAATAAAGAAGAGGAGGAGACAGCCTAAATCACAGGTCTTCAATTCTTGGGGTTAGCAGCACAAGGAAGCATTTCAACTTTCATTCACTGAAATTCATTGCAAGCACTCTGTCAATATTTATTGGCACAAGACTGGTCAGCAGAGAGACGCTTTCCTCTGCACCTGCCACGGCAGAAGACAGCCCCAGTAAAACTACTCCACTGATGTCTGATCTTGCTAAAACCACAAATCCAACTTGATTTTGGCATGAACCAAAGGAATTGCTCACTTCCACTGCTTTCTCTCCCATGTATGTTTTATCTTTTTTATCTAATGCTAACTTGCTTTTTTCCCCCAGGTTGAGAGTTAGCTTCCCTTGCCATGTTTGTTTAACCTCTCTAGTCCATTGTATTTTCTCTGGCTTTACTTTTGGCAAGATCTTTCAGTGCATCATCAACATCAAATCTAGTTAATATGATCTTTATTCTGTTCTCCAAACCACTAAGATGTTAATTAAAAACAGCTCTTACACTGATCCTTCCACTGGCTTGGACAGTTAGATATTTTGCCATTTAACATTATCCTGTTTTCTAATCTCTCTGGCCCCACTTACTTAAAATGTTGAAATAAGTTTTCAAATTACGGGCCATGAGATTTTACTAAGTACTTGAGCTAAGATAAGCTACTTTATTCCATTTTTTTTCATTAATTTTGAAATTGTCCTAAAGAGCATAAAAATGTATTGGCATTTGTATTCAAACATATTCACTCAATATTGCATACTCCATGTGCATTTAGTAATAATTTCTATTTAATTTTTCTTTCTTTTCCACTTCATTACTTAAAATACTTTTTACAAGTATTAATGATCTTCATATCACACCAGGATAAGTATTTTATCCTGTCCTATAAGTATTGATGTGGAAATATTCAGTGAATTGTTCAAGGGTAGAAGCCAAGTCTGGGATGCAGAGGACAGCAGGGCTCAGTGTCCATACCACTCGTGACATAATAGTACTCTTAGGGGTAAATTCACTATTTTATCTTAGGCTTTTTTTTATATATTTTCTATTTAACTTGCAATTGAGATTAATTGCCAGGTTTTTGCAGCTAGAACTATCTGTTTTGTTTAAGATAGATTAATTTCATTAAGAATGCATTACTTCTGAAGTTAGGTTATGTGTACCAAAACAAACCTGTGAAGAAAGAACACCAGGGGTTTTTTTTGGTTTTTTCTCAGCATTGTATTGCAAAGTTCTGAGTGTCCAGCTATCAGATCACAAGTTCAAAAAGAGTCTTTCTGAGATTTGTACATCTATAAAAATGGCCCATTAGGTTCAGTCAATACTGTAAGGAGTCAAGCAGCCTGTAACAATGATCCCATGATAGGTTCCCTTTCAGGAACCACCTCTAAAGGATTCTGTGGGATTCATCTACCAGTGAATCTACTGGATGCAATCTGCAGAATGTGAAAAAAGTTGGAAGAGGGGTAAGAAAAGACAGGTGCTTGTCTCACAGGGAGTATGGCCCAAACACAGGGAGAAGAATGAGAATGCTTAGGAAAACTATTTTGGAGAGAAAGCACAGCAGGAGAAACAGCTAAGTCTTAACTTGCAGACCTCTCCTTACCTTAGGACAGATTGCCCCAAAGGACTTGAAGAAAGAGAGGAATGGAGAAATAATTCATAAAGAAGTGCTCAGTATTTTCCTCACAGAATTTCCATGAAATAGATCTGTTCTTCACAGCTGTTTTCTTTCATCTTCCTTTCCGATGGACTGTGATGTGAAGTGAGCACCTCCTTCCTGACAGTGCTTCCGCTTGGGCTTGCCTTTGTATCTCTCGTATGGTTGTTCTCATGGCAGCAGCTGTGCAAAGAGGCTGCTGCTAAAATCCTGTCTGTCAGTGAATTTCTTGCACCAGCATTGCAGCAGTTCTTGGCACTACTGGCAGCAGTGGTGGGCAGGGTGTTGCTTCCACTACAGTTTCTACTGTTAGCACCAGAGCTGAAATATTATAGGCCAGAACTGCATGTCTGTCTTGTAAGTGAGTGTTTTGCAGAAAACAAGATTCACTAACAGTAGTAGGGATTTTGTCTACCTATTCTTTTAATTCAATTTATTAAATTGTTTGGAGATTTTGCAACTTTCAAAGATGGGAAATCTGTTTCTTTAAGTCACTTTAAAACTCTCCAGTGGAGCATTGCATTATATGCATTAGAAGTTAAGGCAGAGCATCAATTTTTATGTGGCTAAATTAGCCACAGTTTGTGCTCAACATACTTGGATATTGGGCAAAGTCCAAACAACGTGGTTTCTTAACAGTAATGAGATTTTTTAAAGGGAAAAGGGCAAAATAGGAAAAAAGACAAGGGTTTTCCTAAAGAAGTAGAAATTTGAGGTAGTAATACTGCTCTTAATTTCTTACCCTGGGTGGTCTTAAATAGATGTTTGTATTTGAGTATAGTAATGGGCAAACAGTACAAATAACCTCCCAGCGAGGGAGTGATCAGAGAGCTCACCTTTCCAATTCTCACCAACATTGCCTGATATGGTCTTGCCACAGCTCTACCAAACATAAGCCCAGTTAATAAAACTGGCTTCAGTGGCTCACATACATGTTTTCATGAGTCAGGAATAAATTTATCAGGAACTGCTCTGATCTAGTGCAGGAAAGAAACAACTTCCACTCTTTGCTGTAGATTTAAACGCATGGAAAATTTTGTTTGTAGGTGGTTGTCTAGGACTAAACAAGCTGCATGACATTAAATGGGCTTTAAATTATTAAGAAAAAAAAAGTACACAAAATGCATTAAAAGTTTATTAAAACAGGCAAAATGCAATGCATTTCAAAGTGATTGCTTGAGTCCTTTATTCCCTTATATCTAATGTACTTCTTCTGCTGGGAGAAAAGGCACCATGAACAAGAAGCCTAGACTAGGAAAAATAAGGTATTTTTATATGAGGCCAAAAATGTGATTTCCAAGCAATGTAGCCTAAATCAAAAGATTACACATTTAAAAAGTCCAAAGCTAAAGTGGGTAAGTAATTTGCACATCAGCTTTAATGCTTGTCCTTGACTATCTCCAGATACGCCACATCTTCATTTCAGTCAAGAGGTCTGTCTATCAGTAAGACCTCCAAGAGCTGATTAGGAAAAACATCCTGACAGTAAGTACTTTGGAATATGCTGACAAGTAAAGAAAAAGCCCCTTCGTTCACCTATGTAAAACTCACAGTAGTGTAGACAGCCCTCACAGTGCTCTCTGTTAGCATTGACTTTCTGTCAAATGCCATCACTTTGCTATGATTTTACTGAAAATGTGACCACGGTGACTGAAAAAAGAATGAGATTCTCAGAGTAGAGCATCTAGGATTTATACTGAGGGCTCCTATGCTGCTGCCATATCTCTATCTTTTATTGTCCCTTTTTTTTCTGATCCCACTTGCCAGTATGTACATGCCTACATTTTATCTTTATAGTATGGCAGCAGAATGGAGCATTTCCAAATGTGTGCTTTTTTGCTAGTGGACCAAGCTAGTGGTCATTCAATTTTCAGTAAATTCAGTGTATATTGGTGTATTTCAAGGCTTGATGTACCCTTAAACCTGAATATAAATAAGCTTACCATTTAGACAGTTTGTCAGTTTTTGTTTTGTGTATACATGCATGGGTTTAAATAAAAGATGCTATGTGGTAAAAGAGATCTTGCATACTCATAGAAAGTGACTATCTCGAGATATAGACCTCTTTAGGAAATCATTTTATGTGCAATAATTAGGAAAGATTAGTAACAAATGCTTTCATCTTAGTTTTTTGCCTATGTTGCGTTTTAAAATAATTAAGAACCCAGATTGTTTCTGTTTTTCACCTTCATTTACTGGCACCCAGCAAAGAGGTCCACACTTTGATTTTAATCATGGCCAGACAGTATAAGACCTTGGTCTTAAAGGCAAGTTGAAACCCTGCTGTGTAATTTCAAAGCAATGTACTTCATGCTGCTAACCCTACAGTATGATTTCTGTTCTGCCAATGGCTCCAATAGCAGACAACTTCCAATTTGCACCTCTTGCATAAATCCACGTACTGCCAATAGGTTGAGAAGAAAACCACAAGCTGCCCAGTTCAGCAGTCAGAGGTCTGTTAACAGATCTTTAACTATGATCTATTGTGTAGGAAAGTCTGAAATTATGGATGCAGAGTTTCACTTTATAGAGCTCTCGCTTGGCTATGCAGGTTTTCTTGAGATAATTATAAGTGTTTATTTTGGCTTTTAACAAGTTTAATCACATTATTTAGCATGTTCTGATTCTGTCACTGAGGCAACCATTAGTCTTGCACACTAGTTTCGCTTAATTGGCAGCCAGACGAGAAAATGGAGTTTAAAGCAACTAATTGCACCGGACCTCACAGATGCCAAGATGTAGCTCCTGTAATTAAAACTTTTTACAAGACAGTTTACAAATGTAAAAACATTGTCTCTTGTTGGTACCTAATACAGCATTCTGCTTTCGGTTTTACTCCCATTTTAAGTGATTAAATATTCTGGAAGTTCAACTAAAGGACGACTGAAAAAGTATTTCAAAGCATAAGATTGGGAGTATAAAAGCAGAGTTCAGTTAGTTATCCAAATTCCTTCACTTAGTTATCCAAATTCCAATTTATAAATAACCTTGGCTGCCTGTAGAGAGTAATTCAGTCTGTTAATTTCAGACCACCATTTTAAGTATCATGCTGTGCCAAATTGCATTTGATGGTTTTATAATGGTATGACTACAATATACTAAAATGAGATCTATAAAGGTATCCTCTAGTGGGAATTTCAACCCAGATCTCCAGTGGTAAAAATGAGATTCATATTTAGAAGATCTTTCCACTGCATCACAGATATCTGTAATGTTACATAAAAGATACATTTTGCATTGAATTTTAAAGTATTTACAGTTCCTAATTTAAATGGGCTTGTGATTTCTAATACTTGCTTTTTTGGGGTGTTTGTTTTGTTGTTTTTTGGGGGCTTTTTTAATCAAAGACTATGCTTCTTGAGGCACTTCATCTCCCCCTTTTAATCTCTGAAGTATGGGACTACAACTCTATCAAAAGTGACTGAAGAAGTAGTACTCGATGGATAATTGTTTCCCCAAAGGGAGTGTTATTTCTTGATCTTTGGCATGAAATAACATAGGTAAATGGCACAAAGGTAAATGCTTGCATCAGGATATTGTCTCACAAAAGATTGCCCTGCTCACAGTGGCGTTTTCCAGTAAGCAGGACATCTTCGCCCCTCCTCCAGTGACCCAATGAAGTTGAATGCCTTTGGGAAGGTTAAGCTCTGTACACGGGGGTCATGGGACTGGGCTGGAGCTGGAGGGCCTGTTTATTTTCTTCATGTGTTGAACTATGTTGTTCTCTGGGTGTGAACGTAGCTTTCTAGCCTTCAAAAATGATCCTAAGGAAAAGACCTTGCTAACTAAAACTGTCTTTGTTGCTGAGCCATTCCAAAAATTCACATCTTTCCAGATGATGCATGGCAGCCAAAGAGAATACTCATTTAAACACTGAATTGTGTTTTAAACTCCAGTAATCAGAAGCAAAGCCCTTACTGAAGTAATGGTGCAATTACTCAGAAACTTTTTCAAACATATCCTGGGGGGAGAAGACCACTCAGAATGCGTCCCTCTAGCACCAGTAAGTACCACAGTACTGTAAAGATTTGCCTTTTGCCTGCTGTAATGCCCTGAATTATAACATGCAAAACAAAGCACCGGGAATGTTTTAAATTTCCCGGCTTATGTCATGACTCCTACAGATTGAAACAGTCACACTTATGCCTAACTGCTTCGAAGGAAGATTGCTTTTGTAAAAATTGTAGCTATGAGTTTGTTTCTGATTTAACCATTTTTGAGCCCATGTAGGTTAAAATTATCTGCAGGTTTAAATTTCAGACAATATAAGTATCTTTATTTTTAGGAGTCCAGAGATGAAGTATCCATATCAAACAGATACTCTTACTCAGTTTCTTCCTTAGATAATTTTGAGGATCTTGGCCTATCCTATTTTTATTTCCTTAGAACTCCAAGCTGTATCCAGTGTATAATTTCAACACCTTTTTTTTACTCTCAAAATCTTCCTGTAAACCAGGGGATTCTAGAAAAATTGTGAGTTTCTTCACTAGGTTAGTGCACAACTTATTTTTTTTACAAGAAGCTCAAAAGTTATCCCACGATATATTCATTAATTTCAGCAGCTATTTAGTTTAAGATTTTTCTTTGCTTACTTCCCTAGGGAGAAATCTTCACTTACATGTGATAACAGATTGAACATGCTGTGCCTGAAGCTAGATTGAGTAACTTCTGGTTTCAGGTCAGAAAATGTCTTCAGGAAGAGAGTACATCTTCTCCTACAAGTCTGACAGTGTAATATGTCTATCTTTTTTAGTAGTCATAATATTTACAATGTATTATTAATAATGAATTTCATCGTAATTCTGTTCCTGACCAGACAGTGAACTTAAATAACTCATCAAATGCCTATTTTGATAGTTGCTGGAAAATGAGGCATTTTAATATAATGGCCAACTCCATAGAATTTTGTCAGATTTTTTAATGTTAGACATTGGATTATACTATATATATTTCTTCATGGAGCTAGTCAGGCTCTTGATTAATTTATGGCACTGGTTCTCAAGTACTAATTAAAATATGCCATTAAGAGAAATTTAATAAAGCAAAGACATTCAAGACTAATTTAAAAGTTAATTAGAAATATTATAAATATTTCATGACAAGAGATCACACTGGTGTGAAACTTAATATAATATCATTGTATTAAACAGCCTTAAAAATACAGATTTTATTTTGATTTTTCTTTTCTAAGATACACACTTAAGAAAACCATTGTGGAACAAACAAAGGACTTTCATTGTAAAACATCAAACCACTTTTGCCACCTATATTTCACCTGAATTACCTAAAATTTTTGTGTGTCTTACAAAGCTAATGATAATGTTAACCTGTTCTCTGGTAAGTATCAACGTCAAGCCCAGAGTGTTGACACAGTTCTTCTTTTAGAAATTGCAAAAAAGACACATAAACTGTGCTGGCTTTTCTAGTCACAGAGTTTTTCCCATAAGAACTTGAAAGAATTTCAAAGAACTTGAGAGTCATTCTAACGATGATGCCAAATCTTAGACAATATGTCAGATCAGTGTCCAGAGTTAATTTCCAGTTATTTGGGGCTTCCTGGATGTTTAGCACTTTTTTAAGAGGAAGAGCATTCAATGTATCGACCCTGCTAAGTCCAGGAAATCTTATTTGAAAATTTAAGTTGCTTGTTCTTGTAAGGAATTTTTATCTCTAAGAACAAATTGGTTTTCGAGGGTGAAGTAATTATTATTTATAACTCACATACCATTGGAATTCTTGCTATGGTAGAGTCCTTTGGAAGAGAACAATGTGCTTTGGAACATTCTACCTTAAAATAGGTTAAAAGAGCTCATTTCATTTTTCTACTGACGCCTTTGAATGTGCAAATATTCTCATTATATTTTGGTCCAAAGAAATAAATTTTTAAATTCCACCATCATCATCAACTCCTAGAAATAAAGTTTTATGCGTTTAGAAAACACACTGGTATGCACATGAGCCTTCTATGGCATGCAGCAATGGGGTGCACACAGCTTATCACCAAAATACTGGTATTATATCCTAACAGCCTCTTGTAACAGAGGTTGTTAGGATATAATACAAGCATTTTGGTGATAGGCTGTGAGCACCCCATTGTCTGGTAGCACTGAGTTCAAGCAATGGCTGTGGATCTGAATTATGTGTGTTAAACTGGCAAAAAACAAGACGTCTGCCGTGTCAGGAGCAGAGCACGTGTCAGCACACTCACCATCTATCTTTTTTTAAACTAGCAATAATAGTCAGACATTTTTAAGATCCATACAGACAGGCTTGGCAGCATAACAGTGCTCTACCTGAATGAGGATAAATATCATGGCTTATGAAGCCTTTGGGAAGACCTTTGAATACCATGAGCATCAGAGTGTTTTTTCTGGTCTACCTGTCTGTTTCACAGAGAAGGAACAGAAGAAACTAAGCTGCCATTTCTACAAGTCCTGTGAGGTCCTATAGGCTTTGGGTACATGAAGTTTAATGAAGAACTGACTTTAAAAGAGAAATGGGATTTTTTTTTCCCAGCATAATAAACTATTTTACTTTAAAATTAAATCTTCTCAAAAATGGTACGTTAAGTTTTGATTTCACAAGTAGGAATGTTTCTAATGGCACTCTAGATTTCCTTTTGAAAAGCTCCCATTTTGCAGAAGGTGTTTTATTTCCATTCAATTATACTGATAACTGTACAAAATTCCGACAAACAGAACCAACCAGGTTTTAGGTAAAAACGAGATTATATCTGTTACACATATTTCTCATGCTATAGCTGCTTCCAATCTCATTCTTTTTGTTTGTTTGTTTTATTATTTCTTCCTTTTAGCCTTAGAAAATAGCCATTCAACAAATAATTGCATAAGGAAAGGTATTGATATTGCATGTGGCTACTGCTGAAAATCAAACCTGATCTTGACCTACTGAACAGAGAGAGCAGAGACAGAAGGGCCCAGGGATGGCTGCAGGGCTGTGGCTAGGACAGTTAGTGCTTGGGCAACCAGGAGGAAAAGTGGCCACAGTGTAATCCAACTGCAAAACTCACAGTGGCTACAAGACTAAGCCCTCAGCCAAACAGCAGTGCTGAAATGTACAAGATTTTCAGATAGCATTCTTTCTTAAACTGTGCCAATCTGGAATAAGTGGAATAATTAAGAGAAATAGAGTGAAACAATACAAATAAATCTGCAGGAAGGGAGGGAGGGGAAAGATTAAAAGAAAACAATGTAGACAATAATATGGTTTTCCACTAAGTTATTTAGACTGACTGTATTGGAATGCAAATATTTATCCTTTTAATTTTGCATTTTTAGACTTGATAGAAAATAAACACTTCGCAAACACCACAAAAAACCTCACTTAATAATTTTTGACACACCTATTTTAAAGAGTCAGAAATGAGAAAACAATTGACCAAAAGTTATCACTGTCTACTCCTGCTTTCCAACCATTCATATTTCTAATTGGTCTGTTATATAAAAGCAATGTGCAAAGTCCAAAAAAATTTTAAATCCTCAATTTTCTATCTCAGATACCTTATGTAAGAATAGTGAAGATTTGGTACAGAAAAACCCTAGATTCTTCACATGTTTTAAAGTATAGCTTATCTCCACCATTAGCAGCAAGTGGAGTAGAGCCAACATTAATTTAACTATTTAAAATGTTATTGTAGAGGTTTGAAAGCAAAACAAGTGAGAGGTTCCGAGTCAGAAATACAATTTAATAAGGGGGGGGAAAAAAAAAGTAAAATAAAATAAATGCAATAATACAAAAGACCACTGACAGAGTCAGAATACAACCTGAGCAGGGTGATGGAAGAAGTCCAGATGAGGTAGTCTTCTTGGAGCAGTGATCCCACAGAAAAGTCTGGCAGCTCCACTCCTCTGGGAATCCGGTGAGCAAGGGCTACCTGTACTGTCCCAAATCCCAGATTATATTCAGGTGTGAATGCTTGGCTCCTCCCCCTGGGCGGAGCATCTCACAATGG